>JACBWW010000004.1:29164041-29301950 GCA_020086605.1 Lanius collurio | reverse complement strand
GCCCGCGCCGGGCGCCGTGCCCTTGCCCGCGGCACCTGGAGTTCCCGGCGGCACCTGGAACCCCCGGCGGCACCTGGCGCTCCCGGCGGCCGGACGTGTGCGCGGGCGCCGGGCAGCCCCCCCGAGGCCGCGGGAGAGGGCCAGCCGGCGCGGGCGGCACTCCCCGCCGGGCTGCCGGGCTGTGCCGTCCGCCTCAGAGCTCTGCAGGGCATACACGGTCCGAGCCGCGGGCGGGGGCAGTGACAGCTGAGCCGTGCAGCCGGGTCGGGTTAGCGAGCAAGTAAATTTTGCGAAGGAAAACACCTCATGGTCCATAGACCGTGTTCGTTCGGTCCTGCACGCTGGGGCCAAGGCTGCTATAGGAGTAAGCTCGTGTCTCAGGGAGTGCAGGTCGTCCTGCCACCTCCATACCGAGACTCGGGACATGGCTGACCCACAGCCACAGAGTCTACTCCTCCCTGAAGATCTTCCTGTGCGTTCCCAGCTGCAGACCTAGCCCCCAGCCCATTGCTTTGCATTGCCCATCAAATCCTGCAGACCTTGTGCAGGTGATGTGTTTGGGGTCTTTGGGAATACATGCCTTGCACCTGAGAAACCATCCCAAGTTCAAGTTCAGTACCTCTTTAGATGACAAGCCCTTAGAGACTGCACGTGGGTCCCAGTTCATCCAAGCACCAGGCACCCAGTGATGGGAAGTTTGGGTAGAAAGTGAGCATTGTCACACAACAAATGAGGTAGTGCAGCTGTGGAGCAGAAGCAGGAGAAGAGGGGAAAATGAAGATACATCTACCAGCAAGGCCCAATCTCTACAGGCATGTCTAAAGAGGGAACAGTACCATGGCATTGTAAGGGCAGCAAGCTGTAGACCCTGAGCAGTGGAGGCAGAGAGTAATGCCAAACCCTCTACCTGACAGAGGGACTGAGTGGTGAGGATATCTTGTGAACTAGACTGGCTTGCATTTACATCCAGTCCTTAATTTTCAAAGTACCATTTTGAGTTGGATGGAGGTCAGGGCAGAGGCTCAACATACTGCAGAGTAATATGCATGGGGGGGTGTCATTGCTGTGCATGTAATAGTGATAATAATCTTTATGTAGGACTGTTTCATGGTGCTCTTACAGAAACACACAAAACATGACATTCTTTCATACAATGTATTGACTTTCTTTACTCAGTGACCTTACAAGAGGCAATACTTGCAAAAATTCCCTAGAGTGTATCCGCTAGGTATGGGGAGGGGCTGCTACGCCCGCACAAGGAACCTTGTTACACAGTAGAAGTCATCTAATTCTGGCATCGTATCAGAGCAAAGCAGAGTGTTTAGGTATAGCAGCTGCTTTAATCTTTATTTTCCTAAAAAAAAAAAAAAATAATTTGAAAAAAATTAAAATGCCAGTATATAACATTTTGTCATTAGCCTAGACCAGATAAGCCGTTTGTTGCTCACATGGAGCTCTGCCAGTATTCATTATTCTTGGCTTGCAGATTTCTTTGGGACTCCAAACAAACACAGTACCCCCTACAAGCCTATCTTAGTCCTAACCCTCACCTCTCCACTAGCCTGGTTCTAAGCTTTGCCAGCTCTTCTCCAGTATGGCCTGTGGTATCCTCTGATTTTCCATTTCAAAGTCTCTCTGATCCACATCTGAACTTGTGCCATTCCACATGACTTGAGCAGAGACCTTGAAGGGAAGAGGAGGGTAAGAGCTGGGAAATCTGAATATGAGTGTCCTTGTGCATATCAGGATCAGCTCTGTTGAGGTTGGACAAGTTATACCGGTGCACACCTGAATCTATGAAAAGACAGGCAGAATCTAGTACAGTTTTGTTGAGACGGTGATCCCACCACTGAAGTACCACATCACCTCAAATCTTCATTAAATTCCAGTCCAGATAACAATATTACACTTGCATGCATTCTTTTCTCCAATTTCATAGGGGGATTTTTGCATCTGACCTATTTTGTGTTTCGCCATCATGTGTTCTTTGTCACTTGTACTTTAAACATTAATGCCTTACTTTGGTGCATTTTTCACACACAAACACAAGGATATCAGGATCTCTATGCTAGATAAATGTTTGTTACAACCATGAAAAAGTAATTGTTTTCTTAATCCCTGATAAACAATACCAGCTACACCAGAAACCAACCCACTAATGCCTATGAGGCCTTGACACCAGTAGCATCTTAACACCAAGTAGAAGTTCCAGAGAGGGTCAGCAGAACCCTTTGACCCCTTCATGGTCAAAGCTGTTCATAACCTTGCTACAGTATACTTCCAGCCATGGCCAGGTGTCTCTGTGTAGGGAGAAATATTTCCTTTGTGGATAATAGCTGCCTCAGTGCAGAAGAGACTTCATAGCCTGGCCTGTGTATCACCACTAAATTTTACTGAGCTGTTCCAATCCCAAAAATCTCAGCAAGTCACCATTCAGGAGGCTGGAGGGACATCTAAGCTGTGTTTAAAGACACCATTAAGAGAGAAAATACCTTGTTTTTTTCCAGTGGTGAGTCACTTTTGCCATTGAAAATGTGTGCCTAACTCTTCAGCACACTGGGCCTGGTACTCTAATTAGTATAGGCACACTTTACTGGCGTGGCATCATCAAAGAAAAATCTAGGTAAATAAAATAAATTACAGAAACAGAAAGCTTTGTGCCATTAAATTGTCTGTTATTTCTCTCAGGTTGCTGGCAAGTAGCAAGTGCCTGCACTCGGCATCAGTGGCCTTGCAGAGATGCTGATGAGCCAAGAAAGGGGTATTGACCAAACAAAAGAGGGATTGGACACTTAATCTTCTCACTTGAACACTTCTGAAAATCCCTGCCATCACTCAGAGTGCCAAATACTGCCGGCACAGTGCCACTTCAATCAGTAGTGTCTCACTAGTGAAGAACTTGCCCAGAGTCTGTAACTGAAAACCACAAAGAGAGAGGGATACAGAACTGGAAGAGAAATTGTTCTTCATGTCCAGGCATTTGTATACCAGGCCCAACACATGGATCCTTCAGAGGATGATGTAAGCTCAGGCACAATGAATTCAACTATGCAATGCTGCTGAGGTAGCACTGAAACTGGTACCGTTGGGGCTTGTTGTGTACATGAGATACAGCCTACAACTTGCACCTCTGAAGACTTACCCCAACCTGTGCCCATCTCTGTTGATGATTAATATCTTGTTGCCATGGTGCTTGCATATCATGTGCACCACTACAAACTCATGGCACAGGACGTGTGTATTGGTGGTCTTGACAACTGTTCAGGGAGAACTGTTTGATTGCTTTGATTATTTGCCTCTGCTTCTACTTGTCTTGTCCTCAAACAAGTTTCAGAAGATCACTGTCCTCTTTTGAACACTATTGGCACTCAGAACCATCATGGGATTTATCTCCCACAGCTTCCATCAGGGCACAAATCCCCTCTTGCACATGTTAAGTAGAAATGATTACTCAACTTTCAATAGAGAATAATCTGCTGCCTCCAAATATGAGGTAATTGCTTTTAGGGACTAATTTACCACTAAAGATTCTTTTTTAAGTCAGTAGATGCTACAAACACCCCTGCAAGAGGTTTAAATTTCACTTGTTGTCACAATTAATAAAAGGGGTAAAGAAGAACATAGGAAATTTGCTGTAAGATTCATTTTTGTAGGTTGTAACAATGCAGAATTTAGAGCTGGTTTTTTTCCTTTGTAACTTTTTCTCATTGAATCATTTGGACCATTTTAATCAGAGAATTATCAATTGCTGCCAGGCCTTAATTGCTGAGAACCTGCAGTAGCAGAAGAACCTTTTCTATTATGCTGACACCTGCAAATCTCCATCTAGAGGCAAGTTCATGGCAGTCCAGAGTAAAGACTGAAAAGCCACAACTGAACACACTCATGACCTTACGCAGGCAGGAATAGCAAGGAAGAGAAAGTCCGTCCAGTCATCCTAAAATGAGGTAGAATACCATTTCCTCAGCTTCCCAGACATGGGTAGAACATGGGGAGTGTGGGGAGGAGTAAGTTTGACTCATTGATTATGAGGATGGAACATCACTGGGCTCGAAAGGATTCACATCACAGCATACAGCAATTTTACAATGTCATCCCACTGTCAACACAGCTTTTTACTACATCTTTCACTTTACTGCATTCCTTTCTTTTTTTGTTTTCATAATAATACTGGTATATGGCCAACAACCTCTTCTCACGATGGAATAACTGTCAGTTGCTGCTGAGTGCAAAGTATTCACACTTGTTAAGAAAGAGACACATTTCTTTGGGGTGTTCAGCATGTTTTGGGGTGTATTTACTGAATCATGTCAACAAAAAGGAGTCTCAGCTTTTTATGGAAGCTATATAAATATATATATATGTATGTATGTATATATATGCATATATATATTTGTGCCTGAATGAAACAGAAACGCTGTTAGTAAAAAATAAGTATCCTATTGGGCTTTTCATCCTGGAAGCTCTTTGCAGAATATTCACTTATACTTTAACAGAAAGCTTTGTCAAAAATATTACAGGATTTCAAGCCTTTTCCCATGAAATCCATCTGGAGTCTGCCTCTTCATTCATTATACTTCATGCAGAAATTCTGTTCAGACTTTTTCTCTGTAAAGTATATTAGATTGTGTTGGTCCTGGCTGTACTACTTTGGTTTTCCCAGAGTTGCTAGTAGTCCTGATTAGTTCCCGCCACTGCCAGACTCTCAGCTCTAGTGTCCATCCATCTGGTCTTGTTACCCAGCTATACCTTCATGCACCTATGTTATTCCATCATGGGAAGAGGCTGTTGTCCATACACCAGTATTATTATGAAAACAAAACAAAATGAAACTGAAAAGAAAGGAATGCAGTAAAGTTCAAGATGTAGTAAAGAGGCAGTAATGCTCATTTGCTCTTCAGTGTGTTTTTTCATGGTACTGCAGCACATATCTGTTTTTAAGGGTGGAACCACTACAATGACATAGCTGATGTTGGTCTGTAATCAGCCAGTTCTTTGAAAACAAGGCTATTCTCCTTTTTTGGCCTTTTCATTCTTACTTATGTTTTGCAAATTATAGGAAATAATGCTAAAAATCAATATAAGGCCTGCTACAGTGGTGGTAAACAATGGGTATATATGTGGCACTAGAAAATTGAATGACTCTTCCAAATATCTATCTAATAAATTTCTAATGTTAATTGTGCACTCCTTTGAATTCTGTGAAGCAAATATAACATCACTCCAGGCTCTAAAAAGAATGCCAATCGACCATATCTTTCCCCTTTAGAATCCTTAAAAGTACTTAGGGACTTGCCAATTTTTTTTTTATTTTGTCAGCTATGAGTTTGAAGTTGGGTTGGACTCCATATGGACTCCAGAAAAGAGGAGCTCTGTTCCAACCTCATTTATCAATCTTATCAAGGCAAGGATTCTTTCTGCTCATCCTGTCTACCTGGGTGGGATAGATGGAAAGTGGGTGGGGAAAGAACTACCTCTGCCCTGAAATCTTGAGGACTTGGTACTCTGGCTGCAAATGTGAAGGAGAGCAAGTGGTGAATCCCCCATACAGAAAAACTCTCTGCCCATGCAGAGTGGGCTCACCATCAAAAGTGCAAAAGAAGTGTGTGTGTGTGTGTGTGTGTGTGTGTGTGTGTGTGTGTGTGTGAATCATGTCAGGGCACATGGAAGGCAGGGTCTCTTGTCTGACCTTCCCTGCATGTGATCCACCACCAGCACAGACAACAACAAAACGGAGGAAGCAACTGAGGACCAGGCCCTGTGACCTCAACAGGTCATGACATTGGGACTACATTTTGTTGCTTGAGCATATTTACCTTGTCTCATAGAGACGCACAGATGAATGCAATAAAGTATTTTGTCCCACGGGTTGGCACCCCCCCACATTTGCCCCTCTCTGTTAGCAGTCTATATCTTCAGGAAACTCAGAATCAGATTTGTGTTCTAAATGGCATGAAACAGCTCAGAAATATACTACAGCAAAGAAACCCTGACATCAAATTAGACACTTTTTGTCTTCTCAGTTGTGGAGGCAAAATGGTGACAAAACAGCAGAATACATTCTGAGATGTCTTGATCCCACAATTTTTCATCAGGGCCAAGAGTAACACTCGTTATCGGACAGGCAAAGTTTGTTTTTTCTTCCCTACCAGTTTCTTAACACTGATTTAAGTTTCACACTGACACCAGCGAAACGGCACTTAAATCACAGCCCTGAGAACCAGCTACACGTGTCCAAAGCTGAGCAGAGTTCAAACCTCAGCCCTGTGCTGATACAGAGTCTTTTCTGTTTTAAATTGCCCACCCACTCACTATTCCCAGCTGCCGAGCCACATAACGTTCAAAGACCACACACAAGGTGCAAGAGCAATAGGGGCCTGTTGAAAATTAAAGTGCAACAGCTTAGTCAAGAGGATAGACTCCAGCATTGCTGCCTAGAAAATGGGGGCAAGCAATGAGACAGAAGGGCAGACAGGATCGTGGGAGATCCATACAGAAAGTGATGGGAATCTACACTGGATTGTATTTTACAGAAATCCCCTACCCTCAGCTCAACAGATCAACAGAGACACACAGAGCTTCGTATGTGAAGACAGGCAAGAATCAGCTCAGAAAGAGCTGCTGCTTTCCAGAAGCTAGACAAGATTCTAAGGTCCCAGAGTTTGTTCTCAGCTTAGCTGAAAGCACCTAGAGCTGGTCAAAAACCCTGTCTGTGCCTTATTTCCCTTTCTTAAGCAAGTGTCAAGAAGTATTAGACATGTTTTGCTATGTCCCACTGCCCCCAACAGACAACAAAACTGTCAAAGAGCTCTGGTACTTTTCCCCAGTGCTGCTGATGAAGAAGGAGCCTTGCTCTGAAATGCACTCATTTGAATGCCATAAAGCAGTGTCACCTATTTCTCTTCATCCCATTGTAAAAGCACATTGCTGTTCAAAACAAGAGTATGGCATTAGCACCTGGTGGCACAAAGGCAGAAGCACCATCACACATCACAGTGCAACACCCCCATTTTTAGAAGAGACTGTGGTCCCCCTGCTGACCCCTAGCTTGTACTCACTGGATCTGAGGCAAACTGGTGAAATTAGACCATGTATCTTCACCTCAACATATCTGCTCATATGGCCAAGTTTGCAAGGAGTTTTGCACGAGAAGAGACTGTTCACCTCAAAATGTTTTAAAAACATTCTTAGGTTTTATCCTGTTGCTTCTATACATAAAGAATGTGTGTTTATACATCAAGATTTTGTACTTTGTCACTAACCAATGCTGAACACTTAAAGGCTGAGTCAAGCTGTACTCTAAGTATGGACTATTTTATCCATCACTAAATGAAACGGCTTCACTACTGAGACAAGGCAATGTTTTAACAGCACATGGCACAGCCCAACAGAACAAGAAGCAATGAAGGTGGTTTCTAACAGAAAGTGCTCAGGGTTTATGAGGAGGCTGACTGCCAGCGCACTGCTGTGTCATCCTATTCCCTACTTCTCAGCTGGGACAGCAGCTAAAGAGAGAAGAAAAAAGGAAAGATGAAAAAGAGCATGCCGTGAAGTTTCTCACTGCAACTCTGATTACTACTAGCAAAAAAAAGCAAATCAAGGAGGTACTGGAAGGAGAGACTCAGTGAAGTACCCCATACCAAATACTCTGACATGGTGGTTTGAACCCAGAATCACATAGGGTGGCTAGCATGTGTTCCTGTAATGATCTAAAATAGCAGCACAGACACAAAAGTGCTTGCAGCATTGTCAGGCTCTTACATTTTGTTCCAGGTTTGGGCTTCAGGACATGCACAACAATAAATAGAACAAAAGATACCGAGACTGGAATTTTAGTCATTAACTCTATTGCTCTAATAATTTCACTACCTTCTTAAAAAAAATGGGAAATGTAAAATAAAATATAGATATACCTGCACACCATTTTGATCTTTTGATTCCTGTCAGAAACTCGGTGCAGAATAAAACCTTCTGGCACATGATTGTTTGCATCCAGCTTTTTGAAAAATCCCACTGTGATACATATCAACCTTTTCCATTTGATTGATAGACTTAGCTAGGGAAACACAGCAGAACAGATGTGTGTGCATGGGTGCCATCAAATTAATTTTAACACTCTTTTTTTCCTGCTCCCCTCTCCCACCCACAGGCTTATAAAGTTATTCTGAAAGACATGAGAATTCTAAATAATGGGGGAGGGAGAGTGGGGATTAAAGGACATCTGAAGAAAGTAGTATAAAATTGCACTGAAAGCAAAAATCCTCCCACCATAACCTACCCTTGTCCACCCCTGTGTCAACAAATATGCAACCAATTAATGTAATTGCAGAGTTATTTATGGCACACAGGAAAGTGTAGTCAGAGACCCTGAGAAACAAGGTTGTAGGGATAGGAACGCCTGGGTTTCCCCCTCACCCCCTCCTTTGCAGATGTTTAAGTTGACTTGTGGTGTCCATGTGTCTCATAACCAACAGCCTGTCTACTTTGCAGGTGTTGCTTACTGTGTGGGGGTGGGTAAAGCGGATGAAAGGAGACCTGGAAAAAAGTTGGGGTCTTCTGATTTCAAACTGTGACCAAAAGATATTGGTTGGGTTTAGATATTCCCCCCCTGCTCCTGCCAACTTTGCAGGCTACAAAAGCCCCATACTTAATCCCTTCAGATGACCCTTCTAACAGCAGCAACAACATTTGAACAACAGGGAGAAAAAAATTTCTTAGCTCCATGATTTGATTGTTCGGGGTGACAGTTTTGTTACTGTTCAGTGCCCTGCACAAGAGAGGTTTTAATTAGAGCTATTGAGTGGTTTGAATTGGCACAATTAGGGTCAGCATTAATGATTGCTGCATGTGTTCTTTTGAACAGTAAGGGCTTTTTTTTGCCCATGGACAGGAGGGGGTAGCAGCTAATGAACTAGGAGAGTGCAAATTATCTCTGCAAAGCTGGGGCAAGTGTAATACACACTGGGGATAAAGTGGAGAGCAGGAAGAGAGAGCACAGCTTATGGGGCTGATCAAGAAGACTTCCCAAGAGTGTGCTGAGTACCATCAGTCCCCAGTGCTTGCCATTTGCTTCCTCAGGTGCTAAGGCTACATAAGGTACTGACAGAGATGCGTTTCTTGTGTCACAAGGAACACCTCGGAGAGACAAAGTATATGCAGTGTTTTCATACTAAAAAATACAAAAGGAGAAGAGGGAAAGGCTGCAGTCTGTTGAGAACCAGTGGCCTACTTCAAAACAAGGATGTGCTCATGCAAATTGGTATTCCCATGAGGAGGCTTATAGGCTTTACCCACCTCCCATTCACTTCAATGGGATCCTGAATCAGTTCAAAGGAGCACAGCCACATAAGAGACAGAGATACATATTTGTGTACAAGCACCCCTCCTGTGTGTGTAGAAATGCCTCCCAAATACACACACCTGCTTTAGCAGCACAGCAGGTGGATGCCAGAGCCCCATGCATATGGCACCTCTGCCAAAGGGTGCTCCTTAGAAAACAAGAGTCCTCACAGAATGTGCCTCTTGACTTAAAAAGTATACCTCTTGAGGGGCATACCTAAGTTCTCCTCAGAGCTTGCAAATCTCTGTGCTCATTGCAGAGTCTCTTCCTGATCCACACAGCCCATGAAGCTCTTCAGAAATGCTCCTGGCTTGCAGGAGGAATACACTCCCATGTCATTCCAGCATAGCCAAAGAGACTTCTCTTCCACAAAGCTGCTTGTTGGGGGAGAGGCATGTAGGTGATAGTGACAATATCCATGTGAGTGCGGGGACTCACTGGCAGCACAGGATCTGCTCCACTCTCAGGAAGAACCTCCATTGCTTCTGGACTGTGTATGTCCTCCCCAAAGCATGTGCTATTTTTGCCTCAAGCCTTCAACAAAGCTTTCCAAGTGATCTCCATTTACTAAAACAAGCTTTTGGTCAGGCGTCATTTTAGAACCACAGGCCTCTCTTCACGTTTGAGGTACAAAAGGAGTTTGTTCATGTGCCAGCTGCCCTCCCCCAGAGAGACAGCCATTCCCCACTTATATGTGCAACACATCCGTTTTTACTAATGGTGGGTTGACCCTTTGATACCTGAATCAGCCTAGAAGTCCCTTCTGGGCTCCAAAAAGCCCAGATAGGACATCACTGCTAGGGGCACCTATGGGGCTGTCTCAGGTCTGGCAGTACCAGCTGAGTCAGATACTGGCACTGATATACCCTGAATACCTATGCAAACCATCAGGCCTGCTATAAAATGTCCTCTCTCATTGCCTGCAGTTATAATGTCTCCTGAATGTGACCCAAAGATGGAAATACGTTGCCAAGCACCATGCATCAAAGAAAAGATTGATTCTTCAGTAAGTTGAGATTAGTTGGCAAAGCAGAAATGTATACGCTGTCAGAGGACTGATCCTCATACATTTTTCAGAAAACATTTTCAGCCAAACTTTGTGCAGCCATCCCAGAATGTGGCCACCAACACCTAACCACTCAAATTTTTGAGGCTGAGCATTGGCACCAGCCAAGGCTGCACAGCCAACCAGTGCCTTCATTGGCAAAACAGGTAAAACTGTGTGCATGACTGGAGTGGAGAAGCTGAATGGAATCCTGGGTGTGCAATCTTGGCTGGGAACTAGCCAAATACTTCACCTTTTGTATATGCAAAGGAAGACAAAGATGCCCAAAATACAGAGAGAATGAGACTCTTTGGTGTGGTTAAACAGAGCTTTCTGTGCATTTCTAATAGGAGGTATTTTCAGATCTTTCAGCATCTCACTCTCTCTCTAAACATTACCTTCTCTTAAAAAAATCCAATTTCTCTGGCTTTTAAAGTAGGTAATATAAATTACAGTATTATTACCTAGGATACACAGTAGCCCAACATATTTGAGAAATAATTACAGGCCAAAATCTTGCCATGCAAACAGAGGTCAAATAGACTGTGTGCATAAAGAGCTCATATTCTCTAATAGGCTTAATCCAGTCAGAATTTAGCCTGCAATGTGAAGATTTAAGCAGTGATGCTGCTGCAATCCATTTGAAGCTTATGGATGGATACAAATCTAATGGGTACTCACAGCTAGGATAATCTCACTTAGCTTTCAGGGCAGAAAACAGAGGTAGACCCATTCCCCTCAGGTGTGGGTTACCTACTCATTCATGGCCTCATAACAAGTTCTTTACCTTATTACAAATTTTGTGGTCCTCATGCCAGGATTCATGAGAGTCCACCTTGTAAAGGATCTTTCCCCAGCAGTGCCAGGCAGAGGGCTACTGCTGCCAACAGGAGCTGGAGGTGAGCAGCTGGATGGCAGGAGGGTGAGAGCAGAACTGCGGCAGTTGTCCCTCTTGGGAGCGAGCAGTGTGGCTGCAGGTGCTTCAGCTCACCCAGCACTCCTGAATGGAGAAAACTTTCTGCTGCCCTTGGTTGGGCAAGAGGAACTGGTTCCACTGGGGCTCAGCAGAGGTGCAAAATTGGAGTGCTGAGGGAAGAGCAGAGACACAGGCAAACACCTCATGGGTACTTTTGCCATTGGCTGCTTTCGTGCCCTCTCCCCCAAGCCTCTCTCATAAGGACTTCAGCTGTTCCCATGGCCAGCAATTCTGTTTGGGCAGGCATCCAGCATTGCTTAGCAGATCCAAAATGACACCTCACACATTCTTGAAGGTGTGAAAGAAACAACCAAGCTGAATCGTTTCAGCACCCTCAGGGTACTAGAGGTGATACCATAGACTTGCCAAGCAACACGCAAGGACATCCACAAACATTTCACGACCACCTTCTCTGAGCCTGCTTTGTTATTAAACAGTCCTGGGTTTTGGCATTAGCTGGAAAGCAGAACATACAACTGCTCAGACAGAACCTCTGCCTTGGCTTTCTTGTCATATATCCTCAAAAAGGCAAGCCTTTCAGTAACAAGTTGATTTATGTCATCAAATAAATATATTAATAGTCTTCGTATGGATCATTTACAAGCAAATAGCTCCACAGGTGAGTGTCTGGGGCTAACACCGTAGGCACCAAGCTGCCAGCAGGGCCGTGGCCTGAGGTTGAGCTACCTGGAAAGAGTCTGGAAGCTAATGGGCAAGAGAGTGGATGTGACATGGAAAGCTGAACGTGAGCGGGAATATTGTGAGAAGCTGGCAAAAGGTACAGGTGGTGCTGTGAGGGCTGGCTGTTCCCCTCATGTGGTTATGGGGAACGTGTGGGAGCAACAGCCGAACCACACAGACAGCTGGAGTAGAGCACTGGGGACATTCTGGGAAATAGAGCCTTGCCAGGCCAGCGTGCCTGGTAACCGTACCCATAATAGCATGTAAGCCTGAGAAAACCTGGCTAGCAGCATCAGAAATAGCAAACTCAGAAATGGATATATGGCAAAACCAGGACTATGAGGAAAAACTAGTTAGGTGAAAGTTGTCTCTCTCCACTGAGGAATGGAAATGGAGATGCAGGGGTGGTAAAGAAAGAGTCCAAGAAATACAGAAATGAATAATAAGATACATAATTCATGGATCTGGGGGCATTTGTCAAGCAGCCCTATGCTTGACCACTGCAGCTGGAGCCAGCAATGAACCAAATCCTGTATTTCTGGCCATGCCACCAGAGTCAGACCTCCTTCCACCCTAGCCAGAGGACAGGGCTTGGCAGTGCAGGGGATTAGCTTTCACTTGCTGGACAGACAGATTGAGCATCCCGGCATCACCAGTTTGGTGCCCGTTCCAGAGCAGATGGCATTAGCAACCACCCACCACTGTGTAACTGCTAGGATTAAGTGGTTTTTTGGTTTTCAATTAATACAGATGAACTACTGGAACTAAAGAAGGTGCCTTGTTTACCTTCAAACTCATGGTCTACACCCAAGAAAAATTTTCTCCAGGAAAATAATTTGCACTGAGAAATCAGTATTGCATGTCCTTTACCTTAGTGTAGGCACTGATTAGGAAATACAAAATATGAAATGAGCCTGTCGATGAAGTGGTACTTAGAAGTTCTGCAAGCACTCCTAGCAGAAGCTATAAAGGCAGACTTCAAAAACTTGTGAGAAAAAAGCAAGTTACTCAGAATGTACTTCATCTGAGCATTGGGTGAAGTTTTGATACAGACTTATTTTACTGAAATTAGTCAACCCATCTCCAACTTGAGAGAAATATATCTTGTCTTTAAGTTCTACAACATTTCATTGTAGATCACCTATAAACCAGCAGAGGCTGTGCTTTTCATAATTTCTCTGTATCAGTGTTGCCATACCACTGCACTTCTGTGCTGCAGCCAGACCAGCACTACTTGCACCAGACCAGCTAAGAAAAGGCGATGACTGACCCCATGGAGACTAAGCTCTGAGACATCTCTCATTGGCCTGAATATTGAGCGGTGAATTTAACTTCACAGCCTTTCTCAATGCTCCCAGGTCTCCTTCCCCTGGCAGATCCAGGATTTGTCCTAGTCTGGGTGCCAGTAGCCCTATGCACACAGAGCTTCAGGTCTTCTTTCCTAGGGCAGACTGCTCCATCTTGCTTTAGAGCTCCCAATTCCTTGCCCCCTGCTGTAACCTCTTCTGAAGGCATCTTTTGCTGCAGCCTCGCTGCAAGGAAAATAAGTTACTTAGGTTCTATATCTAAGAGCACTTTGGAAAACTCCAGTGTTGCCAAGACACTGGTAGGGGGCTGAAAGCAGCCAAGTTTTTTGCTGAATGCTCTCTCACAGCACAAAAACATGTGCAAAGTTGGACTCAATATATCATGAAATTCATCAGATATGATAATCAATATCAACTGCAGAAGTGTTTGTGAGAAAGAAAGAGAAAGCTAGAGACCTTTAGCAGAGCTAAATGAGCCCCCATTAAGAATTCTACACAATTTGAGCTATTTACCCAGTTGCCTCTTTATTTAGTTTTAAGCAACATCCCTTTTGCTGCCTCAGAGATTTTTTCCCTACTGTTATGGGGACTTTTCAATATTAATGCTTTGGTTTGGGAGAATGTTACATTTCTCCTTTTGTCTCATCAAGCTATATTCTCACATTAAAAAGAAAAGTCAGGCAACCAAGTTGGTTTTCAGCTATATCTGCTTTTAGATCAGAGCTCTTCACCTGATTAACCAGTAGGATGGATCAGAAAACATGGCTCAGGATACTCGGGGGTCTAGGCTTGATCAACAAGCTGATAGACCTGAAAAAGGGCAGCAGATGTGAGGAAAAAGCACTAAGAGGAAGAGCAACATAAACTTGGAAACACCATCAGGAATTCTAATGTAAACAGTTCAAATTTTTGTGGGTAAATCCATTACTCAACTCACAGTCACAACAAGCTTGTATTCAAGGATTTCTGCATCCTGGAAGGGCAGCAGATCCTCCCACCTGCACTACAACTCCACCAGCACCTTTGCAAAGATCACAGTGCCCAGGAGCCCAGCCACTTCACCACCACTCTGGCCAGGCCCAGGCCCCATGCTTGGTACCACAGACAACAATAGGACTGCCTGGAGAAGGGGTACATCCCTGGATGACTTCTAACCTTCCCTCCTTGCTCTGATTTCTCATGAAGCCTGAGAACCTCTGCACTAACTGGAGATCCTTAAAAGAAAGGGTAATTTGTTTCCACAGGAGCATCTTTCACATGCAACACCATGTTAAACAGCTGGTGGGAGGATTCTGTAAAATTTTGAGCTAGAGCTATGGTCTTAACACTACTGATTGGGGACCCACATCCTCACTTTCTTCAGCTGTCCCATTTTCACTGCCTTGCAAATTACTGACCTTCCTGTAGCCCCATCTCCTCCACGCCTGAACTAACACGACATCACCTTTCTTGGTTCTGTGGCAGCTGGTAGCTTAAATATAGCACAAGTGAAGGTCCACTGATCCAGCTGTAAGTATGAATGAAGAACATTTGATAGATTCTCTAGCTGATGAAGTATTACAGCCTGAGAAACCAGACTCTGTTGGTGTATGAGTTAGGCTCCAGTTAGCTCATAGTGTAGGATACAGAGAGTTTGCCTGGAGACAGTCCTGCAATAGCCCCTAGGTCAGTTGTCTGTGGAGCTGATCTCTTTAGCTCCTGCAACCCTCTCCCTTCCAGAGGGTAAATTACCAGCTGTGTTACTGGTGAGATTTCTAGCACATCATTCTTCCTCAATGAAAAGCAGAATTAGAAAGATGAGCAAATGTCTCTCAAAATAATGATTAAAAAAAAAAAACAACCAAACACAAACAAACAAAAAAGGCACTTAAAAGGATGAGCAGCAGTTGGCCCTGAGAAACAGCCAGATTGCAGCAACTGCAGCTCCCTGTCCTGAACGCCACAGAAAGCCAGTAACTTGGAATTCGTCTGGGGCAACAAGGCTAAAAAACATCACATTCGCCTTGGCAAGAACAGCCACTACATAATTACCATATTTCTGGTTATTTTTAAAAGAACTATCTTGTACAGCTCATAGGAAGAAAGTCCTTTCAGCATAGGGTTTCCCAGCTGCACTCTGAGAGGGCTGATATCTGGGTGCCAAGAGGCAAGATTATTTGTCTGGGAGGCAGACCAGGGGAAGACATTCTAATGGTACTGATCATCATTTCTGAAAACAGAACTCAGTCAAGCAGATCACAATGAAACAAGTGTTGTTCATTCCTGGCTTGTAAATAAGTGAGGTGCTGCACCCTCTGGAGTCCCAGAGAATTGAGACAAATGGCTTCAGCTGGGTATCCAGCTCTTAGGAAACTTTTTAGGCAGGGAGGGTTTCATCTCAAAGCTATAAGCTTGCACTGCATAAAGCCTGTGCCATTATTTCTTGTTCCTTATGCATCTAGATATCACCGGGCTTAACAGCAAACAAGTTTTGCCCTTCTTCCAACAATTTACCAGAGCGTACAAAAGCATCACCAAGTTACTTTCGTGCTTAAGGAGTACCTTTCCCACATTGCCATTGCTATTTTTCAGATATTTACCGGAGAAATCATCCACAATCGCCCCAATCAGGACCAAAGGCATAACTTCCATTGCCCAAGCACAAAAGTTTTGTGTTCCCTCAGCTTCACAATATGCCTTGAAGGCAGCAATAGCCACCACCAGACTTTTCTCAAAAGGATGTTGAACTAGTCTGTCATAAAAGTGTGATTTACCAAGCAAAATAAGTAGGTAATTTTCCACAGGGACTAAGTGCAATTTTGAATTTGAGGTGGGATTTCTACTGCATACACTTGTCTTCATGGTTTCTGTGATGATATTTCATGTCCCCCCTCACCACTTTTTCCATCTATGCAAGCCAAACAGCCTAGGAAGGGGCTGATGCACTTTGCCTCCCACACAGATGTCTGCGCTGCCAAACCAGCACCAATGGCAGTACCCTTTTTCATCACCAGGCCAGCAAGAATCCAACCTCACCTTCACATTCACAGGTATGTTTTCAATTAGAATAACATTTATATTTTTTATAATTTGTGGAGCCCAAGCCTTTGGGCTGCAGTGGTCTAGGGAGTGCAAAGCTGTGAATCTCAGCAGGCACCTACACAGCACTCCTGCCATGCTGCCCAAGTCACAATACAGGCAGGGAAAGGATTTCCAGCAAGGAAGAAAGAACAGAAGAGAGTCCAGCAGAGGCACTGGTATTCATGGTTGTCCTCATCAAGTTCTGTCCTTCCCTTTGCATCTTTCTTAGGAGCGGGAAAAAATATCAGTAACCTTGTCTACTCTCTGCATGTAACTACCCTGCTTAGAGGGTAGTTACAGCCAGCAGAAGGCCAGGCTGGCACAAGGAACATAATTTAAGAGCGTCTAACCTCATGCTTGGTAAATTGGGCCCATTACACAACCCCCATCTGTATCAGTGTACACATAGGGTACATATTGATGAAGCAGGATTTTTGCCTGCTGAATAACCTCCATATGATAGCCAGGAAATATTTCCTGTTCTCAGCACTGTAGTGTCGTTAACGTCCTTGCTTGTTTTGACTGTTTGTCTCTCAAGCTGGGAAAGCCACAGCCAAGAAAAGTCATTAATACAAACATCACTAATATTTATGACAGACACTCAAAGAAAAGTATTCCACACTGCATTATCGTGTTTTCCACATAGCTCAGTAAGGACTAGAGTGCCTTGGAGTTCTATTCTGCTTTGGCTCCCTTCCATTTTCTTCCAAGCAGCAAGGGCACCTCAGAGCAATAAGGGTTTTCTGGCCCTTTAACAATCCCCTCGTCCACCAGACTTCCTCCTTTCATAGCCCCCATGCACTCCCTCCCCTCTTCCCCAGGGCTAGTTAATATGTGCCAAATCCTGACACCCTGAATGGTTTCCCAACGCTGACACTAATCACGTTTTTGGGAGCAGGTCAGCAGTGAAGGAGCTGAAATTCGTGTGAAAAAGTCCCTGGGATGGCCCCGGTGCCTCACACCTGCATGCCCTATTCATCTGCACTGTTTACACATTGTCATCCACAATTAATTCTTTCCAGGGACGCTCCACTGCCTGCCCTCCCGTTGCACAGGGACCCCATTCTGAGCTGTTGTGTCTGTTAAATTGAGCATGGGGTGCTGCGATTAAATTAAGTTTTGTGGCACTCTCTCTCTTTCTCTCCCTCCCTTCCCTTCTCTTTTCTCTCCATTAATAACGATGCCTGATGGAAGTTTTCTGGCACTGGAGTAAAGAAGCAATTACAGGCACTAAAAGTAGGGAAAGAAAAGTTTCTGTGTGGAAATGTGAATGGGGACATCTTTTCTGGCTAGCTGGCATTTCTCTCAGTGCGAGGTGGGAACCACAGCCGCATGCAATTCCAGGGTACAAGCAGGAGAAAGGAGTGGAGGGTGTGGGGGCACACATGACAATCTCCCATAGAGCAAACTGCCAAAATTTGGATCTGTGAGAGTCCTTAGCCACTGGCCTGAATACAGGTTTTCTTCAGCAATTGACATTCTCACCTTCTACTGCTGTCACGCTTGTGCATATACATGGCATACACCAGCCTGGCTGCTCTTCTCACAAAGTATCATAGGCAAAGGCACACGGAGAAATTCCCTGGCTAACAGGCTAGCAAGTCACCTCCTCACACTGGCACACTCCTGCACTCTTGCGAAAAACATGGAATAAGAATTGCTCAGTGGAGATGGGAAGGAAAACAAGAGGACAGGAATTTGACCAGCTTCTGCAAAACCTCAAGGCAGCAGCTTTTTTTGCCAAGTATTTTGCTCATGTATGAAGTGGACAACTGGTTTTTGTTACTGGGACATCTTCAAAGTCAAAGAGCCATTTTTGCTGAAAACAGAAACGTGCAGCTTTCCAAGCAAGTGGGGCTGGATGAATTTGGCTTTACATCTTTGTTCAGCTACTTGCAGGACTCACTACCACAAAAGACTGCAGCCCCAGAGCACAGCACATGAAGTGTCCTCTTGCTAAGAAGGGCAGAGCTCAGACTCTTCCAGCCAGCAGCCTAGATTAAAGCTACAGCCAAACTAAAGAGCAGCCTGTTTGCTCATGTTAGCCATACACCAAAACCAAAAAAAAAAAAGGACATGAGAATCGCCTGAAGTTCTGAGGCCCCAATATCCAAGACACACATGAAACACAACGAAATTAATTGACTACAAGCACAGTCTTTTAAGGCTTGGCAAATAGCAGCCTGATTTTTATCCTATGCAAGAAAATTGCCCCTGCAAGACAAAAATCTTTATGTTGGCAATTAAAGAAACAGCCTCCTCATAAACACCACTGTAAAATATTGTTGCATGCACATAGGAAACCTACTGGATGTAAAGCACGTGCTACATCCCCCTCTAGTGCTGAACTACTACAGAATAACAACCTAATACTGCTACTGCTTTCTTCAGGTGAAGCAGAGGCTTTTCTGCAGCAATCCATAATTAAACCCCATTAAAAAAACCTGAAGGGTAACAGCTACATGTGAAGGCATCTTTACAGGATGATTGCTCTACAGAAGATGGATTCACAGAGGCTGAGAAGTCCAAGAATCCTTAAAATTAATAATCCTTAGAATTAACTTCCTAAATACCCATGTGAACCCAGGACAAGTTTTTTTTTATTTAGCAAGTCTCCTTATTCATTCTGTACTTCCTCTTAAAAACCAGGGGGCTGTACACACCACACACATGATCAACGCATATGCCATGGCACCACAGGTTTGTAGTGCTTCATACTAAGCACTGGGGCAAAACAGCCCCTCCCAGAGCACCAGCTATAATTGTTGCCTTCCCAATCATCCTCCAGCACAGCAGCCGTGGTCTTGCAGGCCTCCCTCAGGTAAGGAGCCTGACTGAGTCAGGCAGGGAGCAGCAGCTTTCATCAGCTGCCTGTCTTCTCTTACATCAGCCTGTCTCACCTCTTGCACCTACAGGGACCATCAGGCCTGACACCGAGGGCATACCAGCCCTACAGGTCTCCAAGGTGTGTGACAGCTCTCACCAAAACCATGCTGACTGCAAGTCTTCTGTTTCAAGCAGGCAAGGAAGTGTCTGTTGTATGCCCCAGAACCTCCCATGCTTAGTGACACAGAGCTCTTCAGGTGGCCAGTCTACATTTACCTTGCATCCCACTGTGCAGTAGTCACAGCTTGTTAATGGGAGGGGAGGAAGCCAGAGAGCAGTCAGGCATCAGGGAAAGCCACACCCGAAGAAGGCCCTGGGGGCTGGAGAGACCAGGAGCAGGCTGGCTTCAGCGGGTTACCTGGGTCAGGCTGGGTAGATCCCAAGATTTACAACCAGCACGGGCAACAGGTATCGGTCCAGCTGGCATCCCCAACTGGATGTGGGAACATGGCAGTACACCACAACACCAGCGCCGTGCTCCTCATCCCATCCCATCCTTACCAGCTGACAGAGCCTGTTTACACAGTCCTTACAAACTGATACTACAGGCACAGAGCACACAAATTTTATCAAAATGCCTCCATGACCTCCTTACAAAAACACTGTCACTCAGCAGAGTGTCACAGCTGAGGCTCCCATGCCAGCCAGCCATGTTTCACCACCAGCTGCAAGCACTCTCTGCCTCCTCCTTTTATTCAGCCTTAAGGAGAAGTTCATTTCTTCTTTCCAGGTGGGTGAAACTTGCCAAAGAACAGCTGAACATAAGTCTTTATAATGGAGGTGTTTGAGTAACTTTAGTGGCAGATGTTGAGAGCAGCCATGCCTATGAAAACTTGAAGTGAAGGTTCTTGTTTAGATTATTTTCCTGGAGTAGAACTACTAGTACTCTTAGTAATATAACTATTACAAAATCTGCAAACTGCCTACCTCCCTTTCCTCCCATTGAAACAATGAAAGTGGAGGATGTTCAGCAAATTATACTGCTTGCCCAGTTAATAAACAATTCACAAAATCATGCACTGTTTTGAAGTGCTCTATAAACATATATTAATCAATCATTAAATAATTAAGATAACTCTCTGTTCTTTTTCTCTGGCACTCTGAAGTTGATGGATGTTCCCATAGCAACGAAGAAGCAGGACTGAGGGCAGGGAAAACTCAGGGCTCAGGAGGCGATGCTAGCACAGGACCTTTGCTCTCCAGCCCTCCAAAAGTCACACAGGGCAAGCGGAAGGGGGCTGCGAGAGGTGACATGCAGGAAGGAGGCTTTCAATTTTAATGGAAATTCTTACGATGACAGTCTATGCAAATAGGTACATGAAAGAGGAGAGGAAACAGACGGGGGGAAGGGGGAGAGAAATTAACCCTGGTTCAGATTTCAAAGCAAAGCCAGGAATAATTTTTGGAGCTAAGAATAGTTGCAGTGCACCTTGTTCTCCCTGGGCTCAAGCCTTGCATAATCCTTAGACTCGGGGTCTGAAATTACAGCGGGGAGATGGGGGGAAGCCAGCCTGCACAGTCCAGGAAACGTGGCTGTCCAGGCTGCAGCTCCATCACCTTTATGATTCCTTTGTGTCACCAAAAGGCACTATTTAACAAAGGAGCTGTCCTTCTGCTTTTTCAGGGCCCTTGCAGTTGTTTTGCAAATGAGATTGCTTGATTGGTGAGCAAAATCAGAGATCTTTTGAAGCTGTTGCCCAGGAAAGGGGGAGGGCAAGGAGTTCAATTATCCCTCACAGTAAGTAGTAGGACCTGCCTGGTCCTATATGGAGCTGTTGAGAGTGAAGCAAAGCAACTTCTGAATTGACTTTTAGGTAAATTTCATCAGAAATCTCAGGAAGACCCTAGAGCCACCTGCAGAAAAGAGCAGAGTCTGCTGAAATTGCAGGACAAAATCCTGGTCCCTATTGCAGCCCCCTCACCTCCCTTGGGAACAGCTGAGCCAGAGGCTGCCCCAGCCAGCCCCTAGGCAGGCAAATGGAAGTCTGTAGGGTCTTTAGCTTGTTGGGAAATCTGCTCAACCAACACCAAAGGGCAGCTCCTCCACTAAGTCCAGGGGTCCAGCCTGCAGACCTCCTGGAGCTTACTGGTGTAGATCACATCAACACCTATGTGAGCACTCACTGGGGCATCTTGTTTAATTGGAAAATAGTTTCTGCAACACAAAAAGTGCCTATGGGAAGACAGGGATGGTGCTGATAAGAAATGATGTTTTGTGGCAGTGAACTGGAACAGAGCACTTTGCTTCAATTGCCACAAATTTTTTCTTTTCAGTTGAGTTCAGCATGGAAAAGAACTTTCCCGAAAAGGCCAATTTTTTTTCCTGTGCATGGGGCTTGTGGCTGAGCACTCACTGAGAACAGCGTGGACCTTTCCCAAGCTTTATGGGAGCCAGGCAGAGCTCCTAGGGAGCACAGCCCAGAGGAGAGAATGAGACCCAAACCCAAGGAAAGGCACTGCCTACTTCAATGTTAAGCAGACTTGAAACTAAATATTTCATGTCAGTTAAAAAAATTGAAACAAAACATTCCTACCTCAGAAATGTCAAAATGCTTCACTTTGATCCAAAAAATTGTCAAAACAGAACACAGAAACATTTCCAAACATGACTGTTATAATTCCAGGAAACAATTTTTCCTATTTTGTTTGTTCTGTTCTAAAAAACAAAAATTCAAAATTTCACAAAGCTCTACTTAGAGCCATTTATCACAGGAGGGACCAATACTGCCTGTACATGCATGTGTGTGAGCACTCTCACTCCCACACGCAGCACATCCACTGTGCCTTCCAGTGGCATCCCCAGGACTCTCTCAGGGCTGGTTTCACCACCACAGAGCTGCCAGGCCTCCAGCCCCATGACCAGAGAATGCCCTTCAATCTGTAGGCGGTCCCATGTGCCTGGGAATATCCAGTACAAGTGTGCTATCAAACACAGGGGGTGGCTGTCCACGAGATACCTTAAAAACAGGGTGTTTAGGGCTGTCACAGTCATCACTACTATCACCACAGGGCTCACATACAACCCATTTTAGAGTCCTCCTGCTCTCATCCAGGGCAGACCCAGGGTTTGGTCTGACTAATTTCAGACCTCACAGTTTGGTGCTGATGTGAATAACAAGAAACTGGTTTGAATCATCTCCTGTTTTGGGAACCAGTGTTAAAAACAGCATGTACTTAAAGAAAAGAGGCAAGGGTGTAGGAGTGTCACAACTTCAGTATAATTTGACCTGTGATGTTAATTTATACTGGTGAGGATCCTCTCCCCTGAGCATAGTTAAGAACATGCTAATATGGAAAAAGATGACATGCTCTTGCTGTCCCAGGTGGATTCACGTATATACTTTCACCTAAGTAAGTGTAATCCTAACATTGCATCCAGCAACAGTCTGATGGCTTTGTACAGACACAGTGCTCTTGCTGTCCAGCTGAGGTCTACAAATATGGCTGGTTGTGTCACTGGCCCCTTAGAGAAAGTGCTCCCATTCTCTGTGCCAAGTAACCACTAAACCAGGGAATAAAATCTTCCCCTGTGCTCCCTCTCTGACCAGCAAAGCTTTTTAGCTATTCTGTTTCCTATTTGCTTAGGATAGCCTTCGTCTTCCAAAAAGCTAAAAGATGTTCTAAAACATCTTCATATGTTTGTTTCACAGTCCTTCAGTGCTGACTTCTTCTCCATGACATATCTTCAGATAGAGTCCCCTGAGGCCAGGTCCTGTCTTGTTCCTATAAGGTGAGGACACCGTAGGGGGTGCACTGTGGCTCTCCTGCACTGGTGGGATAGCTAACATGACCAGATTAGTCATACCTTAGCCCTCTAGACCAAACTGGCCAGGACAGACTCCATGCTCCTCTCCTGTCAGACTCTCAGCACCCATTGCCTAGGTTTCCCTGCTATAGACCAGTCTTTTCCTGGTACCTTCACCTGGAGGAATTTTCTGTATCATGTCATTACTGAGGGAAAAAAGCTTCTTCTAAATATTTCCCAGCCAGCACTTCTACAAAAGCAGTACCCCTCATCCACCTTGGATATAGTGTTTCACCAGGATATATATTTCTCTCCTTTTTAAAAAAATAACAGATAATAATAATTCATTCTGCTAATTCTCAGATTCTCTCCAACACTTCCAAACTCATTGAACCTCTAAGCCTGTAAAAATAAACTGCAGGGACAATTCGTATTGCATCTACAGCTAAACACTCTCTTGGGTTCCAGTGCTGCCCAAACAGTACCCTCTGGATTCATTCCCTGTGGGCTGGCAGTAGCTCAGGGCTTACAGGCTCTCTGAGACTTGTATCTTATGCAAAATCAGTTTTCTTCATGAGGCTTCTGCAAAAGCCTAAAAGAACGTGCAGAAGACTTTATCCATCACAGGGCTGTCCTGGGCTGCGAGAGTGGATCTGAGATGGGCTGCCTTCCAGGTGATAATTGTTGCCACTTCCTAGAAACAGCTTGCAGCAGCCTTGCCAATTGTTGGGTTTCATCCCTAAATATAGGAAGGTTTTAGGCTTTAAAATGCAATGCAGATGAGTAAGAGATCTTCCTTGTAGGGGTAAAAGTGCAGTGACACTTTGTGGAAGCAGTATATCACCTTTGAGAACCAAGGCTTGCATTGTTTTAAAAATAGAAGGTAATAAGATAATGCAAAGAAAAACCACAGGAACAGAGAAAATTGGTATGTAGGTTATGTTCCAAAAGTCTCCTCAGTGAAGCTTCAGATGAAGATTATTTCAAGACTGTACTAATATATGGATCTTGAGTGTGGCTGTTACCATGGGCACATATCTAATCAAATGGGGCCTAATTATGTATATTACCCAATCTGGGACTTTGGGAGCACTTCAGTGATGATACTTCTGCTTGTCTGACAAATACCATGATTATTCAGTAAGCTGCATATGTTTTAATGTTGGATGTTTGTTCTTTGATAAGAAACTGTCTTGCTAACCAAAAGTGCTTTTCACTTACAAAGTCATAGCTGTTAGCAACCAGATTCAATTAATTATGTTTAATAAGCTAATAAATATATTTAGGACTCTTTGTGCTATGCTCAGTCACCTTTAGAAAACACTTCATCATTAGTCACCAAAAAATGAAGTGTTCTCTTTTTTCCAAGGATGAGAGCACTTCAAAACTTCAGTTTAACATTATAACATTATAAATTACAATGCTATTTACTTTTAAAATAGATTTTAAATTGATGCTTGTCTTCAGCTTCAAGACTGAAAACAAATTCTTTGTGTATGTCTCAGATTTATGGGAGAAGCAAGGAATTTTTCAGAATCATGTCAGAAATAAGCTGGTGATGCTCATTCTCATGGCCTCACTCTATTAAAAATGTGGAGAAGACTGTTGCTTCTCCTACCATGCTACAATGCCCTGAGACACAAGCAGAAGGCAAGATTTTTCCTGTGAGACCCACAGAAGAAGAGATTGCAAGCAGAAGGACAGTGGGATGGGTAGTGACAGAGGCTGCAGAGCTGGGCCATGCTTTAAATGATCTGTGACCATGAGCTGGGAGACAAGACAGGAGCCTGACAGACTTGGGTCAAGGTCTTGGGGAGAGGAGCAATCCTACCTATGCATACAGCAATGTGCCTTCCTTCTCTTCCTGCCAGCTTTACTTGACTATTTTTCATATATTCAGGAAAAGGACAGAGAAGACCCCTCTAGAATTGTGTTGTTTTACCTTCAATCCCCCATCACACCCACATAGCTGCCAAAAGGACTCAGGTCTGGGAGAACCTGCCACTTAGAATGGCCTCTTTCTTCCCTTCTTCCATGCACTGAAATGATAATGAGAGAAGAAAGAGACCTTATAAATCACCAGCTGACCAGAAACATATCACATTCTGTTGTTTTCTTCCCATGACAAGGATTCCTCAAGTCTACAAGAGAGAAATATGCAAAGCATGGCATTCAGGACAGGAATAAAACAAACTGCTGAGCTGCAGGAGGAACTGGTAGAACAGAACAGAAAACCACCCAAACTGGAGGTGTCTAGTCAAGACTAGCAGTAAAAAAGTATCTCTACCAGAGTCAGCGATGAGTAGGTCAGACCACGGCAAGAGAGAGGAAGTACTATGCAGGACGAACCAGGTGATGTCCAGATGAGAGATCACTGATAGCAGCCCAAGATGTGGCAGGTTGGCTTTGGCACAATTCTTTTAGAAACCCATTGGTGAACACAGCTGCTAATCAGAAAGAAGACAAGGACTCTCTTTCGCAGCCCCAGTTGCCCACTACCCTCAGCATGAGTACCCTGCCCCAACCACCAGGAAGGTGGTCTGCAAGGGCATGACTTACCTGGTGCTGTGTTTAGTGCTCCTGCTCCAGCTGCTCAATTAGCATGTGAGTGAGCTGGTATGATTGGAGTTTGTATGGCTGCCAGTGTAACACTTAGGTTGGATGCCATTTATGTGAAATGGAAGCATTAATAATCAACCACAAAACAGTAGTTGGAACGTGGGTATCCTAGTTAAAGATGGGAGCGTATCATTCAATTCTGGTTGTCATCTGATTCAGCCAGCAGCCTCTGTGCAAACCCATTTGAAGTACCCAGCTTCGGCTGCTCTATGACACCAGACACCATACGGCCTCCTCTCCCTCCCCCAGCACCCCACATCATTAAAAGTAATTAAACTCTTGTCCTGTGGTGTCCAGGTGTCACAAGACACCTGGTAAGTCTCACCTCTAACTACCCACTTGGCTGTGCTGAAATAGCAGTGCAGCAGATGCTGCCTGTGGGGCTCAGTCCATTCCCACCGAAGTGCTAGATGAGCTGCTGGCAGGGCACCCCCAGCTCTGCCTGGCTTCCCAGGGCACAGTAGGGAGCTGCAAGTTAATCAGCAGCTCCCCACAGCAGGTCAGCACACACAGCTATCTGTGTTTCCCCTTGTTTGTCATTTTCCATCAGCCTCCATTTTCCTCCAAATCTCTTTGGTGTACCAATTAATCCAGAGGGTTTTCATTTACTCTGGCCATCCAAATCAGCAACACACAAATACCCCCCACAATCACTGCCAACAGCTCATAATACATTTTAACTGCTCCTTGGCCTTTGATGTGTTCGCCTTCTGGGCAACATTATCATTACCCTTTATATACCTCTGTAGGTGAATGCAGCACTGCACAGCCACTTGCACATGCTAAGTGCAACAGGTTTGCTTGTGCCTGTAATAAAGCACATTGTCCAAAGAACCTGCCAGAATTGTGCCCTCTTTGCTAGCAAAACCCTGAACAAGCCCAAAACAAACACGAATAATATCCTGGGTTATGGAGAACTTCTTTCCAAAGTGGATGAGCAAATACAGGGAGGAACAGGACAAACCAAAAGGTGTTTTCCTGGGGAGAAGCCTTAGTGGGAGAAAGGAGTCCTGGTATAGCCTGGAAGTGTGGGCATCATGTCAGGGGAAGCAGATAGTGTGCCATACAATTGTGCACATGCTAGAAGTACATCTGGAATGGAATACATCATTCCAGCTGAAGTATCAGATGCAGGCAAATTCAAGAAAATATAGTGGGAAAAAGTTTAAGGAGGTAGGATTGTTGTGGTCCCAGACTGGGGCATTCTTCACAACTTTGGAGACATTTACGGTTTCGAGGCCTCTTGTAATTGAAAGAGTTACAATTGTATTTCTCAGGGAACATAAATCAGTGTGGGTGGCATCAGGCTGACAATTTAGACGGGCACTCAGCCCAGCTGGGAAAATGTGAAAACAGTCAGAACCCTGAAAGATTAGTTGGAGATAGGCAAGGCTTAGCTAAGGGTGGTTTCACAGGACCCACACGACCCACAGGTGCTTACTATAGGGGGGGGTGGAGAAACAAGCTCTCTGTAATGAGATATTTTGGTGAGAAAGGATGGATATAAAATGTTAATATGGGTGCACCTTATTAACATATAGAATCCCCAAGACCAGCCAGTGAGGAAGGGCATCTGAACTTTGACCAGCCTCTGAAGTTTTCTACTTGTCTTGCCAATTCTCTTACCAAAGGTAATAAGTGGCTCCCCCAGTCTCTGAGGTCATCCTCTAGCTGTAAAACAAAGCACTGTTCATTGTTGCCCCACTTTATCCAGACGAGTGATATTTTGTTTCTTATAAATTCAAATCTTTGATTGAGCATGCCAAAGCCTAACTTTCCTATTGCAGGCATCATTCCGTAAAGGATGGGCTGGCCCGTGCCCATGCAGCACAGACCTTGCTATAGTGAGCATGGCCAGCCTCCAAACCCTCCAGCTCTGCAAGGCACTCATGCTAGATTAAATTAGGACTCTCTCAGAAAGCTGGGAGGCAGAGAAAGGGGCTGCTTGCAGCATGTTGGTGTATTGGTCCCTAAGATGGGAATGAGCCCTTCTCCACTCCCCCTGAAGGCACATAGGGATAAACAGATCACAGAGAAGAGCTATGAAAACAGCTTTGAGGGAGGCCTGGTTTCAAGCAGGGCATGGAACGCTGAAAAGTAGCTGCCATTTTGAAGCAGCTAGAGCCCAGAGTGCTCCTGACAAGGTGGCAGAAAACACTGTCACAGGGTACAGCCCTTGCTTGCGAAATAATTGGCCCCTGAGAGCTCATTGTGCAATGGCTGTTGATGTGCAAAGCCAGCGCTGAAAAACATCAACTATGCTTTCGAAAAATATGAAAGAGCAGTAAAGGGAGATGGCTTGGGAAGGGAGAGGGGGAAGAGCCCAGCAGTGTTGCTGTATCCCTGCAGGATTTCTGGGAAGGCACCATGCCGTTCCGTGCCCTGCCAAGAGCAGAGTCACACTGGGGCCCCACTCCCAGGAGTCACCAGCCATACAAACAAGCCCCTGGAGGAAAGAGCCCCTGCCCTTCATGAGCCCTCAGGGAAGATCACATGCCTACAGCAAGCTTTACATGTGAGAGAAAATCCTCCAAGCCAAGCTGGTCACACACCCTGTCTGCAACTGAGTGGGAGACAAGGGGTGCTGCTGCCCCTGGGGAGGTCCCCGGACCTTCACCACTGGGACAGCAAGCTGCAAGACCTTGGAGAGGCTTTGCTGCCCAGACAACCAGGCAGGACAGCCCAGCATCTGCCACTGAGGCTATCCTGGCCACTGACACCACCTCTGGCTGTCAATCCAAGCCCCCAGAGGTGGGAGAGCTCCACAGCTGCAGGAGAGGCCAGCCAAGAAAAAGGTGCAGAAACAGTTAAAGCTGGTAATTAAAGTTCCCTGCAGAAAAATATGATCTGGGCAGAGAAAAGCATCCTTTCCAGCACTGCCAACGCCACATACTCAAAAATTATGCATCAGGCTCCAGAGAATCACAGCTTTAAAATTGCAAGGCATTTTGTTCTGTTTTTTAAAGAAAATTATAAACATTTGAGCTTTTCCTTCTTGCACTCTGGTTTCCTGAAGTTTATGATCACATTTTCAAACTTTTCTGCAAATCCCTGAGGGCTACAAACTTCTTTTTTTTTATAAAATAAAGTTGAGTAGCTCACCTAATGCCCACAGCTTGGGGCCAAACAGCAAAGATCAAAAGACTTACACTAAAGTGAGGGGTATAGGAAACACTGGAGATCTCAAGAATGAACACCCTGCAGTATATATCTGGTTGTTTTCCTCCAGGGATGCACAAAAAAATTTTAAGAAGATTTTTTAGCCAACATCACATTGCTTAAGTATTTTATTTGTCAGCATGAAGAACAGGTCTTCAGTGTCATTTTGCTTCCAATAATAATGTTGCTTGCAGCCAAGTGCTGCAGGAAAGTTAAAACCTAAGGCTGCTGTCCCTAGCTTAGGGGCCAGAGGAGCGCACAGTTTTAGGACTCTATGGTGTTCTCAACGTTGCTTCTGTTCATGGAGCAGGGAAGGTTGTGAAGCATTATCCAGTGTCAAGCCCACACCTGACCTTTCGTCTTTAGCCTGATGCACACAGAAATCTCTTGGCCAAAGGAGGCAGGTGGGTGCCATCAACTTCTTTTCTTTGTGTCTGAAGGCACTGAACGATCTGCTACGTGTCTTACAGGGAGATTTGTGTTACAGGGCAGCTAGACTGTGGGAAATGTATCAGCCAGTAAAGAGGTCAGTGATCCTCCAAGATTAAAGGCTGATCTGAGTGTGAACCCGCTATCATGCCTCTTGAAGGGATTTGGCATGTAACAGCCTGATTATCGATTGCTGTCCTTAAGAGAATGTGATCCTCTCCTTTGCACTGATCCTGTTGGCTTTATTTGCCGTAACGCTTGCTGAAACATCCTCTTGTAGAGATAATGGCTTCCTTCAGTTGCTGTCAGAATGAACAAATGGAAACAAAAAACATGCTGCTAATAATTGTGTCCTACTCTAATTAATTAAAGCAAGACAAAAGCACTGCACTGCTGGGTTTGGCTTGCTATTGCCTGGGTGCCTGGACAAGCCCCAAGCACAGGGGCTGACCACAGGAATACCAATAACACAGCAGTGCGTAATACATGAGATTTCCACCAGCCTAGAAACTCAGCAAAACATTCATGAGGACCGGGAATATGTTTGGCATCCAGAGGCTGCTGTTCTAGACAGACCTCAGCCCACGTGGGCCTAAGGAGCTGCCGAAGATGGCAGATAAGTACACAAATAAGCAAAGGTGCTCTTGAAATTTTTGTGGCACATCTGCAGCATGCAGAAAGGCCAATAGCTCAGTCCAGGAAGAGGTAACAGGGCTTTAGCAGGATGGTGAAAGAGAGGCAGAAATTGGCTTGCCTGCATCCTACAGCAGGACGCTAAGGAAGGAAATAGGTCCAGCTCTCTTTCCCTGCAAGTCAACACCATAAACTCTGCACATCCTGCCTCTTTGGACTGAATCAGGGTGCAGTCACAACAAATATAGGTTGAAGAAAAAGGGAACAAAGTAAATGGAGTGCACAAATCCAAAAAAAAAAAAAAAATAAAGTTAGCAGAGCCACAGCACTGAGCACTCAGAGTTGTTTACTCTGTAAACAAACAAGTCACTATATCCAACTGCTGCTGAACGCACAGATACTTATTTAGGATTTCTCCACTGATGGATTGTGGATCACAAGAGCTTGGCCAGCAGTCCAGGACTACCTAGCCTTCAAACATCCCTTGGGATGTGGTTTCAGGTGCCCCACCTCAGCTATGGTGCTGCCTTGTGAATCCCTGCTGTCCTCCATGTTCACTTGAGGTGCTCCCTTGGGCTGGAACAGTCAGGATGCCCCCATGAGTGTCCTGTGGGAGCCAGGCTTTCACACCAGCCTTTCTGTGCATGCAGACAGAAGAAGGCTTAGAAGAAAATGCTTATCTACCAAGAATGTGCTGTGCTTATCTCTTATTAAGCTCAAATCACTTCAGAAGTTTTCCCCACTGCTTTTCCCACACAGATGACAGCAACAGAGCAGGGAGCAAGATCTAGAGTGACTCCAACCATCCTGTCAATGGCGTTTCATTCCTGAGCCTCATGAAAACATGCAGTGTGGCTGCTGGAGCCATTTCTACCTCTCAAGGAGTCCTTTGCTTTTAAGGAAGCTGACAGATCATCTTCTCAAACATCTTAACACCTTTGGGAGAGAGAGAGTCTGACCTCCTAATACACACATTCTATGGCTTCCCTGCAAAGTCCATGAGTAACCACAGGTGTAGGAGAGAAGAGAGACAAGGTCATTTCCAGGCACGGCAGTCAGTGATGCCAGGATGCCTGAAGGGGCAGGCAAGAACCAAGCAAAGCCACGGCCTCCACAGTAGCAGCACCATTTTCCTCCTTACTAGCCCTGTAACTCCAAAGTGTCAGATTGGTCTTACAAGGTCATGTATGCTTTCAAACATAGTTCTATTGTGGACTGCATTAGTTAAAATGTTACTTCTTTCTGTTTTCAAAAAAAAAAAAGAGATTTTTTTTTCTCCTCATGATTTTAGAAGTCTCCCATACAGCCACCTGGGCACTCATTTCTAAGAGTAATTCTGGTGGTAGTTTCCATGCATTTTCCCTTATGTGGACATTCCTCTCACGTATAAAGTTAATTTGGCTGCTCTTCATAGGGGAGCTGGGGGAGTAGCAGGAGGGGAAAAAAATGGGTGATCAGTCTACCTTGTCATAGACTTTCTGGTTCTCCCCAGGGGCTTGCATAAGGGTCTTGGACTCTTTCATTAATCCTTGGCTATTCTTGAGCACCTTATTTCTTACTTTCCACTTTCCTGACCATCTCCTGTATTAAATCTTCATATTCAATACGTAGGAAGGAGGATTAGTTCATGTCACTAAATTGAGCAGTTTAAAGCTATGACATTAGAACTTGAGCACAATCTACCAAATGAAATTATTTAAAACACAACCTTTGATACAAAAGAACACACTTGCCTCAGCTCAAGGTGCAATTGCCCTTTGTAGGTGTAAAGCATCCGCAGATGGAAGTTAGGGCGAGCAACTGGGCAACCTTCTGCTGCCCAGAGCAGCTCTCACAAGCTCATGTCAAAGAGGCTTCTCACATGACCCAGAGAGAACACAGGATTTTCTGTACAGTTATCACCCTGCAAAGGTCAAACGAATAGTAGACAGGGTGGTTCATTTCTCCTGTGAAGATAAGAGCAATAGTCAAGGCTATACAGATTGGAGACAGGTTTAGGGAATGTCCTGCTGACAGCATTTAATCAAAGCTGCAAGAAAACTTAAGCCGTCAAATTTTTGTGAAGATGTCTTTACCATCTGGTCCCGAAAGAAATTAAATATTTAAGATTAACTAGACACACTAATTACATAGTAAATAACTAACTACATTGGACAATAAAAATATCTCTTCCTACAGAGAAAAATAACCATCACAGACATGAGCATGCTTCCTTCTGTAGAGGTTTTCACAAAAAATCTGCCCTCCTTCAACATCACACTGACACCCTTCCTGCAGGCAGAGGTAGGAAAAACCAGAAACACCCTTTGTATCTGGGAACATGGGGTGCCCCCAGTGATCCCCTCAACCCGTCAGCAGGGGGGTTTCTGCCCCAGACCTGCAGCTTGCTTCCCACCAAGGGAAAATGAGTCTTTCCCATGTATCATCTCGTTGCCCACTGCTACAGGTTCCTTAGGGAAACAGAGAATCTATCACAGCAGCCAGAAATCCATGGCAACCTGGGCTTGCCTACCACAAACATCACCCTTCTCCACAGCTCTCTGTCTGGAGTAACTTAAAATCCCTTAGAGTAGTAACACCACTGGAAGGATGGGGTAGAACCCTTCCCACCCATCAAGACCTTCAGATATTTCCCAGTGCTGGTGGAAATCCTCACTCAAGAAATTCAGAGGAAGATTCAGTGTACTGATATCATAGAAATGTTGGTCTAAATAGCTGAAGAACCTCACGCTCTCAGGAGCAGCATTTCTTTCTACACAGTTTCCTACACTGCTCAAATTATAAACCTACCTGCCCAGCAGACTCAAATTTAAAATAACCTCCCTAACAGAGAGGAGGCATCAGAGCAAGCTTCTTTTTCACTGTTGACCAGCTGGAGCATGCTCTGGCTGACATTGTCAAGTCCAGCCTGGGTCTCCAGATGGGATGAAGCCTCAGCCACAGCCGAACAAGTAATAACAAATAATGATTGTCTGTGCAGAAGCTCTCCTTGTTCCATCCCCACTCCAGCATAATGCCTGCATGTGGGCAGGGCTGTGGTGGGCAAATTGCCTCAAAATCACGCAGAAATGAGCAAATTCATTGGCCAAACACATAACTGTACAGTTCTTGCTGTTTTAACAAACCTGACCTGAGCAAAATATGGGCATCAGAGGTCAAAGTTATGTCTTGTATTGTGGGCCAAGAGTGTGAAATGACATAATTGAGCACCACTGCTCCTGTCAGGCATATCTGCTGAAACAGGGCCTTTGGGAAACCACTGGACTGAGCTCAGGTTATGTTAAATTCTGTATAAACATAGAGGAGATGATGATCCCAGCTGCAATCTAAGAAATTGGACTCCCCACCACTGAAAGGGGCACATTAGCCATTTTGTATTTATCAGATGAATTTATGAAGCTGCAGTAGGAAAGCATGAAGCACTAACTCCTTCAAAAAAAAAAAAAAAAAAAAAAAGAAAAAGAAAAAAGAAAACCACAACACAGCTCATTTTGAGCTCCAACAGGATGTCTGCAAAGTTGTATACATTCTCTTAATCTCTTTTTAAATACTTCCATCAATGCTTCCAGCTTGTTAAGCATCCCTCGCTGCCTGCTGCATTAGACCGTACCTCTGAGTTTGGGAACATCTCACTTCGTAAGAGCGATCTAAGCCGCCTGCGGTGAGTTTGGGGCGGTGTGCTCTCCCGGGCGAGCACCGAGGCGCTGGGCATGCGACCACTGCCCTCCAGCGGCAGCAGCCGCGCGGGAGCCGCCAGGGCCCGGCTGGGCAGCTCCCTCCGCTCACGGGGGAAAGGCGGACAGCGCTGCGGGAGCAGCTGGAAGCCTGCCTTTTAGCAACTTTTAGGAACTCAGCCCTTCCGGTAAGGAAGGAAAAGGCACGCTTTGCCTAGCATTAAAGAGACGGCTTCTGCAAGGCAAAAGCATCCTCTGAACCGAGGCAGATTACTTGGGCACCAGGTCAGCAGCGTGCCCATGCAACACCCGGGCCCTCCGGAATGGGAGTATGCTCCTTCCTCCAACCATCCTTTCAGCCATGCCCCCTTCCCAGGTCCCACCGCAGGGAGCAGCGGCTTTACAGCTAAGATGCAGCTCTTTGGCTCTTGAATGCAAACTCCCAGCTCTGGTGCCCATGTCAAATAATTGGATGTCCAAGCAATAAAGCAGTGTGTAATAATGACCCTAATTTATTCTGCTTTCTTCAACCAGTATCTTCCTTGGCTCCTGTGGTGTTTCCTCCATTAACTACAGAGAACCAGCAGGAATGCTTGAACAATGAACAACTAGCAGGCATTTTTTTTTATTATTAGAGTCATTGAAACATTCTTCTACCCTGCCCTGCAAAGACAAAGGATAAGAGCGTTAGAACACTATCATTTTAAAAACCTGAGCTACACCGAGTTTAGGGGAAGAGGGGGTGCTGCCGAGGCAGTGACAATTTATTACCATTTAATTGCTTGTCTTGACTTTTTTTGCATTTCTTACAAAATTCAGCACACAGCTGAAAGGCAAATACACTGAAAAACAAGCATCTCTTTAGGAAAGCTGGTGATTCACAGGAGGAAAAAATCCTGAAGAGAGGATAGAAAGAGATAAGGAATTGCTATGAGCTTTGTTCCTGCACTTTCTCACAATTCTTGTGGATCTTGCCCATGTGCTACTTGGGCACCCCCTGCTTGTACCTGGCAGTCTTGCAGATGCCTGCAGAAAATCAAAATGCATGCCGTGCTTCAGGCCACCTCATCCCACTCGCTCAGTCAGGGCCCAGCAGTGAGCCCAGGCACTGCTCTGCCACCACAGTGGCACAGGGGGCTCAAGGCACCACCTGCGACTTGCTGAAGCAACCCTTGTCCCCAGGAATGGCAGTGTGGTACTCAAAAAGGTGTAGGCGAAGCCATGGATGTGCGGAGCCACTGGAAGCCGCAGGCACTGCTCGTTTTCCCTGATGAAGGATGCCTGTGCTGGCCTCCTGAGCTGTTGTTGGTGCTTCTCCAGCCTGGCTGCCAGCCTGGAAAACAAAGTTCCCAACCAAAGCAAGAGCAAGTGGGGAGGAACATGGAGAACTGCTCTGACATTCCTGCCTGCCTCTGGCAGTGTTTCCAGAGCAGTGGGGCTGCAGAGGCTGAGCCTGCCGAGCTCTCAGCTGAATAGAAGCAATGTATATGCTACTGCAGCATCATAATGCCCTTCAGCAAAGGAATTAGAGCTCAGCCATAGTGCAGCAAATCTCTCTGGTTAAAATCCTTTCCCCAGTCCTATTAGTACAACTATCATATAACAACTTCCTTATCTGTGAGGCTTCTTTTAGACCCAGGCTTTAGATCCTGCAAGCAGAGGACAGGGTTTTACCAGGGGGATTTTCTTGAAGCAGAAGGACTGAAGAATACTATTGCTCACCCAGCTCAGCCAGGAAAGGATGGAGCAGCAGGTGATCTGCCAAAGCTTCCCACAGCTGCATCCACTGGCGCTAAGGTAACAGCATCCATTTTGCTCTAGTTTAATGTGCTCGGCTCTTGTCTTTTTCTAGAATCCCTCCTTTAACCTAGGGGATGGCTCAGGTCAATCTGAAGGCAATAAATGCCTTAAATGAAGGCAAAACCTGCCGAGGCATCAGCAAGCATGGCACCTGAGGGCAAGACAGGCAACGTGCCAGTCCCCAGCATGGCTGGTGCAGGGAAGCCAGGGACAGGGAACAGTGACAGGATGAGCAGCAGTCACCCTTGCAGAAGCTGGAGGATCAACCACCTTTCCAGTCCCGCTTCCCACCCCAGCAGCAGCTGCCCAGGCCCTGCTTCCCTGCACACCAGAGCACTGAGTGCGTCACGCCGTGCAGCCTTGCACTGAAAGCACACAGCAGGGACAGGTCTGGGTGGGGGACAGCTGCCTGTTTGGCTCTGCTGGAGAGTTTGTGTGATGTCTGCAGCCCCACCTGGATCTCAGTGCAGAACACCCCAGGTCCTCAGTGACCTGGCTGCCCATTGAGCCCAGCCTTGCACTGCAGAGGCCAGTTGAGGTTCCTACCATACAGAACCTTCCCTCAGCGCTAAGGAGGGAATAATATTTTCAGTGTTGGTAAGGCTCAGAGAATTAATTCCTATATGCAACCAAAAAATTTCTAGACAGTTTGTAGCCACAGGGAAACGCCCCAGCAAGGTGAGCGGGATTCTTTTTCAGTTGGTTGAAAGCAATTTTAATCTGTGATCTATTTTTTTCTCCTTCAGGGGAAGGCGGACAGTGTGCATGGAAACTTGCTGCCAGAATGTGCAGCTTTGCTCAGCTATCCTCAAGGTTGCCCTTCATCCCAGAGATCATTGGCTCCCTGTACATCTTCCCACTACTCGCTCTTCCAGCTTGGAGATGGATTTCTGCTCATCCTGATCTTTCAGATCCATGAGAGAATAAAGCAAGCCAATGGCTTTGCTCCTTTTTTTTCTTATGCTTTCCAAGCTAAGCTATACATGTTACAATATAACTACTGCTGAATCACTACTTTAAAATGAAGTCAGAATCCAGTCGCTCTTTAAACTCGGGATTACATACCCAGTACATTAAATTCAAATCAGAGTCAAAAATTCAGCGGTAACTGAAGACCTTAGAAATTTCTGCACCAGCAGAATGTTTCATACAGCTACATATTATCAAAACTATTAGGGCTCAGGTTTTCATAGTCTGGTGCTTTAAGCTACACTGGACGCCCTGCAAAAGTCAAGACTTCCACTGAGCACGTGCAAAGAACAGGGGTGTTTGCATGCAGCTAAAACTCCACAAAAACATTACATATCCTTTAATGCAACAAATCCCAGCTTTGCTTCAAACTGCTAAGTGATTCCCTGAAGGGCATTGCTTTTGAAGTGGGGTGAGGGAGGGCAAAACTGCCAAGTACTGCAGCCAAAGGAAGGAAAAATTTGGATTTTTTCCTAGAGAAGTACATAAAGAGATTAAAAATTTAAAAATACATACTATAATTGTACAGATACGAAATAGACTTCTCCAACTCCAGCAGGTCCATAATGCCGAAGCTCAGCTGACTTAGAGCACAGATGGCCGAAGGAGGCACTGCTGAATGAGATCCTCCACCCATCACCCTTCTGATGCTGCAAGTCCAGCTTTCTCCAAGTGCCTTAATACAGAGATGCAGCAGAGTAGCTGCTACAGAATCACTTTACTACATCTTATAGCTATGCTGAAAGATAACTTAATGGAGGGAAACCACACTCATTTGGATCCTCCAGTGTGTGTTCAGTGCAAAGCAGTTGATACTGGAAACAGCCATGCAGGGGGCTGGCAAGACTACTGTAACAAAAGGGATGTTTTCCAGCCTCCAAGTCATAAATGACTGGAAACAAAATGGCTTCGGTCTTCTGGCAAGGCACCCAAGTTCCCTCCTCCTGTTTCAAATCACTCAGCAATCCCAGTTGTAGCTGTCACCACCTTTCCCTAACCTAGTTTCAGAACTGCCTATTCTCACATTTTTCTTTCTTCAGATGCAGCAAAAGTGATCTGTGCAGCTGTGGACACAATTAGAGCTCAAAGAGCCAAAATCAGTGTCAAGAGAATGCAGAAACAGTGGAAAATCAGGAAAACAGTATGTGGATTCTGCAGCAGCTCCTCTCCCAACCCTCCAAGCTCCAGTTTCTGCAGCCAGCTCATACGTCTCCAGCCATTGAGTCAACACTTACCTACATGCTCATCACACACCAGCTATGGAGTCATCTGCACCCACACTGTTACTCCCCGAAGACCTTGCTCCAGACTAAGCCTGGCTCTGTCAGCCTAAAAAGGAGCCTTTCAGTGACTTCAAAGTCACTGTGACAACCCTTTGGGACAGCTGAAGAACATGCTGCCAAGTGACTGTCCCAGTTTTGCCTGTAAGAAAGTCACTGCTGACGCCAGTTCCCTTTCTTAATTTCACTTACCTGCAACTGTCCTGCTGGCACATGATGGAACCAGATCCTGACGACACCAATGCAGATTAATGTAATTTCTCTAACAGATCCAGAATGAGCTGTGGAAGTTTCTCCGTGCAGAATCCAGCGAGACTCAATGCACAGCCAAGCAATCCACAGATTGCTGGTCACTCCCATTTTCCAAGGGGTACCATGTGGTACCAGTGATCCCAGAGAGTCCACATAAACCATGATCAAAGCTACACAAACTGCTGTTGTATATTGAGTTTGGGCCCAGCAAGCTGTACCTCCAAAACCAGATGAACATTGAATGTGCCTTCTTTTGTAGCAGTCAGTGAACTCAACACCACACCTGCTCTAGACACCACCTAGGTATGGTCACACTACACACACAGTACCAGGAAGGATTGGCATCGACTTCTCCAATGTCCAAACTATTGTAGTTCATCTTAACTAAGAACAAACAGGTTTGTATCAAGAATCTACACTTAATAAACAGTAATTTCTGGCCAGAAATCAATATAAGCCTCCATACTGCAAAGCCTGCAAATCTGTTTTCAACAGGAAGCTCATCAATACAACACCCTGGGAAAATGTAGACACCTACTCATGCTGCTTGCAAGGCAAGTAAGTGGTGTGGGGTCTAGAAACAATATTCAGAGTAACTACCTATAGAGCACATAGTACTTCACAGTTAGCCTGAGAGAAGTCTATGATGCCTTTCATTGCACCAAGTATCTTCAGCTACCTGGGTTCCAGTTGAAGCAAAGACCCACTTGGACAAAGATGCCCATCATCATCCAAATAAGGATCAACTGACTTGAGATCTCAACACACCTTCCACCACCCTGGTGAGTGTGAATGCTGCCTTTACCCCTGAAAGTTAAAGCCTCCTTGTTCCATACCTCTTGGGGTGAGGTCCAGCATCTGCACCACTACAGCTCTGAAAATGAAGCCTCCCATGCCCCAAAGCTGTTAATGATCCGGTTAACTGTGGATCCTACCCCCTCCCGTTGGTAGCGCCTAGCAGACACAAGAGCTCCTCCTTCCTTCCTTAGGTTGGCATCCAAGAACTCTGCAGCAGCAGGGCTGCAGAGGTAAAACCAATGCCTGACCTCCCATATAGCCAGACCACACTCTGTGAGAAACCACCTTGTGCCTCCTACACTCTAGCCTAGGCTATGAAGATCTTTTAAAAGGTTTCAACAGATTACCAGAAGAGCTTTGTAAAGCACTTTATATGAAAACGCATTATTTTTAGACTTAAATTCTAAAGTTCTCTTGTGGGTGAGGGCTTGAGAAACACAGGGATTGCAGAGGACTGCTGCCACTGGAAGGCACGAACACTGAAACACAGAACCTCTGAGTACCCCTGCTGCAGTACTCCCACCAATCTTAAAAATCCCCCTTCCCCCAGAACCAGGACTAAGGCCTACAAAAATGGTTCATCTAAATCTCAATGTTCTCATACGCATGCGCACAAACACACTGATGAAGGATGCTGACTACATGTCTTTTAACATTCCACACTTGATCCCAAGTGATTAAAAGCTAAATGTCTCATCCACTTCACTTTTTGCTATGGACTATGACAGCCTGATTATTAATGCTCTTCTTTCAGAGCACACAGACAGCCAAGGACATCCCACACTGTATTTAAAACGATGCTACTTCTTCCCCGTTAGAGTTATCACTTTGCCACAGCTCCATCTTCAAGAAATATTTTAACACAGTCCCAACCACTCTTTATTAACACTGAGAAACAAACTAGAAGCAGAAATGTTGCTTTATACTTTATTTGAGATATTTCATTCTTAGGTATCAAGAAATTAGAGTGCTTTATAGAGTATTATTACCACAGGGCAGTGAAATGGGCATTTTCTTAGTGTAGTGCAAGTCATATTAAATGAAAATATTTTAAAATAAAGTTTTATTACCAGTACCGACCAGCACTTAATCTGCTGACCTACAGCTGAAACAATGTCTCAAAAGCACAAAAAAATACCCTCTGAAATAAAGCTTTATGTACAGCACATAAAGAGCTCTTAGATGCCTAAAGCTATTAGTCTGAGATACTAATGTTTTTGAATTGCTATTCACAGTTGAATATACTGAGAATTAAGTGTTCAGATGACTTTAGAGTACAAAAAATTTGTCTGCTTTAGTTATAAAGAGCTCTGCCAATATACACAAACTATACACTTCAGACATCACAAAAAATGTGAGCAAGAAAAGGGTTATCAAAAAACACGTAATACAATTAGTCAATAACCCTTCCCACCATGGTCCACATCTACAAAGTTTCCCCTTCCCTCCCCCCTCCCCATTCAAACCCTTCCCCACTGAAAGTCACATACTTACCACAAGTTTTAGCAAGTATGGTTTAAAAAAGGGCCCCCAGGGCAAGTTATTTATAGTTCAGTTGCCACTGTCAACAGATCTGGACCTTGATCTAGACCTCTGCCGATCCACGGATGATGGAGATTTGGATCTGCTGGAAGAACCCCGTTTCTGGCTCTTGTTTGGCAGTGGAGATCTACTATCTGATCGAGACTTGCTATGGCTCCTGCTCCGTGACCTGCTGTAGGACTTGCGGCTGCGGGAACGAGAGCGGCTGCGAGACCCAGAAGAGCTCCTGCTGCGCGACCGCGACCTGCTCCTGGACCTACTGAGGGCACAGAGAGCACACGTGTCACTACGCAACTGCATGGGCCTTGGCCGGGACCAGGCAACCCACTGCCCTCCAGCTCGGCTGCCTGGTCCCTGACTTCAAAGTTTTGCAGTGAATGCTTAAGCATTACGTAAAATGTAGAAATCCATACCTGTGCCTTTTGCTGCCTTCAATTAGTTTGATTTTCCTTCCATTAATTTCTTTACCAGAAAGCTTTTCAATAGCGTTCTTTAAATCACTATAAGAGGCAAATTCAACCACCCTACAGAAATGAAGTTGTAGTTACCGATACAAGCGAAATTTACACTGGGGAAAAAAAAAAAAAACAAAAACCAAACAAACCCCCAAACCAACCAAACAAAAGCTCAAAACATACACTGCTCAGGGTAATTATCCCTTGTCATCACTGAAGCATGAAAAATTCCCCTCCCCAAACATTTCCCACATGCATTTTCAAATTATAGCTAAATTAAGCCATGGACAGCTGCTGACACTGCAAGCAGCCAGCTTCCCTCCCCAAATATCACATATATAGGTTACAGCTTTCAAGAGATCACTTAATAGGCTTACCCTTCATTTAACTTAGGCCTGTGTGCATCTGCAAAGGTTACTTCCCCAGCTTGTCTCATGAAGTCTTTGAGATCCTAACACAAGACCACTTATGTTATGCAAAGAAGTGAAATTAACACTTATCTATACAAAAATAGTTTAAAGCAAACAACAGAAACTTATGACTACTGGAAGAGAAGTTGTTAGAATAATCACAAACATGGCAACTGCCATACTTGTATTCTATCAAAATTGCATGATCTGTATCACGATCTGTATCAGGGCACGAAATAAATGAGAAAAGCATAATGCTTTAAGCAAAATGCTAATAAGGTGTCTTAACATTAAGGTAAATATTAGTCTACAATGATTTTATAGATTAAGTAACACAGAGAAAGAAAGAGAGAGAGAAAAAGAAATAAAAAAGCACATTTTTATATATACTGGATTGACTTTGAAATACTACCCATATATTTTTGGACTATTGCAGTCTCCATTTACATTACAAGTCTTATATGAATAGGGAATTACATTTACATAACACCAATTATTTTGTGCCCCATATGTCATTAAAAATATAGTTTACTTTACCTTTATTAACATTTCCCTAGGCTAGCCAAGCAGCAAACTGCATTAAGCGACCGGAGATACCGTCATGACATATGCCCGACTGGCTCTTCGCCACCCACTTGCCGAACACTACCCAGTCGATGGAAGCCATTAATCGCACTGCCCTCCCTATCAGGAGACTATGGATGGATCCAGACATTCTCTATGCTTGATGTCACCAAGGACCACTTTACTGCGATCAGGATTCCAACGACCACCTAATTTCCAATCTTTCAACTCTTTTCGACCAGGACCTCGTTATTCGGAAGCGTTACAGGAAGAACAGCTCTCAACTTAGGAATCAGATCTCGTTAACGCTCTGGGACCGCTGCAATGTGGCACTTTAAGGAGTGCATCGATTACGTCTAGACCGGCAAACACAGATCTAGAGGTGGCCAAGTGACATTGTAGGAGCTGACTGGAAAGTCAACCAGGCCCGACCAAGAGTGACCAAGACAGAACGATTAGGATAACCCACAGGCACTCCTCGTCATAAGGCCAACGACACAGATAGGCTGGCAAATAAAGGGTTTAATATGTGGTTAAAATGGATTTTAAAAACAAGAAAAAAAAAAAATATATATCCTCAAACATATAAATTTATTATTATTATGAATTAACGTTAACTAGCTTTCATTTAAAATATTTAAGTTACATTACTAAAAATCATATTAATTACATAAACATTTTAACAAATTAGGTTTTAATTTAATTAATTATTTTACAAAATAAATACATTACATTACATACCCAATAAATGAAGTCAAAATAGTTAATCGTGTTTCAACAAACCTGCCAGCTGACTCGGGAAGACAAATTTTCCACTATGAGACGATTTTCTGTTCTTAGAGGTGGAGCGTTTCTGTTTTGAAATAAATAATTCAGACTTGTATTAGTAAATAAGGTATAACCACATTAAACATTAACAAAAAGTCTACCAAGAGCTGTTACCAGCATACCATCATTATTACTACAACCTGAGCTATGTAACGCCCCAAACCATCTAGGGGAGGCCCTGAGTACTTATGGGAGGGAGTGTAAATATGCAAGTATATCTAAGAACTTCTGTAATCCTCACTATCCTACTGCCATATCAAATGATTAACTTAAAATGCAAATAACACCTTTTAATAGCTCATTCCAGCTCACATTCTTTGGGATGAGCCCAAAGCATTCTTTTTTTAAACTGCTCTGGTTCGAAGCTGCACATACCTCCTGTCACTGCGTGGGCGGCGGCTACTGAACCGGTCAGAGTACCTCCCTCTGCCTCGGCCCCTCGAGCGTGCTCTGGCATGCTCAATTGTCACCCTGGGAACAGAAAAACATAAAAAAATCACACGTTTTGAAGTTTTTCTTCTTTTAGAGACACTTGTAGTTCTCAAAGGAAAAAAAAAAAGAACCAAACAAATACAAAATAGTTTGAACAGTACCGATAACATAATTCAAGTTTACATTGATTCTTATTTTAGATACCCAAGCTTGTATAGCCATGAAATAGGATGCCTCACCTCTCACTGCAAAGCTCTTTTCCATCCAATTCATAGACAGCATCATCTGCATCCCTCGGATCCTCAAATTCCTGCAAAACCAAGACAACACAAACAAACAATTACGTTTCAGTGAACAAGCAGATGCTTATTCGTCACGCGATGTGTCTTGCTGGGGCAGTAATGGATTTTCTTCATTAGTAGCTTCGTAAACCTTAAACACGAGGGACCACTGGGGGGGAGTGGGGGGGTGGATGGAGGAAAGGGGGCGCACTCACCACGAATCCGAAGCCCCTCTTCAGGTCGATATCGCGTATGCGGCCGTACCCCTTGAAGAACCTCTCCACATCCTTCTCTCTGGCGGCCGGGTTCAGCCTCCCGATGAAGACGCGGCAGCCGCTCATGGCTGTGTGTGCGCGGCGCTGCTGCGGGGACAGGCGCGTCAGGGCCCGCCCGGTGACTCAGCACCGCCCCCGCCGCTGCCGCAGTGCGCCAGCCGGCCCCGCCCCCGGCCAATGGGAAGGCGGCGGGCGGACACCGCCTCAGCCCGCGCCAATGGGAGCGCGGCGCTCCGCCTTCGGCCCCGCCCAGCTGCCGCCCCAGGCTAGCCCCGCCCCCGCCGAGCCGAGAAGAAAAGCAAACGCCATCGCTCTGCCACAAAATGGCTGCCGTGCCGCACCCGGCTGCGGCACCGACCCCGCCGCGGCACGCACCGAGCGGAACAGAGCGGCGACAACGCCGGACGCGGGGACGCGAACCGGCTGGGCGCATAGCGGGAGGGCCCCGGGCCGCACCCGCCCCGCTACGCTTCCCCGGCACCGCGCTCTGCGAGTAAGGTCCCGGAGCTTTCACGAACCTGGGCTGTGGGTCTTGCTGCAGGCCGAGCCGGGCGGGTACGCGGTGCAGGGTGGCAGACAGTCAGTGGTCAGGCAGACGCGTCCTCCCCCGGCGACAGACGACTCCGACTGCTGCGCAACACCAGCGCTGCGCCGTGAAATGGAGGCGGCCCCGCGCGTCAGCACCGCCCCGCGCGGCGATTGGCGGAGGCGGCGGCCACGCCCCTCCCCGGGGAATCCAGGCCGGGACGGGGGCGGCACCGGCGCCCCTCAGCTGGGAGCCATGTTGGAGCGGCAGCAGCTCTTATACGGCCGGCGTCTCCAGGGGGCCGGGAAAGCTGCGCGGAGGGGTCGAGTACAATCATCGGGGCTCTTTTACTCATCCAATACACAACACGCTAAAAGCTGTGGTGCTCTTGTGTGCGGGCAAGGGCTTGCATGCACATCAGGCGTTTCTGGGCCCTGACGAGCAAAGAATGAGAGGAGGAAAATATGTAAGGAGCTCCTACTCTGCTGAAGTCCTTATTTGGAACCAAGCGTGTAACGACAAGGTAGAGAGCTGAGCTTCGTTTCCATTCTACTAAACTGCAGAGTGTGTCAGAGCTTGGCTTCTCGGTGGTTGCACTAAAGTCAACAGATGATCCCAAGGAGTATTTGAAATGCAGAAGACATTTGAAAGTTGAACATATACCCACTAGTTTTCCAGTACAGAACAGGCTGCAGCTCTGTGGCTGTCCTTGCCCGATTTGTGCACTGCTGGATCAGTTGCCTTTACATAAAAGGCCAGAAAGTACAGCTGCACCAGACTGCCCCTTTTGATGCATTTTGATAATTACAGTATGATCCTTTTAATAGCATTTTCCTGATTTGTCACCTGGAGTCCCACACTGCCCTGAGTCCCATCCCCTACCCCTTCCCTTTGTGGACCATCTTTGTTACACCCAGGTTCTGTTATGAATGACCTTTATCGGATGAATTTCTCTTTTTTATGCTTAGTCATTGACATAAATTTCCCAAGAACAACACAGCACATGATGGTGCTGACATCATATCTTTATATTACTGCCCTCACACTCGAGTACTCCTCAAACTGCAACAGCATGCAGAGTCCCAAAAATGGGAAAGTTATTTCTGCTGCATGCCCTGATGAGAAAGGCTACAGCGTAGCTAAAGGTTTGACAAGGGCACTGTCAGTGTTGCTTGTTTCTCTCTTGGGTTCCAAAGATGCACATTTCCATCCTGCACAGAGGCTGCATCTGTGAGAAAAGCCAGGATGATGCACAGACAAGAGAATCTGCAGTACAGGGAGGACTTTGAGCAAGGAAAGACAATACTTGTGATTATCCCTGCAGATCATATACTTTGCCTGCTGAGGAAGATACATTCAGATGTGCCATCTAACATTTAACAGTGCTAATTTCATAATGAGTTACAGTGCTTTAACAGGTGCCATGGGAACAGGCAGTTCTGTTCCTGTCAACACCAGGACTCTCCTGTCTGCAGAGTGAGCAGGTACACAAAGCTAAACCAGCAAAAGGTAGTACTGGAAAAGGCAGCAAGCAGATTTCTGAAGGTTTAACTCCATGAAAACCAGCTTGTAGTGGGATAAAAACAAGGGTTAGCACTGAACAGAGAAGAGAGGAAGGGGCAGGAGTGCCCCTTTAAGGAAGAGCTGCTCATTTTAGCAGTGCAAAACTGCAGCCTAATAAGCCTTGTCCTTATAACTACAAAGCAGTAATCTCCCTGCATGTCATTATCTGAACACTGGGTGAAAAGTGTCAAAAGTCAGGAGGAGAGCCATGAGACAACAATCACTCTTTAGAACGTTCCAGTGTTACCTAGGTCTGTTACCAGCATAAAGGTCACACTCTCTTTTACTCACACGGACTTCTCACGTGAGGGTCATGAGCAAGCACGTCTGTTTCCTACCCAGTTTCTCCAAGTTTTATGTAAACAGGCAGGACCATTTCTCCCTTTGGCTTGAGGTTTTCTGAAGACCACCTAAGACTTGTTAATACTACTGCTCCTGGTTAGCCCAGTAGTGTCCACACTTCTACATTCCTGCAATTCTGGTTATTGAGAGCCACACAAGCAGGCTAAAATCCTTGTAGTTTATTCATCAAGGTAACTAGGTAAATACAATTACTATTTGGAAGTGAAGACAGCAGAAGATTAAATGAAAGTTGAAACACAGTCTCAGCCAGATACCATTAATGTCTTGTACTGCTTGTGGAAAAACAGTTGATAGGGATTAATTCTTTGCTGTCTCTTCCAAATTTAAGGAAAAAAAAAAAAGTAATCAAATTAAACTAATGAAGTCCAAGTCAAAACATGCAAAATGAGGTAGTTCTTCACCAACTGATAGCAGACCTGTGGCATAACTTGCTGCAGGATGATCTGGATACAAGAAGTTTATATGGCCTCACCCTACAGACAGTTTTAAACAAGGGAGGAGGAGGAAACAGGGAAAAAATGGAGCAAGAGAGGAAAAAAGAGAGACTCCAATTCAGAGTCTCTTCCTACCATTACTGAAGACCCTCTACAAAAACTGCTGTCCCACAGATCCACAGTGAAGCTGCTGTGTAAGCCATGTAGCCAGAAACTCAGCGCCTGCCCACTTCTACAAGACTGCTTGAATGGAAGCAGAAATGTAGCTTGCATCCTCTCCTGCTACTGGTGAATATATTTGTTACTTCTTCCATTATGGTTATCTGTATTAATCTCCTCTACTGTTCTTCATTTTCTCCTTTCCTGTACTCTTAGTTACCTATGCATTCTCTGTTCTTTTTTTTCCAAAGCTCCATGACTAACTAACATATTTCTCTTACTGCTAGATAAGTGTAGCTCTCTTAGGAGTAGCAGCAATGAGGGTCCAAGAACTGCTTTACAGAAGTCTCAAGTAGGTGGCAAAAGCTGAATAAAGAATTTGAGCACCAATTACTTTTCTTCAAAATATTTGGAGAAAGAAAATAGAAATTGACCTAAAGATAATAGAATAACACATTCATAAATAAGCTTGTCTCTGGGTTTTTTCTGTTTTTCCACTTTCTGGGAAAGCTAAGCTTTTCAAATTGCTCAGATCTAAAAATATAGATTTCTTAAATGTTAGTGTCAGGCTGAGAGCCCTTGCCCACCACCCAGGAGTATATTTAGCAAGTAGAACCCTTTTTTCGGCAGACTGTAGTTTAGTGTGAAATGTGCTGCCCTGAGGCTGTATCACTGAGCAGTCAGTGGAGTTGGGGAACCTGACTGAGAGCTACTCTTCCACAGTCCTCACAGCCTAACCAGCCTTGTTTCATCTGCCTCCTGCCAGAACCCCATGGATAACAGTTCCTCACACTCATTTTTTCTAGCCAAATGTAATAATTAACATCCCATTAATTATAGTTTAGCAGCAGTATTTAGCTAGTCCTGGAGGTACTTTATGTATAGGGGGATCTGTAGCTCATCACTGAAGTTGCAGACTTTGCCTTTTAATTCAGATAAGTCTGTGAGTCTTCCATGGCTGTAGCTCAGGAAAACATAGAAGAGGCAGGAACTGATCATCCCCTCTTCTCTAGGACATGTAGCAGGTGCTGCCTATATCTTTGCAGTTTGCCACTGTGTGAAGCAGTCAAGGCAGACTGACAACAGAATAGTGCACCATCACATCAGATCATATCCCAGTAGAAATTTAATAATGGCAAGGCATTATGCACATCACATTTTTTACATTATCTATAAATGCAACAAGGTTTAGGTTAGTTTTTATGTAAATTTGTGCCAGCTGCAGCTGGGCAGCTGGAACCTTGTCCAGCATGAGGATTACAGGTACAAAGTGTAAAGGAATTTTTTTTCCTCGGGTTAGTATCTGGATGATCAGAAGTTTACACCAGCTCAGTGTGTTTACTTTTAGACACTGAATGTGAACACCTGAGGAAATCTCACAACACTGTGAGAGCGAGCTGCTAACTGCCACAAAAACACCTTATGGGGTTAAAGCAGTTTATAAACCCTTCAGAGGGTAATAGATCATCTGCAGCATCATGTGTCCTTCCTTGTCTGGCCCTTTCAGACCTTTCCTGAAAGCCACCTAAGCCCCTTTCTGATTTAACTTTGTGTTAGAGTACCCCCAAACACAACTGCAGTCATGGCCATAGTCTGCCATTACATTTCCAAGCAGCTTAAATCATACTGTATCTTTGTTTTGACAAACCACCTTCTTTATGTACAAAGACCCAGGGACTAACATTGGCAACAGTTTTTGTTCTCAGCAGAAGGCACATCTTTTGGTCCATTTTTTAAGCAAATAGGAACATGCCAAAGTAAAATTCATTGTAGGCTGAAAGTACAACTTTTTCAGAGTCTGCACTCAAAATAGCTCCTTGACAAACCTAGGGACAATTCCTTTGGGGAATCAGGGATCTCTTAGCATTCTCTTCTTAGGGATCATTCAACACCTGCATTAATAATTTGTTAAACAGATTAGAGCATGCAGTGTCAAAACATGCAGATGAATCAGGTTGAGAAGAGTTTGAAACACACTGAAGACAAGAACAGAGGGTGTGATATTTAAGGGCCAAGTTATGAAGTGAATGGCAGAATCACAGGTAAGATTTAACAATAACTTCAGTTTCGTCACCACGGAATGCCATGCTGTTCATGAAGAGCAGTATATATTGCTTTGTGCTATCCTTAAGGAATAGAGGTCAAACCTTTGTGGAAGGCTGGAGTGTTATCAATGTGTGTTGTGTTCATCTCATCCTCTTTTCACATGTTTTCAAGTCTGGGGAGGATAGTATGTGCCCCATCATGGGTGGGTTGATTTCTTATTTTTAGGCAACTGTTAGACCGAGGAAAAACAACATTAAAACATTCTACCACATACTTGTACAGTCCAGGAAAACTGTCTCTAAGCTGTAATCACAAGAGACTGTTTAAAATAGATGTCACATTACATAGATTAAAGCACAAAGAAGAATGCACAAATCTTACATATATATATGACATCCTGGTTCCTCCAGCCTTCTGACAGATGTTGCTGGAAAGCAAACTGTAATTTCAGTGACTGTTTAACCATCCAGGAATAATTCATAACTTGCATGGAATTCTTATGCCACTGTAGTTACTTTGAAAAGGTGTGTATATATAAGCATTATAACTCTTTGCAAGGACTCAAACCAATACAGATGTCTTTCTTTTCCTATTGCCTAAAGATACAGGTACACATAATCTTTCTATAGATGTGATTTGATGCTACAGTCAATTCAAAATAGTGACAGACCTATTTCTGGAGGTTTCTGCTCCCAGCTTGTCCTACTTGCTGTTCTCTCTCCTTCCTTTTTACAAACTCAACTTTCAGGGCTACTCTAATAACAATTATTTGGGGTTTTTGAACCATAACTATCACTCCTCCCCCTTGACAGGGCTCTGCTGTCAGAGGAGTACTAACTAGATCCACATCTCACCATATCCGCACCAGAGAACTTATCTCTGAAGTGCTCTTTCCCTGATGGGGACAATGCCACCATGTAACATCAGGCCCTTGAGCTTTAAACCATCCCATGATCTACATGACAAATATAACAACATAGAGCTAGAATAACTTGTGAGGACACTGGAACTCACTCTTCCCCAAACCCATAATGCCAGCCAGCCAAGCCCTTAAGAGGACAATTCTCTGAATATTTCCTTTGCAGCCACAAGTGCTGAAAAGGTCATCTAAATGTAAGAGAAAATTCAGCAGATTTTGGCTTACGAGCAGGGGTGTGTTTGACGCCACAAAGCACTCTCATCTGCAGACATTAAGGAGTGATCAGCACCAGCAAATATAGCAGTGATGTGGGACAGTTCCCAGGGTGCAGCAGCTGGAAGGCTCAGGGGAAAACTTCTATAGTGGTTCATCTCTTACTTGTTAAGCATAGGGATTTGTCTGAACCATGCTACTCTGCATAGACTTTAAAGGCCAGTATTAGGGTATGAAGTTCAGCTCTAACCAAGTTAATCTCAGAGCCCTGACATTGGTGTGCAGTGAGCTGCAGGGCACGCCAGGCTGCAAAGCACAGTAACCCAAGCACATATTCCACCTATTGCTCTAGAGCTGTTTGGCTACCAGTGTTCTGAATATGTGTCTGCCCAAAACAAAAGACATGATTGTACAGATCTCTCTTCTATTTGGCACCATTTCTGTAGCTCTAAAACAGCCATGGCTTCTCTCATGCAGCCCCCTGAGCTGCACAGTACATTAAATAATGCCACAACAGATTTTCCAAGGGTCTGATACTGCTACATGACTTTCTAACATCCCCAGTGTGCTAATTCTCAGCATATATACAAGCAGAAGAGTTCTCTTTTGTGACTGCTGTAAAATTCAGGCATTGAATGGCAAGGAGGGAAAGCAACAGGCACAGGTTATTTTGTACAGGCAGAAAGCTGGAAGACAAAGAGGCTGGCAGGTCAATCCCTCCTTCATTACTTGCCCTGTCTCCTCACCACCACCTCCTGCCTTTTCACAGGAAAATACATCCCCTCCCCAGTGTACAGACAAGGCAAGAGCCTGCACTTCTGCTGCTCTCTGTGGGAAGTCACTTCAGTTTAACAAATGATGTTACAAGGCACTTTATTTTTTGTCTGTTTAACCCATCTTTTTGTTTCAAAATTTCTCCTGTCACATTGAGTTACAAGCACTTGAAGTAGGATAAAGACTCCTTTTTCCTCCCTGGGGACTGTTCCCTTTGGACAGTAATAACAACCCTCCTTAGCTGTCCCTGCACAGCTGAGATACACATATTTATCCCCTTTCTTTTTTTCTTGTAAGTCCTTCCAGCCTCTGATCATTTCATTGCTCTTGTGTGACCTTTGCTTTGTTTTTCCCATGTCTTAGCTGCAAGGCAACTGATAAAAATGAAAAATATCATGATGCTTAAATAGGTTGCTGCTCCCACAGGTGACTCCCACCCTCCTTCTCATCATTTGGTGAAAGGGTATCGCCTGGAAGCTCAGAGGCCTTTTCTTCAGGCTGGGCAGAATTCATGTTACAAGCCTGGCCTGATCAGCCTTTGCTGCTCTGGGCTGTGCTGCTGAGAGGAGGGAAAATGAACTCCCTGTCTGGTGAAAAATGCTCTCCATGACCCTAGCTCCACTGTGTGACTGAGATGGAAATAGGGACATATAAAGCACTGGCTCTGGCAGGCAGCTTCATGGCAGAGGAGAAGAGTGACTCAGGGAAAATACTGCTGGGCTCTGCACTCAAAGCGTAACATGCTGTGACCAAACGGTGTACACAGGGAAACTTGAAGTGTTCCTGACAGCTGCACTGGGGCTTCAGTCCTATTTTGGGTTGTTGTTGGGTTTGGTTGGGTTTTTTTTTGTTTTTTTTTTCCCTCAAAGCTAGAACAAAAAAGGAAGAAAAAAAATAAGAGCATAAAAAATCATTCCCTATTTAAAGAAAAGACAGCTTTAAGGTTTTTTTTGTTTTACTAAATCCTTTTCAGATGCAAGGAAGAGAAGAGAGGTTTTATGCTTAAACTGACACCCCTGATTTCAAAGGTAAAAGTAGCCATGGCTATGTAATAGCTGGCTGCTTCACGACCTAGGCTCCATGTGCCAGTACCTAGGTAGGTACACAGATGAAAATTCAGGCAAGATCTGCCTTGGGTGACTATGAAGCACCAGCCACAAGACAGAATCACACAAGCTTCTGAAAAAGGGAACAGAGACCCTCACCAAATAATTATGCTTCGTTTTTGTTAAGCACGTTTTAAACTTCAACAGCTAAATAACATACTGGCTCACAGCTGCTTTATTTAAAGTTTCATTGATCTTACTCTGTTGGGAGCTTATAATGAATACCAGATCCCATATCCCTTATATTTTCTATGGAGACAGGCAGAAGGAAAATGCTTAAAACAAGGCAGGCTTTCTTTGAGAAGCGGGGGAGGGTGGGAATCCCCCTCAAGCATTAATATTCCCTTGCTCCCTCACCAGACTAAAAAGGAGACACGTAAAAGTTATAAATAACTTCTTTTTCTTGGTTATGGAACCCAATAAAATAAGAAAGATGTTTTGGACTTTACAAAGCAAAAATATCATACTTTGTGTTTTTGAAAATTTCAAAGAAACTGCATCAATTGCCCAGAAAGGCATTGTGTTTGGGGAATTTATTAAATTTGTCATTAACCAGGGTGGCAAAGCATCTCCCCTATGCCCTGAAAGATGACATTTGGGTTGCAGTGTCACCCCTGACACTGCTGGAGAGAGACTGGAAAGAGTGCTTCCCCTTCCTCCATTCAGAGACTGGAAAGAGTGCTTTCCCTTCCATTTACATCCCTTCCTTACCCCATTGGCTTCAAGTTAGCAATAAAATGCTGCTGATGGGTTTGTGCTCCTGGGGGAAGGGTCAAAATGCAACGGTGATTGGCATCCTCAAAAACTACAGAAAGTAATCCCAGGTGTAAAGTGAAGAAGACTTCATCCATATGCAGAACAGAGGGAGAAGCAAAGAAAGAAACATTTAATCTCCCTGAATCTCTCATAATTGTCTTTGCTAATTGCATGAGGAAGCTACAAGGCATTAATCCTTGCTTCTCAACTCACTGGGACCAGGACCAGCCCATTAACTGATAAACCAACCAAAACAGCAATGCACTTTCTTCCCTGTTGCATTAGAAAACCCTATTCCAGTGCCTCAGAGGAACAGCACCACATGCCCCTGCACCCAGACCTCTCCCATACTCCATTGCATTTTTACCACCTTGTTCTGAAATTCCTAATTTTACTGCCAACATTCAGCAAAGAAGAAAGGCAACCTCCCTGCATGACTGCCAGAGTCCCCACTGACCTTTCTTAGGCTGAGAACAGCAGGGCCTCCATTTGATAGCCCAGGGCAGGGTCCTGACTGGCTTATCTCAAACCCATTAGCCACAGGGCAGAGTAAGAGGAGAGTGATTACGTAGCAGGTGTTACCCTTGGCCTTAGGCTTCCACTTTGAAGACAATCAATATCTCTGAATTACCATTTGAGTCATTCCCTTTGGGTACAGCCTGGCTGGAATAAAGGGGCTGTTCCTCTGTCACCATGTGCAGAACAAACAGGAGCTCACAGCTAAATGAGAGGTCTGGAAGAAGACATGGGGAAGGTGTCATTAAAAGCTTTTGTTTCCCTGCCTGCAACATAGCCTCTGGTATGACCTGGAGAAGCTTACTTCAGTTTCTGTGCTTTGTTTTCCTCCCCTCCATCAAAAAGGGGCCTTCCCACCCATGGAGATGCCACAAAGAAAAAAAAAATCCCACTTATTTGTAAAGCTGTTGAAAAAAGCAACAGGGAGGCATAAAAGAAATATTGAACAATTTCACTTACAAATCAACTATTTTAAAGCTTCGTGGAGGAAGAAATTATTTAGAGCCAGGTTACATTTATGGAGGAAACACAGACTGTAGGATGGTAACAACTCTGTCTGCAAAGCTGAACCCAGGATAATAAATCTCCAGGAAACAGCTGTTACAGGGACATTTCTGCCATCCTGTGCATGCAGCTCATGAAGATGGAGGAAAGTTGTTTGTGCAAGTTGGGAGTCCTGTCACTCACAGGAAGCCCTACACTGCCCTGTAGCACCCAGGGAGAAGAGCACGAAATGGGAAACCCAGCATATCTGTACCCTTGGGTACCAGGCTTCCACTTCTGGCTCCTATCAGGAGCTGGCCCCCTAGGAAAACTCTGCTACTCCCAAACCTGGCCCCTGATCTTCTCAATATGAGGAAACTTTAAATATGAGTTTAAAGATGAGCATTATATACCTTCTAATTATGGGTAGCATGTTAGCCCTTCTTTGTGGTGGATCTGCCTGATGGGCAGAGCCAGGGCAGAAGCAAATCCAGCAAAGCAGCCAGCAGCTCTGCCCAGTCCGGCCAAGAGCGTCCCCAGCTGCCACTGGCCAGTCAGGAAGGTCGTGCACTGCCACTGCCAGCTCTCCCACCTGTCCTCCCATCCCCAGCTGCCACTGAACCCAATGGACAAGCCAGGTCTCCCTGGTGCTCTCTGGTATCCAGAGGATGCTCCAGCCCACAATGGCTCCCCCCTCCTTCCCTGCAAGCATCAGCTCTGTGCCCAGTGATGCTTGGCTGCCCGAGATGCTGGGTGCTGTGGTTTGACACATATGGGGACAATGGGGAGCATGTCTGTCCCATGAAGTGTGTCCCCCAGCCTCATTGGGGTACATGGGCCTGGAAGATAAACCCTGCATGCCATGCAGAGCTGCTAAACTCAGCGTGATCTCAAACACTAGCCACTAAAAGAGCTGCCAGATCAGAGGAGCATGTCTGGACAAGGAGTCAAGGGTGTTTGTGCCTTGAATACTGGCTCCAGTCTGTGCCCTCTTGCCCAAAATTCTGGGGTTTTTTCTCACGGATATAACATGAAGAGCCTGAGCTATGTCCCACAGACACACCATCGGCTCAGCATGGGGCACATGACTAAGAGCTGTCGAACAATCAATCACCCTATACCAGGGTACTCTCAGGGCTGTCTCACTGAAGGCTCAGGTGAGGAGTTTGCTGGTAAACATTGTCCTGCAAAACGGAACAGAGAGAATTGGGAAGTCCATTGTGTGTGCTTTCCCATCCCTTCTCCCGCATCCTAGCTGGTGCCAAGAGAGACCATTCAGTTTTGCCGAGTACCACAGCCGATGAGGAATGGGGGCTGGCGGTGTGTCCCGGCCAGACTCTGCTCTCCTCCCCAATTGGGAGCACAGTAAGAGGCCCTCTGCGCAGCCCCGGCCAGTGAGGAGGAGTGTGCAAACACTTGCTTTGTGAGGCCTGCTGGTATTCTGCTTTCCGGAAGGGGGAATCTGCATTTTCACCCTTAGAAAGAAGTCCGCGGCTGGGGGAGCTCTCAGTGCAGGGGAGGGTCCCGGCAGGAGCAGCGCTACAGTGCCTGAAGGGCAAAGCTCTGCGATGGTGGCGCTGCGGCACGCGGCAAGGAGCAGGGACCGAGGCGCTCCGTCCTCCGTCCGCTACAGGGTTAAAGCACGTGGCTGCTCCGGGGCTGCTGTGCTCCCGGCTTTGTGTTCCTGGAAAATCCACGTGTACAGAACATCCTGTCGGGGAGCCAAGCAGTGCAGTGCGCCGGCTGGCAGGACGCCTGCTGAGGGCAGCAGCCCATCTATCCCCTTTCCGGAGCGAGTTTCTCAAAGCGGCTTTGTGGCGGGGTCAGTCTTTGTCGCGAGGCTGCTTTTCTGGAAGCAGAGATGTTCCTGTGTGCCCTGGCCTTTTCGCCCTTCAGCCAAAGGGCCAACTGTCAAGGAAGATCGCCCAGACCACCCACCTCAGGCTGGCTTCCCTCAGGCTTGTCTCCCAGTCATTTCTCATTGCCAGTACAAACCAGAGATGACTAATAATTTCCAACGTGTCAAGAAGATCACGTTCCTGGCTGCCTCAACTGCTGTGGCAGGAGACCATCACCCAGTGAAAAACAGTGATTAAAAAAATTCCCGGAGGCCGATGACTCCCACGTGCCAGCTGTCTGATACAGGAAGGCATGCACAGGCCACAGAGCTCCAGTTTTGCAGTAGTAAAATTACAGTAAGATGCGGCTGCTGTGTGGGAATAATTTTTGGAACAATTGTAAGTAGGAAAAAGGTAGATGTCACCCCTTCCCATCTCTTTAACCTGGCTATTCCTTCACAAATAATAAAAATTATGTATATAAGTACACAAAAGACTTTGCTTTGAACAAGCTGGCCAAAAGGATCTCCTCCCTTCTTCCCTTCCCTATTACTGATAAAACTTGTTAAAAGAAAGGAACACTCATTAGCACACTTGCCTGAGAAGGCAGTTACCTTAGGTTTTTGAAGCAAAACAAACATTAATAAAAATAGTAATGGATTGTATATTGCACTAAAAGAACAATGGGTCTCTGCTCCTCTGCAGTTTCTGCTTCTCCCATCCTCCCAATGCAGCACAACTACCCAAGAGGGAAGAGCAGAGCCTGCCCCTGCCCCAGCCCCCGCCTCTGCACTCACAGGTGCACTAATCCATGTATTTGTAAGGTCTCTCTAATGTCTCCTATACTGTCCTGCTACCCACTTTGGATTATTATTTCAATCAGAACTAGCTTGCCTCTAAAAATAACACTCTTCCTATACATACTGTTCTTATACAGACTCCAAGATTAATTAGCTGTTTATTATATTTAACCTGCCTTCCTCTCTGAAATCCACTCAGACCATACATGATCTCTTCAAACCTTTCCTCCCTGCCCAGCCTGGCCTCATTCCTCATGGAATTCTATGCAAGCACAGCAAGGGCAGCCTTCGCTTCTGAACTTGGAAATAGATGATCCTTCTAAGGCTGCGCCAACTCTGAATCTCTCTTCCCCAAGCCATTTGAGCTTCCCTAGCTTTGGTTAGTTTTCACAACTGTAACATATTCATTAATGATCTGCTAGATTTCCAGGCCACAAGGCCTAAGCAGTTAACAAAAAAAAAAACAACAAAAAACCAACAAAACACCAAAAAAACCCACAAGAAATTATAGCTTCACTTCAAAAGAATTTTTTTTTAATTTAGAAATGCAGTTATATACATAGAACAATTAAATTAAACTTTGTACAAATATTAAAATACTATCTTCACACCCACTGCAATGTACAGGATACCAGAAAATACATATAAAATAAAGCAAAATAAAACTGAGTGACATCCTGCACAGCATCGGTTATGGTTTTAAATCCCACATATATACGGAGTACCATTCTGCAAATAATTCCATAGTGGTGCAATTCAGATAAAAAGAAAACACATACAGGAAAGGAAAGATTAATGCAGAAAGGCAATCAAGCTCCCCTTCCACTTGCATCAGCACTACCAGCAGTCTACCCACCGCATCACAGGACATCTGCTTCACAGACAACTTCACTTTGTTTTCTTTTGGAAGGAAGCAACTTTGAGAATCTGAACTAAAACATTTTCTGGCACAACTCAGTTTCCTCTGTCTGTTCTCACTCAAGGACAGAAGCAAAAGCATAGCTTACAGAAAGCATATGCAGAGCATCAATACAACATGTTCTGGTGGGTACATAGATCTGAACATCACCTGCAGAGGGCTGACTTTGAAAGCAGTGCTGAACACAGGGCCCTGAAATGTGGGAAGTGGCGTGTTCTGTCCTAGTGTGCTAGGACTGGAAAAAGGCTTATTTCTTGTATAAAAATACACCTTAAAATGAAGCCTGCTCTAGGAAACCTCTTTGCACTTTCAAAGCGTATCGTAGAGAAAAACTGTTTTCTAAAGAAGTTCTTCTGCAAACAAAGGTTTTCACATAGAGCAAATTCAATCTGCTGTTCCCTGGTAAGGACTGAAAGGTGAGGACAGGGTGAGGCAGGATGTGCAAAATTAATGGGATTTATTGCATTTCTATACAAAAAACCAAAGTGAAATTTATTTAAATAGTTATCTGGATAGAGTAACAAGGCAGATTTCTTTTTAAATTGCTATCAGAACAGTAAAACCACATTTTGCAAGTATGTTCTAAAAAGGTCAGCAAGGACAGCTCTGTGTGTCCAACCAGTTGTACATTATTTTTTTTTTATACAGCAAGCCTGCTGGTGTATGCTAAATCATCTAACAAAGCATAAGCTTCTTTACAACCTGGTCATGATTGCATTAGCTCTTTAGCCTACAGTAAACCTCTGTTTTCAGCTCTTCCTTAGACTCCTCCTTGTGTTCCCTTTTCTGTGCTGCAAATGACTTAACCATCCCAGATTATTTCCAATGGCTGAGCCAGTTGCTCTTTAAGCCCCACTCCTCAGTATTGACCCAAGTTGTCCACCTCTGGGAGCATCTTAGGATGTTTCTTCCCAAAGCATGTGGAACAGATTTCTTCCTAACACACCTGAGTTCATACACTGAAAGGCCAAATTAAGACTCCAGATACAGTAAACAGTTCACCACACTGGAGCTGAAAGGCCAAGAAGAAACCTCAGCAGAGATGTCCAAGGGGTGAAAAAAAAAAGCATTCTTCTTGCTGAGTATACCTTCTGCTACCAAGCAACTTCCCTGGTGGTTAAGGATAAAAATGCATCAAGCTCTTCTCCCTCCCAAACTCCTATTTTAACTCAGCAACAACTCCACAGGCTCACATGCGACAGTGCATCTCTCCTGCCTTAATTTCTACCTCTTCTGCAGTTAATGTTGGGGAGGCACAAGCTATTTAAAACCAGAACTCACAAACCCCTTTCTCACCAGTGCTCCTGACACCCTTCAAGGCTGCAGGAGGCTCTGACACAGTCCAAGATGGCTCATCAATTAAGGTGAGCTTCATGGTGCAGGCCCTGACAGGAACTGGCCCACTTCCCCATGGGTCACTGCCAACTTCACTTCCTGGTTCTCTCAGGCTAGTCCAGTTCTATAATGCTTGGGCTGTAAACACTGCAGTAAGTTGCATTTATTTTTTAAAAAAACAATGGAACTGGAAAGAAGCAAGGAAGTTTTTCTATTGCACATAATATCCTGAATTTCTGAAATGCCTTTTTTTCCCCCTTCAACTATCAGACTCCAAAAATAATGGAAAACTTTAAAGTAAGTGCTATTTTCATTTTTCTAGATATAATTAAATAATTTTAAAGTTCTTGAATATCACAGGATCCAGCATGTATGACAGAGCATGAGATGATTATGTTGGGACTGTTAAATAAGAAAAAATGCCTCCCTTTGAAATCTTTTGCCAGACATAGGTGGGGGAAGAAAAGGTATGGAGACTGTGGCACCATCAGGGAAAGAAAAAAAGGGGTAAAACCCCATGTATTACATCTTGCAAGGCTGAGCCTCTGTGCTTCCCATCCACAACACTGAGATCCAGGCTACATCTACTTATGGCAAAATCCAGAGAGAACATACTCTTAGCTCAGAGATAACGAACACTCCTGAGGCAGAGCAGAGCTCACATCTGAGGGATCTTAAGTCTTCAGGCCTTGCTCCCATAAGTAAAGATAGGACCGTGCAAAGTAGGTTTTCCTAGATCTCTACCCAAAGACTTCTCAGTCCTTCAGCCTCTGCAGACTTAAAACAAACACGAATGAATAATAATCACTTGATAACCAGTAAAGCGAGGCCTTGCTCTCCCTCCCCCTTGAAAGGGTTGTCCCCCACTGTTTTACCTATTTTTATATGAAAATTATCTCTAAAGCTGAGGATGTGGACGAGCAACATGATGCCCCCAAACTGTGTTCCATGTTCTGGCTCACACAGATCCTTGAGGGCTGTTCTCACAAGTTTTGCTGCAGGGAATAGAGATCTTCTGCAGGATCTGGAATCATCAGATGGGATTACCAGCTAGCACAGAGACTGGCCTGGAAGCTGCTGGCTTACCCTCAAAAAGCCAACAGAAGCTGCCTTTTTATGCTTGATAACAACAGCTACACTTGCATATTTCCCTCCTCCACCTCTGCATTTCTCCTACTTGTTAGTAAAGCTATCTCCAACAATATTTATAGAATCCAACAATATGAGGTTTAACAAGACCAAGTGCAACAACCCTCTGCAGTGCTACAGGCTGGGGGAAGAGTGGCTGGACAGCGGCCAGGTAGAAAAGGACCTGGGGGTACTGACTGATGGCAGACTGAACATGAGCAAGCTGTGCCCAGGTGACCAAGAAGGCCAAAGGCCTCCTGGCCTTTATCAGGAACAGTGTGGCCAGCAGGACCAGGGCAGTGACTGTCCCCCTGTACTTGGCACTGGTGAGGCCACATCCTCAGCTGTGCTGTGTCCTGTTCTGAGCCCCTCAATTTAGAAAGGGCATTGAGATGCTCAACTGCATCCAGACAAAGGGCAACAAGGCTGGTGAAGGGTCTGGAGCTCAAATCCTATGAGGAAGCTGGGGTTGTTCAGCCTGGAGGAGGTTCAGGAGAGACCTTAACACTCTCCACAACTCCCTGACAGGAGGCTGTAGCCAGGTGGGGATCGGCCTCTTCTCCCAGGGAACCAGTGACAGGACAAGAGGACACAGTCTTAAGCTGCACCTGGGGAAGTTTAAGCTGGACACCAGGAAGAAATTCTTCAGAGAAGCAGTGATTGGGCACTGGAATGGGCTGCCCAGGGAGGTGGTGGAGTCACCATCCCTGGCGGTGGCACTCAGTGCCATGGTCTATTTGACAAGGTGGTATTCGGTCATGGGTTGGACTCAATAGTCTCAAAGGTTTTTTCCAGCCTAGTTAATTCTGTGAAATTAAAACACTCCCTCTTTGTAGAGCTTGCTTGCTTTTCTTCCCCATCCAAACTGAATTTTCTTTACCAAGCTGGCAGCTGCTTGTTTTACAACAGCAGAGAGGAGGCCAGGCCACAGAGGATGTGTTTTCTGCTGGTGGTGCACATGCTCGTCCAGAGCAAGGTCAGGCCTTGGGATCAGCTTCCACCTTCTCCCACCAACACGGCACCAGCATTGCCCCCTTGCAGGAAGGCAACACATTCCCAATTTCTATATCTTGAACTGCTGAGGGTCACTTTGAGCAGACAGGACCTTAAACATAAAAAGCAACTCCTGCTCCAAGCTGGTTAGGCAGCAGGAAAGAAGTTACACAGACTCTCCTCCACACTCCTTAACACTACACTTGCTCAACCCCTCCATCAGCCCTGATACACCAGTGGAGGAGAATTTACTGAAGCTGAGACCACTTCCAACAGTCAAAAAGCTAAGTACAACCATTCCCATGCTTATTTTTTTAAATTCCAAGAGCAGATGTGTAAACAGCATTTGTCCTCTACAGTGCTTGAAGCTCAGACACCACAGCCCACTGTAAAATGACACAGGATTTTCACCATCCAAACTGAACAAAAAATACCTAAGCCACCCAAATGGGATTTATCAAATTCTTGTGTTAATGCAAGATAATGTGAGCAAGAATGGAAGGATGTTTAAAACACTGTATTTTTAAATTAACATCCCTCTATAACAAGGATAGGGAAATAACGATTCTTCCATCCACAAGCACACACTGTTCCATGTGTCCTGGGATTTAACAGCTATTCAGGAAAAGGAATAGCAGATACATAGCTGGATACTCTGGCCAATCTCCATTTCAAGGAACTGGAGCTAAGCCAAAGTGATTTTATATGTAAAGACGTTGTATCACTTTTGTCAAGTGCTGTAATGTTTTTTTACTGTAACAACGATGATGAGAACGGTGAGGATCGTAAATCAAAAGCAAAGTAGCAAAAATAGCATCCCTGTTTACTATTACATTACCACATGATGTGTAAGGCCATGACATTTTGCTCCTTCAACTCAAAAATTTAGCAGCTTCTCACAGGGCAAACACTTCCCTGGTTACCTCAGGACAGTTATGACAAGGTACATGCATCTAAGAAGCCAACTCTTCTTGCTGAAACCAATCCCATAGAACAGTGTCCAGACCTCAGTGAGGAACCTTACAACCACCACAGCACTTGGATTGGACCACCTACGCCATACAGATGCGACTTCCTGCAGATATGGAGTCCCAACACAGACAGTCTGACCTGCTGTAGGTAACTGTGGTGGGCTGAGGTACACATATTTCTGGATTTTCTCTTCCCTACTACCAGAACTTGAAACAATCCTCAAAACTTCAGGAAGTTTTGAGGCTGAGCTGTGGTGTTCTCTAGCACTGCTGTCAGTGTAGTCAACCTTCCCTCACAGCAACAGACTGGTACTGTGCTTAGGAGAAGCTTTACAAATGCTGTTTACCCCCAACCACAAGGGAGGAGCTCTTCTCTGTGGGCCCACTGGAGCCCACTGGGTTAAAACAGCAGACTCTTTGCTGTATAAAGCTAGGAAGACACACCAGCCTCTGAGATGGCAGCTACCCAGGATTCAAGTACCTACTATGGCTGGAAAAAGAATTTGCACCAATGGCACTAGGAATTTACTACCTACAGGCATTTTTCTGTCTTGATATTTTCAAACACCTGAACCTCTTCCAGTGGGCTGCACTGGTAGAGGAAGATGGAGGAGACAAAAGTGATTTTCAGGAATGGACTCCTGCAGGGATGGGGCAGAGGGCATTCCTACATGTTGGACTTCTCAGCCTTCAGTGTTTAAGCAATTCTCAGTGAACTGTTCCTGCACGGCCAAGTTGTCACACAGCCCACCTTGTGTGAGGCTCTTCTAGACATCACAAGCTGCCCCTCAACTCCCTCCCAAGCCCAGTTTCAGTCCCAGTGAGGCGTTTTGTCCTGCCTTATCACAAAGAGGATGCTGGAAGAAGAGCCTATATAACATATATATGTATATTTAAACTGTGTCTGCACCCAGCGAGCAAGCGGGTTTAGCCCCTGCTCTCTGGGCAGCAGGAGGGCTAGAAAGGCTGATAAGCTGCAACAAGCCGGTGTGAGGAGGAGAAAGGCACAAGAAAAGAGCAGCTCTTCAGAGACTGCTGTCAAACATCTGGCTGGGGAAGAGGAGAGCTCAAATCCACTCTGTTCCTTGAGCCCCTGATGCTGATGGAATGGGGAAGCCAGCGCTGCACCAACTCCACTGGTGCATCCAGGAGGCAACCTGGCAACATCCTTTGGATCTTCAGCTGAGGGCATCTCTTCTTGGAGGTATCCAGGGTACAGCTTGCAAGGATGGGGAAGACTGCACAGAGTGCTTCTGTCCCAAAGGCAGGGAGAGGGGAGGAAGAAGAAATCCAAGATGGAGAAGACTAGACAAACACAGCAGACCTCATGCTTCCTTCAATAATGGAATATCTGAATGGTAGGGAGAGAAAAAAAAAAGTAGTCAAACTTCTGCAGTTCAACACACAGCAGAAAAATTACTATTGAAAGCAAGACAGGCTCCCACTTCCATAACATGATAATACAGTGGTCTCCCTCTCATCACATCACAGCAGAAAGGAACTCTGGAGGACTCCAACCTGTCTCTGCAAGTGGGACCATCACCAGCTCCAGCCTCAAAAAACTCCAAGGACAGAGATTCCACCACCACTCTGGGTGTCTATCTGGTTGTCCACGACCCTCCTAGCACAAAATATTTCTTAATACCGTGGAAAGTTCGAGTTCTGCCCTGAGCTATCGACAAGCCAGTTACATTTCTTGCCTAAGACACAGAAGTCCCTGCAGAAGCAACCTTAAGCTGCACCTTCACATCAGCTCTGGAATTGCAAAGCCACTCCTTCAGGACAGCACAGAAGTGAGGAATAAAAGATGTTTTGACTGTTCAACAGACTTGCCCCTCTGCCCTCTACAGTAAGTTCAAGCACATCCCTCTTAGGTCTTCTTGCAGACCACGGCTACACCACTGAATGCTCTATGGCCGGAAGCTGCTGACTAAAATAGTCTAAAAATTAAGCAGCCCAAACATCACAACAGGTTTGTATTCCAAGCATGTCCTCCCACTCCCACCAACTCAGTTTCCACAAACATAGTTATTTTACTGCTTTTAAACTATGATGCTGGAGGCTGAGTTTCTCTGAAAATCCTTTACTAAAACAACAGTAAGCAGTAGACAATCTTGCTCAGACTGCCCTAGGCTCCCAGTATGAGAACACCGAATACTTCAGAAGAAAGTGTTAAATATTTCTTACATGTTTAAGAGGGGAAACATGCTATGGAAACTGGATCTTTTCAAAAGCTGGGCTAGTGGCAGACACACATAGGGGCATCCCTTGCTGTTTTCATCCCAGATAGTCAACTGCAGAATCTACTCCTAAAAGGGTCTCATTTAGTGCTCCTTGCACAAGTCACTTACCATCTGTGTATTCCTCAGAGGAAGTGAGTGATAAAAGGCTCTGTATGTCACTGCTTTCTGAATCTTGAACCTCTTTGTGTACAGGTCTACTGCTAGCCATGCCAGCTACCCAGGAAGAGGTAGCAGCCTGATGCACAAGAACAGTTTCAGAGCGCTGGGAGCCACTGGCTCCACACAGTCCAGAATGTCCAGGGGCTTCATCTTCTCTTTCAAAGCCATTGTGGGCCCCTTGGTCCGGCTGCTGCATCTCTCTGGGTCCATTCTGTCCAGCTCCCTCTGAGAGCACGATCTGCACTCGTGAGTCTGAGGGTGGAATGCAATTCCCTGTGCTGCCATACACTGCTTCTTCGTAGGATGGCAAGGCCACTTGGACACCATCCACCATAATAGAGACCTGATCTCCAGACACACCTTGGTCTCGCCTCAAAAAAAAAAGAAACAAAGAGGGGGGGAAAAAACCCAAATCAAGTTGAGTATTTATTTTATTATATATATCTTACCAAGAACTCCAGTAACCCCCCTATACCAGAACTCTAATTCTCACCATCAGGGGAGAACAGACAGAAACTTGAACGGTGGTTTAACAAGGTCAAGCAAGCAGTCTTGCAGCCCTACTGCAAATTGCCATTAAACATGAGCAAGGGCTGTAATTCACGGCACCCGATGGATTTAGCAGAAGGATCTGAAAAGCTTACAGTGCTTCCCCCCTCACTTACCTCCATAGCTAAATTTGATGAAGGTCATGACTCAGTTCTGTGCTCTTAGCAAAGAGCACTGTTGATTCCAGCCTGGTGCACTGCTACATTCCACAATACTCAGCACTGTCTGTTCCACTGCCTCTGCTGTTGGCCAGATAACCTCTGGCAGGGTGGGGAAGACAGCTCTGGCACAGCATGAATCACCTGGCCTCTTAAGGCCTGAGAGTACATTTTTCTTTTCTAGTAGTTTGGGCCTTTTCAGGAGAGGGCAGACTCCAGGGCCCCATCTCAACCTCCGCACTGCTGGAGTGTCTGCCTCAGCTGGCAGCAGTGTTCTGGCTGGGTCCCTTCTCTCACCCACAAACCCAGGCCAGGAGGGTTCTCCTCCCACAGCAGAGAAGGATGGCAGACTTGCACGTGTATCTAAAGAGCAGTACTACCTAAATTCGGGTCCACAGGACCTCAAGCAGTCTGGGAAAGATGCACACCCAAACACAGATTTCAGTAGCTATCCAAGGCTAGAAGAGGCAGGAAATTGATCTATAGCCAGGCTAGTAAGGATCATAACTTTTTCTGTTCAAAGCCAAGGCAAAAGCACAAGGAAGTCACTCCATGGGTGGCACATAAGAATGGGGACTGCAGGGGGGGATCACTGAACTCCATTTCAGAAAAATGCTGGATCAGTAGCATGGGGCAGAGATGGCACTGAGGTGATGAAAAGAGCAACAGAGAAGCAAGGAGCTAAGTTGTTCCAAAACAAAGGTCTAACCCAACTACTTGAATGGGTTTCTACTGCAAAGAAACAGGGTGCCTCTGAGCCCCTCCAAACCCCAGCTACACTTACCTGTTATGATGGAATGACTTCAGCTTTGGCTGCAGCAGAACAAACAGCACAACTAACAGCAGAATCAGGGCAACGGAGCTTGCTGTGGAGGCTACTATGGACAGCGTGGGCACTCCAATTGTTGGAGGAGAGTCCTTTTCTACAAAACCAAGGGGAACACAAGGTAAAATGATCCACTCCCTTAAGTAACTGCCACAGAGAAGGAAAAACATCCACACTGCTCCTCAAAAGACTTACACCTGGGTGCGTAAGAAGCCCAAGTTTCCCATAAAGTTAAGGGACACCACCTATTTCAGTTCGCAGCTGAAGCTGACACCTCTCCATCAGCTGTAAAGGGAACCTAACATGAAACAGGCACATGCAAGGGTCCTTTGGAAAAACACAGAGCAAACAGAAAAGCAGTGCAAGCAGGCCATGGGAACTGACAGATGGCAATAAGGGTCATCTTACATACACATCTGCCTGAGCAAAAGCTAGAGAATGTCCTGATGTCACCAGCAGGGCCAATAATTGTCTAGCACAATAAGCAGCATATTTTAGGCCAAACAATAGAAAAAGTTCCAAAAAACATTTTTCCTCAGCTGAAAGGATCACTATTTTTAGCCTACAGGCTGAAATCTATGTCCAAAACAGGCCTTTAAGATGGAAACCTAGTTTAGATCTAGGAAACCTAGACTTAACCTAGCTTGATGAAGGTACTTTGTTTTTTGTTTTCTGTTTCCTTCCAACCAACTAAGCCAACTGGTTAAGTTGTTTTGAATTTGTTTCTTTGAAATCTTTTGAGAGTAGCTTGAGCTCTCCCCAGGAAAAAAAAAAAAACAAAACCGTGACTGGCACATTTTTCTCTATGACAAATAGGCTTGAGTAAAGATTTTAACTTTCAGCATTTCTCAGGGCACTAACAGGAACAATGGTAGGCAAATAGAGATGCTCCATTTTCCCCATCAGTGCATGATGCTATCAAATTGCTTACTATCCAGGATGTACTCCAGAACACTTATCATCTCATACACCAAAAATATGTCACTAACTCATACAATAAACTGCCAAAAGGCTATGGGGCTGACAGGCTCAGAGCTGCACAAAACGTATGATAACTGCTAGGGACTAAATTTATCCTATATGGAACAGGTAGGTTCTTATCCCTACCAATCATTTTAAGACCTACTGCCTTCCTAGAGTCTCCCACCTCCTTCTCCTTTTTTAGCCTTGTGAAAGAGACCCACTAGTTAAGACTCAGCTATCTCTGACCCTGAACAGTTGATTCAAAGCTTGTCTTGTGGAAGCAATAGCTTTTTCATTGGGTCAGACTTTTGAAGCACTGTATTTTTGATAATGCCACTGATCTTCAAAATGCTAAAGAAATCTGAGGGATTTCTGCTCATCACATCAGCCAGACCAAGTGCCACCATGCAGGAATGCCATTCAGGGAATACTACATGTAATAGCACAGCTTTGTTCTCCAGCCTGGGTGCAGGAAGGGGAAGGGGGATCACTGTGGAAAGGAAACTTATGCTGAATTTGAAAAGCCTCTTCAGGATCTGTTTGCTGCCAGGTAAATGCCCAGATCCTTCCTTATAAATCATAGGGAGGGTCTATTGAAATGGCAGAGACACCAAAAAGAGAGTGTCTTTGGGACAGGACAGGATGTTTCCAGAGGGCACAGGTATGCAGTGAACTTCATAAAGAGCTTGATGAAGGTACTTTTTTTTCTGTTTCCTTCCAGTTAAGCTGACAAATTTTGCTTTATGTATTATGAGACTTAATTCCAAAGTGTACATCCTGCTGGCTCAGGATGACTGAGTAGTAAGGTTCTATCAACAAGCCCACCTGGAAGAGGGGAGGGAGTTCTCCCTTTATCCAATATACCCACTGTTAAAACCAGAAGAGTAGTAAGCAAACTAAGAGCTGTATGATGAACACTTTCCTGCAAACTTTTTTACTTCCCTGCTTTGATGGAGGATTTCCTGTTCAGCTGGGAGAGACACAAAGCAAAAGCTGTCCACTTCTATTTGGAGAGAAGCAGAAATCATTTATCAGCAATGTCTTTTCCTGCCAGTACAGTGAAAAGCAGCACCATCAAGCTTTTTGACACAGGAAGCCAACAGTTACCCTGTTTGCACGGAAGACTGATTCTACACACATGCACACACATGTGGACAGACTCACTGAGGGAGATATACTGTCAAACCCATCAAGGAAAACCAGACAGCAAGGAAAATGTTTCCCCATTCCTGGGATGAGAGCCTCAAGATAAGAGGCTCCACATAAATAAGAAGTTGCCTACTTTATACTCCTTTCCACGGCCTTTCTGCTTGTATTAGGGACTAAGTCTGCATCTGATGGGGCTGCTACTGAAGAGACATTTTTAAGAAAGAGTCACGATTGTGAGCTGCATTTATGAAATTGCTGGACCAATAAGAGAGCCATACGGACTTGCCCAGCATCACACTAAATGTTTAAAGATAATCTGAAAAGTCAATGCAAGGGCAATTCTAGAGTCAGGGAGTGCTCACCTGGGCTGAGCCTGCAGCTGACTTCCATGGCTGGGTTCCACTCTCCATTCTTGCAGGTCAAGTATTTATAATCTCCTTTGAGCATGTAGCCTTCAACACAAAGATACTCTATGACACTGCCTGAAGTCAGAGGGTTGTTGCAGGGGCTAGGGTGGCATTTATAGCCTCCATTCTCAGGTTGTGGTGGCTGGGGACAATCTGGAAAAAGAGAAAGCAGCATGAAGGACATCTCAGAGGAAGACACCTGTTACACAATATGGCACACAGGCAGACTTCCCAACAAAACAGCCACTAAATTAAGAAACTACTAAAACTGAGAAGAAAGGCTGTTAACACAATGGTAGAGAACACCTCTGATGAGTTTCTGTGATTGCTAAATACTGCTCATTATCCCAGTAGTACAGTTCAGTTGGCAGGGACGAAACTGGTGCTATTTTTGAACAGTGACACAACAGAGATTCCACATGAGAGAGGCCCAGAAAATCCTTAGTGCTATCTTTTCCCCACAGCTGTTTGGTTAGATACAGGGCTGAACCTAACGAGCAAGCTTTCCTATTAGTCTGGCAGGCGAAGAGCGCAAGATCTACTGAGACGAATGAGGAATGCAAAAACCCCTCTGTACTATGGGTACGCAGTGTCACGGTGCAGACCTGCCCCATCATAAGGCACCATAGAAGCCTGTAAAAGCACACTGATTTTGACCGTTTTACACAGATATGCTACCAACAAGATTGAAAACAGAGCTTTGCTGCAGTAGGAAGAATTTCTTTACTGAAAGGGTCGTCAGGTGTTGCAACAGGCTGCACAGGGAAGTGGTGAAGTCACCATCCCTGGAAGTGTTCGGGAAACAACTGGACACGGCACTTAGTGCTATGGTTTAGTTACATGGTGGTGTTCTGTCAAAGGTTGGACTTGATCATCTCAAGAGGACTTCTCCTAGGACCAGTATTCTCGTCCTTTAAAAAGGAATTCAGTATATTATAAAAACATTTCTAAAAAACCCCTCTGTTTACCTATAGGAACTCTGGAGTGCTGAAGGTGCTTCACATTCCTTTTTGCATCTCCATTACCCTGACTAGTGAGTATAGGCATAGCACATGCCAGAACTTTTCTTGCAGAATTTTCAATGGCCATTGAAATAAAAACAATGAACCAAAATTGAGGAAACTGCACTGAAAACAGGATATTTGTCTTGCTCATAACTTCCTCTTTTCTGGCAGGTCACAATGACCCTGCAGAACAGCCCAAATAACTTCTGCTGACAACATGTATCTGCCTGGCTGAAAGATGGAGAAATCCAGATTTTTCCCTTAAAATTCACATCAGCTTCCCAGAGTTCATAAAAGAAAATACTTCATAGATCCCTCCTGAGATATTTTGGGGCATGGAAAATCAGTCAACCCATCCAGGGTGTTCCATCAGAGCATGGTAACCCCGGCCTGTCCTTAAAACCCCAGAGCACACATTGTCATGTTCCACCTCTAAGTGACCCATTTACTGTGGGACAAACAGCAACAAACAGCTGGGCAAAGTTCAAGTAATTGGATTTTGAGCAAGATTTAAGAAGAAAAAGAAAACTTGATATTCGTTCACTGTGGAAAAATTTGCCACATTGCCTTAGTGCAAACGACCCTTGAACCTAATCACATGAGAGAATGCAGCACAGGTAGTGCTTGTAAATACCAATAAACCCTGAGATGAAGTGCTGACTTAAGCCAAAAATGCTCTAGTATGAGTTCTGCCAGCTTTATAACTGCAATTCAATTTACTTCTTCAGAAAAGGTTAACAGGGGTCTAAGCAGCAGCTTTTCAAGATTACTTTGTTCTTGAGGGGATTTATTCTTAAATAAGCCTCAGAGAAGCCACTGTCCTGTGCCTCATGAGTTTTAACTGTTACCTCTTCTGTGTTTTTTATTTTTTCTTTCTGCAATAATTTCGTAACAGGTGTTTTAATCCTGCACCTTATGAGTCTAAACTTCCTCTCACTGTGAGCCCATGCAGCATCTCAGGGCAGCTGGGATCAGCCAAAGCAACAGATTAATGGCACATTTCACATTCAAGCACATAGACAAATGCCCTGGTTCATCTGCAGTCCAGGAGAGGATTTTTTTGCTAAATTGCAAAGATCCATTTGAGCACCAGAAAAATTTCAGCACTTAACACGTACCTCTCTAGGCACTGATGGAGAGCTGAGGGTAAAACCAGTGTTGCCACAGCAGTTGCCAAAACTCAAGAGCAGACAGGACAACTTCACTACACCTTTTCATACCACAGCAACTACCTGGAATTACTTGGGAATCATGCACAACATCATTCTGCTGATTGCAGCAAAGAGCTCAGTCCCACAGTTCCCTTTCCTCCTGAGCTACACCCATGCGTAAGCCTGGCCACTGCACTAGCGGCTCTTCTGCACACAGAAGCAGCTCACTTTTGGTTCCCCTTCTGTCATAAACTGCCACCTACACTGATGAGATTTCTCAGTTAGTACAAAAAATCAGCCAGCCAACAAGAAACAGGCGCTGATTTACATTGGAATAGCGCTCTCAATGGCTTGGAAATACCACCACATCAAGCATCTGCAGAACCCTGACTTGGCCTTCTCAGGCAAGGTCTTCAGGAGATGCACAGTCATGCAACTACAAACTGGATTCCTCCTCACCTCCACAGACCACTTGGCACAGGAAAGGACAGAAGCAGCTGATAAGTGTGTTCAGGCAGTTGTGCCTGACTTGTCCTATTCACAGGGAAGAGATTACAGAATTAGCCACCTCCCTTTCCCTCTACCCCCAACCTTCATTTGTCATCACAGCATCCAGGAGTGCACAAGTATTTTAAAATGTCACCTTCACTGTGATGGAAGAACACTGCCTGTGTGCTGGGAAATAGATAAAAAAGGTCTGGATCAGGCAGCTAGAACATCAACACCCTCCACCCTCAATTTGATTGAGCTGATCCTGGATTGTCCTTTGCAAGGCAGCCTCAGGGGAACAAAGCATCTCAGAGCCAGCAGCTTTGGGGAGGTCTACCTAGACAGTGTTAGTGGCATTGAAAATTGCTGAAGGCAAGGCTTGGGTGGCTAAGATGATGGACTGGTGGTACCTAAAAAACTGAGAAAGTCAAATACCTCTTCTCCCTACTGGACCAGCTCCCTCTTCCTGGCATCTCTGACAGAATGCAGCACCTCTGCATACCAGGGCCCAGTCCAGCATAACAGAGGCATCCAAAATGCCTAGGACAGACAATGCAGTGACCTATCCCCTAAGCTTTCACTGCCCTGAGCTTTCACACTCTCCCTAATTGCCTCCATGTGTGCACTTTAAACTGGGGCTAATAGAAAAAAAAGCACAAGTCTGATTCTGCACAACCCTTTACGTCCCCAGCAGCAAAGCTTATGTCCTGAGTTCGCAGCACTGGTGTATTCACAGCAATACAAAACTAGGCAGAGCATCCCACTTACTGCTGTCCATAGGATAAACCACAGACACTTCAGGGGTGAAAAAAGGTGTCTACCAACTGCTGCCAGAATGCACACCTGGAGCAGCCCACACCCGGCTGTGGTTAGCAGCCAGAAGGTGCAGGCAGATGGGAAGAGCTGCCCGTGTGAACACTCAGGAGCATGGCTGTGGCAGGATGGTTCAGTACTGGGAACAGAAAGATATATGCAGGAATTTCATCAACTCCATTCCTGAAACACATGTTTTTGGAAGTATCCCAGAGCTTGTGAGACATCTTAAAACAAATGCTCATGCCAGGCAGGGAAGAGTAAGAGAGCCAAGTTACCAACTTCCTAGGGGATTCTGACATTCTAGGCTTGCAAAACTATCACCAGGATCTTGATTCATCAAGCTTTGAGGATGCACAGAAATAGCTTTTAAGCATTTCTCCACTGTGTGCAAAGGCAGCAAATACTCCCAAAGGCCCTGTTTCTAGGAGGTACTGAAGTTTATGACATCTCCTGAGAGTGCTGGTTCTCTGCCAGCATACACTGCTGGAAAACAGGAAGGAAATAGAAATCCAAAGACTTTGAACATCATTCAACTCCATTCAGAGGTAAAGAAATTGTCATTTCCAGATTGACAGTCAGAAATTAAGTTATGCACTGGAGATGCTGCAAATGCCATTCCAAACCACTAGGTATTTAATATACAGACAATTTTTTAATATACAAATGAAAAAAATGACTAAGCCAGTATGTACCTCCACCCTGCTTCCCACCAAATCACCTGTAAGCACCATATTTTTGTGTTTTGGTCACTTGAAAAAATACTCTCTTCGTTCAAGGAGGGTTAACTGCTCTGATGTTCTTTGAATATTGTCAAGCTGTTAACAGCTAATCACCACAACACTAGGGACCCTTTCTTTTGTTGCAGTAACAGTGACATCACATTGTACCTTCACCAGCTCCCTTTCCCATGGCTCTGCTTCAAGTAGCAAACCACACTTGTTTCCTCTTTCAGCAAATTCACAGACAACTGTGAGGAGCTGGAATCCAGCTTCTTTTAGAGACAATAAGAGATGTCAGCTAGCCAAGTTGATTAATCACCAAAGGATGAAATGGTTCTTCCATGTCCTGGCTCAGCTGAAGCTGAGCAGTGGTCCTGAATGCCAACCTGATGCAGAACTAAAAGCATTTCCAGTATAATGTAACGAAGACACAAACCTGAGCCACAATCATATATAATGCCACAGATGGAAGCATGTGGTCTGTTGTGTGCTGACACAAAAGTGAGGGGTTTAAGTGCTCAGAACATAAACCACAGAAGCACAGTTGAACTTTGATCACAGAGTGAAATTCAGATAAGCAGAACATTTACAAAGCTCAAGCAGGATGAACCTGTTGTGGCAAGGACGAAGAACAATACACTCCACTTACAAGTACAAAGAAAGACTAAATCATACTTCAATTTGACTGGATAATTGCCACAGAATTATAAAAGCTCCCCAGTATTAACCTTCTTTGCACAGGCACAACACCACACAGGAGTCCAAGACCTCACTACAGCCTTATTTGCTTGGCACTGTCTCTATTTTTTTCAACTAGTAAGATTCATGGACTCTACAAGGGATCTTACAGCCCCTCTTTTCTGCACCAAGCACCTGAACTGTTTTTCAGTCACTAATATGTTTTACTGGGTAGTCTGACTACACAGAGATGAAAACCCAATCCTCCTTAACAAAATGCATTCTTATGAGAAAAACAAAACCCAAACAAACAACTAAACAAACAAACCCCCACCACCAACAAGCAAACATAAACCCCCTTCTAATCATGATCTGCCAGAGCACATAAATATAAGTTTGTAATTGAGGGAGAACAAGCCATGGCATTGCTCATCTTACGTGGGCAGACAATTGCATATAGCTTAACAATGGGATGTTTTGCACTGAACATCCAGTAATATTTCTTCTTCTCCACAGCAGGGCACAAAGGTCACTAAAACTAGGACAGGAACAGTTTTGACAAATTAAAGTGGCTCTTTACATGAGTCAGGCCCAAATCCCAGCAACTTCAAGAGGAAGCTGGATTCAGGTAAGTCCCTGACTGACGACACAAGTGCTCTAGCAGGTTTGACTGTCCTCAGAGCAGTGTCAGAGGAACCATACAGGTTTATGCTGAAGCACTTTGGAAGCCATTTGTGTTTACAACTGTTCTGCTAGATACCCTGAGCACATGCCCTGCTTGGATGCTGTTAATACCTCCTGGCCTTTCAGACCTACCATAACTTTTGTGTGATGTGAAAACTGGAAATGGAAGGTGGTAAGCTCAGTACTTCTCTTTCTTCATCTACAACATTTACTCCATTTAACAGATACTATCAAGACTATCAGAAGATAAACATCCTACAAACAAAAAACACCCTCCTAATCAAGATAAATATTCCCCTGGCTAGTCTGGTTAAACTTGTCATGATGTCTCATGTCAGCAGGCCTTACCCGGTGAGCAAACATCTTTGTGAAGCAGAACACATAAGCACCCAATAAAGTTGTTCCACTGCTAGAGACCATGCCATTTCTTTCATGCTGTTTCCTCTGAAGCCTCATCCTAGCTCTCTTGTACTACTTCGGCTGCCCGAAGTAGGATTCCTGTGGAGTCGCTCACAAAAGGTTGGCTTGCCTCAAGGCTTGCCACCTTTTTGTTTCTTCTCATATCTCCTATCACATAGGAAAGTTTCCTCCTGGTCACAGTCATTGCCTGTTCACTCTCTTAAAAGTTGTGCTTCAGCACATTCCACAGTGGCAAGGAGAACTTCTCTGTCCAAGTCTCCAGTTCTCCAAAACATTGTCACCTTTATTCTCTCAGACATCAGCCTTAAAAACAGCGTATCTAGAAAAGCACCCAAAATAAACACGAGATATCCCCACCTTCCAGTTACTTGTCCAGTTACTTGAAAGCTATGGAGACTTTCATTTTCAACTTGGATAACTTGTGTGTGCATCACCTCAGTATAGCTGAGTGAACTGCAAAAGCTATTAGTAATTTCTGGCAAGGACCTTCCAAACTCTTAGGGGAGTAACCCTCCCTCTCTACTCCCACCTTCAGTCTGGGTCTTGCCACATCTAAATTGGTGGTCTGAAATACCAGTTCCATCTGGAGCCTTCTGCAGATGGTGTGAATTTTCAGCATCTTAGACCTGAGGTTCAGGTTAACACCATGCTGGATACAACTGAGCCAGAGTCATAGTTCCTTTCCAATTAGTGCCCTGAATGAGCCTGCATCAATAGTGGAGTTTTTATCAGTTGCTATTTGCATGCAAATTCATACACAGGGCTTCATCTTTTGTTACACAATGCTTTTTCACAATAAAAACATGACAGCCTGATGCAGTTAGCAGCCTAGAAAGAGCAAGCCAGGGAGCAGCAAGAATGCTCACTTTGGCTTCTGTAGGGTCTAGCAATTCTAGCAGAGTGTTGCCTGCAGATCAGGGGTGACACTGAACATTGGTTTGGCCTTAGCAAATGCATGCAGTTGCTTCCCGACAAGAGCTCTGGCCATATTTGCTAATGGGAGAAGAGACACTGTTTTCTCTCATTGCAGAATATCAGTTCTTGCCAGCAGGGTGATACTCGACCTCTCCGCTAATCTCCTGGTTGTTTAGTAAGCCAATAAGGAAAGAATTTCCTTCTCCCTCTGCCCAGTTCTTGGATGTACTCCCAGCCTCTGTCACCAGCACTCAGAGAAGCGTGAACGTGATCCAACCAGATAACAGCGTCAGTACAGTCCTTAGCCACAGCAGCAGGGTAGTCAGCTACAGCGCCGAGCTGGCAGGGCAGCTGCTTGAGCAGCTAGAGGAACACATCAGCCTCCCAGTGCTGTAGACAAACTCCAATGCCTCAGGTTACACTTATCAGAACACATTCCAAGTAACTTTAATTGAGTTTGTTTGGCTTGGGTCTTTTTTGGTTTTGTTTTGGTATGTTTGTTTGGGTGGTTTTTTTGTTTGTTTTTTCAGCATAGCTTTTCCCAAAGAGAAGACATTGTCTCAAACACTTCCACACTTGTTAAGGTAGGACAGATCCTTACCTAGCATATGATGAACTTAAACTCCATTATGCACCTACTGAGAGGAAAAAACCTGAAAAATAGCACCAAAACTAAAGGCACACATGCAACTGGCATATGTGCCATTTTCACAACAAACATTATTTTCTATATCCTTTGGAACTATCAGACAGGAAATTCACTGTCCAAGTTAGCTGCTTTTCTCATGACAACTTTATCCCCTATGCTCTGACAAGTCTAGGCTAAAGATGGTTTTCCCTGCCTTGAGAAGAAAAAAGATTAAAATATATATATACACCTATTTTATTCAAAGAACAGACAGCTACTTGTCATGTCCTTCTAACCCAAATCTCCTGCTGTGCCATTCTCTGGGGGAGCAGGGGAAAAACAGGGTGACTGCAGAACAAAAAAAATTCCACAAGCTTCTTTTTCAGTCAGGTATTTTTCTTCTTAAACAAGGGCCTTCAGCCACACACAAGATTTCCTTCTACTCGAGACAGGACTGGTGCAGAAAATTCCAGGAGTTTTCTGCAGAGAGGGAGATGATGGAGGAAGATGACTAGCCAGCTTCACTTTCAGTGTGAAATCCAGAGAGGCAACATCTTTGTTTTGCTCCTCTTCCCTTGTACACACAAACCAGCCTATCAACAGCAAAAGCCTCTTTTGGCAACCCCTCCCTCAGCAGCAGTTCGGTTTTAGTAAGAAGCAAGTCTGTTACCATTTCATACCCCTTTTAGACTAGATAGGTCAACTAAACACCATCTTTTACCAAAGAAAGAAACACTTCCCAGGCACTTGGTCTGGAGAGAAAAAACACCTTGGTAAGTTTTGATCAACAGCACTGCTGCTCCACACCCACACCTTCCTTCCTGTTGAGAAAGCAATGACAAGGGGATGTGCTTTAGTGGTAGATAGAAAAGCAGTCACCTCCACCCACATTTTCCAGCAAGAGTGCCAAATACCTTCAGGTTTCCAACTAACTATGTTTGCCTGGATGCATTCAAAAGCTTCCAGCACAGCAGCTTCCCACTATGCACCCTCTGCTCCTGCATTGTCCTTCCCAGGCAGTGAGCCTGGATTAATATTAGGCTAGGAAGTGGCTCATCAAGCATTTCAGGGACAAACGTCACTGCTTGTAACAACAGGTTTGTGCTGAACACAAAGAGCCACATGCTTTAGACTGGGGCTTCTCTTGGCAGGCTGGCTCCAAGAAGCACAAGGACCTGATCTGGGAATAACATTTGAGATTTTCCCCTCTTCCAACCATCATCAGAGCACTTCTTAGCCCACACAATGAAATTCCAACATAAATGTGTGCTGCAGTCATTAAAAAGCCTTGGATCCCTCCTGGTGGAGGTGAAGCATGATTTGCTCCCCTTCCAGGTAGCTCAAGGTATTACTGGAGTGTTTTTGCTTACTGCCCACCAGTGTACTAACCTGTGTGCTTTAACTATACAAACACAGTAGCTGCAGACAGAACACGTGAGAAGGGACCCAGACTGAGGCCATCCTCTGCCAGCTGGCAACGGTTGAGAATTTGGTGTGTTTCTAGCTGGAGACGGGGATTCACTCCGTAAAACAGAGATTATCAGATGCCCAGGTTTTCCACTGGTCTGTAATTTCTGGGGTGGAGATGGGGATTGGAAGCAGGAGAACAGATTTTGAATCTGCTCCTTTTCAGCACTCTGGCTTTCTCTAGCACATGAGCAGATGGGTCATTTCCCCGAGGGACAAACTCGATACAGCAGCTGCTGCCGGGGCCCAGTCACAACAGCTGAGGCTAAAGGACCTCTTTATATTTAACTTACAGGAGGCAGAAGTCAATAAAAGCCCTCCATTGTGAGTGCACAGACTTCTCAATGACCCTGCCCCTAAAATATTTTAAGCCTTCCTGAAAACACACTGCAAAACATAACCCTCTTTTGGGTTCTGTGTATTAAGCAGAGGCCAAAGTCCACTGAAAAATAAGCTCCCTGTCTTTACTGGCTCCAGATGCTGCTTATTCTGAAGTCAAAGACAGAAGACCAAACTGAGTAGGGGGGGAGTCTTCACAGAGAAATTACAGTTTCCCCAGCAAGGGCATACCCTGAAGAGGAGGCTTAATTTTTTTTAATGTCATAATGTGGGTAAATGAGAAGAACCAAAGCAAAAAGATTTGTATATATAATCATATAGTTTCACATTTATATAATTAGACACAAGCACTTAAAATGTGTACAGTACCAGGCACCTCTCACAGCCATCCCATACACACTAAAACTGCCTTTTATTTTTTTCTTTTTCCTTCTTTTTTTTTTTTTCCCCTTAGGGCAGGGGAAGAAAAAGCAAGAAAGAAAAGACTCTAATTGCAGCTTTCCACCAATGCAGTCGCCATCTGGTAACTCAAGAGACACATGGAGACGAATTATCTTAATTAACATGTTACAACAGTATTTAAAAAAACTCTATGCTTATTAACACTCAGCTGCGATTAGCCAACCATGGAGGAAGCCTGCTAGTGCAACATTAATTATGGGTCTTGTCTGCCTTTCTATTAGAAATATGATTTTTTTTCCCCCCAGTAGTTTATTTATCCCTTAAAAAGAAAAGCATTAGCATCAAAGCTTACTCTAAAATGCAAATTATATTTATGTTCTACCAGAGTCAAAATGTTTGGGCTATATGAAGCTGCCACTAGTGCTTCTACAGTGCTACAGATTGTCTGGATATAAAACATACTTCTCTCTGCCCTTTAAAAGCCGTGCTTCAGTTAAAGAACTCTCAGTGTCACTGATATTTTAGCAGAAAAATAAATATTATACCTTTCAAGTTCCTTTCTCTCTCCAAAACAGGACAGCCTTTGCTGTACGCTAGGGCAGTTGGAAAACCAAGGACACAAATTCCAGGTCTAACAAAAACCGCATCTGTGAAAGGAAGATTTCTGCGATGGAAAGCAGCAACCAAACACAACTGCACTCCAGCAGCACATCTGCCTCCCTAGAAGAACGCTACTCATTGTGACAACTATATTATTTTCCCTGTAATAGGCCCACCTGTAATGTGCTTCCCTCAGATACATTCCCAAGTGATTAAGCCTGACAGGCTCAGAGACTAACACTGCCAAGTTTTTCAGAGTTGGCTCTGTGTTATGTTTGCACAGGGCTAGCTGCAGCAGGGCTCTCATCTATGCCAGGCATTCCGGACATCAGGATAACACCAAATCATAACACAAAAACCTGGTGCTTCTAAACAAAGCCAGGATGATAAATTAATTCCAGAAACATTAACAAGGAGGAGGAAGCAAACCGGGAACAACTGCAGAAGTACTTGTAAGATCTTCTGATAAAGTAATCTTACTGCTGCACACACACACAAATAAATTAAAGCTATTGGTGATGTATGTGGAAGCTCATGAAGCTTACTCATGTTCTGTAAAGATGAAGACCAGATGACCAGTACTTTACAGCATCCCATACTGCCAGGACGGTGTAAACAATCTACATCTGGGCTGCAGTTGGAGTCAGCAGTACAGTGGTTGCAAAAAAGCCAATTTAATACAGAAACCTGCTCTTACCCGTGGGCACAGTGCAGCTTTCCAAGCGGCCCACATTTCATTTGCTTTTGTTTTCTAAGGCTGCTTCCAGCCTCCCTGTGCCTTATTCCAGCCACCCTATAATTACTTTCACATGTTCCAAGAAGGAAATTAAGCAAGTGCTGTAAGAATACTTTGTATAATCAGCAGGGTTCCCGATTCTGTTTTTGAACCCAAAACCCAGTAGCCTTGTGGGCTCATAAGAGTGGGTTCCTCTCCATTCAAAAGTTTGATTAAGAGGGTCCCCCCAAGAAAGTTGCATATGGGTTTTTGTTTGAAATTCTGATGATTAAGAAATATAAAGAAGCCAAAACTGTTTGTCACACAGGGCACAGGCAGCTAACACTCATCATGGGCATCTCTTTCTCTCATGGACAGCTCTTCCAGTTCTAAATTTTATTTTATATTGCAACAAAGAGCAGATTATTTAAAAATAATAAGATTTATCAAAAATTTGATGGTCTTACAAACAAGAAACAGCTGCACAGGAACTTCATACAGCTTTGATTTGTCATCTTGTCCCTGCTTACCTGTTTCTCAAAACTTACAAAACCCAAAGCTGGTGTCAGTTCAGGGGTAACCTGCATATATATCCCATTGTTTCCTTGTCTGTTCCTAAATGGGTTTTCAGTTTGGATATAGCAATACCCTGAGGTGTTTTTTTTAGGATGAAGGCCTGACTATGGGGCTCTGGTGTCACAAAAAACATCTCACACTTCAGCACGAACAATGAGACAGTACAGGGAAAAGCATAACCATGCTGTTCAGCATAACATGATGTTCATGCTGATTTTAGACACCAGGTTTTGATAGGACACGGGTGACTGGTCTGTTAAGACCTGACTGAAATGAATACAGTCCCTCTATTGACACTAGGTAAGGATACCAGGGAAACATCCCTTAACGACACAGCAGAGCAAAACCCGTCTCTGCCAGCAAGTGACAGGTGGCCTTCAATTTAGCAGTGCCTCAGGAGGCTTAACTTGCCTGTGGATTTCCATATGACTACAAAACTTCCACTCCTGAACTTCAGCCTAGTACAGTCAAGTTCCTTTTTGCAGTAAGGCCTTACAAGTTCTTGCTATGAGTTTCCCAAAATATGATCCTGTTGTGGACTCCAGCATGGGCACTCAAGCTCAGGATGTCACATTTCACTTGGCTAGTAACACCAACAGCAGTAGGAGTCCATTGCTCCTCTGAGGTGGAACTCAGGCAGACACCACACACCACCACAACAACCGGCTTCCCCTTATCCTAGAGGCCAGTTCATGCCCACCTTCTAATCCCAGTTCTGCTACAGTTTACTCCGAGACTTGACAAAGACCCTTGCACAGTCATGAGTCTGCTCATGAGGCAATCTTGAAGTCCAAGGGGACTTGGGAATCTCTGAAGTAATAATTTTTGAGTTTAGATATGCTAGCCAAGTCACTTTAAAGCTCTGCCCTGGTAGGCCTCTTTCATTCACTAATGGACCTTTTGCAGCTGATTCATTTTTCATCCTTGCAGCAGCAGCTGCTAGGGGAAGGTGGGTAAGGACAGTGATCCTGAAACCTCAATCTGAGACATCAACACACACAGGGCAGTACTTTTTTCATTCTGCCATGCTGCTTCTCTTCTGGCTTTTGGCTCTGCTCAGGACCACTGAACATAACAGAATATAATATCTGGGCAGATCCGTTTATCCTTTAAGAATGATCCACCGGTATCACGGGACTTGTCAAAACAAGCACTCCAATAATTTACCACTGACTGGGCAGAACTGCAAAGACTTATTATCCTTGTCTTGCTGGAAGGCCTCTCTTAAGCACACGTCGTATTTTCACTCTAGATGTGGTTAGGTTAGCCATAAGTATTAAGTCATCTTTCCTACTAGCTTTAGAGAAGCTCAGCATCACAAAGCACTTCTCTACAGAGTCTAGCAGGACAGAAAAAAGAAAAGACCCAGACCCACTTGAACACTTCTCAAGTCATCCTGTTCAAAGTGGGAGGCATGGCAGACTACACAGTGACAGAAGTATTGCACATGGCAAACCTACCTTTCCCAGAGACTCCAGTCCTACAGACTCCCACTTACACAGGGTCAGTCAGTCTGAGCTTCACTTTCTTGAACAGATTAGCTGATACAGACTTATACTCAGTATCAGCTGATACTGATACCAGTAATTCCAAAGCTCTAAGATAGAGCAAAACTGAAGAACTCATCTTCAAAGAAAAGTAAGAAGTTTCTTCTACTGAAACAAGCTAGCTGTGACCTCTCTAAATTTACACACTTGAACAGTGTTCAGGGCAATTTAAGAGCTAGGGAGGTGATAGTAGGAAAGGTGGTGTCAGACCCTGTACAACCTGCACTGAAACTTAACACCTACTCAGTACGTAATCTCTATTTACTGGCAATACATGTAACTAGAGAGTATTTTTTGGCAAGAAGGGAGGAAACCCAGTGAAGCTATCAGTAAGCTTGCTTTAGGACTGGAGCATGACTAGCAAGAGGCATCAAGGTCTGGTGGGATGCTGCTGCTACTTTGATTTACCAGTCACAGAAGACATGATCAGCTCTGGCAGAACAGGCAAAGTCCCACACATTCCACCCACTCACAGTTTGCTGAGGATCAAATGGTACATGGAGAGAAAATGACAACTCAGTATTATGCATACAAATTCAGCATATAGAAAATTCAGATTTTCAGTCACAGTCGTTGAGAAGACTGTCTTGCTATACAGATGTACTGATTTCAAAGTGTTTTTTTCATTGCCATTTGCCCTACCAACAGCTCTAAGCAAATCAATGGATATGAAATAGCAATTGTCAAAAACATACCTAGCAAATGTGAATTCTTCCTTTTTGTCTTTGTAGCTCTTCATCCCAAACACCCACAGGGTAAACACAGCTGAACTGAAACAAGCCAGGATTGGGAAACTGCTCAAAAAACAAGCTACTTCCACAGCTGGCAAAAAATGTGTTCAGAGAAGATGTGTAAAACAAGTTCTCACCCTTTGAAATACTATTTGTCCTTTGACACTTTCACTACAGCCACTGGAATCAAAACCCAGGCATGTAAAAATATCTAGCTGAAAAAGTATGTAATAAAAAAACAAAGGTCAGAAGTAGCAACTGCCAGACAAAACTTATTTGTAGCCCTTGACGCCTGATAAAAACATAGGAAAAGATGTAATATCATTCTGTCCATTTGACATAAAAAGAAATTATAAAACATACAACCCAAAACCCTTTAGCTTGACCATTTTCAAAGCAAAATCCTCAGGAAGGAAATCAGGTCTCCTCAAGGACTACTAAATTTCAATCTTGTTTCTCTGCAATTTACTGCTTTTAAGCAATAAGAAATACAAAACTGTACATATTGCTTGCTTGTTGTTTATATTCCCTCATAACTTAGAGAGGTTCTTTCTTCTGTAACAATTAAAAAGCCAAGTTAAAGCCACAAAACAAAAAAAGATTCTCACAATGCTTTATTATGGGGTTGCTTTTCATAGAAAGATTTGGGTTGAAAGGGACTTTAAAGATCACCTAGTTCCAAACCCCCTGCCATGGGCAGGGACACTTTCCACTACACCAGGCTGCTCAGAGCTCCATCTAACCTGGCCTTGAATGCTTCCAGGGATGGAGAATCCACAGCTTCTCTGGGCAACCCGTTCCAGTGCCTCACAGAAAATAATTTCTTCCTAATATCTAGTCTAAATCTACTTTCTTCCAGTTTAAAGCCATCCCCCTTATCCTATCATTACATGACCTTGTAAAAAGTCCCTCTCCAGATTTCTTGTAGCCCCTTTTAGATACCATAAGTCTGCAATGAGGTTTCCTCAGAGCCTTCTCTTCTCCAGGCAAAACCGATGCCTTAGGTGTTAACTTTCATATTTTCCAAATCCTGTACTGCATAGAGCACAACTCTGAAGTTTCTTGTGGCCTGTTAACTTCTGCTCTCTGGTACTAGGTAGACATTAACAAAGCCTCTCTAGGCTTTGTCTTCAAGGACATCCAGACAATCCTAGGCCCAAAAAGTATAAACCAAAAAAGCATTTGAGAGGAGGGCAAGGTGAGGGGAAATTACATCATTAAACTGAAGCTTTAATTGGAGAATCAACCCTGATATGCAAATGAACCAAACCAATAATAGTGTGAAGAACTCATGACCTGTCATCCATCTTGGGGTCCATTTTGGCAGTAGCCTCTGGCTCGCCGGGGGTACCTTTGAAGGCACTTCAAATAAATACCTACCTTTATTCTCTTATTCTTGTCTAATCACTGTTTTAGGTAGCCTCTTCAGGCATCAAAACAACTCCAGCTCTTAGCCTGTCTTACAGGAGAGGTGTTCCAGCCTTCTGAGCATCTTCGGGGTCTCTTCTGTACCCTCTCTAACAGGTCCATGTCCTTCTCATGTTAGAGACTGTAGAGCTGGATGTAGTACTCCAAGTGGGGTTTCAGAATAGTGGAGCAGAGGAGCAGAATCACCTCCCCTGACCTGCTGGCCATGCTGCTTTTGATGGAGTTCATGCACAAGAGACCCAGGCCTAGAGACATGCTCCACTAACAGCTAAGCTGAGGTTTTACCTCCTTGCCTCAGCCTCTGCCTTCAGAGAGCTTTCCTGTCTGCCATTGTGAGTATATGGTTTCAGTCAGTTTGGAGCATCTGATGTGATGACTTAAGGGCTCTTGTCAGCAATGTAATTAATTTCAACAACAAAGATTTACAGGTTATTTTGACTGCTTTAATATTCATGTGTTCATTTTCTACACCAAAAAAACTAACCCAGATGAAGGATTTCATGGTTCACTAGTTCTTCCATACAGGTTTCTCTGGCCTGGAATTTACTTCAACCTTCATTGCCACAAATAGGGACTATCACATGGCTAAGGATGCAAATGCTGCATTACGATCCTGCAGTGCTACCCCATCTTCCTCTGCTTCTTGCATGCCGGCTGGTTTTTAAAATATTTTTTGTGATATTTCATTAAATTTCTTTTTTTTTTTTCTGAGATACTTATTTGCTCAGCACTCTCAAGTGGCTTCCTTCAGCTACATCTTATCTATACAGCATCACCAGTCATGTCAGAGCAGTTCTTGCTAAACCAGCAGGAGTATTTCTCAGGCCAATGCACATTTAACAGCATAACAACAGTGTGAAAATGCTCAACTGAGTTTTGGCTACATAAAGCACCAAGAATCACACCTCAGTAACCACATTTTGTCTGGATTATTCTTAACTTCAACAGGCCAAGTCTGATTGATACTTTTACAATTTCCTGTCAGCCAGACCTTGAGGTCTAGGACAGTACCTTATTGAAAAGAAGAGACTGTTGCAGGCCACACAATTCAGTTGATTAGCAGATGCTGTTCCAAGCCCTGTTTCCTTGAATACCACAAGAACCAAAACAATATAAGACCATTTTGCCTGTTGTCCTCTGTAATTCCAGACAGCATTTACACCATCAAGTTGTAGAAATTTAAGTCCCTCCTAAGCTTCTTACAGTTTTTTTTCTCCTGCTTTCTAAAATCTTACTGTTCCTCCTCACAGCCATCTTCCACCAAACATGCATGAGAAAATTCCTGCTCAGCTCCAGCATTCCCTCACATCAGACAATAATTTTAACTCCTGTTTCAACTACCTAGCTCTATAAAAGAGTTAGTAGTGTGGTTAGCTGGGGTTGGCAAGGTGTGTTTTGTTTTTCTTTGGGTTGGGTACTTTAAGTTGTAGGATTTGGAGGGAGGGTTTTAAACATTTAACTGCATGTTTTTGCATGTTTCCTCAATGTTTAATGTTATTACATCTACTATGTTAGTAGATAATAGTATCCACTACATTGCTACATGCTCCTTTTTGTCTAAATTGTCAAATCCAGCAGGACAACATTTCAAATTTGATTTCAAGAGCTACAAAACCATCTTATCACAGAGAGACCTATCAGAATGAAATGCTGATATTACACTGCAAGATGTCATTATAAGAGCTTAATTCTGTGATCCTCTGAAAAAGAGGATGAGGTGGGAGAGCCAGATTATTCAAAAAACCACAAAATAATTACTTAAAGGATTGATTTATTTATAGGTTCATGATTCCCTGGAGCACAAAATCTGTTCCACCACCTAGGTCAACACAGCATATATATGTATAGACACTGATCTAGCAGACAGATTTCACAACCACCACCTGACTCAGGCTTTGGAAGAGAAACAGTAAGCAAGAGCAACCAAGACAGTAGGAGAAGTTATAGCCTGTCAGCTAAAAACAACATAATCTTTCCCAAATCATGCAAGAACAAAGCAGTTTCAAGTTCCTACACAGAAAAGCAAAGCATATTTCAGATGCTCCCTAGGGAAGAATGCAGTAGAGGAAGCTGTTGCAGCATGCCTGAATGCCACAGGAAGTGCTCTGCTGAGCACAAAAGAGAAAAATTCATGAGATTCCCAGCTTCCTCAGAGCCAGGGCCAGAGCTCAGAGGAATTCTGAGAACACCCTGGGGAGTCCTCACCCTCACACAGCTGGACCCAGATCTGCCTCCCACATTATCACATGAACAGTTGTGGTAGGAAGCAAGTATCGAAATCCCAGCTCTTCCCCACTTTCAGGGCTCTCATCTAATACTCCCTTAATCTAGGGAAAAAAAAAAAAACAAACAGGGGAGGGCAGAGGTTATGCTCTCTCTACAGAACCAGTCCCTGAAACTGCCTTACGCCTTTCCCAGTCCTCACCAGGCTTCTGCCAGTCAATCCTGACACCAGACACCTACAGGCCCTGGGCACAGACTCAGCCAGCCCCACTTCTGTGAGGAGGCAGCTCACAAGCAGACCATCCCACACTTTCAAGAAAAACACATGATCTCTGCACATATAGGTGCCACCTCATATCCTCATACATGTTCCCAAGGCACTTTTTCAGGGAGCTGAAGAAAGCCCTTCCTGCATGGCACTCCACAGAGAGAGGGTTCAGTTCAGGCTCAGTTATTTCTGAAGCACCAGACCCCCACACAAGGCCAGCAGACAAGGCACAGGGCCTTCAGGAGCCCTGCATCCTTCCAGAAAGGAAGCTGAAGTCTAGGCCAGACATACAGGCCACTGACTTCAGACCACACTCAGTCACCAGGTCTGCATCTGAACACTTTCCATGCTAGTTCAACATTCCTGAACTAAGAAGTCTTTCTTCATCATTTAAATATTCACTAGTTAATGCAGTTTTTCTTTCTCCCTGCAGCAGATGTTGTAATCTCTCCCATAACACCTTCTGGATTGTACTTCAGTAGAGAGGCAATAAACCACCAGGAGTTATGGCCAGATGGAGTTCACCAGCAGACAAAAATGAAGACCCCAGATACAGTGAAAATAAACAGTGCACAGATAGTGTCCCTTCAAAAACTGCTTCGGAGCTGTAGAACTTCTGTGTCAGGCTACACCCCAATGTCTCTGCAGGTGCTCAGAGTAGCTCAGTCTATCAGAAGGCTTGGCAAAAATGCCCAGACAGTGCTGATAGGTTTCTTGGTAGTGGAGTGAAAGCTTCTCGTGCAACTTTGAGATTCATTTACTATATGGCTCAACCTCTTTACAATTAGTGAAGTTTCTCACACAAAGGAAATAGAAGATGTTAAGAAATCAAGCTAAAAATAGCAAAAACACTGCCTCCCAGAGAGAGACACACTTGGGAACTCTCCCAGCTGTGAATGCAGACTCCTTGAGAATGCTTAAATAATATCTTATGCCTGAGAACTAGTGGCAAAAACAGTATGAAGGGAAGTTACTTGATGCTGATAAATTAACATCCAGACTGTAAAATACAGTTCTAGAGAGAAACCAGGAGTCCATTTACTAAATCAATCAGTTACTGTTCTGTAACTGATTTCCTTTTCATACCAATATAGAAGATTTCACAGAACAGCACATGCATTTAATCATGAAGAAAAAGTATTACAGGAAGACAATATAAGTAAGAAATCTGAGAGCTCCAAACCCAAAACTGATCACTTGGGCCAAGTTTGCTAGGAACACATGGTGTCTTGAACACCTACCATCTAGGGAGCCTACAGACCAACAGCAGGTATTATAAAATCATTCTGATACTAAAGACAGAAACAGTATCTCTTTTACACAGACCTTTCCTTTGTTCATTTGTTTCCCCATCTCCTCCATATGATTGGGGAAAATTATATTTGAAGTTTTCAGGGGAAGGAAATAACACAAAACCTTAGTAGTAAGATTAGTAGTCATAGTCTTAGTAGTAAGGCAACAGGCACTGCAGAACAATGTTCAGCAGGCATAAGGGAGCTACCAAGACAAAAGACAGTATAAAAATGCCACAGCCCCTTCTTTCAAACTTCTGGTAATTTTCCTTTCTTCCAATCTCCTCCACCCCCATACAGTTTGCTCAGCACACAGGAGTTACTCTTCCTTACCAGATACATCCCACAGACACTGTCAGAACGTTCTTCCTCTTGCCAATTATAGCCAAAGACTGTCTGAAGACTGTTGTGCTCAATTTCACAGCGCTCATCATATTAGACAGCCTGCAGCACCATCCTTTATTCTGCCCCTTGTCCACCCCTGCCTTTTCTATTTACTTTTTAGAAAAGGCTACCTTAGCCACAAATAGTACTGAGGATGCTACTCACAAAAATAGCTATATTCTGGCAGTTGACATGGAGAGCAGATGACAATGTTCCTAAGAGACAGCTTACCCTCTGTTGAAAGTAGCTCAAGTTTGGGAAAGAAGGGAGAAGTGTTAAAAGTACCCTACTTCCCAACTGGACTTCCTCATAAATAATCTGTATCTTTTATCAGGATATTAATGAAATACTTAATAGCCCCATCTAAACTTATGAATTCTTGCATCCTCCCAAATCACTACTTACTGATTGGAACACTCAACTGGAGTGTGACAACACATCCTCCAGCTAATATCACCTTCCTTCTGTGCATGCACACAAGAGCCTTCTAAAATCTCACAAGGGATATATTAGTACCAATGTAGGAAAAGCCCTTTTCTAAAACCTCTGGATTACACAGATCTTTTTACCAAGGATCCAGGCATTTCCAAGTTACTATTTCTAAAATGCATGTTCAAGAATTAGCACTGTCAAGATACACATTTTCATTCTCTCACCCAGCAACTAACCTTAAAATAGATTCTCAGTTCTTAACCTAATATTGCAATTGTGTAAAGGCTATTTTATGGCTAAACACCATTATACTGTGCCAACTCGCACCAGAAGTCAAAGTGGTTTCCCAAGAAATAGAGTATTCAATGTCTGGAAAACGAGAGTGTTTCTCTAAAGATAGACCCACTTTTCTTCCTGATGCTTTCTTTCTGGTATCTTGCCTGAGGACAAAGAAAGCAGAAGTCTCTCAGGCACTGGGAAAAGTCCTGGATTATGACACTGGGCCTTTTTCTCCCCCATCTTTCCTCCCAGTCAGTATGCCTTTATCAGAAAGTAGGGTGGAGGTGTCTGCTTATATCAAATGCCATGTTCTACTTTCATAGCCCTGCCCTCACAAGCATCCAAACTTAAAGCCGTAAACACAAATCACAGCAACCTAGTTATTGCACATCAAAGCTGTCACTGTCACTCATTCTCAGGGAAGAAGAGACAACCAGACAGTTGGCATTTACTCTTTAGCTCACAGCATAAACAGAAACCAAATCACAATCTCTGTTCTATTGCTCTGGTAAGGCATTGATTCCACACTACCCTGCAACAACTACACTGCCAGGCCTAGATTCCAACTGCACCTGTGTTTTCCTCTTAATAGCTGTGCTTTCTGAAGTTATCAATTACTGGTCTTTTTAAACCTCTCATCACAGTGAAAGTCACCCCAGTGTGTAGAACACACTCCAACAAGGGCATTGCTCTGTTGCAGAGGCAGTTTGTGATCATATACCTTTTTTTTCCAAGGGCACATACCTCTGCCAATTACAGAAATTGTTTGCACTGAAAAGCAAAGAAATATTCAAAGCTTTTTTTTAACTCAATTAGGGACATTTGAAAGTAAGAAGCTGTCATCCTGTGGCAGGCAAAACTACATGGGCTATTATATGTTCCAAAGATCACTGCCTGGAAACTTCTAATCCCAGTCTAGCACATCTACTGGCAACAGATTTCCAGTCTAGACTCTGCAAAAAGCTTCCAGAAAAGTACTTTTTCTCTAACAGTCCATTCTAAGAGGAGGTGATGTGGTTGCAGACAGAAAATTCAGACATATCAAGTGACTTGCTCTTCTCACTAAGAATAGTCAAAAGCAAGGTTCATGGCAATGAGAACTTAACATGGAAATCCTCCTGAGCACCAAGACCGTAGTGAGTTTCTGCCTAGAAGTGCAAAATGCCTGCACAGACAGGGCTGTACTGCAGTCAAAGGGATCTCCAGGGCTGCAGTGGCCGAGAGGAACAGCAAGGATGGTTTTGCAATAGGTGCAGATAGTATTGTCTGGGGACACCAAGAGGAAAAGGCATATGGTATTACACTGCCTTCTGAAACAACTCAGAACAGACCGCCACCATTGCAAGTTGTTTAAGAAAATGGATTTAAGCCTTCTTTCAAATGCTTCCTCAGGCTGCTTATGGTCAAGTAACCTTTGGAGAAAGCAAGCTTCAGCATCTGTTCATTTCCAAATGTTACTCAGTTGCTCTGTTACTCAGAGTAATCTCATGTTACTCAGTTGTCATGGGCATTTTACAGCTCCACTTTAGTAATATATTGCCTACAAATTTAAGCAGCAGAATACTAAATTACTCTTTCAGATTGTTAAACACACTGGGCAAAATTTTCAGCAGCTTTTACATGATTTGAGACATCCTCTCCCAACCGATTACCAGCAGGACATGAGCCCTTTGGAAAATTTCATTTGATGGTAATGTACCTGACATCAGAGCCATCCCACCAGGTATCTTCTTAACTTAAAGAAGATGCAATGCTGTTTTTCTTTGCTATTCACTTGCTTAGATGCCATATCACTTTATAAAGACCTGACATGCTGACAAAAGAACAAACAATTTAGTGGAATCTAAACTATCCCATCAAGAAGTGAGAAATTTCTGACGCATGCTTTATTTATTGTACTAAGACCCTTTCCTGGCACTCTGCCTCATCTCCTTCCTCCCACTCTTGCTGCTTGTTACACAGAATCCCATTACTCCATATAGCCATTTCCTTTCCATATTTGTCTTTATTTTTTACTGACAGAACAAAACAAAGAACAACTTTATTGTTATACAGATCTATTTGAAAATCAGTATCTCACTTGCTTCCCTGAATTTAGAATTGCATCATATATTGCCCTGGTTTCTCCCTTCTCAATACATCAGAGGCAAATTAATTCAGTTCTCAACATCTGACACAAAGCACTTGCAATGAGGGATATAGTGGTTAAGGTCTTATGTCTTCAATTATTTTTACTGAATTGCCTCTTCTTTTAAAATTTGCAGTCTTGTAAGAAGTACATTTGAAAAAAGCCACAAGTTTGCTACTAGCTATTTCCAAGTAATTAAATTCATTAATCCAAACAGGAAGCAAGGGAAATAAAACTACTTTCTCCTTCATGCTTTTTCCCCTCCTCTTACTCCATAATAATTATAAATGCTCTTAACTCCCTAAATATTATGACCAGTGCTTATTAATTCTGTTTTTTGCTGTCCTTATCTTCCTTTTGCAAGCCTTAAAACAATAATTGCCCTGAAATTGGAAAGAATAAGATAGTTTTCCCCACAGTAAACCTAAAACTTCATCAGCCTCTCAGAAACTGGGCTGTTTGTCTCTTCTTGCATTCTTTAGTTCTTAGGTTTTTAGTTCACAATATTCAAATCTACAGTTTTACTTTTTCTGCAGTCTGCTTCCACCACGATACTGAATATTTCATTTCTATCATCACTACCAGAAAAGGAATTTTGAAAAGAAGATGCAGAAACTCACACATCCCAAGACCAGACACACACAGATGCACAGGAGCTAAGTTGAATTGCAAATTCAAAAGCCTGTACAACTAGAGCTGGTTGCACAGCAACTCAGTGACTAACTTCCCAAGGAGACAGCTGCTATGTTTGCATGGCTGTGTGTGCTGGTGCATCTGCAGAAACAGGAAAAAGGAGAGGACAAGACAGAATGACTGCAGCTTTCTGTCCAGCACAGGGCACCCAGAAGCTCCACCTTCCCTCTATGCAGGTGCAATTGAACATCTAATGTTTAAGACACTCCATCCTTGTTGAAGTTTACAGACAGAAGTGCCCTCCACAGAAATAAGCAGATGAGGATATGCCTGGAGACGGGCAAAGCTCGAAATACACTGAATAATACACACATTGTCAGCAGCCACCACACTACTGGAAGGCCTTCCACAGTTCCTGTTATCACACAGATAAGTTAAATGCCTCCTTTTCTCAGCACACCAAATATCCTGTACTGTGTTTGCAAAGGAAACTACTTCTCCTCCCTGGTGCCCCCAGGGACAGCTTATCTATGCCTCAGGCCTGCCATCTCCCTCAGGAAGAGCCACAGCTGTGCAAGAGCCATGTGTCACTGGAGAAGGGCTGGGACACCCACAACACATCAGCACTGCTTTGCAGAGCCACTTGGTGAACATGCAAGAGAAGTCCTTAGGGGCACACATAAAGATTAAGGCCTGTGAACACTTCAACCTACATATACAATAATGTCTCTTCCCTGCCTATTCAACACTACAATACACACAGCACTAGCAGGACTGCTCCAGACGAGGCTCCAGGCAACCACCAGCATTTCCTGCTCCATGCCCTCCAACTGTGCTCAGTCAAGGCAAGGGGTTCCTATCTTGGACACTCCAACCATGTGTGGGCCAGCTAATAATTTTAGGGCCCCACATGGTTGGAGAGGTTGCACAAAGTAGTCTTTCCTCTCTCTGGCAGGCAAAGAAGGCATTTCCCTTTGTTCTCCTCCCCACGGACCAGTCAACCAAACTGCCTGGCCCGACCCATCATTTCTACAGCTAATGGAACTGGAGAGAAAGCAGCAACCACAGGGATTTTCCACCAGAGTCCAGCATAGTTAGAGCCTTAATGCAAGTTTCCAGCACAACATCAAAAAGGGGAAGTGAACTTAGTGAAAAACAATTAATTGAATATTGATCAGAGGTGAGGGTAATGCAACACTGAATTGAAAGAGTCAGGAGTTAAGTTTCACAAAATAATTTTTGTTATTAAACAAGACCTTATAAAAATACAATCATTTTCCGAGGAATCATCCTGAAATCCTGTGCCTGGGCACAGAAAGGTTTTGTCATACCACAAGATGAGTGGAAGGCAGACACTGAATATGACGCTGCCCATTTCCTTTGGCTGAAATATATAAGAAAAACCAGTATAAGGTAACTTCTTGTAATTATGACTACAGCATAGTTCTCTAGCATAAAGCTATGATCACAACATAGACCCTCTAACTTTTCCATCAGGAAATTCTCAGGCAGTCACTCCAAATCAGCAAGAAAAAAATGTTATCAGAAACAACTTCATATCTGCCAGCCCACATTTAGGCCAATAAACAACCACTTTCCTTGCAACAACAACCACCCACTTTTAACACGGCATGGACACCTTCATCAACCCATCAGGATCCATGAGGAAGGAGGGGGAAAAATTGACAGAGGTAACTAGAAAGCAGCTTTTCAAGTAAGAGCCAAAATACTCTCCCCTCAGAACCCAGGGTTGTGGTAATCCCCTTTTTGAAATGCTAATGTCATTACAACCATAGCACCAGAAGACAAGCGTGGGGCCTGAGTGACAGAGGCGCTGCTGTGCCCTTACACAGATGATTTAAACTGAGCCTTTTGTAACTCTCCTCCCCAAAGCTCCCTGCCCAGCATCATGCTTGACAGGAGCTGCAGCTGCCATCCGACCCTCCCGAGGAGCAGGGGTGCAAAGATCAAGCTGATGAATTCATGCGTGAGGGCCGGGGGCGCAGCAGCCGTGTGCTGCAGCCTTGTGATCTCTGAACACACATGCCAGGACAAAGATGGGCTCAGGGAAGACTTGAAACAAGACAAAGCTAAAGGTCCCCAACTGCACACTAGCTACTGCTAAACAATTGCCCAACAGTAAAAATCATTACAGCTGGTCATTAAACAGCAGACCACATGTAAGTGTAGGAGAGCATGGCTCAAAGAAACTCATCAACATAAATACATCTATCCTTACCACCCAGGGAACCAGCTCAGCCTTGGGAGGAAATTTATACCATAGAAAAAGCTACTCCAAAGGGACAGAGAAAGTCAACTTCCCTGGCAAAAGCAACTGGACCTATTTGCTGTGATGAGATTGGAGACCACACCAGGCACCACAAGTTTCATCTTGCTATCACATGATATTTAACATTTGACACTTGGTTACCAGACGGCTTTCTAGTCTTGATTTCAATTCACTTTTCATTCAGCCTCTGATACTAGTTAGGGAAAACCAACTTCAAGTGATGATTCTGTTGTAAATACTACAGGACTTACTGCAAAAATGTTTCCTGCAACTTATCATTTCCTACCATCTCCCAGAGAATCTCCCACTATAGGAAAAAAGAGATCATCACCACAATGCCTGAGAAGTAAATCAAGCTAAGTTTCACACAAAGTGAAATACAGGTTAACTGGAAAAGCAAACTACAGACCCAAACATTTGCCATTCACAAACACTGCTGCATTTACAGAAATTCCCACTTCATTATGACAGTGGGGAAAGCTACCCTAACCCCACAGACAAAGCTGGTCAAAGCAGGCAATTATCCTGGTCTACTCTTCACTGGTATGGCATCATCTCAAGTGCTGTGTGCAGTTCTGGGCACCACAATATAAAAAAGGCATTAAACAATTAGAGAGTGTCCAAAGGAGGGCCACGAGGATGGTGAAGGGTCTGGAGGGGAAGCCACGTGAGGAGCGGCTGAGGTCACTTGGTCTGCTCAGCCTGGAGGAGACTGAGGGGAGATCTCATTTTGGTCTTCAGCATCCTCACGAGGGGAAACAGAGCTGCAGGCACTGATCTCTTCACTCTTGGGACCAGTGGCAGGACTTGAGAAAATGACATGAAGTTGCATCAGGGATGGTTCAGGTTCGATATCAGGAAAATGTTTTTCACCCAGAGGGTGGCTGAGCACTGGAACAGGCTCTCCAGGGTAGTGGTCACAGCACCAGCCTGACAGAGTTCAAGAAGCATTTGGACAATGCTCTCAGGCACATGGTGTGATTGTTCGGGTGTCCTGTGCAGGGCCAGGAGTTGGACTTAATGATACTGATGGATCCCTTCCAATTCAGCATATTTTATGAGTCTATGAAATGATACACAAGAGTCCCTCATCCGACTCCTGCTTAGGTGTTTTAACTCTTATCTATAGAGAAGTATCTGCATTTAATGAGGAGGCCAGCCTCTACAGCCACAGAAAGAAGAAATGTGACAGACCACACTGGAAAGAGAGATGTGTTTGGCTTCATTTGTGCACAGTGCATACTGGCAAGCAGCTTTGAAACCCTGGGTTCAGTGCCAGCTTTTTAGAAATAAAACCACAAAAGCTCAGATTCTGCAGGCATCCTCCCTTGGTGCTATTAACTAACCAAAGTCAGGCAAAAAAACTTCCTCCATCTGAAGCAACTAAGTAAGTCAAGAGTTCAGTGGATGGAAACAGACTTAATGATAAGATGCTTCCCTGCTGTCAGAGGATGTAGAACAGACATTAATTTTCATCCTCTCAAATCCTTCCATGGCAGCCAATGCAGCCAAGCATGAAATACTCCTGACCTGCCTCAGAAAAATGGCCAGAGGTATGCAGTAAAATGGTTACGGATTTGCTCACCTTGACTGTAGTCAGAGAATGAATCTCTTCACAACACCCCTAATTAGCAGCTTATACCAATCCCTCTTCATTTTACTAATACCAAGAATCAAAGATGCTAAAAGCAGCCCTACCTTGCACCTGATGACAGGCTGCAATGTCCCTTTTCCCCCATGCAGTCATACCAATGTCCGCCCAAGGACTCAACTCCTACACAGAATCAGCTCATGACTGGAAAGACCTGGTTAAAGCAGGACCAAAAATGACCAAGACAAAACTGTCAGGAAAAATATACCAAAAAAAAACCCCACCAAACCTGAAACAGTCCTCTGGAAAGGTGCTCCAGCCCTGAGGTGTCTCCACAGGTGGAAGCACATGCCAAGAGGCAGTCAGCTCCCCAGGGTGCAAAGAGGAGGCAGAACTTCTCACAGGAGCTATCCTCTTTCAGCACAGCCCCCACACTGCACTTCCAGTGGGTTTGCCCACCAGAGGCATGGCCTTACACCAGCAGACAGCAATCTGGTCACCACTGCACATACCTCCTCTCCCCCACAAGCACACTAACAGGGCCTGACTGCCGGTCTTGTCATCTGCCTCTATGTCTTTCACTGCCATGTACTTCACTGTGTTTCCAGTGACAAAACCTTACAGGGATCCTGTACCAACAGAGAGCTCAGCTCTCCCAGCACTGAACATCTCCCCTCAACTGTCCCAAAAGTGGAGTCTAGCTTACTAAATGCCATAGAGGAAACAGTCACCAACAAAGAATGAACTGTCAACTTGAAGATAACATTTAAATATTTGAGAAGTAAATGCAAATAAAGAATTCAAAGTGATAAAGCTCAAAGGTCAACCCTGCTTTGGGCTAATGGCAGTAACATTTGCAGCAAGACTAGTTTGCTGGGAAAGGCAAAGAACTGGAGGACTAAAACAATAAAATTGTAAAAAACCAAGCTTGCCACCTTTGTGGGTTTCACTAAGACTTGCTCTTAAAGGCATACTCATTGCAGCTTGTGACTATGTTCAGATTTTTCAGTTTACATATGAAAAATTAATAATTTCCTCATTTAAGAGAAAAGTGACAGCTGAACCGAAACAGGGCAAATGATAAAGCTTTTACCTTTTCTTAGTATCTTACAGCCTAAGTCATTTACACCAAAGAAAGTGTTTACAATGAAACCTGAAGGTTGTTCTCTGGGAGCATTCAACTGTTACTTTCACTAGGGAAAGCAAGACAGAAAACAGAAAGGAAGTACCAGCTTTTGGATAATACAGAGCATTACAGATACTTTACATACTTTGTGCAAAAGAGAAGATGTGCTGCAGCAGGTCCTTTTCAAGAAGCACACCAGCAGGCCCAAAACTTGAACTACTGGAGACAAGTTACACAGTAGGGGCATCCCCAGGGCTCTGAGTTTCAAAGATAGCTGCTCTGAAGTTACAAGTGGAATGGGTGCAAGGAAACTGGTAGAAATCCACATTTCTCTCCTCCATGACAGAGATAAATCAGAAGCTGTGGGTTTTGTATGACACACCATAAGCACATTCCTAAAGGCCTCTGCAACATCAGCTAAGTCTCCCAAAGGTAAGTCTCCAGCATGCTGGTGGTCCAGAATAAAGGCAGCACCAGAAGTCGCTTAGCCAATCTAATATAATTTCATTCCATACATACAGTGACATACAGACCCCACCTGGAAGGCATCAGCAGCAGCAAGGAGTGTTGACAAGGATCCAGGGTTAGGCAGCTTTCATAGGTTTATCTTCTTTACAAAAAGGGTTCCTCTACAGGGTGAGGCAGTGAAACAAATGGGGGATAGGGAGAAGAGCAAAGCAGCTTTTAACTACTAAAGTGAACACACACTAAGAAAAGCAGAACTTTGAGAAAGTCGGATACTACTCTAAACATGGCAGCAACTTCCACTTGAAATCCCTCCCTACATCATCTTTCACACTAAACTGCTCTATGGTCTTTCACAATTTCTCACCCCCCCAAATCACCATCCATGATGTTACAGCACTTACAGACAGGCAGAGTCTTTTACTCAGGACATAGAAAATGTTCTTTCTAGCAAGAAATGCAGCCTTCAACTTTCTAATTATGACTTTGCATGTGTCAAAGCTTACCATGTTTTTTCCCTGTCTGTGGGCAGAAAACTCAAGACAACATCCACCAGAGGTGCTTATCTCACTTTACAGCAAGGCAACATTTTTCAAGTAAGACATATTTTTCCCTTTACTGACAAAGTAAAGATGTATCTCAAAAGCAGCAGCAATGTTATTTTCTGCTCTCGAACAAGAAATATTTTCCCAATTGAATTAGGATGACTGGCTAGACCTAAAATGCTGAGCCCATAAGATGATGTGGGCATCAAAAAATGCTCTTTCGTTACCCTCCTGTTCAATTCTTTGGTTTCTGCTCCCACTGAAATGCTTCTTACTATGCCAGGTGGACAAATACACTTATTTTTGCATTCACAGTATTGGACCTATAGAGAAGGAACAAAGGAGACATCTCCATCCAGCACCAGCCATGTTAAAGTACACAAGCAATGAGGGAGCATCCCCAAAACCTCTTGAGATTAGGCAGTCTTCTCAGTACAGGAAATCCAGAAGTTACCCTCCCCATTCCACAATAAAAGGATCACTGTACTAGACTAGGCCAAAAGCTCATTTTATTCTTCAACAGTTTAGCAACAAACCCCCTCCAGCCCAATGCATCTAGCCCATCCTGTAACTCATCTATGCAGCCCCACACCTAAGGGGTTACTTCAAATCCCTTTAACAACATCTGGAAGCAGTCCTCCAAATTCAATGCAACACTTCGCAGCAGCAGAGCCTCGGGAATTCCTGTTTGCAGGGGAAGATCAGTGCTCCACAGAGGATTCAGCTCATTAAAAGGAAAATGTGTTTTTATATGCAGACCAGCACACACAGATAAGCAGGTACAACCTCCTGTGACAATGCTATAATCCTGTTCCAATTACTCTCACAAAAGTACAAACATTTCTGAGCTTGCCGTTCAAATATCTTTAGTATCCTGTCTTCACTCCTGACTATTGGCAGCTTGTTACCAGCAGTGTTTTAGCAGTCATCATCTAGACACAGATTGCCAGGTTTAGCAGAGCCTTGTCACATTCAGCCACAAAAGCTGAAGACTCAGTCTCCAGTTTCCTGCCTTGCCCTAATACTCGTTTCTTCCTTATCACCCCTGCCAGGATGCTGAGGTCATATCCACAGCTTTACACACCACACACCAGCTACTCCAGCAGTATTTGCAGTAACAGCCCAGGCTGAAATGTGCCATAGTTCCACAGCAAATATACTTCCTGCTCTGCCATTACCACTGCAGAATCGCTGGCAGCTGGCAGCATGAACAGAAGTAGTAACTAATTGTGGTACTTCAGTTAAACATAAGGGCTGGAGAAACAATGGCAGACACGGGTTGCACAGATGAAAAACATTCCACATATTCTAAAAATATAGTGCCTCAGCTGCACTGGGAACCAGTGTAGGATTCAAAAGGGACAGAAGCAGGAAAGGAATTGGGAGAAGGCAATAAACAAGGAAACTTTCTTCTATCCCACTGTCAGGACTTTTCCCATAATACTAGGGAAAAACCCAAACTCTTCCCAAATGATTGACTCAAGCAAATAAAAAGGAAGGGACTCAGAGAAAATAGGACGAAAAAGAGAAATCTGTTATCTTCAACCTAGCACACAGCAGTCCTCAAGGGACACGAGGATGGTGATGAGTCAGAACCTGGACTGTAGTTGACAACTAGTTTCTCCTGAAGAACAAATGACATTCAGCACCCCTCCTGCTTCCCTCTAAAATGACACTCCTACCAGTTTCCTTTCTCATTTCTCATCTCTCTGATTCTAACCCAAGAAGCTACAATGAATTGGACCAGACAACTCAGGAGGTTTTCCCTAAAACAGCTTATTTTCCTGCTAGCAACCATAGCCAAGAATTGAAAGCCCTTTAATACTATGTGTGTGATACCACTCTTCTTGCCAGGAGTAATATTCAGACATTGAATAAAAATAGAGGATCCAGATGATTCCATCAGCACTTCGATTAACCCCCACTTTCTGAAAACCAAAATTTGGTAGGTGGTAAAATTCCCCTCCCACACCTTTAAATTCTTCTTCATTAATCCATTCCCCTCAGATTTTGTTCCTGTGTTGTTTTGTTGGTTTGGGGTTTGTTTTTTTTTTTGCAGGGGAGGGGGAAAGTTCAGACTAAACAAATCATATTTCAGAGTTTAATAAAAATGTACAGAAAATGTTATTTTATATATATTTAGAAGAGATAAGGAAACCAAATATGCTTCCCAGCTCCTTCCAAAGTTGTGTATATCCATAACATGGTCACTGGAAAGACCTTTGGACCTTTTCTGAGCACGGGAAATAGAAAGCAGGAGTATCCAATGGAATACCTAAAGAATCGTGCTGAAATGTTCACATTTCTTGATTAAAGGAAATGAAAGATTTTTTTACCTCAACCTGTCTTCCCAATACTCTGTCAGCTTCACAAAACTCTCACAAGCATCATTTCTCTGCATTTAATGAAATATTTATTCTGATTTGTTGTTTTCTTGAGTCATTTGAAGTTAAATGCTGTAGAAGGCACAAGGATCCCTTCAAGCACAGTGACAGATATAAGGCTGATCTCCCTCTCTCAGAGGGCAGCCATCATTCCTAAATACAAGGGTCAAAAACGAAAATGGGGCACAGAGATGAATCTCAAGCCTATGCAACACACCAAAAAGTATAATGGGAATCCTAGCTCACAGACACTTATATTAACCAGTAAAATATCCCACTCATTTCTCATAGTACAGCAGTGAATGTAACTTTACTCACATGCAGGTCCTTTGGATTTGCTTAGCCAACCTAGGACAGACAAAAGGAAAATTCAGGATTATTATACTATCATGGTTTAAGCCAGCAGTTAGCTAAACATCACAAAGCTTTAATTCATTCTTCAGCCACTAGAACTCATTAAAATTAAACAAGTTATGTATGTGGCTTCTTGAGATCCTCATTACTCCCTTCAAGGCATTTACTTAAATAACATTGACTGGATCAGTTGTGTGTAGCAGCGTGAATACTATTATCATTATTTGAATAGTCTACTTCTGAGCCCATGTGCATCTGCTTCCTAGCCACCACTGCAGCCTGGCCATTATTCTGCAGCTCTTCACCATGCTCTTCCATACCACTCTGCACTTATTAAGGTCTGCAAAGGGACTGGAAAGAGGAATTGCTCCTGAAAATGCTCCCTCTTCTCTCCATGAAGAAGGCCACACTGCTTTGGGCTGACACTGTAATTTCTCCAAACCCACACTTACACGAAGCATACAGAATCAAGATCATCTGTTCATGCACGACACCTTCCACATTTCTGTCTGGCCATCCAATGCTATAGTGTCCTTGTTTTCACTGCCATTGAATTCACCCCTAGCTGTATAAACGCCTTCCTTTCAGCTGCTTTATCAGAGACAAAGGAAAACTCTGCTTCGCACAGATTCCCAAAGAACAGGAACAAGTCTGAATCTGCTCCATGAGTGGAGTGCGCTCTAACAAGCTGCTCTATGCAATGCAAACAAATACCAGTGGTATCCAAGAGCTTCTGTGCAGAATAACCTTGGCACTGAAAAGACCTTAGAACAGCAAGCAGCCGGTTGGCTGCATTTACGTCAGAGACAACACACAGGAATGAAGTCGTATCAGTTTATTCAAGCTCAATTCATCACTTTAATGGCAATCCTAAAAATTAAAGAGCTAACTTTATAGCATTTCACATGTGTAGTCAACAAAAATCAGACTGTGTCTAAATCTAAATGGACTTAGATTCACCAAGCCTACATTACTATTAATTTTTAAATGTTAATATTTACACTCTCTCCTTTATGGGTATTGATATTTGTTTAATTAGGGATGTTTAATACTTTTACCAACACATTTACTTGCATTTCCCAGGATCAGGTGGTGCTATTATCAATAATGAAAGGCCCAACCTGTTTTGATAGGTTTCTGACAGTGACAGTCATGAATCCAAGAGAGATTACACATTTGGAACATAAATCATAAGGAAGCTTTCAGAGTATTTTACCGACTACATGTTAAAATTTAATGAAGAACTTAATCTGATCCACTGTCATTCTTCCAAAAATAGCCTGGCCAGGCAGGAGGACTATTGTGAATGAGACATAAACACATTAAGTGACGGAGATGGGAGGGAGGGGGAAAAAATTACAAAAGTCACAGCAACAAAAAAAGAATGGAGAAACATTATCTGTGGAAATGCAGATAAAAAGGTTGCCATTGCTCCTCTCCAATGCTTCAAAAATTCCTCACCTCTATCTACTAAGCTTCCTGGCTCTTAGCTACATTCCAGTTGAACCCTCAAAGAAACAAAAGAGACAGATGAAGAACTAAGCCTCAGTATTACTGAGGAGCTTTTCAAGTCTCCTTGCCTGCTCATTCCTTCATTATTTCCTGCAACTGATCTTGGAGAACTTGCCAGACAAGGAAAAATGTTACAACAGTGATAAAGCTCAAAAAATATTTCTGAGCAGCACTCAAGTTTCCATAAATCCTCCTCTTCCGACACAGCTTCACTGCTTGCCCACTACCAAACGCTGCATTTGTTTTCTGTTAAAATATGTGCAGTGGTTATTTTCATATTCATGGATATCTTCCCATGAAAAGGGAACAGTTTCCCCAAATTCTGCAGTGTGCTTAGTGACTAAGCAACTTATATTCATCTCATGGCACTCGAGGATATTTGGATAGATTGCTTGAGACAAAGTGCTGAGGATTTTTCTTAAAAATCCATGCATAAATAAAATCGATTTATTACCAGAGGACAGAGCAGATGCTTGCTGACTGAAAATGAGTCTGGTCTCTGCATTAACCACATGGCAAAGAGAACATCTTCCTGCCCAGATCATGAATATATCTCTAAGCTTCCTGGAACTTAAGCAATAGAATTTCTAAGCAGCAAAATGATTGCAATACAATATACCTCATATGGTTTTATACCTATGAATCACAAGCTCTGCTTTTTCACTCAGAGCTGAGCCAGGCATTGTCTCCATGCTTGTCTTTTTATGAGAACATTCTTCAGCTTTTGTAGCAATTGTGAGCATGTCACATCAGCCCCACATTCAAGATAAGCATTAACACCAAGAGATTTAATACAATCTCTTGCTTCATGTTAACATCATTTTGCTCTGCTTGCTCTGAATAAATTTGCTATGCAAACTAATAAAGTGAGGATGGCGAGGTGGTTGGGGGACAAAGATGAGGGAAAGATGATTTTCCAAGCGCCTCGCCAGTACTCTTTGTTTCTCCATCTGGCTCTCTGCTCCTCAGCTGACTTGCTCATTAACGTTACTCATGGCTGGCACGCTGCTGCAGGTGCAGCTCCCTGGGCCCATGATGCAACACTGAGCACCCCCATACCTCCCAGCAACTGGCATTTGGGTTGCTACCTCCCAGTCTCAGAAAAACCATACATGGAAGCTCTCCTCAGTGAGCCCTCCCCCAGGACTTTCCCCCTGTGTGTCTTGCCCTCTGCTGTGATCCTGGCTCCCCTCTGTTTTCTCACTTCCCCTGCAGAAAATGGTTCATGCCTAGCCACTATAATCCTGTTTAGCTCATGATCTGCCTTGATCAGTTCACCTCAACTTGTTTCAGATCCTGAAGCAAAAAGAACACAGAAAGGGAAACACAATGCAGAATCACTCTCGGGTCTTCTGGCATGCCTAACTAGTGCTTTTGTTATGTGATTGGATGTCTCAAAAACTGCATTAAAAAGGCTTGCCAGTAGTGTGGCAGCTTTTCCCCATCCAGCAGCCCGTGCAGCACAAAGCATTTGCATACTGATTACAGTCTCAGTTGAAGGTGCTGCAGTGCCTAATAGGAGTTTCAGATGGCGATGGTGCCCCAGGCTGGGAGGTGTATCTGACAGGCCTACATCTGAAATGAGGCAGTGACATTATCACCAACAACACCAAGGCTGGAAAAAAAACCCCATGGATAGATCAGATCCAAGAAGATCCTGTCCCTTTCCCACTATCACTAACTATTCATGACAGCTAGCCATGCTCTCAAGGGTGTCTCCCCCATTCCCTACAAGGACAAAATCAGGTCAGGAAGACATATAAGCCTGGGATATCCGATTTCAGCAGTTTCTCCCTTCCAACTCGAAGAGCCAGGAATAGTAGAAGAAAATCAACTCCTCCTCCAGGAGTTTTCAGCACCAGCAGACTTTTCCATACAGGATCACCTCAACTTTGAGTGCATCTGGCAGCTACTGTTTATTCTGCTCTACCACACTGATGCTGAGGAATGTTGATCACATGACATTCTCAGGTGCCATGATATGTCAAATAAATAGGACTTTTTAGAGTTATGTCAAGAACTGAGGTTTTCTTTACATAGGCAAGCTAATGTTCTACATTACAACAGCTGCTCAAGTCAAATCTGTATGTCTTTTTGGGATTAACTCCTTCAAAGTTCTTGCAAGAGCACATAAAGCTCCTCCTTCCATCTCATGCCTCCTATGACCAGGCATCTCTCTACAGACAAAAACTAGATCATAGCTGGTCTGAGAAAAAAAGACATGTTTCAAGGTATACTGGGTAATCAAGCACATACTTCACATCACGTATTACATTCTGAGTATCCAGTACATTTCCTTCTTTCACTCATTTCTAAAAGGCAGATCTCTCATCTCTGATGACATTTTTCATATCATCCCATTCCACTGCTATTTACACTATTCACAACACTTATCCATCTGAGAAACATCAAGAGATGAGGAGAGACGGAAAACTTAAACTGAAAAGAGGATCCAATAGAGGGGTGCAGGTAGCAGGTGTTAAGGTGTCAGAAGATAGCATAAAAGGAAACACTGAATGATTCACCAGCTGTGCAAAAGATCTGAACACAATCTCTGCTTCTACCCTTTCACATGAGCAGTTGTTAAAGGGCACATAGATAACACTGTCTGCATGAGAATCTCACTCAACAAAAACACGCTCCATGCTCTTGAGATGCTCCAAGTGTCCCCAGCTGCTGTGAAGGGATAAGAATAGAGGGGGAAAAAAGCCACAGGAATCAAAATTACAGGATGAAGGACAAGCACTTATTTACTAATATGCAAGACTAATTCAGTTCAGACACTTCACGCTCTGCTCAACAAGTAGTGATGGAATTTTTCCTGTGAGTGCTGAAAGATGTGTACAAATACATCAACCACCGCCAGTTTTCACCCAAAAAGATACAGCCACTTCCAAACTTATACATATCCACCCTCCCCGTAGCATATATAAAGGTTTCACTTACCTGTGGACTGTGCTTCCAAGATAAAGGTACCGAAGATAACTAGCAGACGAAATAACCCATGGCCAGTCAAGGCAAGAGATGATCCTGTGTTGCTCTTTGGTGCTACCATTCCATGGCACATCTTTTACCCACCAAAGTTTCTTTTCAAAAAATTTCTGAAAGATCTGGTTGATCAGGAGCACCTTGGTCTAAAAAACACAAAGACAAAGCAAGAAAAAAGTGTTGAGCCAAACACCTACAACATCTGGAGAGGGAAAAGGGAAAGTCAGAAACAAAGACAAACCTTTTACGTGTTCTAGCACTTAGGAATCTTACCAAGGATTCATAGTACTCAAAGCAACAGGAGCAGAAAAAGCAATCTCCTACTCAGCAAAGACTAAAAGGAGCTGTATTATAGAGACCATAACTTTTCACTCACTGTCTAATGTTTCAAATGTGAAGACTGCCTAGCTTACAATCAATTTTAGCTTTTCCTTTCAAGACAGCCCCAGAGGACATAGCATCTGGAGGATTTGTTTCAAAAATTCTTCAAGAGAGCCAATCTTCCTACACCCCCACCACTTTTCAGAAGGTCTGCAAGACAAAGCAGAAGGTACTAGACAGCTACGATAAATCAATCAAATGCTTCTTCAGCCACCTGGAGAGGCACCGCAACCCTGACAGCCAGCCAGCAGGCAAACACACGCTTATGAGGAGGAATGTAAAACAACTTGCAAACCTCAGGTATAATCATCTGACAGTACAGAGCACAGCAATTAAAACTGCAGGATGTGACACTGCTCATACCTGAGGACTGAGTGATTCACCCACAGCCTATGAGGCACTGTCACAGCAAAAACAGCCTTGTACACAAACACACAAAGCACAGCTGGGAAACAGAAAAAGCACAAAGCTGAACCCTTACTTTTAATGAAGACCCAGCAGAATGCATATTTCACCAACCTACAGGTTTTAACCTGAAAGGACTCCAATGGTAAACACACTGACAAACAAAAAAACAACCAACCAAAAAGCACCCTGCAAAAAACACATCAACCAATAAAATAAAAACAACCAAAAAACTCCACATGGAAACACATTTCAATACTTGTATCCTGCTATTCATTACACATCTGAAGCTCTCAGGTGAAAACAAATTTGCCGAAATTAATAATTTTTTACACCTGACAACAGGAATACTTCTAATTTTGAGGAAAACCCCACTCAGCCACAGATTCTTCAGTTAAATGAATATTCAGACTGAAGGGCGATTAGGTTTTGTATTTAGCCAAGTTTCCCAAGGAAATTCAAAACTGCTGGATAATCTCAAAGAGATCTGAGAAGTGCAGAGGCAGGTATTGTATTTGTACCCTGTGAGGACAAACAGGATGCCTGGGTTAGTACTCCTACTACTGGGGACGGCAGAACCTTCAGATCCTTAAGTACTCCTGAGATGAAAGCAATACACCAACATTGTCTAGAAAAACACACGATTTGAACTCACATTTCCAATTACTCAGGCAAAACAGTAGATGCATTATGGGAGGGAATATGTATATTTGTCAATAAATCTGGTAGCCATCCCAGCAAAAAGAGGGTTTTTCCTTAGCTCCATGTCACTGCTATGCTCATATTTACTTCACAAAAGAGCTATCTTTAAAATTTGGATCTTTCTTTTTAGTTTCTAGCAAATAAAAATTCATTGTCTGCATACAGTCTGCCTTAAAATGTCATTTCAAGATGACATTTAAAGTGTCATGTGGCAAGTCTGGAGCTGCTGCTACAATAAACTCTGTGTCTACCCCTTTTGTTTCTTGCTTCATTTGAAGGGGGAGAGAGAGGAGAGAATTTATCCCACTAAGCCTATACCATAGCCTATAGATTTCTCATGTATTCCATGGATAAGGAGCCAATGCTTTGTTCACCAAACTACCACCAAACAGAACTGAATAAGGATACTTTCACTTACCTGCTAGAATTCCTTCAGCAACAACTAGACCATGAAATGAAAAAAATACTCCACGTGAAGAACACCAAACCAGTTAATCTTTACATCTGCCACATCCTCTCAAGTTAGACTTCCTGCACAGCTCCTAAGTGCATATTCAGTTGGGAGAGGCCAGCCTCTGGCCTATACTCCAGGCCAACAGACGGCTGCTCTGCTCTTCTCCAAAAGTCACTGCTCTACACAGAATTACAGCTCTGACAAAGCAATACACCATCTTCAACAAATGCCCTTCTGATTAGATCAAGAAAGATCTGTCCTTCCTATTCCAATTTAATGAAGCTTCATTAGTACAATAACCTCTGAAAGTATTGCCAAGGTATCTTTTAAAGGTGGCCCTCTCTGCCCTTGGAACAATGCATATGAGGTGATATTAACAGCAGGCAGGAGAGGCAGGAAGAGGGCATGCAATTATCACAAAATTTGCTGAGCTGCCTGGGGTGTGCTCCCCTTCCCCAAAGGCATCTTCCTCCCCCAAAGACTGCACCTAGAAGTCAGCAGTCCAGTTCTGGTCTCTGAACAGCAAACAAGTTAGAAATAGCTAAAACCACAATATCTTCCGGGGGAATCAATTATTACTTATTCTTGATTCACTAACAGATTGCTTCAAAACACAGCACTGCTCCTCTCCCTTCTTCTAAAATCAGGCATGGTTTCCACATCTCTTTTCAGCTACCAAGCCACTTGAATCCCAGGTTGCCAGGCATCCTGTCTATCACAGGCCAGGGGCTGCCACACCAGAAATGCTGTAAATTGATGCTGCTATGCCTTCAGTAACATCCTACTAAGCTGATTTAGTTCAGTGGGGATTTGAAGGAGACACAAGGATATCCAGCCCATTCAGTGGGGGACAACATAGATAAACCCCTCAGGATTGTTAGGACACATGGGGTACAGGTACTGCTTGCAAGGATCCTCCCTTTGGGCTTCGGCCCAGTTACAAAACTTGTTCCCAGCCTTGACTGTTCCCTGGCAAAATCAGAAGAGAGAGAGTCTGACTTGATAAGAAACTATCCCTTTTTCCCAGAGGAGAGCTGATTTGGAGGCTGTTTAGACAGACATTCAATTCTCTGAAAATTGATTGTTGTTTTAGCACACTCCTTATACCTACAGCTTAGGGGAAGCAGGTTTCATAACAACTCTTCAGGCCTCCACTGCCTGAAGTTAGATAGAGTGCAGTGTAGATCATACACATTTGTCAGAGACATACTCTCAGGGCATAGCTTAACAATTCAGGGGTTTGGGAGAATCAAAGGGTATACAAAGCACTAAGGAATGGGCTGGTTAATGGATACAAGGAACAATGAGGCAGAAGCTGACAGTAGCACAAGTATGCAGAGCAAGGACATTTCAGACCCATTTCACATGCCACAGCCTAGACTGAGGAGTTATGTAAGGATTAAGTTTAAACAAAGATGTTTTCAAAGATAATACTTAGTACAGCCAGGAGTGCCCATAAATACAGTAAGGAGTGGAGGAGATTTTTCTGTTAAAAGTATATCAGTCAATAAAGGTGGAAGGGTTTTTGCTTTTTTTTTATGTGAACCTTGAAAAACACCTACTAAATATGAATAAGACAATAAACCATCCTCTATGTCCACAAAGTCAATAGCCACACACCCTCTTAGGGAATGCTACGAACAAGTGAAAAAGTACCCATTGCTTCCAGCTTACAGAATCTCCAGCTCTTTCTTCAAGTCTTGGCATCAAGCAAGCTTCCCAGTGATGCTTCAGCAAGAGTTGCCCTCGTTGCATGGCCAGCCCTGTTTGCACAAGCATCAGTAGTTTGCTTCTACATAAAGTCCTCAAGCAGGCATCAGCTTCCACTGAAACCATGCAGGCCAGACTTCCTGCTTGCTCCTAAACCACCATCAGCCCTTTCCACGGATGACACACTCATATATGTCAGGAGCTCAATTTAAGATAAGCTCTTTGGGGACCTTTGCCATTTATCTTCCAAACTTTCAGAAGCTGCAAAATCATATTCCTTGATCCAAGATCCCTTTATAAGCATGTGTAAATTTTCACGGGATTATGGCTTAGTTTTCTTATTCTGTCACAGCAGGATTCCTAGGTCAACATGGAAAAGTGTTCTTTGGAAGGCCATATGCTCAGGACATGCTCTAGACAACTAGAGACTGGACAGTCTGAAGCACTCTAGTTGCTTAAAATGCCTGGCACAGTTATGTCCTGTGTCACTGTTGCTGGAAAACAGGTCCTCAACCTGAATTCTTTAAAGTTTATTGAGGGAAATGTTGAGAATGTTTGGAATGCTACTGGGCTTGCTTTTAAATACCATATTTGAAACTTACCAAAAGAAAATTAGCTATCCTCATGCACATCAGAAATCTCTATTTTATCCACATGGTTTCCCCCTCACAGAATAATACTCAGACATTGTTTGCTAACTCTTGAATGCACACAGCAAAGATCTTAGCAGTGGCATGAGGGATGGGTGTGCACAGCACAGCTTTTGAAAAGCTAAGCATAAGCATTGTTCTTGCCTCATGGTCACACTGCAAGTGGAATCTAATGTAAGCAGTGTGGTTCAGAGGATTTAACCTTCACCCTTAGTTGCTGGTTTTGTTGTATCCTTATTTTGTCTGCTTTCAAAGAGTAGTTAAGCTTTAAAGCAAAAAATCATCCTCTTGGCTGCTATATAAAAAAAACCAGAAAAATCAAGTCCAAGTGACAGCAGAAGGAAGAAATCCTTCATTCCACTTATTTTCTGTGGCTAAACCAGTTTAGTTGAAAGCTTTTTAAAACAGAATTGTATTTTTAACATTTTGAGATAACATCACAATTCCACCACACTATTCAGTTTAAACTAGGCACAAAGGAAAAAACCAAAGCCTTTGAAGTTACCTGCAGGCAGTTCAGAAAAATCTTAATTATCTGACTTTTCAGCACAGCCAACTCTCAATTATTCAGGATAATGGGAAGAGATGGAAGAGGAAAAGAGGAAATATGAAAAGCCAAACAACATGTAACACTCCCCATCTCCTGCCCAGTAACCAGATAATGTGTTTGGTAGCTTCATTTTACACCTTCACATTCGAATTATAAAAAGGCAGATTTCTGCATAGCACAGTCACAGCACAAGGCAGATGGCCAAATTGCACATATTCCCTGCTACAAAGAAGAATCACTAGGAAAGACCAAGCTGCTTATTCTGGACACTGGAATCAGCACACACCCTCTTGCAAACGAGCTCATTAATAAAGTGGAATCTGAATGGTTGGATTTCCTTCCTCATTCTCCAGCTGTGCCAAGGGTTTGGCCTATGACCTTTCAAATTCGGCTGTTTCTTTTATATAATTGTTCTGGTTTAGCTTTTATCTACTCCCTCCCATGAAGGTTCTTAAAACATTTCTTATAAATTTTAAAATTTTAAATTAAAAAAAAGAAAATCCCAACAAACTAAACCAACAATTTTTGGTGATGCACAACTTCTGTTTCCAAGAGGGAGCATTAGAGTTCCCTCAGAAAGAAGCTTGCTGGACAGGTTAAACACTGAAATTCCATTTTAATCTCTGACAAATGGCATGTGCCTAACTCCACACAGACTCACTAAGGCACACCCAAGCTTTAAGCCAAGGAACTGGACTTTTCACTACTGGATAACTAGTACCTTACAACTGATAAAGTCACACCAATATTCCTAACTCAGGTGAACAACCTTCAAGATTCACCAATTTGCACATCCTACTCCCCAGCTTCTTCCTCTCTATCCTTCCTATCACAGTCTAAAGTCCTTTTGGTATCTAGATCATGCTTTCGCACCCCTCCCTTGCTTGCCTCTTCATCTCACTTGATGCTTCTCTAAAAGTCATCCTGAGGTTAGCTGAGCATATTTTCCTGTGGGCTGATTGCAGGGAGCACTTCCTCCAGCTATTCCCCTTCCATGCTGGCAATTGGGTGCAAGCCTTTGTATACAAGCTTCTTCCCCTTCTGCAGCACAGAGGAATGGACAGCAGACTCAAAGATATTCCTGAGTGGACCAAAGAAGCTTCAGCTCCAACATTCTTTTTAAAGGTAAGTAGCAAGGAAGGAACAGACTTTTCAAGGTGTGCAAAGAGGTGCCAGGTTGCCAAGGGGAAAAGTGCTGGTATTCAGTATCTTCCACTGTCCATGCATGATAGAAATCCTCAAGTCAGTTGTGGATTAACAACTGCCAAGCAGGCTCAGTTTTCATTCTTGCAAATAGCACTCATACTTTTAGAGCCAGAATCAGAGACAAACCACTAGTAACAGTCTCAGTCTTGTGATGATCCTTCTCCATTTCCACATACTGTGGTTGTCATACCAGGTCTGACACATTGACAGAAGATTTGCATTTTATTACTTAAAAAAAAAAAAATCCAATTTTCCTTGCTTTGGTAAGCCCAAGAGAAAGCCCTAAATATCATTAGATTCAGATTTTAAGATGTTTCCTTTAAAGTCACAGAATTTCACTGGAAACTTTTTCTGTTTTGCTTGGGAAGAGGAAGATAAGAGATCAAAATCAACTGTCCTTCCAAATAAGGAAGGAGAAGCTAGTTATGGGCAGGCTGTGAACTTCCAGGGACCAGTAAGAAGAAAAACAGAGCTGTGGAGGAGCAGTGGGAAGAGTTAGGTTAATGCACACAACTCCAATGCAATGCAGATTTCTGCACTATTACAAAAATGCTTACAGCAGTGGGATCATGTCACCAGTGAATGAAAAGAAAACAGTTTTTTTTTTAAAGTGCTAGATCTTCTTTAAAGGATTTTTTTAAAACATACTGTAATCTATGAAATCTATGGGAGGAACTAGGGACTGTGCAGAATACATCTCTCATAACCTTGCCCAGTTTTGGTTTTGGGTGAATTTTTGTTGTTTGTAGGTTTTTTTAAAACGTCTTTATTTGGAAAAGTATTCCCTTTAGAAACTATTGTTTCAGCATTTTCCCCCTGCCACACTGCATCAAAAAGGCTAGGTTTCATACTTTCAGCTTTAATCAGTACAACAGCACATTTACAGAGGACCATATGCACAAAATGTTCCAGAATGCCTTCCAAAAATAATAAGTACTAAAAAAGAAAAAAACTCACAGTAAACTGGAATGGCTTCAGGGAAGGAGAATAAAGAAAAGCCATGCAAAGGCAGAACCTCTTGTAACTACATCCAAGCTTGAAATGTTACTTTCAATAACAGGGTTGACAAAGAAGCACTGGATTGGGTAAGGTCACTTGTATATCCAGGATGCTATTCTCATTTATCTGTGTTAATCTGTTTCAGAGAACGAACTTCAAAGCCTGTGTACAGTAAAGGCTTATTTTATAAGCCCTCACTACTAGAATGTGCTTCTCCCTATCCTTACCATTTCTTGTGTTTCATTTCAACTAATGTGGCTAAAAGCATCAGTCTGCATCTATACATACAACTGCAATGGCAACCAGCAGGCTGTTCAGCTACTTGAGAGGACATCCATTTGGAAGTCTTTTCCCCACAAAGCCCTCTAAATATAAACTTCAAGGAAGCAGTCTGACATTTAAGCATGGAACGATATCAGGAGATGGAGAAACTCTTACTTTACTCCTAAAAGCACAGTTGTGAGACACAACTCAAGTTTAAAATTATTACATTTCCCAGATATAAAAATATCCACTATACAGAAGTATCACCCACTTTCAATGAATGTCAACAAATGCTACACAGTGCTTGTTATTTGTATCCTACCTCATATAGAAAGTTCTCAGGAAGAGATGTTTTGTAATATCGGAACATTCCAGGCTAACAAATCCGTAATGTTTGAATGCCCGTCAGCACATAGGTCTTTCCAAAGATAAACACACACACATAAAAACTGAAAAATAAGACTGTCCCTTAAGTCCTCTGAAAACTTAATCTTCCAACAAGACAGATAATCGACCAAACCGAGAAAGTTAAAAAGCACAGTTTTAAATTCTGGTTTTGGCTTCAGACTGCATTTGGGATTCTAACACAGCAGAGAATGACTTCAATAGATCTCAATAAGGCAGACTTTGCAAAGGTCTCAGCACTACAGCTCAGTTTTGTGCCCATTATCCCACTATTTCCCTTTTCTTTTGTTTTTTAGTAGCTGCAAAGTTGCTAGATGTTTCTTACTGCTTTTCCTCCTTAGGATGCGCTGTGCTAACAGCACAGAGCACATGTATTGCCACAAATACTCACTGTGACAGACACCCATCACAGTGGCATTGGGCACATTTTATTCCACAGAGCCGTATCACTCTTGCCAGTGCTCAATAAAAAAGGGAAAATGTTGTATCCCCATTCAACACCCTCGCAATTAAAACCACAGGACAATTAGCACACTGCCTGCACACAGACCCGCTCCCGCAGAGCCGCACCGAGGGCGGCTGCTGGTGTCCCTGGCAGGCTCCCCAGGGGGGCACCCTCACCAGCAGCAGGCACACCAGCCTCCGACCCAGTGCTCAACCTGAAGAGTTCAGACTTCAGGCAAAGTGAAATAAATTAATTTTAAAAGTCAATAGGACCAGGAGAAGTGGGGGTGAGGAACAGGAGCCCAAATGGCTTGCTTTCTTTTAAATCACTCTCACAATTACCAGAATTACTCACAGAGAAGACGTATCACTATGCAGAACACCCTCACAACCTTTTTTCCTCTAACTGATCTCCCTCAAGAGGCTATGCTTAATTTGATTTTCTTACAAGGGATCAGTTGCAATTACATTCTGATTTGAGCAGCACAAGCTAGAAGAATCAAGCCAGAAAGACACTTCAAGAAGGACAGTGGCTCATTACATGTCACAAAGTGACACATACACACACCATGAGAATGCCAAGTGCTCCAAGCAGAATCCTCAGGACAGATCCCTTACCAGCAGAGTAGTAAACCATCATCCGAGACCTACAACCATCATTCAAAGACTGTGTGTTAAAGATTTCCACCATTAAATTGCAGTGGGAGAGAAGCATGCCAGAAAGAAGAGTAGAGAAGTAAGAGTTTGCAGAATAAAACCTGTTTGTTGTATCTCAATAGAAGGTCAGTTTGAAGCTTCAACTTCTCCCTCACCTGACTCAGTGACATTTAGACTTTACAAAGCATGGCAATTAGAGGAAAAAATACTTTAAAAATAAATCATTGTAAGGTGGAACTAGGGTAGCCCAGAGGTGGGACACCAGATGCTCTGACTTGCTGCAGCAGGAGAGGGAGCACAACCTGTCTTCTCCACCAACCTTCAAGTGCCAAAGGTATCCCCACTCCTCCACTCCCCAAGGAGAAGTCTCTGTCTAGCTGTTATCAAACAAACTCCAACAAAATGTTAAGCAAAGGATCCTGAGGCAGCCAAGGAGCACTGCCTGACAGTAACTGCTCATTTAGCAGCTCTCAGCACCTTGTTTATACAGCAGTTTTTACTGACCTGCAGTCTAGCCCACCTCTTGTACATCAGCATCTTCCCCTCTGCAGAGCCAGCTGGGGTTGAGGCCCATCCCTCCACCATCCAAGCACTTTCAGGATGTCTTGGCTGAAGGATGCCTTCCTGCTCCTGGGTGACCAGACACCCCCATGCTGCTGCTCCCACACCCACCTCACACCAAACCATCCCCTCCGCAACAATAACAAACCTTTCAGGACCCTCTTGGGGAAACTGGGCTCTTGCACCAGGACAACTCTGGGGCCAGTGGAAGCAGCAGATGGGAAAACACTCCCACCTCAGATTTGCTGCCAAGGCCTGAAGTGTGTGAAACCACTTTCTGACTCAAGCGAGCAGTCTAATATGCTGGTCCAAGAAGTTGTACAGGCTTCCTGGTCCTAAAACCATCTCCATCTTCAATCCACATTGAAGTGTGGAAAAAGTAATTTACTATGCATAAAGATGCTCTATATCTAAATCATTCCCCTAAATCACAGCTCTAGCATCGTGGTTTCCATGCAGATTAAAAGCCAGAAAGCCGAATGAGAGTGCTCCAAATTAGCCACAGGTAATGCAGGCTTGCTTAGTTAGAGAAAGTCAAATGAAATCAAAGCAGAGAGGGGTAAGTTACACAAAGCAGAACAGCAGGAGTCAGCAAAAAGCTCAGCAGTAAACCTTGAGTTGTATGCAAGAGTGAGAAAGGTTACAAAGTTGTGCTGCACACAGGCAAGAATCACACACATGGCCATGCTAGGTCAGAAGGAGATAAACCCAGAAGTCAGAGCATACAGGTTATTCAATCCTCTACCTCACACTTTGGCTGTTTTGCTAGACCACCTAGGACTGCAAAAGCACAGCTAGGCTTTGTCCAGTCAGCTTCAAAACTCTAATGAAAACCCTTCCAAAGATTAGACTCGCTCCAACACTCAAAATGTGCAGAGACAAACCCTGAATAAAGCCTCTTCACCACTGGGACCAGAATGTAGAGGTAAAGCATCCTGCTAGTGACCTGGGTACTTGCCTCCCTGCCTGCTGTCCCTCAGCCAAGCACACCACTCCCAGGTGCTGCCTCCCTCCTGGCTCCAGTCATAGTCCTCCACTCCTGAAAGGGCCAGCTACCAGGCAAGCAGCCATGAAACAAAAACAAGGAGACAGATTATAGAGTCTTCTCTGGATTTCTGCTTTTTTTTTTCAATTGTCCAGCATGTTCAAATATCTTCAGGCTGGGCACATGAACATGAAAGATACTACACATGCTGTCCCAGACATCTTTACGCCTTGTTCCTCTTGCACACACAGAGCTGAAAAGTAGAAGATCCTTCCCCATTCCTTCCAAAAAGTACATTTTAGGGCACTCTGTTATCTGAAGGTAAGGAATAAGTATGTCAAGCCACTAGCAGCTAAGTGAACAGTACATCCACTTGGGAAACAGATCACTCGCTGCTTTGCTTGGGGTTTTGAGGTGTGTCCAAGCACCCTGCATGAGTACACTGAAGCCATGAAACTATTTGTCAAGAAAAACCATTCTAGCACAGAATTCCCAGTGACCTCCACTCAGCCTCATGGGAAAAGCATAGCAACTCCAGTTTCAACTGCCTTTAAAGGAAGACTGATTCTATTACTATTTTTTCCAGACATTTTTGAAATAAATATGAAAGCCCTGCAACAGCCAGTAATCCTCAAGCAATTTCCTGTCTCTGGAAACAAGCTTCTCTCAGACTGAATTGATTAAATAAAGGTTATTAAAATTAGTATAAAGCAAGCTTGTTTAAAAGTCCTCCTCTTCATGTTTTTACCTGCAACACAGTGCTCCCAGCAGTAGCACAAAGAGATCAGCCATAAGAGCTTACAGCGCAACAAAATTAATATGCAAGATCCACCAAAGAGTGAGAAGGTGATTTAAAATTTCTTTCAACAGCAGAGGATTTTCATGTTCATTTAACCTATTTTGAAGTGAGTTTCTCAAAGGGTATACACCCTTTTATACTGTACACGTAAGACTGGATTTGTTTTCCCCATTTTGTAAATCTGATATGCAATTTAGTCTTTTGAGAGTCAGCAACTGTCATCACCAAAGCTGTTTTCCTTTTGCCTCTGCAGTTTAAGGACTTACTGCAAAACAACTGGTTAAATCCATTTACACCATCTTTCAGTGTTACCAATTTCCTTTTCCTCTAAAGCCAAACATTCTAAATAAAGCCCATACAGAGATAAGCATTAAGTTTCTACAAATGCTGTATGTATGTAGAGGAATGCAAACAGCTTAACATCAGGAGCAGAAACCTGCTCAACGATTTCCTAGCATCTCTTGAACAGACGAGAGTGTAGCAGGAAAGTAATGACAGTGGCACAACAGTTTAAAAAAAAAAAAACAAAATGGAGCAATAATTTAAATTAAGGCATGCTTTACAAATAAAAATCCCTGAATCTTGCAGAAAGGTCTAAACATCAACATCAGACTGGTAATGGTCTCACATGCAGAGGTTAACTGAGCTTCTCATTGTTAACCATAAGAAAAAAATACATTATGCAGAGCTTTCAAAAAGGGTCCCTGCAGAGGAACTGACCAAGAAGGGGAGGGGGGGTTGGAGGAGCTAGTGTTTTTTTTTTAATAACCTCACTTCACTAAATGCAGAGAAACAACTGTAAAAAAAACCCAACAAAACACCAAATCTCATCTGTAGCTCTGCCTATAAGGTTCATAGAGAGATTGTGAATGTCACAGCAGCTATATCCAGAGGAGTTGGTGGTCTATAACTTGCAGCTATCTGGATTTCCATCGATATCTTTTGAAAAGCCACTTGCAAGCTTCATTTGGTGAAAAGACTAGTCTCTGTATCCTTTTATACACACTCTAACTCACCTAGAGCTGCTTTTCTGCATAAACTGGACATTGCATTTAACCAGTGTAAGCAACACTTGGTTCTGGACAACAATTGATCCCCAATGTCTCCTTTTGCACTTCAGGATCTGCACTCCTCATGAAGCAGAATCACTCTTTCACATGCAGAGGGAAGTGGGGGGAGGACAAAGACAAGCCTGCATTGTGGAAAAAAATAGCTCCACTGAGACTCCACAGGACACTACAAGGCACATTTTGAGAAAACCACCCTTCTTACAGCATACTACAGAGCACAACAGCTATCAGAAGCCTTTTCTCCAACACTCACATACCCTTCCCTGGTCTCTACCAACACTGCCACAGCCTCTACCTCCAAGTCCTGCTCCTCCGAAGTGCTTGAGTACAGCTGCTGGAAATCACTGCAAAGGTTGCTTCACACCACCTTTGCAAATGAAAAGGAATCACAGTGAAATGCTACTGTGAGCCCTTTAGAAAGGCAGGAACATATGCTGGTAAGGACAGAACTCAACAAGGTACTTCTGAGGGACCAAGGTTAAGTTTCATCACCTCTGCCAAGAATAACCATGCTTTATTTACATCAAAGGCATCAGCAGTCTTCACAAGCTCCTTGAAGACAAATCAAATCTGAAAAAGCTAATTATATTTAGGCTACATTTGCTATGAAACAAGTGTAATTGAGCAGGAGTTTGAGTTCTCTGAAGAAGCAGTCCCACTGTTAAATTTTTATTTCTGACCAAAAAAACTGTTGGGTTTTGTAACTAGACTTGTAAGAGCAAGTTTCAGAAGTCACATCATAAAAGGTTACTCTCTCCCAAAGACAAAGGCTCCCAGGAGGGAGACCTTGTAGAATTTACAGGTACAACTTCAACATCACTACCATCAAGGGAACATTATTCCTTGCAAACACTGCAAGTACTTCCACCAGCAAGGAGAATGCAGAGCAGATGACAGTCTGCCATATCAACAGTTCCAAGATGCCCAACCCAAAAATTTTGATTGCTTTCTTTTCTGGGAAACTAATCTTGACTTCCTAACTGCAGGAAGGACTCCTGATCTGATGGGAATGAAGAAATGCATAAAGAAGAAAGAGCTGGCCTTGTGGGAACCATGTCACCTCAGAGCACAGTCATACTCAACGCCCACTGCACATTCCTGAGAACAGGCTACAGAGCTCATGTGCAAACCAACCAAGAGATGAGAACATGCAGGGATCCCAGTTCCCTTCTACAAGTGTTCACCCAGGACTACACACAAAATGCAAAGGGTTTCAGTTTAGACCAGTGATAGTAATGTGAAAGACATTGCAACAAAAGAAAGATGCACAACCTACAGTGGGACTCTCAAACTTTGCAGAAGCTTAAAAAAAAGCTGAAGAGGAGACTGAAACAGGGGACATGCACATTACTGCCTTAATGTCATCAGTCCTGGGAGGGTCTGGCTCATGAAATTAGCTAAAGTTGAGAGCTGAAATTATTTTTTAGATATTCAGATTAACCCAAGGTCCACAAGCACCTTCATTTTAAGATGCAAAAAGGAATCCTTGGCTTCTTTAGCTAAGACATCGTTAAATCCCCATTTCTAAGACAGAATTTTTTTTCCTCCGCTATTTTAAGTCAAGAAAAAAGTATAAGGGAAAAATGGGTATTAGGAATGAAAGTCTTAAAGAACTTCAGAGGGGTGATTAATATAATCAACAGCTCTTTTTAAAACCACACCTGAAGTGTAGGTGGCTTTGTATAGGTGACTTGCGTAATAAATTGTTTACCAAGAGTCAAACCAGAGCTCTAGAAACCTGCTGGAAAGGTGCTGTCTTACCATCAGCTGAATAATCCAATTATATTGACTTGAGAAATGTCAGGCCTATTGCTAGCAATGCCTGGCTAAATCCCCTCACCTACAAGTACTCAGTAGACTTTAGGCAAGCCTGCTATTTCTCCAGGATTAAGCTGGAGAAGACTAGTCTTTAAATAGCAAAACTGTGGGCAATAAAGGCTGCAGCTACCACAGGTCCCTTTGGTCTGTTTTTCTACAGTTGAATGTTGAGACACATTTTCTGAAATAAATGACAGCCACATGCTTCCTTACAGCAGGCTTTCCTTGCCTTACATGGGAAACATTTCTTGTAAGACATGCAGGAAGCAAAGGTTAGATCAGATTTTAGTCGTGGGATCTTTTCATGCTGTGCAATAAAAAGCCCACTGATCTCATGCTGCTTCCCCCTCTGCTGCATGCTCCTCCCTGTGATACAATGAAAGTCCCTTGGCTGAAATGCCATTTCTCATCCCTTCTCTTTAGCACACACTTTTTAACATCCCTTTTCCTACAAAACAGCTAGTTGTTGTGATTCTCTGCAGAAGTCCCTGCAAGGGAAGAGATGCAGACAGGAAGCCTGGGGCACATGCCAAAGGATAAACTTTTGCTTCAGACAGGTATGTGACTACGCAAAAAAGCCCTTCACAAGCACTCCTTGCCTCATCAGCATTTGCAGGTCAAAGAAAAGCAGAAATTGGAGCCTACAAATCAGACCATGCCATGCTAAGTGCTGTATAAACACTGAGAAAAAAGAAAGACCACTGCCACAGGGATATCATAAGCTACCATCATGTGGAGAGAAACCACCTCTTTAATCTGAATCATCACTGGTCCCAGAGATCTTACTCTCACAGCAGGTTCTTGCTATATCACACCCAGAGAAACACAGAGCTCTTTGGTCTACTGCAAACATGCAATAAAATCTGCACCACGCCTGTTCTTAATGCTTTCTTTGTTCACGACACTTCATTACTCACTGCAGTTCAGAAGACTGAAAAGGAAATTAAAAGGGCACTCAGATACATGAGCTATTTCTGTCCCAAACATGCCAAAAATTTGACTCAGTAGCAAGAATCAAAGAGCAAAACTACTTGAAAACAAGTTTTCCCTCAAATTCTTATCAGTCAGTATTAAACACCCTTTATATTTTTTGTAGCAATAGTCACTAACACGAGCTTGATACTTACTGATTTATAAAATCAGATTTATGAAACAACTAAAAACAAAGACTTTCTTTTCCAGTCGCTGCCCTCTCCAGTTTTCAGCTCTTTCCCTTCATTTTCAAGTCTTAACACTGCCTCACCTCTGTTTCATTTCTTTCATTCCTTCTTAAGATTTTTACCACACCTCCTTACCCTCTTTGCACACATTCTAGTTCACGCTTCGCACGCACGCAGGAGCCTCCCCTCTCCCACAGTTCCTTGTGTGATTTCCTCAGCTGAACTCATTAGCAAAGTCTCCAGGACTTCCCATGACTGAAAAGAAACCGCCCCTGGGCAGACAGGAATGAGTTTGCAAGGTTTTGAGGGCAGTTACTTTGTGCCTTTCACCAAGGTCCTGTGCGGCTGCAGCAGCAGCCTAGGGAGGCTTGTGCCGGCACAGCACCCCCTCAGCAGGGCAGAGCAGAGCCCCCACTTTGCGGAGCTCAGTGCAGGGCTAAGCTGCATACGGACAGCGAAGGCTACGCTCCGTCATGCAAGGGCTCATCACCACCCTGCAGATACCTGCTAAAGGCTGCCCTAAACAACCACAAATGGGCACACAGGAATCTCCTGCTCCAGGAAAACGAGCAAACTGTCTCCTCTCCCATGCCAGATGAGCATTCAGAAAGTGTGCAGGTTTTGTGGTAGGGAGAGCTGTTGCGGGGGGAGTGGTGGAGGAGAAAAGGGAATGGGGTTGTGGGAGTTTTATTTTGTAATTTTTTTTTAACTGTTCCCAGTTTAGTAATGCCTCCTTAAGAGACAGAACCTACACAAACATACATCCCCTCCTTGGCTGAGATCATGAGTGGCTGCTGAACATACCTTTTAGAGTTTGATACTAAGCCAAAGCATGGCTGCAGCATGGAACATGGAGTGCTACAATGGCAAATAACTGAGAGCAGTGGGACAGAGAACATAGGTTTGCTACAAAACATCTCCAGCATTTTGAACACTAATCTTTTCCATCAGAGTTTAAACAACTTTTTGCTGTTGTTTTTGCTTAAAGTGTGTACATTGTGGCAGCACCTCAAAGACTGCAGTAACTCTTGTAAATACACATGAGAATTTTCCAAAGAAATCTGTCTCTTCTCAACGTCTTAGAATTTATCTGGCCTTTCCTTGCATTTTATCACCCCCAGAGCAGCTGTTCCTCTTTTGATTATGGACAAAGATGAAAACACTGCTTCGTTGCATCCTTGTAACCGGGCCCAGTGGGATTCTCAGGGAACCCGAGTCTGCTCCCAAACACAGCTATCAGCAGGTTTCACTCTTGTGGTTTTGTCTCCTAGTAAGAGCAGCATTAAAATTTTAGAGCCATCTATTGTAACTGAATTACTCTTACCACTCATCCCACCATCATCAAACATACTCTTTCCCCCTTAGACAAAGGACTCTAGGTCTCAGTCTCCTTCACAAGCAGGTGCTTAAAAGAGTTCGGTCTGTTGACTGGCTCTGCCAAGGGGCCGCACTAAGTTGACACACACCTGCAAGTGACAGTATTTTGCTGTACTAGCTGCCTACAAGACCACCTTGTCTCACTGAACGTAAGAACTACAAGGCATCACATGCTAAGCAGAGTGCACAAAACATCACAGGTAACTTACAGCATCAAAGAAAACAACAGGCCCAAGGGCACCCAGACACTGCCAAAAAGGACTAGTGGTTTCTGAACACAGACAGGAAGGGCAGCTCCATACTACAGGTTTCTTCAGTGCACAATCTGAGGAAAACCCCTTGGGCCCTGAGGAAAGCACCTTCCCACTTCTGTTTCCTTCACCAGAAAGACAGAATCTGTCCTCTAGAGACATCTGTTTTCCCCAAAGGGGAATTCACCCCATGTCACTGCTATAGGCCTTCCAAAATAAAGCAAGAGATAAAGTATCAACAGACTGGTCACAAGACCTGTGCTAGTGCCTCTTCTCAGTATCATGCTAGCAGAGAGCACAATCAACCACACACACTCTTCGAATTGTTCCACATTTGCTATCTGCATTCTCTCATAAATGAAAGACAAAGCTACCAATTGTTTCACATTAAACAATCTCATCACCATATACCTTACTGAACTATGGACAATTTTTTCTTGTTAAATCATGGCAGCTTCCTTGATATCAACAGCAAATCCCCCTTCTTATTCTAGAAATCTTAAAATCTACCACCACATTCTCCATTGTTTGACACCCTTCTTAGTAAATATGTCCATACTGATGTGCTTATCTTTACAAAGAAAACCAGCAGGCAGGGTTCCTGAAAAGGGAGTAGAAATAAATTTTGACCGCAGCTAGATTTATAGAAAAAGGGAAGGAAGAAGCTGCTTTCAACTATGCCCAGACAAGAAGCCTACAGAAGGGCTCAGTTCATAACTGGGCCTGTTCCAGCTGCATGCATGAAAGAGTTTTCACACAGGTCAGCACAGCAGTGCAGGCTCAGCCAGCCACTGACACTGCTTTAGGGCAACAGAACTCCAATGGCAAAGCAATGTGGCCCTTTCCACATGAGGATTCCTAAGAATGCATGAAATAGGAAGATCTGAGTTACTTTCACCAACAAGTTTGAGGGGTATGTCAAGGACTTTATAATCCATGCAAAAAAAAGACACAACAGAGAACAATTTTTTATGAGTGCAGTACTCAAACTCCTGCATCCAAACTGCTAAATGCCACGGTCTGTCTGGCACTCAGACTGCAGTGCACCTCCATAAGCCTACTCTTCCCTAGTAAATTGGAACAGCAGCTCATGAGTACATAAGAAGACAAACTACACTGGCAGGGAGAACATAGAGAACAACTACTTACATGCAAAAATATCCTTATTCTCTCACTAGAACAATGCACTGGGATACAAAGCGATGCAGATTTGCAAAGAAAGTGCTTTCACTAGCAAAACCAAGCCAAACTACCATAAAGAAGGCAGGGAACCTGGTTTTATGTTGAAGAACAAAGTGCAGAGGCCGTAAGTAACAGCAAAACAGAAAGAAAAGCTATTGAGCTGAGCATACTGAACCAGAACACAGGGTTGTTACCATCTATACACATACACACATCAGATCCACTCCCCAAGCGATACTTCATGCACCCCCTGCCCTATTTGTAAATGCAGATTTAGAAAATCAGGGCAGTAACCAGACCACTCAAGATGAGTAATATTACAGCCCACTGCAGACAGCACAGAAAGAAAACAAAGACAATTTGTGTACCAAAGCAAAACACAGCAGAAGAAGAACATCTGCTGCTTTTACCAGGAATACCATATGGCCAATATCTGAGGTAAGGAGAATGAATTCATTCATATTTAAAAGCAAATGTAATAGGTCATTCCTTCCAAGTTGAGGAGAAATGCCTGTTCCCCTTTCCCTGTTACAGACACAACACTCCCAGTCCAGATATGGCTTTCCAAGGAACTGGTACTGTCAGTATTCTGGCCCAGACAGTCAAGCACAGGGCACTTTTTATGTCAAGATTCCAGAAACAGGAGGATGAGAATGCTCATGTAGGAGTTTTGCTTAGTCCTAACATAAGCCTGGTTTATCCACAGCCAAGTCAGAGCTGCAACTCTGAAAGACCAGTTTTGTCATCAGCAGATTACAGTTACACTCTGGAACTGTGCAGCATTTGGCATCAGTAAGCACTGCTAGCACAGTACATCTCAACCACTGTCGTGAAACAACCTTCAACTCCTGAAAGAACTGCTCAGAATTGCAACCAACAATTGCAACCACAGTTGGTTCCAATCAGAGCACCCAGAAACATGTCTTTCTTCAACAAATGTGAGGGCAGGTGCACAGCAGCAATGTTTTCTAACATCTTGCAGAACACACTCCTGCCAGCTGAGTAAGCCTCTACTTCTGCAGTGCTACCCCACATATGGATATGCCATGAAGCAAAATTACAAGGCAAGAGGGATAATCAATGCATCCTCATTGTCTCTTAAAAAACCCAAACCAGGTCAATAAGGTCTTTTTCTATTTGAAGACCTGTTCAAATAGAAACAACTATTTAGTTGTGAAAGCAGATAAGACCCCTGACACTAGCAAAGGCCCTCAACAGCTGCCAAGATATAGCACACAAGTTAATTCACCTCTGTAAGAGCCCCTCCTTCTCAACAAGGTCTTGTCATATTTGATGGTTCTTCATTCTTCCCAAGTCCAAATCCATACTTACTCTCTGGAATTCAAGTACTCTCTCTGTCAATTGAGTTTTTGTTGCAAGAGACAGATAGCAAAAAGGATTAGAAGGATTTTGCAGCAGTGGTGAGCAGTCTAAGCCACAAAGAGAATACAGTATAAAAGCCTAGTCTGACAATCAAGTGGCAGGAGTAAACAAAATGAAAAATGTCAGGCCAGATTAACTAGTGCCAGCATTATTTCCCAGATCCATTCAGGTCACAACACATCCAGCCTCCCCTCTCCACCCCTTTAAAACACCCCAGCCTGAGTCCAAGTATTATTATTGCCCTGACCCATCCATCCCACTTTGTATTTGCTCTTTGCCTATGGAAGGGAGTAAGAAAGCCAGAGATGAAAATTTTTACATGCAGAGTAATCCATAAGTGCCTTCAGCAGAACCAAGCATTTGCTTACAGGAGGACAAAAAGGCAGTGCTAACAGTCCCACAAAGTGCCAGAGGCAAAAGAAGATGTAGTATCAGAATTTTAGCTATTGCCAGGCTAAGTATTTCCAGAGAGAGTTGTCTAGAAGTCTCATCTTACGACCAGGAGTTTTATCTTTTATGCTTATGAACGCCAGCTTTTGATGATAAGTTTGTAGAACAAAGTGTCATTTTCTTACATGTTTTGCCTTCATCATTTACTGATGATCCTACTATAAAAAGATACATTTCACACCAAAGTGCAGCAGAAACAGTGCACTCATGTGGTGTAGAAACCTATGGAAGCTGAAAGCTGGGTACAGGCTCCTGACTCCGAAGCCTTCTGCAACTCAGACTTCTTCACACAGTTAATGTTATTGTTATTTAAGTTCTTCCATGTCAACAGAAGTTACTCACAATCAATTTGTAGCAAGATCCGTAGTCTCCATTTCTTCCATGTGAAAAGGAAGACCTACTGCCTATAAGAGCATCACCTAATTAAATGCATTTTCAGACAAAGAGCAATCAATAGTCTTGGAAATCAGCAAGGTTGTAGCACAGCTTTAAGTAAGCCAAAGGCTACAAGGAGAGATTAAATATGGACTTCCATAACAAATACTCTGGGCTTTTTTTCTGTCTAGTATCATTCACTGTGCTTGTGGCTAACAGCGGTCAAACCACAGCAGACTTGATACAGTTTCCACCCAAGGCGGATTTTGTGGAGACAAACAAAATCCAGGGTTTTCCTGCATTTAACTTCAGATAGCCCATCTATTTAGGATCACTTGAAACCAGAGCTGGACAGTGATCCCTTTGCATGGGGAAGCCTAAGAAGAAAAGGTCAGAGCAGACCAGCAGGTGCGTGTGTCATCTCAAGAGAAGCACATAGGCCTGCAGAAAACGGCAGTGGCTGAAGTAACTCTGCATGTGGCACCTGCCCTCTGCCAAGGATAAGGAGGTCAAGGGGGCAAGGCCAGTACATCACAGGACAGACAAGACTTTTACATTGTCTTTTCCCAAGTCAGTCCTCAGCTCTGTAGTGCCAACATTAAACTTCATTAGGAGAGCCATGATTGCTTCTACCTTATAAGCTAAGCTTTGCCTCCAAAGTCTCACTTTGATCTGGGTATTTGTCATCTGTCCAATAATTAAAGGATTTTTTTTTCTCTGCAAATAAAAAGAAGCTTCCAGTATTAGCAGTGCCCCCCAGCTGCTCTGCCAAGGTCTGAACTTTAGATACAGGACAGCTTGTTTTCTCATCACCTAATGTAGCACAGAGAAGAAAAGCAGAAAGCATAATCAAGCCTTCAAGTTTGGAAGGACCGGATGTATTCCGTGGGATATTAAAATAACTACACCTATGTCAATGAGGACACTATGATCTGAAAAGTAAAGGTAACATTTCACCCTCCAAACTTTCTCATAAGCTTACATGAAAAAATATAGAGAAACTTTGTTTCAAAGACAGCAATTTCCAGTTGACTCAGTCCCTTTAAATAGTCTGCTCATGAGGCACTAAGAAACCCCAAAGCAACAGGATTTTTGTTTTTGGAACACCAAGTATTTCAGCTTTCCTGTCCAGTGAAGTCTGGTGAGGAAGCACTTCTGTTTGATGCAAAAGGAGGTAAGGTCTAGCTCAGCACTCCTGCAGAAACAGATCAGCAGCAGTAGCTAAATGCTTTCACTCCCTGCGGCTGCCCATGCCCCGCACACCTACAAGGTCACCACCTCCCGGTGTGCCAGGTGTGGCCAGCACAACCCTACACCAACAGCTGAAAGTTTGGCAACCCTACAGCCTTGCACATTGGGAAAACCACAACATATTGAAGTCGCACACCAGCATGCAGCAGTACAAGGCATGCAGCGGCCACACGTTACACCCTATTACACTGGAAATAGCCATTAATTATGGAAGCTAATTTTAATTTATACTCAATGAGCTTTTGCTTCTGCACTTCAGCTATTTTAGCTCTTCTTGCAGAAGACATCAAGTAAACTCACCCTTTGTTACAGAATTACCTATAGAACACAGACAAGTTATCCAAGTGCAAGGTTCACCTCAGCAACGTCTTCATCACAGAAAGGCCAAGGAGAATGAACGGGCCTTAAGTTTTTAATATCAATACAAAGCAAACTGAATTAAATTAACCTAAAATGTCTTTCGCCAAACACAGCCTAAAGGCAAAAATCTATGGCCAAATGATAATTCCACCTCAGAGGAAGCTAAGTGACATCATCTCATCCAAGAACTAGCTCCAGGACATCAGGAGACTGGTAGACTGTTGCAAGGTTTATCTTCCCAAATGTACTCATATTACCAACTTCTTAAGAGTAACATCACATAAAAGAAGCAGGCTATTTCAGTTTTAGTTAGTTACATTTTTACATGCCTTTCTTTTCCCCCCTTACCTTCCTCCATCACGTTACTGGCCTTTGACTGTGATCTGTGTTGTCACCTGGGAGCACTGCCTAGCACACTGTAGATTACACCTTGATTACAGACAGCTACGAACTGAGGAAACTGATCTAGCCTCAAAAACTGCACACATATAGGTGTGCAAAAATCCACAAGTGATCAAAACAAGATCATCTAATTTACTGCACAATTTCCTGAAGATGAAAGGCAGGAAGCGTGCAGAGAAGCCCAGGCAGCAGCTACACAACATTCATGGCACTATACAAAGCTTGCATTAATATTGCCTGCACGAATCAACTTTCCTAACCTCATGGATATTTTTCCTGAGAGACTGATAAGAGCCTCAGCTTTCAGAGGTATCAGTCCCTGTTCTCAAAGGCAGTGCAAGTCAAATACCTTTCTCAGCATCCAAATCCTGGACAGCAGGCACAGTGTCACACTCCTCAAGGTATTCCACACACTCTGGGTGCAATATTCTTATTTTACTTCCCTTGGCCAAAAGGGGAGAGGATCTCTGCAATAGCCTTTCCAACATCAGGTGAGGGTGTAACAGCAATCACCTTCATGGTGCAAGTCAGAAGTAACTCTACTGAATTCATGGGATAATCCCAGTATACTAAAGTATTAAACCAGATACAAAAAGCCTCCTTCAAATATCTCATTGTCCTCCTGAACCTTACCTACATTCAAAAATTTTTTTTTTATTGTTTGAAAAACAGGCTGCCTTCCACACTTGGAGGGAATTCTATCATTATCACATGTAACATTTTTGGCTTCATAGCCAAGAAGGAGAAGAACTCAAAAGACAAGAAAGACTAAAGGTAATTGTGAGTCCTAGAGGAAAAAATATGCAGATAAAATTTACTGATATTACATTTGATATTGATCTTTCTGACAAGGAACACAAAAAAACCCCAATTGTTATTGTACCAATCCTATAAAATTCACCACTTATGAGGATTAAACAAATTGAACAGCCAGTGTGAGGTGCTGAAAGGGAAGTGTTGCCTTTAACTTCTCTGAGCACCTTGACAGTGCCTGGCTGTATCTTCAGAGATTAGGATATACACAAGTGTTGGAGTGAAAGCTCCTCTGGACTCAGGCCCAGAGGGAAGCCAAAGCACAGGGGCTGAATTAAAACCTTTGGATAAACTGAGATTTTTAACTTTTAGTAGAAATATATGCTAAGTGCCTTAAACATTGACAAGCTGCAGCAGAGACCTTAAACATAGTTTTTACTGCAGCAGTGTTACCTTTTCACAGAATTTCTTTACTTTAGACAAAATATAGATAGAACTATACTGTTCAAATTTTTTAGATAGAGTGTTCATATAAACAGTAAGAGCTGATAGAAACTATACACACAAATCTGTGTAATACCTATATAATACTTGTGTAAAATTTACAACTGCTACAATTAGACCAGGATAGGTTAAGAAAAGAAAAACTAGAATTATGTGTTAATCTTATTGGTCAATCAACAAACATAGTCTATACTTCTGTAAGAAAGAATTAGAACTAGAATTAGAAGAAGCAGCTGTTTGCTACTTGCTGTTTGCCTGCTGTGGCTGCTGTTGCTGCTTGGCCTTACCATGTAACCCCCTCAAACTCTGCCTTCAGAAAACTATGAAACAAAGAACTTAGCAGGACAGCAGCCTCCTCTGCTCTTTCACCCTCATCCAAAAAGGAAGAGTATCCCACCAAAAGCTCAATACACAAGCCCTTGTTAAAACACAGTCTTGAGTTTTCTAAGTTGAATAATACCTCTCAAGAACTCCAAGTACTATTTTAAGTAGAAAGAGGTTGCAAAATTCCCCTGTGTACTGGGAGCCTGTTAAACAAATGGTACAAAAAAACCCCCAAATCAACGTTGGCATAAAAAACCCCAAATCAATGTATGCTTGATACAGAAAGAATCAGTTATGCAGCAAGAGGAGTATAAAACACCAGCTTGCTTGAGCAAGTACGGTTGCTTGACACCAAGTACATCAGAGAATAAAAATAAATCTTATCACATATCTCAAATTCAGCAAGGCTTGTCTGGAACAATGCCTGGAGAGCCTGCAGCATGCACATCACTCTGCAAGAAGCACAGCTGGAGATAGTGGAAAACACTGGGCACAGGTACACATCATCCAGATTAATAGGGATCAACTTACTTTGTTTCAAATCACAAAAGATGAGCAGGATGTTGAAAAGTGATAGAATATAAGTAACTAAGTACAGGGCAGCCATTTGGCAGGAAATGCCCTGCATATGCAAATCAAGAGTAAAGAAAAGATAAAACCAACACCACATAAATCCTCCAGGTTTTATTTTCAGGTCATAAAAGCAATCACTCTGAAAATGAGCATTTCCTGGGATTTAACAACTGTTGCGTTAATAGAACTAGGAAAGGCAGTTTCACCTAGCCCATCATTTTACGCACCTAAAATGTACCGGATCTGATAGTGATGTCTCTTCAGGATATTGTCAACATAATTAACCTTAAAAAAGACCACTGTTTAGAAGTGCTGATAAAACCCTTCCCAGAGCTAATGTTTCCATGCAGGTTTGCATGAAGTATCCACGCTGGATTACTCTGAAATGTACACTCTGCATCTGTGCATAGTCACTGGCAGAAAGCACTTCAAGTCAGTCTCCTCAGTTGAGCATCTTCTGATGGAGCCTTTCTCCCTCTGCCCCATTACCTTTTTGCACACATTTTTGGGTTCAGCTTACCTAGATATTGAGAGTCTACACAGGCAAAAATTGTGCAGTTTGCAAAGAGGTCAGATTTTTACATCCTCACTGCAGGACTTCTCCAATTCTGCATTAGGAAAAAACACTCCACCAAAACGAAACATGAGAGCTTTGCACCAATACGCTCATGCTAGCTGTGCACACATACACATCTCTGTCTTCTAGGGAAGATGTTCAACTTGTCTAAATCCTTCCCACCCCTCTATTCTGTACTGATACCAAAAAGGGTCAAAAAAACACCCTGTGGAGGGAACAGGCCCTAGTGAAAGATAGCAAACTCCCTTACAAATTCCCCAGGCCAGCCCAGGCAGAACCAGGACAGATTATCCATGGCAGATTTCTACCATTGATCCTCAGAGAGCCCACTATCACTAACAGCACTGCCATATTAGTAGACCTGCTTTTAGAAGCACAAGGATGAGCTTCTCATCAGCTTCTTACTGCCAAGGAAGGGCTAAAGAGGCTAACTCCAAACACTTCTTCCCTCCTCTGCTTGATCTGCATTACATTTTTTAACAGCTCTGTCTGATGCAAGCATTTCACATGAGACCATATTTTCACCACCATCCTTTCCCTGTTGTCACAAATAAGATGTGGTGAAGAGGCACTATTTTTTGTGTTCCATCACAGGCAGAGTCATATTTCATTATATACCTGGGCTTCAATCTTATCTCTGATGCTGTGCAGATTATGTTTAGACTGAGAGCAGATTACTGGCGTAAAGCAAAACATTATCTAGGCTGCACATGCATTCACTCTAGAAAACTTAAAGAGCTCTTTGGACTAGGGATAAGAAGTTAGTCTCTTAAAGAATCCTTAAAAGCACCTGAGAAACAACACTTGCTTGCTTTGGCCAAGAAGAGACAAAATGAAAAATACCTTATAAGTTTCAGTTACATGGCCCAATGTAGCAAAAGATGCCACTGTATTCAGTAAAATGTGTCTTGCATCAACAAAGAGTTGGGATGTTTTACTTAATGATACAAAAAATAAACACACACAGAACCATCAAGATATCTATTAAACTGAAGTGCACAAGTACCGCCCAGGAGAACGCAAAAAATCTAAAAATATTTAAGTAAACATTCCTTGTGAGGCTCTCTTAAAACTTGAATCTTTGCACTCAAGGTAGCAGTTACAGAAAACAAGGACATCAGGCAGGCACAGCAAAGAGACATAGCAAAGGACCTTCATGCCTTATCAATGCTAGAGGGTTCTGAGGGGAAGAGGGAGTAGTCAGAAGAATTATCCCTATCTTGATTAGCATCAGAACAAAGGCTTACATTAGTTTGTCTGCTCTAGGACTCCCCTAGAGCACTGGATAAAAACTTTGTTGAAAGCATTAAAGGGATTTCCTCCCCACTTCACCCCCCTGAAATCTACACCCCTTCTCTAAAGGGAGATAAAAGGATGAGGTCCAAGTAACAGCTTTATGTTTAATTCTCTGAAAGACATATCTGGCTAGCTTTTTACAATTAAAACATCAAATATACAATACACAAGTAAGATCCTTCTGTGACAGGTTTTCAAAGGTAACATTTGGGTGCAGGTAGGGAAAAAAAATCAAATCAAAACAAAACCTATTTTCTGTTCAAGAGAAAAGGTCAGATATTACAGGTGACTTATCATGCGTGCTTAACTCTGGAAGGCAGGAAGGACTTCAGTAGCTTCTACAGCAAAACCAGGGAGTGGTAAGAATACAAGGAAGAAAAACACAGCTTGTGTTATCTGAACACCACAAAATCCAGGTTAACAGAGGTGCCAAGAAAAATGCTAAGGCATGGCTATAAAGGAGTCAGAACCTAAGAACATTTTAGAACACTTCCTGTTTCAAAAGCTGGAGATGCTACACAAGTCCCTGCCTCACTGCAGGAGAACATGGAAGGCAGTACATTTTACCTTTAGTTTACAGAAGAGTCATTGCATTTGGAAAAAATGCAGGTTTTAAAAGCAAAAACTCAGGAAAAACAAAGTAACAGCATCAGCTTTCATCTTACCTGGTATTGACACAGGCTGGCATACAACAGTTGTCAAGTTAGCAAGATTAAACTGATGATTCAGTGACAATAGGTTGATTCACACACCTAGAACTGCACAAAAAAAAGTAGGTATTAGCCCTGTGAATACTAAGAATGGCACTCTGTCACATAAAAGAGCATGAGGTTTGAGGCGTAGAAGTAGCTCTATTATGTTTTTAGGACACAGGCACACAGCTGTGCTTCAGGTACAGATGTTACCCACAAAATTCAGATCTGGGTCTGAGATATACTGCAAAAGTTACTAAAAATCAAAGAATATGCAAACTATCCTCAGACATTCAATTTAAAACTCTCAAGGATAAGAAGAGAACAGTTTCAAGCATAGCAGAGTGTTACAAAAAGTATTTTTCAGCAGCACTCAAGCTTGGTCGACGGGGGCTTTTTCACAGGGACAGAAGCTTCCCAAAAGTAACCTGACATACACATATTAAAACTGCATCAAGTCCAGCCATCAGACATGCACTTTTGATGATTGCAAATACTGCATACTTCCCAGATAAGAGCAGGAGAATTTATTTCTACAATGCCAAAATTCACAGGAATGTTTTATTGTCTCATCACCATATACACCCTTTTTATTCAGCATTACTACTAAAAATTCTGATACTTAAAAATATGGTTATTACTAAGGTAACCTTCTCCACACTGGAAAGTACAAAACAAACTGAGAACTGGGAAAACTGGTCATCCAAGTGAGAGTAAAAGCCATGCAGCTGAAAGGAATTTTTGTCTAGCTTGCTTAAAGATGTCCTTTGTTGCTAAACATTTCACTGTCACATTTAAATATCAGCCTTTTAAATCTCAGAAGTGTGCAAGCCCTGCAAGACAGGAAACCAGAAACAGTATTGAGATGAAGGTTCTCACAACTAATGAAATGAAAAGAAAACCTAGCAAACAGCTCTTCACATCTCTCATATGCTTACCAAAAGACATAAACCCCGATCTTATAACCTTGCTCCTCATACACATGAAATGATTTTTAATTAATCTATGTTAGTAAGTTTGTATGGTTCTGTACTTATATACACCAGGGCAAAGCTTGCAGTGAGTCTCCAGCACGCTTTTGTTGCACATTGTAGAACAAGCCCACAGCGTTTCAAAAATCACACAACTCTTTGCAATAGTGTTTTAGCTTTATAAAGACATAGTACTCGATTCTCCTAAGGGGAAAACAGGACCCTCCCTTTCCTGAAGCAAGCAGCATACCCTTTTTGGACTTTGAAAAGGAGTGAGGGTCCTTCAGAGAGAAGCTGGCTTTAAAGCTTTCAGGACGATCGCACATATGGCCACTGGCTCGCCAGTGGCATATGCGGCGGCAGATGGAGAAGTGAAGCTTTCATACCCTCTGAGAAATGCTCAGCAATTTTGACACTTCTCTTGAAAAGCAGACGTGTCAATCACCCTTCTAGGCTGGTGTTTTGGCACAGAAGAGATTCTGCTCAGTGCGCGTACCAACACCAAAGCAAAACCTACACAGCGTGTTTTAGAGGCAGTTTCTGTCTTAGCTTTCAGACAGAATGAATCCATACACAGCACAGAATGATAAATTACTGTTGTCTTCACTGCACATCAGCTGGCTTTCAGCTCATTAGGGAGCAACGCATACCCAGTATGCACTCTTTCCTTTAAAAGAGGGGTGGGGGGAGGTGTTTTAATTAACATTAGAGCACCTTACTAGGTCTAACAAATAAAATGCCTTTTGAAAGTGGTCAGCACAAATGGGATCCAATACCCAAAGGGGATTCTGGCATATCCTTTAATAAAACTGTTTTAGTGTGGGCTGCTCTAATATATCATCCTTGCAGACTTTTAAGAAGTTATTTACGGAGAAAAGAAAATCCAAACAGCCTAAACAGGTCAAAGACATTCAAACATTTCACTAATCTATAGGGTTAACACTACACATACAAACTACATCCCATTTCAAAGCAAGCAGTCTTTAACAGCTACTGTTAGAAATCAAATTACAAGTCTAGCATAGCCTGAAAGATCTGCATTTTTTATAGAATAAGAACATCATCCTCAAGCTCACTTACAGAAATTGGGAGCTTGCAAAGGGTATTGTTTGGTTTTGGTATGCTTGGTTATTTTTTAAAGACCAATCTATCAGCAGGGTTTCCCCCTTAATACTTATGTACCCCTAAAAGTCCTGCAGAAAGAGATCCAATACATCAACATATTCTTTTTTATCTTCATTCCCAAACAAGGTGCAAACTTGATTTTGATCAGAGGTTCTTTCAATTCCCACTCATTTTATTGCAAAATCCTATTAAATCAATGCAAAGAAAAAACAGAAACAGCAGCAAACCACACCAATATTATAAACTGTAAGGAAAATTAATTGAGGAAAAATGTAAACGGCTTTAAAGTTTTCCAAATGGTCCTGGCACTTCTGAAGTGCAAGCTAAGGGAGCTCTGTACAGAGACACAGTATTGAAACTGGTTCACTACTGAGCATGAGGTTAAAACAGTACACATTTCAGCCCTGCAAAGTTCAATCACCTACAAGGAAGTTATTCCTATGGCAAGTGTACACTGTGAGAATGAAAGCCATTCTAGTCTATAGCACAAATACGATGCAGTGTTTCATTTGCCACGTAAAAGTGATTCCAGTGGCCAATTTCCCGTGACTCTGCTCAACCAGCTCCAAAAGCTGTACTTTGCCTTGTCTACAAGGTTACCACAGCAGCGATGACCAACTCGTTCCACTCAACACTCACTTATATCAGGAAGCCAATTTACTGCTGGTGGGCTGGTTACCAGGATAGCAGTTCCCCTCAGGGAATCACCAGTGACATGAGACACATCGATCCTTTATGCGGCAGAGAAAGTTCTGCATGTGTGCTCCACTTTTGGAGCCTGTCCAGTGTCCAACACACAGGGAAAGAGAGAAGCTGGGGGAACAACTGCAGCAGTGGGAAATAAGCACGGGTTTTACGCCTTCTAAATGCAGCTCTTCAATGTGAGCTTCCTCAAAAATCTGTCTTGAATTACCATACACAAGTATCATCAGTTTTAAATAAATAAATAAGCAAGGAAACAACAGGCCAGGCTTCCACTGGTCTCTTGCTAGCACCACTAGGCTTAGTCTGAAAAGAGACTTTGCAGACTGCATCATAGCAGTAAGCCACGTGAGAGCACTAAGCTTCCTGTGAGAGAGCAGGAGCTGCCACTACTCAGTAACAAAACAGCCAGCATATGAATGGCAGATGAAAACCTTTTCTGGTACACACAAAAGCTCACTTCCTGACATTTATAGGAAGCATTTCTACTGGTTAAACTTAAAATCAATTTTTGCAGCTGCATAAACAAGACTTCTAGTAGAGTCGAGGAAAATACCATCCATATAACTACAGAACAGCAAAGCCAGATGAATTACACAAATGGACTTAAAAAGAGAGAGTGCTTCACTGAAATCATCTATCTGTTCCCAACTACTACACTCTACGCTGAAGGTAAAATTGTTACTTCTGAAGTCATTCCATTTGTACCCAGAATAACTTAATGACAAGAGATTAAATATGTAAGGTGGCATTTCTAAGGACATGACACTTGTCATGACAACTAGATAAACATAATTACAGACTACTGTATTTTGGCAAAAGAAATCTACTGTAACTAATACCAGAATACCTACGCTATGCATGGGTTAATTTTTCCCTTTCCCTCTTCTAGGAAATGCCTTCATGTTTCTATTTACATATTCCTAAAGTAGCACTCAAACCCTGCTGCCTCCCCTCCCTCCCTCCCAGTCTTTCAGGCAAGCAGGTTGTGGGACCAACCCTGCCAGTCAAAGATGCTTCTCTCCCAGCTAAGCCTGATCAGCTGGGATCAGCTGGTTACAGCAGCCAACAAGTGGCTCAGAGAGCAGGGGAGCTGTGGGGAGTCCCTGTGCCAAGCAGAGTGCACAACAGGACACAGTCCAGGAAACTCTGGAGCAAGGCTTCCAAGCTACTGACCTTTCATGCAGTTATTCGCAGATAACGGGCTTCTCTGGAAGTATCTCAGGCAAGCAAAAAGAGATGAAACTTTCAAAAGGGAAAAAAAGATACAACAGCAGTGACCTGACACAGACAAGTGTAGCATCCAACCTTCCTGGACTGACAGAGGCCAGCAACTTATATCCTCGGTTGCTCACGAAAGCAGAACAAGCAAGAGGCGTATTTGGGCGGTACAGCAGTAGATGGTTGTGGTGCGAGCAAGTACCCTGGTAAAAAAGCAGAAGTGACGCACAGGAACAGACACAGAAACCCAAATCTACAGCTATAATGCTACACAGCTGAGGTTAAGATCATGGGAGGCTGCTCTTACTGAGAGTTGTAAAAATTCTCCAGGCAGGAGCAAAGTAGCTGAAAACAACCATGACCCCAAGACAAAACAAATTCCATCAAAACCACTGCACTACAGGCAGGATGCACATTTACTGACTCCCCAGGCAGCTGTGCTCAAGCAGCCATTTCAGTTCCACCTTCTCACTCTGCACTAAATATAAACTGCTGATAAATGCGTGGAAACTGTTTCAGCAGAGACGCGGAGCACTGCACAACTCAAGGACGCTGGGTCCTCCTGCAAAGTCTTCAGGTGGTCAATTTGCATGACAAGCAGAGAGAGAAGGGGACAGAGCCAAAGTCTCCGGTACACTTGAGGTTGGGAAATTTCTGCCTCGAGATCAGAGATCAGTACTTTCCCAGACTCATACTTCAGAGAGTCATCTGCCTTTAAAGAGGAAATACGGGGGCACCTGGATTTTGACAGTGACTTGTCTAAGAGGAAGTTATGACTCCCTTATCATGTGCCACTCTGCTCTACATTGATCTTCAATTTTAAAATCTAGTTAGATTAGGCTGCAGATCTTTCAAGCACATCCTTCACCCAGTGGCCCTTGAAGAACCATACTTTTCTACTTTCAGATGATACTGTCTTTTCTAGTGGTCCATAAAGCACTCATTTAAATAACAGGACAAGCCAATGTAAGAGGGCAGGTGAAACTCCAAACAAGGAAAAGAAAAGAAGTTTTTTCTCAAAGTTTGGCTTTGAGAATTACTACCAGGAACAACATGAAACTTACAAAGACAGAAGTATGATCTGTAAAGCTGCCAGTGCCACAACTGGCCACCAGATTACACCACTAGAATTATCCTCTCTGCATCAAAATATAACCCAAAAAATAGCATGTCACAAAAAGAAGAAAAGGAGGCAGATTTGCACAGAGATTTATGGCAGACACCTGAAGAGGAGGTGGATGAAATAAACGATAAACTACAGACACCACAGAGAGCACTGATCCTTAGAGCACTGACATTTAATATGTAAATTCCTTCTCTGCTTAGGCATTTTGCCTCCCTTTGATGTATACAGACAAGTTCAAACTAGAGATGAGAACTGGGAGAATTCCCTTTCTCCATTATCTAAAATTTTATTCTTGTCTAAGCAACAGTTAAGTGCTCTAACTATATCACTTTTATTTCTGTTCAGAGTGGAAAAGAAAAAAAAAAAAGAAACAAACCACTAAAAAGAGAAGTATAACAAATATTATTGAAGGAGAGAGTCAATGTTTTCTCAGCTCTGATGTAGATGTAAGCTGCAAGCTGGTGCCCGACAGCTACAGCACAGCCTAGGAGAAGAGAAAGACAAGTTGAAAACAGAGGACAGTAAAAATACTCTGGAAAAGATCCAGATGTCTTGAGCTTAGTCCTGCTGCATGAAAAATTAAAGAGGTTAAAACCTCCTCTTAAGGACTTTTCTTCCCATTGCTCTGACCACTACTCTTCTGAACAAGCTGCATTGCTCCAGAAACCTCAGGAATTATGATGACAATAGATTCCTGCCAAGAGAAGCACCATTACATAATAGCATTTATGGGAACACGCACAAAAAGCCACTAGGAAGCGCAAACAGACAAGTGCAAGATCCTTCCTTCCCATCAGCTCAGTTTAGTTCTTGACCATTCTAAAGACTACTTCAGGATATTTTTAATTCATATATTTGCTTCCTCTCACCCCCTTCCACTCAACAAAATCGGTTACTGTAACTACATTGAGATCACATCCATTCCCCACAATAACGTAACCCCGTTGAGAATATGCCCACTTGAAACTACTGTATTTGCATTAATCTGTTTCAAAGAACACTACAAAGATTAAAAACGGTGTCACTATTTTCATTAGCATATTAGAAATAAGAACAATTTATTACGGTATTTTTTCATCCTTTATCCAATTTTAGGGATACTTAAAACAATTATTGCTTTTCAGTTCTGAGAAACCTAGCGCGGCTATTTTTGAGTTCCAGGTCTTCCACTGGGGATTTACCATAGATTTGTTACACGCATACGCAGAGGCTCAGCCTAAGCACTGCACACGTGTAAAGGCAGCTGCTAGGGAAGCTCTGACCTCTGGGCACTGTTAAGGCACCATAAAGAAGAAAGCAAAGATGAAATCCTAACAAACACAAAGTTTCTCACGTTGAATTGTCCGCAGCAGTGCCTTCTCTACCACCTTCATCTCATACACCACTTACCCTGTGTCTCCTTACGCAGGAGAAAAGAAAAAGCGGTGAAAGCTTATCCGCTGTTACTTTAGGGGCTTTAAATCCTAGAGGTTCATCCCGCACCAAGCGAATCCTCACGCCCCAACACACACTTTAACACAGCTGACCTCAGAGAAAGCCCAGCTCTGCCGTCACCACCGACCACCCGCTGCTGTGACACGAGGGAGCCGCAGGTACCACAGGTGACATTATGTAAGGGAGGCGGCCGGGCAACCGGGCGGGGAAGGGCTCTCGCCGCAGCCCCGAGCACCGCGAGCTCCGTGCGGGGCCGCAGCCGGGCAGGGCCCCCCCGGCTCCCCTCGGAGGCCACCCGGGGGAACGCCGCCGACACCTTCCGGCTCCCGGCCCCACCGCCCGGCCGCCGCCCAGCACACGCTCCACGCTCCCCGGCGGCGGGCCCGGCTCCGCGCCCCGCCGCAACCAGCCCGCTGCCCCC
>JACBWW010000004.1:29151022-29163649 GCA_020086605.1 Lanius collurio | reverse complement strand
TTAAAGGGGCCGCGCGGAGGGGCGCGCCCGCAGGGGGGCGCTGCGGCACGGCCCCGCGGGGGGGCGGAGCGCGGCCTGAGGCCCGGCAGCCGCCGCTGCTGCTGAGGGACGGAGCGGGGCGGGGGAAGCGCCGCCGCATCCAGCGACGGTCGCTATGGGAGGCGGGCGGGATCGCTGCGAGCCTGCTCCCCTCTCCGCGGGGCGGCGTGCGGCTGCACGGACACGTGGCGCTCGGTCCCGGCCGGGCACCGGGGAACAGCGGCTGTGAGCGGAGCTGAAGCCCTCTCCGGCCTTCTGCCGCTCCCTGCCAGAGCAGAAGCGGCTCCGCAGCAGCAGGGGAGAACGGTGCTGCATAGCCCGGGCCGCTTCCTTGCGCTGCCAGCCCCTTGTCGCCGGGCCAGCGCACGGTGAGGGTGCCCCTTGCTTTTGCCGCGGCTGTGGAGAGCGGAGACTCAGCCGTGGGCACGCTGCTGCGAACTCGCCACAGTGGCACAGAGAGCATGCCAATGCTCTTGCAGCAGGCACAGTCCTGCCAGCCCGCTCCTTGCCCTGTCCCACCAGTTCACCTGCTGGCAGAGCCTTCGTCACTCCGCTGGTGACAGGCCTGTGGGAGCACAAGCCACGGCGGGGTCCGTCCTGCTGAGCAGCATCAGCAGAGCCACAGTGCTGGCTGGAACGTCTAAGGCTGGGCTGTTCCTGGAGGTCACACGCTCACAGGGTTTTAGTGCATACAGGTGTAGCGGGATGCTTACACCTGTTTGTCACCTCCTCTCTCTTCATCTGCTTTTTACAGCCTCCCTCAATCAAGGGAATCAAGGAGGCTTCCTTGCTTTGTTTTCCCTTCTATTGCTTGAAATAACACCTAACTTCTATGGATCTGCTACATTATTCATATTTTGCTGTGGAGAGTGAGCTGTTCTCTCTCTTATGTGGGGAAGGAGCTCTGTGTAGTTCTACTGGAAAGGTAAAGGGAAGTTTACCTATTTTTCTGCAATAGTATGGTGATCATTCATAGTAAAAGCCCATAACAGGTTATAGCTTACCAATACCTTATCATCACTTCATCAGATGTAGGAGATGAATATGATACATCACAAAACATTCCCTATAAATACTCCCCTTGTAAGCACTTCAACACCAAAAAGCAGGAAAAAACTACATCATCATCCAGAAAACATGCCTAAAGGCAGGAAGGAAGAGTGGGAGCTAGAGCTGCACACAAACCTGCTGATTCTCACAGCTGCATTTTGTGAAATCTCAGATGCAAAGGTGGAAGGCACAGAGTGAAAATATTGGCCTGTGTTTTGCTGTGGTTTGATCAATTAGTGCAACTGTCCTGGACCTGAAGGAAAAGTTCAGAAACCTTTGTACCTCTGAAATAAAAGAGCTGTGAGGAGGCTGCCAAGGTACTCCCTCTGTTCAGGACATTAAGGCACAGAGAGAGGTACAACTGGCAAATTCTCACTAAAATGACCTCTCACTAGGGACTGATTCATCACATTTTTGGCTTCAACCACTTCAGCTTTTTTAAACATTTAGAGAGCCTTTTAATGTCTCTGCTATACTTTGTTTCCATAATTCTCATTCATACATATTTGTCTTTGTAACTGTATCAAGCCATAATAAAAAATACTATGCTCTTCCTTTGAGGCCTCAGATACACTAATGTGGCTGCGCTTGTTTTTTCGTTTATTATGGAATCACAAAAATCAGCATTTACAGACCATCTTATATGTCCAAAGTATCACACAGACATTAACTAATGCCTTTTACATTGGATTTGCCACGCTGCATCAGACCACGAGCCAGTCTAATCCGACATCCTGTTACCAGCAACAGCCAACTGCCAATGCTTCAGAAGAAGTAAATGCCACCAGCTGCCCCCAAAACAGTTCCAGCTCTCTTCCAGCCCAATGCCTGTGACTGACTGGTTCCAGTCTTTTCAGGCTCCAGGTTCTGAAGAAGGAGGTGAAACATTTTCTCTTTCAACAAAGGAAGGTCAGGAGTTGCCACCACCAGAGCACTTCCCCCCAAGGCACAAAGTTTATGGTCTCAGCCCAGGTATTTTGGCACAATTTTTCTGAGGTTTGCTTTCAGGTTGCTTGAATAGAAATTAAAATAAATAATTCATCGAAACATTTCATTTTTGGTAATAAAAATTTTAAAGCATAAAAACTGCCAAACACCACTGGAAGGTCAAAGCATGCTTATTTTGTGCAGCCGCATCTGATTAAACAATTAATTTCTTATCCAATGGTTATGGATGTTGCTTTTACTCCACAGAGGGAGTTTTACTATCACAGAAATCTTAGTCCATCAATACACTCCTTTCTGGCAGAGACACCGATGGGATTTGGTCAGACTCATTGGCACAGGGCTGGGGAAAAGGGCAGCCCATATATGGGAGCAGTGAGACACCCCACACCACATCTTGCCCTGGTTCCTTTGGCCAACCTGCAGCAGTGGGATGGCAGTGGAAGCTGGGCTGGAGAGGACATGTTTTATAACAATATAAAACATCTCTTGTAGTGATGCAAATGCACACTGTTCTGCATGCCTTGATAGGCCCCACAGGGACAGTTGCTGCCCTCTGGATCCAGACCTGCCATTGGATTATTCAGATAAAAGAAACATATTTTTAATCCCAGACATGAAATTTGTATTCTGTCATTCAAACTGCTGAAAGCCCTTCACAACCTTGTGAAAACAAATGGTACTTCTTACCCTCCTGCACACACCTAACCATTCCTTCCAACCCATGGTGGACTTCTGTAGTAGGTTGATGCTGGCTGGATTACAGGCACCCATCAAAACCTCTCTATTGCTCCCCTCTAAGGCAGGACAAGAGAGAGAAAATACAACAAAGGGTTCATGAATTCAGGCCCAGGAGAAATCACTCATTAAATACCATTATGGGCAAAACCAGGCTAAATTAGAGCTATTAATTGAATTTATTAGTAAAAAAATCAGAGTGGGATAATAAGAAGTAAAATAAAATCTTCAAAACACCTTTCCTCCACCCCTCCCTCCTTCCTGATCTCTACTTCCTTCCCCAGCAGTGCAGAAAGACAGGGAATGGGGGTTATGGTCAGTTCATCACCTATGGCTTCTCCTGCTGCTCAGGGAGACAGTTCTCCATTAACTTGCCCAACCTGAGTCCATCTCACAAGCAACAACCCCCTGCAAACTGCTGCAACGTGGCTCCATCCCACAGGCAACAGTCCTGCTCAAACTGCTGCACTGTAGGTCACTCTTCCATGGGGTGCAGTCCTTCAAGAACAGGCATTTACCACTGTTTCTAAGTGGCCTAGTCTTGATCAGAAGTACATTTGTCTGTGGAGCCACCAGGGATTGCATCTGCTGGACATGGAGGAAGCTTCTAGCCACTTCTCACAGCAGCCTTTCCTGTACCCCTCCCTCCCACTACCAAAGCTTGGCCATGCAAACCCAATACATCTCCAAAAGTTATTGAAGTCTGTTCAGGTGTCACATATCTAACATGACTCCAATTTCAAGGTAACTTCACTTCTGAGCAAAGCCACTGATAAAATATGATTTCTGATGGTAGTGCTGAGCCGGAAAAGGTCTCATGACAGTCTAAGCACTATCAGAGGAGAAAAAAACAAAGTCTAAGAGATAATGTTACTTCAGGCTGTCACACAATCTCACAATCTATCCTTGGCCATGAGCCCTGGTAACATTTCCATCCTATATGACCTCCCCAGCGCTGTGTGCCCCTGCAGAGAAAGAGGGAGTGCCATACCTGCTCTGTGCCATTTGTTGTCTCCTCCACATTGCTGCCCAGCCAGCAAACCAAAACACTAAGACAGCTTCACTCTAAGGACAAGCTGTTACAGACACCCTTGAGCTCCCAGCTCAGTCATCAAAGACTTTTTGGCTTCAGAGGACTCTCTCACAAGCCTTTTTTTCTCAGAGAGAGCTCTTACTGCTACAATGCAGAAGAGCTACTCAACTTTTTCTGTTTCCATCAAGCCCCCACATCCAGATTCCAGTGGGAAAGCAAGTAGCTGGCATCACATCAGAGATGTCTTTTGTTTCTTGGAGCTGCCAGCATGCCATGCCTCATTCTAGCAAACAGCATCTCCCACTTGGGCATACATGACAGCCACGCACAATCTTCTTCCTTTGCTTTCTTGCTGGTAACACCTCTGTGACCTATTCATGGGCAATTTGTTTGAAATAGGATTTGTGCAGGAGTAAATCAGTTTTTAAGTGCTTTCAAAATCCTCACAGTCCATTAGCCTCCTGTAGATTATACATCTCTTGTTTGCTTTTGTTTTTTCCCCACTTCCTTCTGCACACATCTCCCGTTCTGCTAGCCCTTGGTTACACTTCCAGTATCATACACTGGAACCCACACACATCTTTGGTGTTTAGCAAGGCGTTATTCATTATTCAGAGTAGATGTAAATAGAGCAGCTCATCTCTGAAAGACTATTAAAGCAACATGGGAAAAACAAGAATAAAAGAGAAGTCTTGTCACACTATCCACCCTTCTGCCGTGCTAGGGCACTTGAGTTCATAGTCTGCTGATGAAGAACAGGTAAGGCTTAACCTGGCTATGAGCATCATCCTTGCCATGACATTTCCCTTCCTGGAGTACCACAAACACGCACTGCATTAAGAGATTTTTCCTTTCTGTGACTTGAAATGCACCATGCAGTTGTGGAACAGTCACCAGGGCTTTCATACTGTCATGGGAGCCAGAAGACTCAGCTCGCTCAAACCTCGAGTTTATAGGGATTTGGGTCTCGAAGCTGCACTACATTTGTTCTGTACATATAGGCCTGTACCAGAGAAGCTCAAAAAAAAAATCATCTCCTGGAAACTACCCAGAGCTTTTCTCTCTGAGGGAAACAAATGAGGCCTTAATTAATTTTCTTTCAAATACAGCAAATTGACTTCTGCTCCAGTTGTGCTACTTTCAAGCCACACAGCACAATGGTATTAATTCCACTTCACTTAAGGGCTAAATGTTCAGAGCAAGGAAAAGGGAGTTTCCTGTAGGTCTTGCTAATGTTGAAGTCAACAACCAAACCACCCTGGTTTTTACAGGAGTGGTTTCTTCAGAGTCTGCATTTTTGAGGGTGACTGTGACATGCCCCTGGGTTAGCACAGCAAAATATAGGATACATGAAAGGCACTGGCTGAGCAAATTGCCTGGTCCTTTGCATATTTTTAAAAGTCTGCCACATCTTGCCTCAAATTTCATTCCACAGGCTCAAAGATAGAAGCACTTTTAGTGCCCTGTCCTAAGGCTAGCTTACTGGTTTGCTGATCATCCTAACTAGCCCTGCTGTGTCAAACTTAATCTTTCTTAACACCCGAGTTTTGCCTGCAGGATTTCACAACACTGGAATAACACACAGTGTTCTGCACAGGGTCTCCTCAGTAGCTTGCAAACCAGTGGTGTACTCCTCACCTCTATCAGAGACACTTTGCCCAATAAACCAGAAGATCACATTTGCCTTCTTAGCATTTGCTTCATTTGGGAACAATCAGCACCTACCCCATGTCCCAGAGAATTGCACTTAAATCCCAGCAGAACAATTTGCCTGTACAGCAGCCATGCTGCACAGGTATCTCACTGTGGTGTTCTTCAGTGCCATGGACCTGCAGTAGCACCATCTCATGAATCTCATCCCTACACTGTGCTGAAAAGCATGAGAGTTGGAAGAAAAAATTTGTACAACAAAACCCAAATCACTGAGTCCAGTGAGACTGTCAGTTCAAGGAGAGAAACTGCAGGATCTGACTTATACACATATGCATAGGAAGCATCAATTCTACAAAACTGTTATGAGAAACTATCCATCCCTTTAGTACATTCAATGATACAGTAGCTGCATCACTGCTTATGTGTCACAGTAAAGAGGTAAAGGGGATCACTCTTGCTTGTCTGGGGGATTCTGTTTCAAAGAGGGTAAAGGTCAAGACCTCCTTCACCATAAAATCCTGTAAGCAATTTAAGTTACCTTCTAACCATTTGAAATCCTCTCACTGCCAAGTTTATCTAATATATTTAATATAGGGCTTCATTATCACATTGCCTATGCACTGTTTAGGGAAGGTGCTATTATTCTTCTTCACAGATGGAAGAGGGTGGTACAGATACTATAGATATCAACTCATACCACTTACTCAGTAAAAAAAGTGACAAGCAAAGAACTGAACCTGTTCCTGCCTAACACCCATTGTTCTCAGCCCTTCCTTCTTTCCAACAATTTCACGTTCCATGATTTCCTATAAAGCAGCCAAATTTACTGACAGCTTCTCCTCTGTCAACTCTGAAAATTAAATTAAGAAAGTCAAGCATCTCTTGACCTTTTTCTTCAAAACTAAGGGTGTATATATATACACCCTTATATATACCCTTATATATAAGATGTCTTTCTATTACACAGCAGGTTTTTGTTACAGGACCTTCATTAAATTCTTGGATTCCCACCTGTTCTTTCCACATGATTTTGCATTGTTTGGCTATACACAGACTCTGTACACCTCAAGGAAGCAATAAATCTTCATTTTATTTTCTTTATAGAAAACTCAGCCCTTTTCAAGCTGCATACTAAAACTACTGTCTGCTGACTTTCATATTTTGTGAGGCAACATCTGGCATAAAAAGTGATTGCAAATATGATCAGAATTAGGAAGATTTTCTTCTAGCAGTCTTCCAGTTTGCTTTATTCTCAGAAATCAGGCCAATAGAAAAGAAAAATCTATTTGGTACTGTCTCCAGTTGCAATTACTCATTCTTCAGGTAGAACAGTTTACCCTCTTGGGGAGGTTTTGTTGACCTGGGATTCAGATGATGAGTTCTGAACTGCACTGGAACTGGTATGGCCTCTGCGGCTCTGGACAGATGCTCTCTGATGCCTAAGGAATTCATAATCCCAGCTCATGCTGTACAAGAATAATAGAGTTTATGCCCTCCAAAGTCTAAACATAAAGCTATAGGTATAACTTGAGGAATTTACATGTAACCCTATCATTATGGGTAGTAGACTTCAGCTGCAGCCATTCGCCCGTAATTAAGCAGAATTATTCATAAGGGGCTTTGGCTGAAGTCATGGAAGTGTTGGTGGCTCAGGTCATTGTTAAACAGCATTAAAACAGCAGGGGCAACTCAGGCCTGGGCAACCTCATGTGGACCTAATGTGGGTGAGTAGTGCAACCCTACCCATGTGTGTTCACTTTGCTTCTATGAGTGGGATGTTTGTCCTCCAGTTCTCCTGAATTCAAGAGCAGGCATCATGGGTTTAACACCTCTGCCTTTCTCCCCAGGCCATATTAGACACCCAGGCAGGCTGAACACAAAGGCCCCATATACATCTTTCACACTCCATAAACATGGTTGTATGGATAACAAAACAAGGAAAGGTCCAGATTCCAAATCCCATCTCGTGCTCCCTGATGTGCATCACTCCCAGATGAGAGCAGAAGCAGACAGCAAATCTCTTCCTTCTGTCTGCCAGCTCCTTGGCACAGTACCATCAAGCAAGACCAAGTACAATCTAGGAATGGAAAACTATCTCATATTTAAATTGGAACATTAAATACTATATCATAGAATACTATGTTCTGATGTGGCTTCCGATAGGCAAAGGAGGAGTGAGGTGAGATTTTCTCAGCTCTAAAAATACCTAACCAATAAAATCCAAGCAGTGCTGAAGGTAGAAATCATACAAAAAGAGAAAGAATCTTACTATTCAGCTAATAAACACCTCAGATTAGTTAAAATGAAAATAATTTAAAATCTCCAGTCTTAATCTGACAGTTTGTTCTGTTTGATTACACTTTGCATTTTACTTCCCTTGAAGAGCATCACCAGCAATGTCATATTTCCCACTGTTCTTCAATAGCTTCATGTTGTGATTTCCAGGCTGTGCTAGAATAAATAGCACAGCTTGGAAACTGAAGCAGCATGGAAGACTGATCATTTGCTCAAAACCAACAGTTTTCAAGTAAATGAATGGGATGTAATTGCATTACAGCTTCAGCTTGAAAATGTAACCATGAAGCATTAGGATGTAACCTTCCTGTTGAGTTTACACTCAATGGCACTTGCTTATTAGAGACTGTTCTGGGTCACTGCACTATTTGTATATGGATAATAGCTCATGCACTTGTAGTTTGTAGTCCTGCATGGCTCACTCCATGTACTCTGGTCAGAGGTGTACTCTGACCTCTCATAACAAAAACATCCTCATACTAATTTCAGGTATTTGTTTACCTCCTCTTAAGTTTGCCCTATGACCTTGGGGCCATATCCTCCATGATTCACCATGTGCAAGGGCTCCATAACTCCCTCATGACCCATGAGTTCTCTAAAGAAGCAAAGCCTGACCAGAAGAACTGAGTGCCTTAGGTTCAAGAGCCACATCTGGGCTTTGGTTTGTACCAATATATACCAACATTCTAATTGCTCCAGAAATAACCACTGACAACAGAATATCCCAAAACCCAAATAAAATCTACTTTCACATTTGCATAGTTTCCATGTATGCAGTGACAAGGTTTTCCCCCCTCATTTTCTCTGCCAGCCTACCATGTTTTTTTCAAACAGCCCTGGTAACTGACTAGGCTTACCCAAATACAAAACTATTGCAGATGTGCCAAACTTGCACAAAGCCAAATAGAGAGCTGTTCAGCTTGACTCCAAGAAAGCATCCATACAGCAACACTGCTGCCAGTCCTTAATACAGAGAGAGACAAATCTCTGCAGATCCTTTCAGTTAGGAACCAACAAAATCTTTTAGTTACTGAGGACTAACTGGTTCAGTGAGACAGCAAGCAGCACACCCCATGGTGTTACCCAGCAAGATAAACATGAATAACAACTCACCATCAGCACACTGGCCTTAGACTCCAGCTTTATATTAGAGTGTAAGATACAGTATTTGCAATGCAAGGCTGTCCCCAGTGGCTGCCAAATATTTTGCTTCTGGCAGTAGCCCTCTGCATCGCCCCTACCATATGTCACCATTCCCAGCTACCTCCTCACACCCCATCCCTTCTCTGCTTCCCTGTTCTGTGCATCTGCCCCAGCAAAAAGCTCCATTTCCCTAGAGACTCCAATGAGGGTCAGCCACAGATGGCAACATTATGCAGAGCCTCTGGGCTGTGAGTGGTGGGGACGGTGCCTCAGCTTTGGGTGGTTACTTTGAAGTCTCTCAGGATGATGTGCACTCACCACACCAGAACAGCCTGGCAAGGGGCTGCAGAGAAGGGAAGCCTTGCCCACATCTCCCCGGAAGGCAGTCTGTGGCAGCAGGAGCAAAGAAAACGCCCATCCTGCCACCCATGGAGGAAGGGAAAGGCAGACTGTGCCAGGACTGCAGGCAGAGCAGAAGCACAGAGTGACAAAAGGCAAAGCATGGGAAATGTAAGAAAAGAACCAACACTGAAATCTCATGTAGGACTTTGGGTTTTGTCAGATTTTTACACTAGCATTGTGGCATGTTGGGCTTTGGACCTTGGCTATCAGGCAAGCCCAATGTATAAAGTCAAATGGGACTTCATGTTTAGCATTATCGTATAGCAGGTTGCAAAATCACTCAGGTGGATGAGCTGCAGGACTGTAAAAAAAGGATTATGGCATGTGACAAGTGACTGTTCAGAGGGAAAGAACCGGGGATACCACGGCAATGGGGATCAGTAAGACATTAGACTGAGTACCTCATTAAAGTTTTAAAATAATGCTTAAACCATCCAGCTGACAGAAAAAAGTTGTGCTGGAGAGACTCTAGTGTATCCTGGGAAAGGGGCAGGAGCTGCATCTGGGCAGGGAAGGGACATATTTGGGCAGATGCTTGGTGCCTGTATCCCAGCAGCAGCTAGGAAGAGAAGGGCAATATGCCTGGGAGAGACCAGCAAAAATTGTGTCAGAGGGCTCCTTACTCTTCTCTCCCCAAGGCTGTCCCTTTCCCCTCATCCACAGGGCTCAGGAAGGTGCAGGAATATTCTGCTGCAAAACCAGGAAGAGTCTAAGCAAGAGGGAACAGGCTGAGAGCTGAAGTAGCTACACAATAGGTCAAGGTTGTCCCAAGAATGGTATAAACAGCCTGAGACAGGGAATAGAAATTGCAAACTAGATGAATATAGGATTCAATCTGGAAAACAAAGGCTATTTAGCAAGGAAGAAATAATTCACCAAATAACATTCCTTTTGGCAGAGGAAGGAAGAATTCTGTAAAGTCAGACTATGTTGATCTAGCCTTAGGAGAGCTAGATAATTAGAGAAGGGGGACACAAAGAAATTAGCTAGGGAGGAGGAAGACAACACTACAGCACCAGGAATGAGCACACAGTTACCCTGTCAGGCAGCACAGAGCTGACTGCTGGGCAGGAGCCCACTGCCAAGTTCAGGGCTGTGTCTACCATGAGAGTCTGACACACTGGGAGGAGACAGGTGATAGCTCCTTGTGCAACTATGGGGGATTGATTTGTGATGACAGTATGTGTTCCTTGTCTCTGAGGGGACATAGAAACAGTTTACAAACACTTGTAAGGCATACATCCAAGCAGGAGGGAGTGCAAATTACTTAGAGAAGACAAAACAAAGAGAGGGAAAACCGAAGCTGAAAGTAACTTAAAAACTTTCACCAATGAGCTGTAGTAAGTTGTGAAATAGCTCTCATGAAGAGAGCAGAGAAGAACCCAGGTATGGGCAGTTTTAAAGTTGGATGGGAAGAAAGTAATTAATACATGAGCAATGGAAGGTATATGGAAGAATTTGTCAAAGTGATAAAAAAATTTCCACCCACTCAATCTGTAGTTCCAGTTTCCCACTGCCCTGCATCTCTTGCTATCATTAGTAGTGATGCAAAACAGGAAAATTTATTAAAAGAGTATTATTAAAGAGTAACCTTATAGTACTGCTCCACCTCAGCACACAGATTTCTAGACATATCTAGCCAACAGAGAATTAGGCTTTATAACTGTGTTTGGGAAAATGACTCCTAGCAGCAATCCACTTAAACTCCTCCAATGATCTCTTCTGTCCCCATCCCAAATCTCCTTTAGTCTTGATAAGGTAGGGATATGATTCCATGTTTGGATAGTATGTGGTAACGTCTGCTAAAGTCACATCCAGCTGCTTCTAAAAATCTCCTGATAAATCCCTTTTTAACTGTATTTGGGAGACCACTTACGAGACTCCCAAAGATCCACAAGGAAACCTGAAAAGATCAAGGCTCAAATACAGTCCCAACGAAGGCTGAAATAGCAACCTGTCAAAAACTAGGAGGAGCCTGCACCTTACCTGGCATATACATCTACCAGCTTAATATATCCCATGAGGAGGGAACACGGCTATGGCTTGTAGCTACAGTGCTACAGCAAGTATTAATGGTTAGCCCCATCAGCCAGAAAGCTGGGCTCTTCAGACAGCAGAGAGTTGTTCCCTGGCCTGAGGATTTTTCTCATGACTAATAACCAAACTGTATAACTGTTCCCTGCAGACTATTATGACAATGAATGAATGAGATCAGACTAGTCAATATGGCTTTTCGGTGGAGTTTGCTCACTTGCTGTGGATGCATCATTACCCTGTGCATTCATCAGCACAGGAATGAGCATGATTCAAAGTCTTTGCCTATACAATATGAAATGACCTGCAGCTCCTCACCTTTCTGCTAAGAACTCCAAGGCCTTTTTGGGTCCTTCTGTTGCTCTGTATCCTTGTCCTGGGCCATCCTGGAAAGTCATTTGGCGAGTATCATATCTTTCTGTATTAAAGCAAAGCATATCAAGCCGTACCTGTAGAAGTTAAATGAGAAATTGCTGAAAAACACTGACTTCATAACACAGTGACTAATGGCGCATTTACTACTCCTGTCCTCTGCCTGAAAAAATCAGAGTTGCTCCACTAAGTGGCACAGATGCTCTGCAGCTCCACAAGCAGCAGAGATCTTCTTTTGGCTGAATGGTATTTCCAGAGCAAAGCATTTCTCGACTCCATTGAGGCTGTTGAGCCCAGGATCCCTGTAGAAACCAGGGAAATTTCAAAGTAACTGCAAGCACCATATTCAAAGTGGGTACTCAAAAAGGTATACTGTATTGCAGGACACATCTCTGCATCAAGCAATAGCTTAAACTGGCACAAAAGGGAATAAGGTTTCATGGTTGGAAACTGCTTTGAACTGAAATCTGAGAGCTTTACCATTCCTTTCCAGCTCTGGCGTGAACTCCCTAGGCAGCTCAAGGTACCTTCATCTCCCTGGGGTTCACTTTACCATCTGTAAAGCTGGGTTAGCATCTCCTGCTCCTTCTTACACCCCTTTTTGTCTATATTGACAGTAAATACAGATGGGCTTGTTTGTGTGCAAGAACAGTGCAAAACAGGAGGCACGACCGTGAAAGTGCCACTCATTTGGGGAAGGTCTGCAGGGAAGGACGTGAGCTCAGAGGGGCAGGTGCAGGGCAGGACGCACAGATAGAGGGATGCGCACACAGGGAGGGGGGATGCCGGCAGGGAGGAACACTCTCCTGGCGAGCAAGGCGCTTACCCGCCACCCGAGCCAGCCCCACGCCGCGCCCGCCGCAGCAGCGCCCGGCCCGGCCCCTCGCCGCGGGAAGGCGGGGGCGGGTCCCCCGCCTGGCCGC
>JACBWW010000004.1:28830826-29150635 GCA_020086605.1 Lanius collurio | reverse complement strand
GCGGGCGGCCGCTGTGCCCGCCGCCGCCGCCGCCCCGCAGGTGGGGGCGCCGCGCGGGGCCCGGGGTGCCATGGAGGAGCCGCCGCCGCCACCGCCTGCCTGATCCCCGAGGCCGCCGGCACCGAGACAAAGAGCGGGGCTGCTGCCGCGCCCGCCCGGTGAGTGCCGCGGGGGACCGGGACGGGCGGGGGGCTCCGTCTTGCGCCGCCGGCGGCGGCCTGGGGGTAGGTCGCGGTCCCGCTGCTAGCCCTGCGTGACACCTCTGAGCACCCTTTTCACCATTCAAGCGCGGACACCCTCGTCCGCCACTCCGCCAAGCCCGGCGCACCTAGAGCATCCTCGTTCATAGCCCGGCCATCCTCAGCCCTGACTGCCCTCCCGGCGGCACAGACACACGCCGTGCACCCCCAGCACCCCCGTTCCTTGCTGAACGATTCTGCGCCCACTGCCCAAACCTGCCGGAGGACTCTGAGCGCCCCCACGTCACCCCGAGCACCCCCGTCACCCCGAACGCCCCCGCGCCACCACAGGCACAACCCGCGCGTCAGAAAGACTCCCCCACCACGCCCCTGTGCCCGACCGCCCAAACACAGCTCCCCGCCCCAGGCACTCCCGCCCCGGACAACTGTCCCTCCGCGCCCAACACCTCCCGCAACCTGCCCCGTTCCTGCACAAACACAGCCCAGCCCAGGCACCGCCTGTGCAGACCCCGCCGTCCCTTCCTAGCCACTCCTCGCCCCTGCCCGGGGACACAAAGGGGTCTGTGCGCCCGCTGTCCGCCCGCTCACCCGCCGCCGCTCTCTGCCCCGCAGGCCGAGCCATGGTGGAGCCGCCGGCCGAGCCTCCCCCGCAGCCCTGCCCGGCGCCCGGGGGGGCAGCGGGGGGAGAGCCGGCCCGTCCTGGAGAGCAGTCGCCGCTGCTGCACCTGGACCTGTACAACTTCGACTGCGCGGCGGCGGAGGGCAGCCGGTACGTGCTGACCAGCCCGCGGTCGCTGGAGGCCTGCGCCCGCTGCGCCGTGCGGCCCGTGGAGCTGCTGCCGCGGGCGCTGGGGGACCTGCTGAGAGAGGCGCCCGGGCGCTCCATGCGAGTGGCCGCCGGCCTCTACGAGGCCTACGAGCGGGAGCGCCGCCGCAAGCTGCAGCAGTGCCGGGAGGAGCGGGAGAGGATTATCCGGGAGGAGAAGAGGCGGATCCTCGCGCCCCTCGGCAGCCTGCCGCCTTCGCCCGCCGCCCGCGTCTCCTCCCGGGCTGCGGCCGCAGCTGCCGGCGGGCCCCGGACCCATGGCGGGGGGAAGGCCAGGGCATCGAGGGGTGCCAAGGGCAAAAGCCACTCCTTGGACTCGCTGCAGAAGCGCCGCGAGGGTAGCTGGGGCAAGACCTCCTCGGAGTCGGGCGCTTCGTCGTCCTACAGTGGGGAGAGCCTGCGGGAGCGCGGGGGCAAGGTGGGCGGCCGGGGTCGGGGGGTATCCGTCGCCAACGGGGCCCTGATGGGGCGCAGCTTCAGCCTGGGCGACCTCAGCCACTCACCACAGACTGCCCAGAGAGTCGAGAGGATCGTCAGGGAGGTGAAGAGGAAGAAGGGCCTCTCAGAGGTGCCTGAGAGAGACAAGAAGATCGCGGCGCTGATGATCGCCAAGCACCAGGAGGCCAACCTCCTGCGGGAGCAGCGGCAGGCAGCCCATCTGCAGTGGGACAGCCAGCGGCGCCTGGCTGAGCAGCGGAAGGAGCAGGAGGAGAAGGAGAAGCAGAGGGCCCTCCTGCAGGGTCAGCGAATGTGGGAGAGTCAGGTGGAGAAGCGGCGAGGGAGACTGTTCCAGGAGCAGGAGGAAGCTGCCCTGGTGAAGCAGAGGCAGCTCCTGGTGTGTGAGGAGAGGTGGCGGGAGCAAGCAGAGAAGCAGGAGCGGCTGCGGAGGGAGAAGCTGGAGAGGGCCATCAAAGAGGACAAGCAGAAAAAGCTCCATCAAGAGCTCAACCTGAAGGCGAAGGAGGAGGTCAAGAAGGAGCACCAGGAGCGAGAGGAGCAACTCCTGCAAGAGAAGCTGTCCACAGCTGCACAGAAGAGGCTAAAGAAGGAGGTGCAGTTGCAGAAGGAGAAGAGACTGTTCAACCAAGCAGAGAAGCTAAAGCACGAGGCCTTGCTCAAGGAACTGGCCAAGCAAGAGGCAGAAGAGAAGGAAATGCTGAAGGCATCCCTGAAGATGAGTCTGACAAAGGCTCAGGAAAACTATGAGCAGCTTGTGGAGAAGAGGAACCAGGAGCTGAGGGAGAAGGCCAGGCGTGAGGACATGCAGATCCAGAGAGCTAAACTGGCAGCAGAGAAGAAGGAAAGAGAGCAGAAGGAGCACTTGGAAGCACTGGCTAGAGAGACAGAGAGAAAGCTCCAGCATGCTGCCCAGGTGGCCGAAGAGGCTGTTCAAGAAAAAGCTCGCAAAGTGGTCTTGAGCCGTCTGGAAAAGGAAAAAGTGCAGAAGATGAATAAGCAAAAGGTGGAACAGTACGAGGACTTACGGCGCAGGGAAATTCTCCTCTCTATAGAGAGGAAGCTGGAGAGAAGTGAGCAGATCTTCAAGGAGAAGAAGACTGTCTTAGAAAATGCCAGGTCTGTTGCTCGAGCATCCTTCCATGTCCGGGAGAAGGTGCGGGAGGAGACAAATGTGCGCACCTTCGACAAGATGGCCTTTGAAGCAGAACTGCATGCTCACCTTAGTAAGAAATGAAAGATCTTGCCATGGATGAGTGAGGATCCACCTCTGCTTGTCCATCGTAATGTGACGGAAAGCTCCTCAGCATGAGCATTTAAAAAATAACGAAAACCAACATCCACCCTAATTTCTTATTTTGGGGGAGCAGGGTACCGCACAAAAATGTGGCAGCTATTTCACCTACTGTTTTCAATACATTTTTCATTCTGGGTGTGTTTTAAAGGCTGGGCTCAGTCATCTTTAGAGAGAGGAAGCAAGTTTTTGTGTCCTCCACCCCACAAGCACATGCATTTTCTCAGAGAGGGGTGCAAAATCTGCTTGAAGCCTCTAAGTTACGGATTGTTTACACCAGAGACAACTACAGCTGCACTTTCCATCTGGAAATGCAAACAGAGGTTTCTGACTACAAGAGCCTGCTGAATAAGAACTAGAACCCCCCAAGCTGTTCTTCCTGGAGTAAGGGGGAGTTTGGTTTAAGTTACAGGACTGCATTTTCAAAGCTGCTGCACTCCCATGCTGAAGGTGAGGAAGGCTGGAGTACAGAATGCCATATGCCCTGGGTACCCCTTGGCTGCTGCTGGTACCAAGCTAGGGAAGGCACAGATCAAGGCCCTGTAAGTAGACATCATGATCAGAGCTGGGCAGAAGCTGTCTGAAAGTGCTCACGAACACAATTTTGTTGTTGCTGTTTGTAACTCTTACCCCTCCCAGGTATCTTCATCTCTCCTTCTCCTTTCCCAGTTTCTCTTACAAACATCTGTAGAATTCCTTCTTTTCTTTTGGAGGAGGGAGAAAAGGAGAGAAGTTAGTGGGCAGTCCATAAACTGACAAGCACCCACACAAGCCACTTGTTCATTAAGATTAAAAAAAATGAAGGAACCTGTGGAATCTGGATTTGGGGGGAAATACGGAGGTCACTTGTAAATGGAAATCACCACCCTCAGGAATTCTCAAAACTCAAGAAGACCCTCAACCACCTTATCCAATTTGCCCTGTCTTGAGCAGGAGTTTGGACCAGATATCCTCCAGGGTTCCCTTCCAACCTTATAGTTCTCCTGAGCTGCATACAATGAGACATTCACCCAGCTCTTATCATCGTCTGCTGATCGGGGCAGCATTTCTCTGTCCACTGGTGCTAAGAGTTGTATTCTTATATAGAGCACAAGAAAGAGTAGATGCACAAAATAAGGTACATTACAGATTCTCTTAGGTGAGGATCATGTCTTTTTTATAAGAGTTAACTCAATACTGTTTAGAGGGAACTGAGTCCTTCTGCAATTAAGTACACCAGAAATGTGAAAAGCCTACCTGTACCCTGTGCACAAAATTCAAATACAACAGTGTTCTGCTCCAGGTTTCCACATTTACTCTCTGTTAAGTTGGGAGTTGCAAGCACACATCCAAAGCAGTCCCTTTGCTTTTCTTTTTCTGGCTCTGGCCAGCATCAGCTCTCTGTTCCTCCATCTGTGACACCGTATTGGGTTGCTCTGGTGATAGTCAGATCTGGAGCATGGAGGAGAAGCAGCAAGAACAGACAGGATCTTGTTTCTTTGCAGATATCTCTGACGTACAACACAGTAGAAGAGAAAAGCAGAAGAAGGTTGACATATGGCACAGACATGCAGTCTCACATGCATAGATTGCTTACCAGAATTTCCCAGGAGGTAACAGCAGGTCAAAACCCTCCTAGAAGGCTTTAAAGAAGGTGTTAAATGAACAGTACCAACAACAATAGACCAAATACACCTTGGTGCCCTGCAAGGCTAGAGACATTACACAAACAGTGTTGAAAATGAAGAAGTAGGTATTTTTTTTATTTTTATAGAACTTGCTCTTCTTTGAGTCATGGTAAAATTGGTGGTGTTAAGGGCAGGCAGCATGAAAGTAAGAATTAGGGCACCGAGCAATGTTTGCTCTGTCAGCCATTGGCTCACTGTGTAATGCTGGGCAAGTCCCCAGAGGCTGGACTTGCTCCTATTGATATAAACAGAAGTGGAGTTCGGCTCTTGGGGTTGCTGGGACTCACAAGAAATGGTAAGACTCGGCTTGGCAAAGCACTTAAAAGACTTTGAACAAATGTTGCTTACAAAGCACAAAGTAATATTTATTTATTTATGTACTTATTTATTTATTTATTTATTTGAGTGGTTATCAAAGTAAAACATCCCTTGGTGAAAAGCATTAATTAACACCAAAATCTGGTAGCTGTGGAAAGTACAGCTGCATTACTGTATTCAGCAAGGAGGCTGTCCCCTCACCCTCGTCCTCAAAGCAGCAATTAGAATGGTGAAACAAATCCTGCTGTAACACTGGACAAGGTCCTTGAAAACACACAGACTTCTCCACGTGTTGTCCATGCTGCAGAGATCTATGTGTGCCCTTGTAGCTGCAAAGACCTAGGAGAGATGGCCAGTGGCCCAAATCCAACCAGTGCAAAACTGCCCTTGCTCCTTGACAGCACTAAAATTGGGATAAAACCTGCAGTGATTCCAGCATAGCCAATGTTTCATCTGGTTTGTAGCCTTTGGGGCTGCAGAGAAAGCCTGCCAGCATGGATATGAGAGCTTTTGCTTCCTGTGTTGTTGCACTGTGGTTGCAATTCACTGCTGGGTTCATTCAGCAGAGGGAAAATGGGGAGAGCTGCAAAACAGCGGAAAGAAGGCAAATGGTACTGGGTGAATGAGCTGGCAGCCTCTAACTGGAGCAGCATTTTTACCCAAAAGCTCTACTGCAGTCTACCTGGAGACCATCCAAACCTCCCTCTGACAAGGGTATTCCCAGACTGAGAACATTCTGCAGCCCAGGAGACACATCTTGGCCACTGACTGTAATTACACCTGGGGTCCATCTCTTGCTGCTGACTGAGTTTGACACCTTGGGGCTACAGCTGACCTAATCAACACAGACCCACATGATGGTAATTGGTTTGGCAAACTAGTGTTCCTATACTGTGCGGTGTACTGCTGAAGTTTTGAATGTGCAATCTGAGAAAGAATTTTTTTTTTTCAAAAGACATTAATCTGTGTACGGATATTTTTTTATTTCTGTTGTGGTTTAAGTCCAAATTCCATGAAATGCAGTGGAGTTTTTGAGTTTAAAATTGCAGCATGGAAAATTTAAGTCAGCAGTTTGGGTGAGAGGTATTTCTTGGGTCTGCTTATGCTTCTGTTTATTTGAGAAGGAATTCTACTGCTGGATTTGTGTAGGAACAGAAATTAAACCCTGGGTCACATGTCAAAAGTATGGTCATTTGAGACAGGGCTTTATTTGGTGTTTTTGCTGTTGAGCTGCAGGCTAGGGAGAACTAAAAATCAAAGCAAGCAACATGGAGGAGAAGTACTGACTAAGGAGCAGTTTCTTTTGGCTGAGCTCTGGAGGAATTTTGGAACACAAGGGAACACATTTTGCATGTTCAGAATCTCTCTTGTTTATGTGGATTGTCTAGTTTTTAACTACATCTGGGCCAAAACTGGAGCCCTTCAGTGCCAGAGAGAGTGCCACCAATCTTATCTGCATGCTTCCTCTTTACACAAAATTAATCACTAAAACACAAATCTCTCTGTCAAGGTTGAATTTGGCAGATATGTTCAAAAGCTATTAGGAGGAACAGCTACAACACCACTAGTTAATATTTTACAAAGTAAATTTTAAGCAGGTTTGTACTAAGTTCTTTCACCACATGAATAAGAGGGATGCGAGGATTAGATTTCTCGCCTGGGTTGCCTACTGTTTTTCTCTTAGGATGCTTATGGAGCTCCAAGCTAACTCAGTGCTAAAATTTCTGCAGTTCCAGGGGAATTCTGTTCACTAAACAAATGCTGAATATGCAGTGCTCACAGGTTTGAGAGGGGACTTAGTTTGATGTCTTTATTAAGCCAAGGCTGGACAGGGAGATGTGGGAAACACAGAATTTGCAATACATAGTCAGCTAGGCTTATCATATCCTACCTGAGGATGGCTTCTCATTGCTTCACTTGTTGCATCCAAGACTTGCTTTCAGCTGTAGGCATTCTTCTCCTGCTGGTAAAGACAAAAATGGAATAGTTGAAATGCCATTTTGAACATGTTTTTTTGATTTGGGCTTTTTTTGGTTGGGGTTTTGTTTTAAAGAAGATGCAGGGAGATGTAAGGTTGAGATAAAAAGCTAGTTAGATGCAGCACATTATGGATGGTAACTGTGCCTTCCACTGTCTGCTCTGTGTACCTGGGACTGTGCTGATGTAGAGCAGCCACTACATCCAGGAGAGCATCCAGGAGAGCAGAGGTGCTTTGGGAGGTGCTCTGTGATCTGTTCTCACATCACACATGCTCCCTTCAAAGCAATCAAATGTAAGCTCTAATGCTTTGCTGAGTCAAGCTCCCAGGGAATTTAGTTTGTTAGGATTGGACTTAGCCTTCATAGTTGTAAAAGAAGGCTGTCGTAGGCAAAGAAGAGGAAGACACTGGCTTAGCCCTTCTGGAAATCAGCCCCAAGACACCTGCTTGGCAGTGGAGCACAGGGATGTTGCACAGGTGCGAGCTGATGGAGCCCTAATACAACTGCGTGTGGGAGTGCAGCCCTGCCAGTTCTTGGCAAGCAAGTAGCACCCACCGTAAAGAGCCGGTAGGGAGGCACGGTAAGAAAATCATAATGCTTCTGGCTTCTAGGCAGGCAGCAGCCCTGCCCTCTTTTTTGGTAAGATATTACTAGGTGATGTTTTGAAGAGAAAACACTGTGAAGAAGAAAAAAAAAAAAAATGCAAAACTCTTCCACACAAAATACCTGGAAACATTCTCAGTTTATGAAGAGCATGCAGCACTCTGGGGATGCCAGCCTTCAGAGCCTTCATAATGGAATATGTCCCACATCCCACATGCATCTTAGGACATGAAAAAATTCAGTTCTAGGTCTGAATTCTTTGTCCTTAGCCCATTTTTTTGAGCATCCATCTTTACTATGAAACATTACGTTGTTATTCTAAGATTCTAGTCTGAAAGAACCCGAGTCTTTCTCTGGTAACTTTGCACTCGCCTCCTACATCCCTGCCGTTCAGCAAGGATCCTCTGCATTACAAAACCACTCTGGCAATAAGAATCATCCTGTATTACAAAACCAAACTGCCAGTGCTATTTTGTTCTTATGTGCTTTACACAGCTCCCTGCATCTAATCTCAGGACCTGGCTGTGAGTTAAACTAGTTATCGCCCCCAGCCTAAGTACAAGCAAACTGAAGCAGAAAGAACTGATGTGATATGCCCCAGGCCGTGTTGGCCTCCCTGATCTAGCTAGAGCTCTCACTCATGTTCTCCCTAAGCCCTGCGTACTCCTCTAATTAACCTCTCCTGGTTGTAGTGGAGGGATATCCCTGTGTCCCTGCTGTGGCAGCTCCCCTGACTCCTGATCTGCCGCTGATACTTCACAGAGGATAAAGGTTTTAAGCCACCACTTCTGGGTATGGCCCCCAAACCCTGAAACACTTTTAAATGGGGGACCTGAAGGTTAGATAAGGCTACACTGGGAGCCCAGGACAGGGGCAGGGTGAGAGGAGGGTGCATTGGCAGAAATAGGCAGGAGCTACAGATGGAGATGTTAAATGAATGAGTAAACATGGACTGAGTATCCTTATACCATCCTGGCTAGCTAGAATCACTTAGATCTCTATGTATGACAGCATTCAATAACACTTTCTTTCAGCATAATAAACTTTCGGGGCCCAGTTCATCCCATTAGTTTCCTCTCTAGGGCCAGCAGAGTTATTCCAGGAGTGAGTACAGCCTAGACATATTAAACTTTTCATTATTTATGTAAATCACAGTGGCTTGGCAGAGCTTAGGCTTTCAAGAGCTTTGTGGAAATTTCCTCCTGCCTGAGCAGTAGTACCCAGGCAGTGGGATAGGATGGTCACATATCAGTTGATATTTTTAGACTGGGTGACAAATTTGTCAATACCCTGGTGCTGAACATTGTGTTCCTGGGTGTTTACAAATCAGCATCTGCTTAAGCAGCTCAGTGCAGCTGAGGGGACGAGCAGCTGGCACAGAAGTACCTTGTCAGAGAGCAAGCTAAACAGTGGGGAGTAAGAGATCTGGCTCTTCATCTGTTGGGTGGTACTGGGAATGTTTTGGTTTGTAGGAGGGTGATGTGATAATTTCGTCTCTTTTTTAATCACCTCCAAAGTAAGCTGTGCTATTTTTGGCAATTATTTAAAGATTTATAAGAGGCAGGAAAATAAATGAGGAAGGGAGTACAAAACACAGATGTGTAGGTAAAGCTGGAAGCCATTTTCATTTCCCTCCTGAAAGAAGCTGTATTATGCCAGCAGATGAGAGGTTTTTTAAGGGCCCCGTTTCATGCAGTTTCTTAGACCCTAGGAGGGGGCCACTCTCTTCACAAGCTTTTCTGCTTATACACCTGTCTCCAGTACATGCTGACAAGGCAGGCTTCATGTTTACCTCCCAGCAACAGCTATTTCTTCAGATTTCAAGGAGAAGGTGAGATCCATGAACAGGCACTATTTTCACTGTAGAAGGACCACTACACAGCCATCCTGGGTGGACGCGGTCCACATCTGAAATGAGCCCTGATGGAAGAGTGGTACTGTGTTCTCATCAAGGAATTTCAGCAGCCCTCATCCAGACATTCTAGGAGCCTCTGCACCATTTTCAGCTCCCACCTGAAGCTGTAGAGCTGTCCTTATTTCCTAGTTTGATCCTGAGGCTCCTGCTCCCATTGCCTGCAGCTAGGTACCTGGGGAGTTGACCACAGGGTGCAGCCAAGTCTCCACTTGTCTGCAGAGGCTTCAAGAAAACTAATTTGCCCTGCTCTTCCTTAAACTGGGACATCTGAGCAGGAGCAACTACAGGAGCTGTCTGAATCTGGGCTTTGGGTAGCATAGATTGAAAACCTACGGAACTGTGGTGTTGTGGCATAGCAAAGGGATACTACTGTTTTATTTTTAGCTGTCAACACCACTGCTAATTTGCTTCCCTTGCATTGCTTTCCCAGACAGTACCATGAATGGGGCAAGCATTAACAGCCCCAGAGGAAGTTGTTAGCTGTTGCCCTCCCCACTTAGACCAGTGCTTGGCATGGGAGGCAGTGTCTCTTCTTGCCCGAGAGGGAAGCTTTCCTTTCTGCAGTCATCATCACTTCATGCACAGGTGCTCTGGGGACAGGCTGGCATCCTAAGATACAGCCGTCCTATCACCACTATCACCAGCTTCTCCTTATGACCTGGCAGTAAATAAACGTCTAGCTCCTGTAGGTCGGCGTGACCTGTCATGACAGGAATTTTAGATATGTTGTAACAGCTATAAGTCATGATGTTGCTTTTTCTGTTAATCAGTTTCACCTACTGCTGCTCAGTAGGAAGTAAAGCCAGGGAGGATTGTTTCCGTAAACCAGAGGTGACCTGCCTGCTCTCAGAAAACACTAGGCAAGCTGAGGGCTTCAGGGCTTTATACAACACTAGAGCACCTGACGTCTTAGGTTAGCCGTAGATACACTCCATACCAATTTTCATGGTAGCTGTCACTCCAACTTACAGCTCTTGGGTGCTGTGAGTCCTAATATTTTCCAGGCAGAAGGCACTCTGTCTTGTAACAGAATTTTTCTGCAATTCCTACAATATTTCAAAGAACCTGCACAATCTGTTTGCAGAATGAGGTATTTCAATGTATTTTACTTATGGTTCCATCAAAAAAATTATAGAAGTAAAGATTCCTGAAGGCAATGATGTTCACACCCAGAGCTACTGTCCTCTGTAAGTATCTCTGATCAGACTGCACTGTGCTACTCCAGAGATTTCTTGCAGCTCCTGCCATCTGGGAGACTGCAGATTGCTCCCTGCAAAGACACTATACTCCAATGTAGATGCCACATGATTCAGTCACAGCCTGCGAGTCCCCAGATGCACAGAAAATTTGCTGTAAGGTACCAGGGGAATTTCTGCAGAGTCTCCTGGAATCCGCAGGGCCACTTCCATGCGTCCTGACGCCGGTGCTGTATTAACTCCCGTGCTGTACAGTACCTGCTGACCCACTAATGCTGTCTGAGTCCTCTCCATGGCAACGCACTGCAGTGTCCTCAGGTACAGAGAGGCATCCTGCAAGCAGGCAAGGCTGGCCAGGGAGTCAATGTATCAGATGTACTGAGAATAATTTTAACATAAGTTTTTTTCTGTGGGGCAATTGGAGGCACAAATGCAGAGGGGGAAAATTTCTCCCCAGAGGAAATGAAAGAATGTGTGAAGAAGAAATAACAAAATGAGTTATTCAAATATCCTTAAAAACATAGGAGACATGGTTTATATGTCTCATGCAACAGATTTACATGGCCAAGGAGTTTCACGCATTAGATACCCTCAGGGAATGAAGAATGGTAGAAAGTACTTTAAACCTCAGGTAAGAAAGGAATGATGTTTTCCAACAAAGGTTGGGGTTGGCCAGAGTGGAAAACTGTAGAAAAACTGTTCTAGACATCTCCAACTTGGGTGGCTCTCATACCACTAACAGCAAAGAAACAAGTCCCGAATGCATGGTGAGAGTAAGGAAGGAAAAGAGAAGCCTAGGGTAAGCACATACAGGACTTAAACAAATGTATAGTATAATGGAAATAAGACTGGGCCCCTACATGACAGTCATGATGAATTGTGAATTTTTTTATCTCTCCTACCTGTTGAAGGCTCCTCCATTACAGTCGCAGAGAAATGCCTTCTGGAGCACCCCAGCCCAGTGGCTTCCTCTACCCCAGGCCTGCATGGGTGCTGCTCCAGGCATCTGTGAGGCAGCAGCCCACAATGTTAGGAAGGAGCCTGAGCTTAACCACCACCCTTTGGGCTCTAGGGCAGCAGCCAAGTGTGCCCAGGGTTCTCCTGTGAAGCAGAGGGTGATGAGGAGTACTTCCTTTGGTATTTGGATCTGGGCTGGCAGTGAAAGGATTTTACCCTGTGTCAGTGGTAGGATCAGGAGGATGAGCTAAGAAGAGGTATGTATCTCAAGACCACTTCATTCTCAAGGATGAAGAAGCACATTTCTACTAAAATTGTTTTAATTCTGCTTTTTTTGGGGGGGGGGGGGCGGGGGGGGGAGGAGGGCATTGGGGTTTTTTGGTTGGTTTTTTTGGTTTGGTTTGGTTTTGGGGGGAGTTCTTTTCTTTTCTTTTCTTTTCTTTTCTTTTCTTTTCTTTTCTTTTNTCTGGTTTTTTCTTTTCTTTTCTTTTCTTTTCTTTTCTTTTCTTTTCTTTTCTTTTCCTTTTAAAGTTGTTCAGTTTTTTCTTTCTTAAAACCCAAATTTAATGTCAAACTGTCAGAGTTTGGTAGAGACCCACAGCATGCCCATAGTCCAGTTCTCATTAGGGAACTGGACTGCTGGCTGGCAGCGTTTCCCAAAGACCAGATCCATCCCTGCCTTTATTTGTAAGCAACCATTTCGATTCAGTCACCAGGCCGAGGACTGGTTCCTGCCTGCTAAGGTCAATTGCCCAAGGGCAAGCACATGGTGACAGTTAGCACATTGCTCTGTCCAACAGAGGTGGCACCACAGCCAGAGGTAATACGAGGCTGGGGCTGTTTCCAGAGAGAGCAGGGACCTTCTGAAAGGGAAAAAACAGATTAAAGGGGAATCAATCCTTAACTATGCAGTGACAGCCTGGGAAGAGAGGATTGCTCAAAAACCCCAAGGGCCTTCCCTCTAGAATGGTAGTGCCTCACTGCTGGCAAGCTGGATGTGGGCTCTTGTGTCCATCTTCTTCTCTGGCAGGAGCAAGAAACAGAATTACAGCAAAAAGCAGGGGACAGAAGTCTGGCTGTGGGGATGAAACCTCCTAGGTGAGACCCTGTCAGTCAAAGCCCTCTCTGAACTCACTTGCAGACAGAACCCTAAATACTGTTGGGAGAGTGGGCTTCAACCCTCAGTTTGCACAACCTGAAACCTGGTCATGCACCCGTGCTCTGATGCATTTCCTGCACGTGCTTGGATACAAGGTAGGCTAGTGGGGCTTCCCAGCGTGCCAGCTGCATGCATTGTAGCCATATCCCAGCCACAGCTTTGAAGCAGCGGGAAAGGTTGTATCTCATTCTTTCCCAGTTCAAATCTGCAGGATTAGTTGTTTATTCGGAGTCCCTTCCCCCATTGACAGAGTGAAGGCAAAATAATTATAAACCTTCTTTTTATATATGCCAGCTAGCAGACAGGATCAGTACACAAAGGGACTCCCTGATTTCTGACATGCTTAAGCCCTCAGACGACTGTGGGGTTTTTGCACCATATGGCTCTATCACTTGACAAAATAGTGCCCTAGATAGGCAGGTTGTTTTCCAGTCTGCCACCAAATTAACTTAGGAGGATGGGCACATACAGCAACAGTTTCTGCATTGTTGCCACTGTTTCTGAGGACTCCAGACCTATTGCAAGCCACTGTGTTTTTGCAGCCCCTCCTGCCCCCCTCCTGGACCAGCTACCAAAGGGATTAAACACAGCATGTTATCTACTGCAGTGGCTTAATCACTAAGCAAAGCACTCATCCCCTGACCACAAGGTCAGGGAATTATCCTCCTGACAGATAACGCAGCCAGGGCTTGGAACAAAATGAGGAGCTGAACTGTCACTGCAAGCCCACAGGTCACAACTTTATTGCTGTTTCTGGGGAAGTGATGCTGCTAAGATGCTGTGAAAGTGGAGCGTGACTCTTCCCACCTGCCACAAAATGTCTTTTGGTGTCAGGGGAAGATAAACACAGCAAAAATGAAATTCAGTTTTGGGTACATACATTCTCCTCTCTTAAACACTTCTTATTCCAAACCTGTCCCTGTGAGAGCAAAAGGTTTTGATGGCTGGATGTTTTTGGCACCGTGTACTAAAGAGGCTGAAGAGCCAACTGAACACTGTGACTGGGCCAGAACAGAAGTGACCTTGGGGGAAACTTATATATCTAGAAATGCAGTTTCAGAAGGCATAGGTTCTACACATCAGTTTCAGCAGAAGGTGGGAAGATCTATTCCCATGTAAGCTGGCCTGTTGGGATGGAGCTGCAGGGCCTGAAGTCCCACAGCTCACTGCATGGCAGTGGGCTGCAATAGGGCAACTCGCACCAATGGAGGGAAGAGTTCTTCCTTTGAGATTTAAATATAGAGAGCCCAGGTCTGATGCCACCATAAAAGAGTGAGGAAAAATCCTGACACAGAGAGTTACAAAGTGAGCTTCTTACTAGGCACTAACACAGGGCATCAGCTCCTGCAGTATTGCTGTGAGTGCCTCAGGACCCTCTGCACAGAGCCAGGCAGGATGAGCCATGGTCTCCTGCCTGGTGGCTGCCAAGAGCAGTGCCTTTTCATGGAATGGGGAGGTGTAAACTGAGATTATAGAAAAAGGCTGATAAGGTGAGGCTCTCTACCCAAAGCTGGGTAATACAAATAGCTTGCAGCTCTCCAGGTGACTCCTTCATGGAGTGAGAAGATATATATGATATATATGTATATATGAGAAGAACTCCAGAGGGGGAATCCACATCTCTACAAGAGTCTAGGTCCCAAAGACTCTGGTTGAAATTATACAAGTGCTAAGTCTTTCTTGTTGAGCCTTTCCAAAGCAGCTAAGCAATCAAACGACATCTTCTCACCTCTCCCAGCACATCTTGCCTTTTGCAGGCTAGCTGGTCCCTAAAGGCCCCAGCTGTTACCATTTATCTGTGAAATTTTCCCACCCTGCCAAGTCCCTGTGCCTTACCTGTGAACAAGGGCCACACTGCAGCCAGAAGCACTGCTCTTCTCCATCTTCCCACCAGGAGACGCTTCCTGCAGCACTGGTGTGGAATGTGAGAGAAGCAGCTCCCACCTTAAAGCACAAGATTAACACAGGTTAGCAAATGTCACTGTTCTTCAGCTATAAATCAAGAGTAAAAATGTTTCTTATTACTTTAGCTCAAAACATGAAGGATCTGATTGTCTCTCAGATGTCTGTCTCTACTAAGCTTGGTGGATCCTCCAAAGAGCTCACTGAGGTTGTGTGCATGCTGTTCATCCTCCTGAGGCAGGGCACAGACATCAGAGCCCTTGCCATACACCCACCTCCAACCTAGCAGCTGAGGCACAGCAGAGGCACAGGCAGAATAAGTAACCTGCCTGCCCTGCAAGGGGCCTGGATGAGCTAGCTGCAAATAAAGGTCCTTTTTCCCCGTCTCTTATCTCAGGCAAAGGAGACAACACCCCACAGTGCTCTATGTGGAAAACAGAGCACTAATAAAGCTTTAGATTTTCCACTCAACTGCTGCTCCTCAGCTCCCCTCACTTTCCCACCTGCATTTTTCTGTGCCTTTGGGGAAATCTGTATTTTTCTATATTGTTCTTAACTAGGAAAAAAAAGAATCCCCTTCCATTAAGTGACTCTCAAGAGTAGAGACAGGGACATGCATCGAGAACTATCGGCCTTACAGTCTGCCAGGGCCCCTCTCCTCAGTGTCTCTCCCACGGCCACTGCCCCTGCAGCCCCAGGATCTGCAGAAAGCACAGTCCGAGCCTCAATGTCACTCTGTCCATAGCAGAAGGCTGCATGACCCCTTCAGAAAAACCACATCTCTCTTCTAGAGCATGTAAAGGAAGGACCCCTTTTAACCATACAGAAATCAAGTAGCTGTCTTGTGTGTGCTTCTCTCCACAAGGATGTGACTGGGTATGCAACCCAGGGCTTGTTCTGACCAAGCTACAAAGTGCCCCCAGAAAGGGAAATGGCTTTGCAAGTTCACCAGGTTAGCTGGGAAATGGCATGAGCTGCTTTCTCCTCCCATGGAGCTCCAGCCTGGCACCCCTACTTACTAGTTTTTCCATTTCATTGAGTTTCACCTCTTCCCTACAAGTAGACTTTACTCATGACTTCTCTACATTTGTACCATGCTCCAGATGAGAGCATGGCCACCAAGAACAGGACCATCTCTTCCAGAGGATTCACCAGCCTTCAGCCTCCAAAGGTGATAGCAACTAGCCTGGATAACAATTCATCTTCCCCCAAAAAGGGTCAATATACATTTAGATACAAATAGCTCTTAGAAAATGTATGTAATTAAAATAGCCCCTCCAGTAGTAAGTCTAAGGGCCTGGGACAGCAACTGCTTTCCTTCTTCTCCCCGTGAGTTGTATCAGATCCTGCCTGCTGTGTGAGATGGGCTCCCTCCCATCTCCCTGCTTCCTCTCCTTCCCCTTGCTCAGGCACTGCCAGCTGGGTTTGCCAGGCTTCCCTTGGGAACTCCTCTGCCTTCTGGCTCTCAGTGCTCAGCCAAGCCATGGAGGCCTGCTAGCCCACGTGCTCCACAGCCAGCTGCTGCTCCTGAATACCTTCTGGAGGATCTGTGCTGGGTGTGTGTAGGAATGTGTTGGTCCAGGCAGCAATTAATGCAGGGGGGGAAATCCCCAGTGTATGCCAGAGACGACATGCTGTGGATCCTGTCCCCAAGCCTTTTTCACCATCAATTAAGAGTGGCACTGAATTTCACCCTGTGGTAAGTAAGTGAAATGTACCAGTCTGTGGCAAGCAGAACAGATTAGAGGCTGTTTTCAATAAATCTCTGAAGATTAGGGAGAAAGGAGATTCCATAAAGGAAAATCTGATTTGTCTTTGGCACAGCTGTCCATCTAAAGATGAGTACCCACATCCCACTTCTGTACAGTTCACATTTCTTCACACACAGCCTCCAGAAAGTGAGCTGATGTCATGGCTTTACTACTGTAACTAGCATCCATGACATGGCAGGCTGTGGTATCAGGGCTGTGAGGATGGCAAATACTGACTCATTTCTCCTTAGAAAGGAGACAGGATTCATTTCATGTTACCTTGGGAACTACCACCCTGCCATGGCAAACATCACATGGACAGGCAGAGAAAAAGCTGAATATAATCCTGTCTGTCCTACTGTCTTCTGACCTTAGACAGCACAGCCTCCTTCTTCCATAATTGATGTCTCCTGCTGCAGAAGCAGCCACAGCTTCTGATTCTCTGGCTATCCCATTACAGCAGTAGTAAGAGCAAGCCTATTATTCTGCAAAACAATTCAAATTAATTCAGAGCCTTAAACCCGGAAATCTTTCAAACACCACCTCTCCCTTGCTGCACTGCAGCTACAAGAACTCAGCAGCTTCCTCCCTCCATTTTCCCCATGAGCCCACTGTCTGGGACACACATGCCATCTCCTCCAAGGAAACAGTTTCTTGTTTTCCTTTCACTGACATGCAGAGATACTTAAAAGATCCCCGATGCATGTAAGAGGGGTGTCTTTCCAGGGCTCTTAGGATACAGCTGCAGTCTGTTAAATCATGTGGATAGGAAAGCGTTGAGGAAATTTCTGGCACACCAGCTGTCTGACCTGACTTATTTACATGATGCTAGAGCTAGGAAATGCACTACTTTTATGGCCCTTGTGATTTGAGGCTGTTTACCCAGGGAAAGGCAGCAGCAAGGAAAAGGGCACATCAGGCTTTCTGTCTGCTTAGCTTCAGAAAAACCACGTTAGCACCGAGACTCATGCCCCAGCCCCTGCTCTGGGACCACCTGCCCCCTTCCCCAGCCTGGGAGCTGCATGCCCAGCTGTGATCACAGATCCTGCCATCACCAGCCCTCATCCAGGGAGCTGCAGAGGTGCTCAGCTGCCTGTCTTGAGCACATTACTGAAATACTTGGAAAAGCTGAGGCCACAGTTGAGCTGGCAGCTGTAGAGTAGAGGCCCAGATGCATCTCTAATGCAGGATTAACGGGCTGTTGTCCTTACCAGGGCTGTTGGCCCATCCACGGCTTTCTCTGTGGATCTGGCAGTGCAGCTACAGTAGGGAGAGAGCCTCTAGGGCCACCTGCAGCACACCAAGCTTCATCTGAAGATAAAACTTTCTGGACTGCTCTCTGCCTGTGAGGAAAAAGGAAATTACTTTTGGACAAATTATTTTTAGGGAAAACAATAAAAATAAAAATTAAAATCCTCATTATGAAGTATTCTTTTGGATAGATGTCAAAATCCTCTGGATGAAGGGGACTGGTTCCTCTGCCTGCCTCTCGCCCCTGTGAAACACACTGGGACAGGATCTGGCAGGCAGACTCTGAAATGGCTCAGTCTGCATGTGTGAGGCAAGGGGACACTTGCCATCACCCTGCCCAGCTCTGTACCCACACGTGGCCCACAGCCCCATGTGAGGTGGGCTGTGAAGAAGGGAGGGAAGGTGCCTGGTTAAGAGCCCGGGGTGTTCACTGCCCATCACTGTGCATTTTCTGCATGAAACACTCAAGTCGGAAAGACTTCGGAGCAGGATGAATAATATTTCTAGACAGGAAGTCAGTGTAATGAAAAAAGCATGAGCAGCTATGAGGGTGTGTCTCACCTCCTTTGCACTCCAAGGAGAGCAGCCCCCCCATCTCCACCATGGCAGAACTATCCTCCCACTGTTTCTAGGTGCCACAAAGCACATCGGGGCTAGGCTAACTTCCACCTTGGGGAGACAGCCCCAGCTAGCCAAAGAGGAATAAACAGAAAGCTGAGGGAGCAGCCTGGAGGGGAAGGTAAGGAAAAGCCAGCTTGCAATCCTGCTCAAAGCTAGGGAGAGCACTTAGGAGCTGAACCAGGTGCTTACAGCAGAGCATTGTGTGGGCCGGGATCAGGAGATGCTCTTCTCCCTCGAGGAAGGGAATGGAATAGCTCCCACCCCTGTTCGCAGTTACCTTTCCTAAGGCTGGCTCACTAAATTGCTTCCTTCCATTCTGCTGCTAAAAGTTTGGTGGCAGGTGTGCCCCAGCATGCTGGAGCCCAACAGGCCTGAGGCAGCGGGAGCAGCTCCAGCTGTGGGCACAGGGCTCTCTGCTCCTGGGTGGCAGCAGAGCTGCAAGCTGAGCCCGTGCCCACTTGCAAGGGGAAGCCAAAGGCTCCCATGATGTGGAGATGATGTGTGTTGGTTGGGGTATCCAGGTCTGAGGGTGCACCCTGGAGCCACAACCGCCACCACTGTTGCTGAACAAGGCTGTAACTCAGCAGCAGTTGGTCACAGCTGGGGGGATTTTCTGTGTGCTGAGCAGCCATCCAAACTGATTCCATGCCAGCACCAGGAGCCAGCCACACTTTAAAAGTGGACTTAGTAAGCACACTCTCTTCTAGCTCCTTCAGCATCAGCCAGGGCAAGGGACTAAAACATCTCCTCCAAACAAATTCATTTTCCCTTACTGCAAGCTGGCTTCAAACTTCAAATACAGTGTATCCCGCTACTCCCCCTTATCCAAGCTTGATATATGTGATAAGCACACTTATTTTACCCATCTGTGATACCTTTGAATGGCTGAGAATTTTCTGTCCTCATTTTGAAGCCCACGTTCCCCCTACACAGACAGGAAAGATAGAATGTGCAGGCAGAGGTTTCTCTTAATCTAAAATAAGTTCCACATTAAACCACACTTGATCTGTATTTGTGTAAGGGAGGAAACTGTTGCAAGAGAAATTAAGGAGCAGAAGCAGAAAGAAAAACAGTGTCTGCCTTCACTGCCATTCCCCATATCCCTCCATGGGTTGCAGCATCTCTCTGAAGTACCACACATTTGATTAGAGAGGGATCTAGAGGGCTGCTGCTCTAGGCTAGAGGAGTTTCTGAACATCCAAATCCCCTGAGAGTTGCAGGAATTTCCAATCTCTTCCAGTCTGTGTTTAGATACCCAAAACTTTTCCAGCACCAAAAGATTGACTTCTGCTCCACTGAGCAGCCTCTGCATAAACACAGCTACCCACAAAGAATAACTGTAAGCCATGTCCCTGCATCACAGGGATCATATTCCTGCAGCACTGGGCATGCCTCATCTAAACTGGGGAGAGAGAAGAGGCTTTAGCTGCAGACCCCTTTTCCCTGAGCACCTGGGACTGGACCCCTTGGTTGGATTCAGTAAGCTTTTTGCTTACCGGGAAATTGAACAGCTGTCTTTAGGTTATTGAAATGCGCTTGCCATACCGCAGACTTTGTTTTTGAAACACACCAACTGACTGTCAGCAGTGCTCCAGCTTTTAGTCACACCTGCTGTGCTCCTACCTTTCAGTCTCATGCCTCTTGAAGCCTCCTCACCTTCCCATTGCCTGCAACAAGCATACGTGGTGTGCCTTTGGCAGGATCAGGAAAGGAAAGGAGAAATTAAAACAGTGGCTACTCCCAGGCAAGTTACAAGCCAATCAGTCTCTGCTAATCTTTGCATTAAAAGATCTTGGCTCCTCTACTTTGATACAAAAGCTCCAGCATTCCCACCTTCTTGCTCTGTCATTTTTATTGCTGTTAAGATTAGTGCACCTAAAAGCACAGCCCATCTCTGCCACCCAGGGACCTTGAATGCCTCTGAACTGTACCAAAGACAGAGTTCTGCCAAACATGCTGTTGCCCTGGTCATGGCCATGCTTTCAGCAGTGACTGACACAAGCCTCCAGCCACACTCCATCAAAGCTGAGATCCAGCACCTCTTTTGAGCAGGGCCTAATTCCTTTGCAGGAAGTCAGTTTTCTCACACCCACCTAAACAGCTTGTTTTCGAGCCTCCTTATTGACAGAGAAATGCCAAAAATACTAATTCCTGCTTTGCAGAACTTAGAAAAAAAAAAAACATAACAAAAACCAGAACCTTTTTTCCACATGTTGGAGAGGGAGGGGCTCCATCTGCTACAGGCAGCCACTGATGTGTGGAGGAACAGGAACACAGGAGCTCTCTCCCACTCCAGATTTAATGATGAAGAAACCAATGAGAAGAGCAGCTCTAGGAGAGGACATATTCCTCCACTGTTGGGTGGTTTCCACAGAGAGGTTTGAAGCAGGGGTGCAGTCAAGAAGAACACAAGGGTAAGCAGAGTTCACTTAGTATTTTAAGCAATGCAAAGTTTGCACTTTTCAGGATACAGCAAAATAAGAGCACATGACCCTGCTGAGTTATTTATTGCAACACCTCTGAGTTAGCAAAAGGTGCCTTTGTTACCCCCACAAAACAGCCTTTATTAATTTTCTTCCTCTGAAGTGCCAGATCTGCCAACACTGGGAAAACTCCAAAATCTGTATGTTGGTTCAAGCACTACAGTGTGTCCTGCAAAGAGCAGGAAGGACTCACAGACTTGACTGAGTACACTGTTGGACCTTTCTGCATTTTGGCTATGGAGTTAACCTTGCAGTAAGAAGTAAGTGCTACTTAATACAGAAAAGGGGATGTTAATGCACAGAAAGACACTGCAGGTTTTTCAACAAACCATATGCAGTGGCTGAACTCACGGTGACCATCACCCCAACAAGCCACCTCAGACCCAGCTCTCAGGTGACTCACTACACACATCCTCTGGCTTGGTCATTTCATCCCTTCAAAGTCATGCTCAGACTAGGTGGGTAAAAAATTGTACATGGACTAGAGGAAAAACTGCAGTTGTCCTTGTGCATGAGGAAGAAGATGCCAGAATTAACGTGTCCTTCACAGGCACACCAACACCAAGGAGCACCGAGTGTCCAGGCAAGCCCCTGCCTTGGACAAGAGTTTCAGAGCATGCAAAGATACAACATGAGCCAGCTTCTGTCCCTCTAAGAACCACAAAAAGTGACTGCACTGAAAAGCATTCAAAACAGGCTGTTCCCATGGAAATGTCTCATCTTATTTCCATGGAGAAACACTAATATTACACTGAGTCCTAAGGAGAAAGCCTGCCTACTATCCGGAGCTAAAAAAAAGCCATAGTTTGTAGCTGAAAAGCCTGTGTCACTTGTGTGCCATGCACAGCGATGCACAACACGCACCAGCAATCATTTACCCTTTATTATTGACTTCTGACCCCGAGGGCAATTTCCATTTCTTATCCACTTCCTCTGCTTTAGAAGCAGCACAGATTGGGGGCAGCAGGACTAGGGCTGCCTTCCTTTCTCTGCATTTTACTTCTGTGCAAGAGCAAAGCCTTGGGGCAGTGGGCACCAGGGGAGCTGCAAAACCCCTGTCCTTCAGCAGGAACCACGCTTCTTCACTAGGGCCTGAAACAGTCTGTGCATCTTACAATGAAAATGACGTTAACCCTTAAACCAGTTAATTGTACCTGTAGCGGGAACCATCCTTCACACTGTGAAAAGTAGCCAAGACAATGCAGAGGAGAAGCAGCGGTCTTCACATTTGGCAATGTCTCTGATAGGAACAGGGAAAATCTTCAGAGGAGAAAGAAGTTCCCAGATGTTAACCAGAAGGTGGAGGTGGTGGAAAAGGGGCCACAGGTTTTCAGAGCCAGTCTAGCTGGTCTGCAACTCCTGAAGTGAAACCTTAAAGGTACAAAGCATCCTATATTTTCTTCTATCCTCAGATACAAGAGAACAAGTTAGAGAACTCTTCTCAGTGGAGGAAGTTATTACCTCATTCCCAGTTTTCCCACCAGGAGAAAACAATCTAGGATTACTGGTGGAGGTTATTTGAACAGAGGTGAGTTGCTCCCTAAGCCATCTTCCTGGTACCGCATTGCATTAAAAATACACAGAGAACATTGAATTCAGTAATTTCTGTGTCCTTTGAAAGGAGATGGTCACTTAATGAGGATGCTGTGGTGCACAGCACAGCTCTGTGCTGACTCTGCCAGGGAAATTACAGGGCAGCAGATTCCTATGCAGCAGGGAATGACTGAGGGAAAGCACTTCCTTAGAGGCGGCCCAGGGCACATCTTGCTGTTTACACACAGAGTTGTTCGCTGTCTCCAGGTAAGGGAGTGGGAGCTTTCTTCTTGAGATTCTGCTTTATAAACAATTTAAAAGTGGAACTGGGTACCAAGGGTGACGGCTTTTTACATACAGCCAGTCCTTCTGAGAAGTGATGTTAAACACATAGTGAAGCAGAGGAACTGCACTGAAAGTAAATGAGAGTGTCACAATTGAACTCCTACAGAGACAATTCAATGTCATTTTGGTGACAGTGTATCAAGAACACACAGGAATTCATTCTAGTGTCAGCATAACTTTTATTTCTTTATTGCTGTCAATATGCACAGTAAAGGAAGACCTGATGTGGCTACCTCCTGCATACAATACTTTGGAAGAGTCTGATATTGTGGCTGTGATGGTAATAGAACAAAAATGCTGTATTTGTAGGCCACAGGGTGATTCTCCTAACTGCCTGAATTACAGATACATTCCCTAATTATCCTTTATTCCGTCCCTTCCAGCATCACATAATATAGACCTTGTAACTGGAAAATAGCTATAGATTGTTTGGAAACAGCATAAAGGGAAAAACCATTTCTGTATTGCTTTATCACAGCCCTTCAGCCTTGTAGGAGCAAGAATTCATTTGCAGCTTTCTAGCATATAAACACAAGTAGATAAACCACAGAAGGATCAGGTATGCTAAGGAAGGATGGAAATAATCTTCTAGCTTATCACCTGTTATCACAAAAACATCATCCTCCACAGCTGGATCCCCTGATTGGATGAAACCTCCCAACATCTGGCAGAAGGACATTAGTCAGTAACTGATTGAAATGCGAAGTACAGTCTGTGCTTTCAAAGCTTTTCCTCTGGCCACACCAGAGTGATTCCATCCAGGAATATCACACCATCACAAGATGCCCCTCCACCCAGCACCAATACCTTGCCTCTGGCTGGTAAGCCAGGGCTTGCTTCCCAGCCTTATCCTTGGCTTCTCCCTAGGAACAACACTAAATTGGTAGGAAATTATGAAGGTGGTCAGAAGCCAAAGTCTGTGAGTGGACACTGTCACAATCCAAATGGGACAGTAGCAAGCAACTACCTGTGTGTCACTGGACATACACAATACCCAGGGGTCCTGATGCCATGAAAGGTACAGTAAATCTACACTTTAAGACCTTCTAACTGTACTTCTGCTGCTAACTTTATTCACCTTTGTACTGTCTATTTCTTTATTTCCCAATTAATACGCAGGAGAAAACAGGGCATCACTCTGAGTGTGTTTATCCCGTGCTCTGCAAGCACCAGGCAGTACATGGGTAATTGTTAGCCAGCTGCTCACTTAAATAGGTGGGAGAGGCTGCAAGGATTCCACAGCAATGTGATTCCTCTCCTGTACCACACAAGATGACCACATGCAGGGCAAATTCTGCCCTTCGATAAGCACATGGTGAGCAATTGGGAGGGCTCAGAGGCTGGCGAGAAGCTCTCCTCTAACAGGCTGTTCACTGCACTGCTCCCAATCCAGCTTTGACTTGACAATGGTCCCAGTTTGACCAAGACAGCCTGGATTGCAATTAAGAGGACTGGTAGAGAGCAGTATAAAGCCTCAGTGACAGGCTATTCACTGCAGCATATACAGAGATGACTTTCCCCACTTTCACAGCCCTGACAGCTTGCTGCTGACATTGTTTAATTCTAGAAGTGGTCATGGGTTTTGTTGATGGACAGTCCTCACCCTCCTGCCCTCTAACTTGTTTTACAGAGGTGGTGAGGAAGGCATCAGAACTGAGTCAAAGGCTTCTTCACGATGATGAATAAACAGCCAATAGATAACACCTTCCCTAGGACATATTCTCCTGTTCCGACACAGCTAGATGTGCAAAAAATGTGCAAAGGTGGCCCTGGAATGCTCTGCCCACAGTCAACACAACACAACCCTCCCTCCAGCTTGCATTGATGCCACTGAATTACCTATAAGCTCTTCTCTGTACATGATCCTCCTTGGACCCAAAGCCACAGCATCCTCCTGTTGTCTTCATCTTGTGTTGCTGCTGTTTGCTTGAAATGATGTAGCATCAAGACAAAAAGTTTGGCCTTATGTTTGATACTTTAACCTATGCTTGGGAGGCTGGGACTGGTGCAGTCTTCAGGAAACGTGCCCCACGAGAGTGCTGATTGACTTGAGGGTGTGCAGCGAGCCATCTCCTAGAGGGGATCAGGCAGGACAGCGTGAGCTCTGTTCAGCGGAAGAGATTACACTAGCTGAAACACAGGCTGCCAAAGGCTTCCTCAGAAGCACTTGGGTGTTTGGCAGACAGGCTAGACAGGGAAGGAAAGAAGAGGCACTTCCTAAACTACAGTCTCTGCTTCACATTAACACTGACTGTGGCATCTTGGCAAAACATGGCTTAGTGTAAGCAGCTGAAGCAAACGGGTCTAGAGTGGTCAGCAGAGGAGGTCTGCCAGGTACAGGAAGCACTCAAACTAAAGCAAAGCCAATAACTGAAGGGATTGCCTACACACAACTCTCCCCCACCTTCGCCACCAAAAACCTCCAAAAACTTCCCCACCTTCCCCACCAAAATCCTCCCTTCTGAGCCTAGTGCCCAAGGCTGTAACTCTTGCAGAGCTGAATGGTGAGTTGGTCTCAGAAGCCCCCTCCCAAAAGAGTCACTTTTTGTCCCCTGAAGCAGAATCCTTTTGCGACCTCATGATTTGATAGATAGTTTTCCTAAAGCGCTGGTCCCTGCTCAGTCTTTTGGCTGCTTCTTTCAGCTCCTCAATGTTCTCAGCTTCCGCATGCGAGAAGATGAAGGACTGGGACTGTTTCACTGAAACAAGAACAGCACAGAAAGGTCAGCACTCTCCATCAGGGGCACATACTGAAGATAAAGCTTCACTTGAGTTCACGAGCCATGTGACCAACATGACTGAGCCTAATTCAGCCTGTGATTAGGCATTCTGATGAAGTCATATTTAAGTAAGTTTTTTTAAGGGCCCAGGACCATCACAGAAGTTTAGCTTTCAACATATATAAAGAAATAGGCAACAAGTACACAGGCTCAGTGCCTGCTCTCTGAGAAAGGAAGCTCCAAGTAGTGCTGTAGCTCCATTCTGCTACTAGGGAAGATGAAATACAAACAACATTTGCAGGCTTTACTGCTCTGTCAGCCCCATCTGCACATATCTGCTCCTGCAGGATGTAAAGTAGAAGGCTGCCCAATACCTACTGTCGTTCCATGAAGTGCTGGTTCTCCGGCAGCGGAAGCGGCAGCTCTTTATGCGGCGAGTGGCAGCCTTGTGGATGTACACGGAGTTCTTCATGATCACAGGCATCTTGGCCTCCAGCTCAGCATTGCGGATGCACTCTTCAAAGAACTCTGGGGAGAGAGCACCACTGTGAGAGTGATGGGACCGACACTCCGTGCAATGAACCAGTCTCAAGGGACTGCACTCGTTGATGGGCTGAGCCAGGTAATGACGATCTTCATGAACAACAATCCGTAAAGCTCCCGAATATCATCAGAATGAACATTTTCAAAGTGACAAAAACCTCCAGTTCCCAACAAATGTATCCTCAAATTTTAGAAAGAACTGCAGCCATCTATTCCACATCAGCAATTCCCACAACTGCTCAGGATTCAGCTGCCAAAATGTGATAAAATTTCTCAACTCTGAAGCCTTGCTCATCATACTTTCTTTGAAGGACTTCTAAAACCAGACAAGCCTAGCTGGGAAGGGAAGGTGTTGGAAACATCAGCACAGGCACACAGGTCCGGGCCGTACATTGTAAGTGATTTCTTAATAGCACAGCAAGTACTAGCACATAGTTACATACATTACAGGCCCCAAGCAAAGCCCTATGTCCAAACTCTGACATTATTCTTCTCTGATCTACCACACAAACTGCTATTTCTGGCCCTTAACCCCTCTCATGGTCTGAGCAGCATCTATTCTGCCATTCCAGTCTTGCTGTCCTCCTGTCTGTTGCTTGTCCCTTGCTCATTATGTGCTAATGTGCCCAAACTCTTCTATAAAGGGCAGAGGAGAGCTGTAGGAACCACCTGGAAGGACTGAGGCAATCTGTGCTAGGACTAATGTTAAGGGAAACATTGCTGGTCCCTTATTTTCTCTAGTGCTCTGCTCATCAGTACATTTTTACTCTTTTGAAGAAAACATCCCCCAAAATCTAAGGCTAGAAATTGCAGGAGACATTCACTATCAGTTACTCATGCCCTGTGAAGATCTATTTGAATGCTGAGCCCAACACATCCACTTAACTCTGTTTTCTTACCATGGCTCTGAGCCAGTGGGATAAATTTCAGAATCATGCCTGTTTTTCTCAGTTTAGAAATCCTATGTAGAAACTACTGAATAATACTTGGTTTTTTTAAATATATATAAATTATAAGTATGTGAATAGATATAAAACCATTTAAACACGTATTTATCCCTATTTACCTAACAGTACTCAGAATACCACAGGACTTTTTCACTTTTCTGTATTGGCCCAGTACATCCACCCTTCACTGAAATGAAGCCTTAACTGTACAGACACAGCATCTTCATAACCCCTCTCCCTGTGCTATAACTTGAGCATGGAAAACAAGCAAGACTCAACTGAAGCTGCTAATGTCAGTTCCCAAGCCTGACTCAAGCCAAATGCCAGGGTAATGTCCCCCAAGAGAACCCAAGAAGACCCAACCCAACCAACCCCAAAAAAAGGCAAAGAAACAGGGATAACCTGTGAGGAACGTGACTCTTTCACCTGACCTGTGGACTGCAGTGCTGGGCTGATGCTGTGATTCAGCTCTGACTAAAGATCCAAACTTCATCTTCTGGGTCACCTACCAGCATGTTGCTACAGCAACCACGGGCCTCAAACTGGTGATATTCTTGTAACCAAGGCTGAGAAAATAAAGCCTTGAGGGGAATCAGAGGACTGCTTATAACTCAGACCTAGTCAGAAGTCAGTTTTCCTGAAGCTGTTTGCCTCAGCTTCCCTGTATGACATTTTGGGAAGTATTTGTTCATCTCTAGGTTTGTCCTCTATCCAACAGAGAAGGCTGGAATAATTTCAACTTCCTTTGAGGGCAAAACACCAACAACCTGCATAGCACATTATGGCTCCTCAAGGAGGATGTGTGATGAAGGTACAAGAAGTTGGGAGACCACATTATGTGCAACTTTGCTGATTTGGAATCTTCTTTTAGTGTCTGGGAAAATGGGTAGAAGTATTTCCTCTCTCGAGCTTGCTCATCAGTAGAGAGGATGGATGACTAACTTACTTCTCAAGTTACTGACATCTGCTTTCATCTTCTTTTCTTTCTCCTTGTTGCAATCTAGAGAATTTAGGCCTTGCTCCAAGCTCTGCAACGCTTCCTCAGCTTCTCTCAGTCTCTTCTCCAGATCCATGCGTACCTTCACCTCAGCCTGAGGAAGAAAATAGGAACTGAAAACCAGCTTGTTTCTCAGTAATTATCCTGGTAACTCACAAGGTCTGTGAGGGACTTGCCATGGATGAAAATGAAAAAACAATAGTGATGGAAATCACAGAAATATTGCAAGGCAACATAAAAGTTGTTCCTCATATCTTCAGATGGCATCTGAAGTCCAGACTATTTTAGTAATTCTTTGCTCTGACTTCATTTTTCACAGTTTTCCTCCCATTATATAAACCATATGGAATCGGAGATGGTATTTTAACACATGAATTTGTGCTAATGCAAGTACTTGCAGCTGAGCAGGAACAGAAGGACACCATTCCAGCTGAGACAGACTCGAGACAAAGGCAGTCAGTTCCCATAAATGGGTGTACAGTGCTTAGTTTCAGAAACAAAACACAAGAGAAGTTAGAAATGCCATACTAGTTTAGCAAATGGGAAAAACTACACGGCTTAGGTCAATTTAGCTTTAGTTTGGCCAAATAGAAGGTTACAGGATAAGAAACTATTGGAGGTGCAGGAAAAAGAATCATGCAGGGTGTTTTGGTTTTTTTTTTTTGGACAAAAGATTTGTATAAGGAGGTTGAGTGTCAAACAGCCAATTATTAACATAACCTTTACATCATTTAGATTTAAATAAAATATCATAATTTGTCCAGTTACCTTTGCATAGATTAATGTATTGTCTGTTATGAAGGAGGGCTGGTCCCTCAGTTGAATTCCTCCAATTTTGAACCCAAGTTCCTGCAGAGGTTACTGAAGATTTAAAAGTCTTAAGGTTGGTTTTCTGAGCACAAGTGAGGAGGAAAGATGTCTGCTTAGTTCTGCAATGTCCACATTAACATTTCTTTGAAATCATGTTTATTCTTGATTGTGTCTACTTTCCTCCTTTACTTTTTTTTTATTCCCTCCATCTATAGATTAAGCTTTCACAGTAGCAAATTAAAAGACTTGTACTGAATGGATTAATCAGTCTACAGAATACAAAAAATAAATAGTAGTGCTACATAGATATAGGATGGCAATTTCATGTGCTAGCGTGATATCACAGTGCTTGGGGTAGAAAGGGACCTTAAAGATCATCTCATTCCAACTCCTCAGCCATGGGCAGGGATAATTTTCACTAGATCAGGTTGCTCAGAGCTCCATCCAACCTGGTCCTGAACACTTCCAGGGGTAGAATATCCACAACTTCTCTGAGCAACTTGTTTCAATGCCTCACCACCCTCACAGTAAAGAATTTCTTTCTAATACCTAATCTAAACCTCCCCTCTATCAGTTTGAAGCTAATTTCACCTGTCCTATCACTACATGCCCTCATAAAAATTCCCTCTCCAGTTCTCTTGTAGACACCTTTGGGCACTGGAAGTGCTAGAAGATTTCCTTCTCAGAGCCTTCTCTTCTCTAGGCCAAACAGCCCTGACTCTCTCAGCCTGTCTTCATAGGAGAGGTGCTCCAGCCCTCCAAGAACTTTGGTGGTCCTCCTCTGGGCTCACTCCAGCAGGTCCATGTCCTTCCAGAGCTGGATGCAGCACTGCAGGTGGGGTCTCACCAGAGCAGAGCAGAGGGGCAGAATCCCCTCCCTCACCCAGCTGGCCACGTTCCTTTGGATGCAGCCCAGGATACAATTGGCAATATGAAGCACAGCTAATGAAGATTTGTGACCACAATGTGAAAACTAAATAAAACCAAGAGTTTGGCTTGATAGGCAATGAACTGAGAGGGAAAATGGAAGCACTCTGGGCCCAGGGACAGCAATATGCAACGTATGCAGGGGATACCTTGAGGTCTCTCTCTGCCTGCTGTTTCTCTGCAGTCAGCTCCGAGAGCGAGTTCTGCAGCGCTTGCGACTGGGAAGAGTAAAACTCCCGCTCCTCCTCCAGTGCTCGGGACCGCTCCTCATTCTCCTTCATCCTGGTGCATGGCACAGCAAAGAAAGATGACCATTCCCACCCCAACACAGCTCATGGGAAGGAAAGGAGCTCAGTATCGTGATGGGGCATGCTTAACTACCTGACTGCCCGGAGCAAAGAGATGCTAACAGCAGTCCTGTGTACTCCACTCCAATATAACACAGGCATTGCTGGAGAAAGCCAGGTGGACAGCTCTTGAATGGAACATTCTCAGCTCCCAGATGAGGCCCAGGAGCACCAAACACTCCTTATGGACAGGCCATGAACACCTTCACATGCCCAAGTCCTGTTTTCAAAGGAGCGGGCCCATCTGGGAGCAAGTTCAGCTGCCCTGCCGCACTCTGTCTCCTTTGAAGTATTTGTAACCTGAACTCCTGCCATGGGAACCAGACAAGCTTCCAAACTTGTCTGGTGCTGGCAACCAAAAAGCAAGTCAGCAGACAGTCACGTCATTTGGCACCACCAAGCCCGAGTAGAAGTGCCCTCTTTCCCCACCTCACCTTTTCTCTGCCAGGAGTTTCTCCTGCAGAAGTTGCTGCATCTTCTCTTCAATCTGTCGCAGGCTGCAGTGCAGTCCCCAGATGGGACTTTGCTCCTTGCTGGGGCTGGTTGGAGGTGGGACCTGGCTCTCATTTTCTTCCAGCATCTCCAGCATTTGTTGTTTTTCCAGGGAGAGCTCCTTGAAGGACAGGCATTGTAAGTATCAGCCAAGTCTAACATTTCTGCTCCTGTTCCTGCCTGGTTCTTCCTTAATGAGCCCCTCCATCCTTACATCCACATGCCTCATTCAGGTTAAACACAGGAATAACAAAATTTGGGTTCTCTTTCATACCTGCTTTATGGGGAGAAAGCCTCCACCATAGCCTTCACTATGAAGGGGTGAACCAGCAGGCTCCTTTGATGTGTTATGCTAGTAAGGACACAGCTCAGGGACTGCAACCTTGTGTTTCCCTGGTGCATCACAGATGCAGGCAGCTTCCCTGCCTTCCCTGCTCAGCTTGCTCCTTAGTGGGAACTGGAGGCACCCCCTCTGTGGCACTTCTAACTGCAGGCAATAGGATACATCACACTGTTTGCCTATGAAGTGTTCAGCGTGCAGCTAGGGCTGGAATGGTACTTCCGTAGCTTTACAGTTCTTTTTTTCATGCCCATAACTGCAGGCAAGGAAAAGACCTCAAAGGAACAGATTTTTGGACAAACTTGCAGGATCTGACACAAATATTAAGGATGACCTTGCAGCTTCAGAATGCCAACTGTGTGGAAATTTCACATTTGGAAAAGGCACTTTTCACAAATCCACCAGTAAGGAAAGATTTTAATACCTCAAGACTCTGTTTCCTAGATTCCCATGTGGTACATTATTTCTTTGGGAATCATACTCTCATCTGTGAACAAAGAATGTCCCTCTGCTGCTTCAAATTCTACCAGGAGGTCAGGAGGTGTAGTTAAAAGAAAAAAAAAAAAAGCTCATCACAGACTTACAATCATGTTGGCTGGAAGGGACCCTCCAGTAGGTTCTTGTCCAGCCTGCTGTTCAGAGCCAGTCTGTCAGCACAGCAGGATATGGTCAGCTGTGGCTGTCTACAGTCTGAAAACTGTCCATGATGAAGGTTCCTCAGTCTCTCTTACTGCCTGCCTGCCCATCTGGTAAAAATTCTCTCCCTAGTGTTCCACCTAAGCTTCCCAAACTGCAACTTATTACGGTTATTGTTCTACCACCATATCACTTGGTACTGCTGAGAAAATTTTGGTTCAGCTGTCCTCTGTGTCATTTCTCATCCTTTTCTGCAGGGGATTTTGGCGTTCATATCAGCTACCAAATGAGCCTGTTCATCTGTACAACACTTCAACTCTGGCATTGGCAGATGTTGGATTCATTCCATGGGACAGCATTGCTTTCAGACCAAAATGCTGTCACTCAGAGGGGAGGAGTGGTCACTCACCTCTAGGGTGTTCTGTAAGGACTCTGTCAGGCTTCGCAACTCTTTCTTTTCTTCCTCCACTCCTTTAAGGGAGCGGGCTGTGAGCTCCAGCTCCCTAAAGAAGCAAAAAGGGTGACAGCTATTGCAGGGGAACAATCGCCCCACAGACCACGCCCAGGCTGTGCAGGCTGTGGGTCTCCTGGTGCAGGACCTGCAACCATCAGTTGGTACTGCCAGTCCTGGAGAGGCAGGAGTTTGCCTGGAAGCATCACATCCTGCCTTGGACACACTACAGGTGTCCAGGAACTTCACTATGCCTTCTGATCATCAAACCCACCCCAACAGTTACTGTGCTTCCCCAGCAAGGGCAGAGCCATGGTTGCAACTGAAGAAGCTCAGACAGGGCAGTCACATCTAAGCAGAATCTATGAGAACAAAAATGGTTTGCAAAATCACACTGGCTTTTCTGAGATGTTATTTAGGGAGAATAAAAGGAGGGGGCCGGGGGGTGTGTGGGGAAACAGGAAATGAGGACCACAGCAAAAAAATGCCCTTTTAACACTTAGGGCAAAGTACTTGGATCCTTCTCTTTCTAAATACATTTGCTGCTCATATTTTGCATAGTTAACTTTTAAAATGACAAAACTAGTCTTGGTGAGGCAACATCATACACCCATTGTCATTTAGCTGATGGTGGAAATCCAGATCCAGGTGTCTGGACCCCCCATGGCTGCTCAGTCAATTGAACTAATTGCCTCTCTGAAATCCTATCTTGCACCTGTCCATTATCATGCTACCCCAACTAATCTGGGTGTAGCTTGTGTCCCAGCCCTTTGAAGTCAAATTGCTGGAGGCCTGAGCGCAAAATGAAACTAAGCTGTATTCTATCAGTCACACAAGCAATAGAAAATGCAGGTGAAGAGCCCACAGCCATTCCTGTTTTGGTCAATATAGCATCTCCTTCCTACATGCACAGCATAGGTGGATTTTACAGACTGTTTTGCTTCACCACCATGCTCAGTGTGTATGTTTGTGTCCTTTTCCTGCCCTGCTGCTGTACCGTCTGATCTCCTCCTGCTCCAGCCGCAGCTCCCGCACCACCTCTTCAAAACGCTGCTTCTCTGCTTCCAGGATCTGGTTCAGACGCTCAAGTTCCTGCTCCAAAAGAGAATACAGGGATGTGCTCTGCCAACACAGTTGGGATAGGCTTCCCCACTAACAATGCCTGGGACTTTTAACATGGCATTTAACCCAAGCTGCATAGAGCTACAGGGTGTCTGACTCCACCACACTTTTGTCAGGGGCAATTAGAAGGATTTGAGGTTGGCTGAGGATTTTCAGACATCCAGAAGTCCCAGCCAGGTTACCAAGCACCTGGAAATCCCAGACATGCTCCTGGCACGGCCACATATAGATGGAAGGTCCAAAACTCCCTGGGAATGCTGGACTCACTTGTATGTACCATTTTCAGGCACCCACATGTGCAGGTATAGAAAAGCCAGACAGCCCCAGGAAGCAGCAGCCCTAGAGCTGCTGTGCCTGAAGTGTGGTACTTCTGCCAGCTCAGCATTTCTTCCCACCCCCACTGGGGCAGGAAAACACAAACCATTCAGTTACAGCTTTGCACAGTTTAATCAGCCTGTCACTATCTTTGTGCTGATAAAACCATGCTGAGAGAGCACCAAATACCACAAGCTGTCCTTCACACGGTGAAACAGTCTCCTCTCGTAGCCTAGAGGAAGCAGTTGTACTGAGACCTACTGCAGATGGAGGAAGACAGGAACAAAATTCAGCAAGGGTCCCTCTCCTGTCAGGTCCCCTTGCAGCCACAGCTGCTGAGCAGAACTCCTGTTACAGGCCCATGCCAGTCACAAAACAGTGCTGCCACTGGGTAAATTCCTGGTAAGACTCCTGCTCCATGGTGCAGGTCCACGGTTCAAGCTGCTTTCCCAACACATTGCTCTGAAGCCTTCAGGCTCCCAAGAGGGTCAAACCACAGTTCAGTGAGCTCTACATTCAGTCCTTCACAACACCAAACTTCTTCAAACTATCCCAGCCCCATCTGCTCTTTGTGGGCAATGGAGTTTCTCTGCCTTTGGAAGGGCAGAGATTTGTTCCAGGATCTTCAGACAAGGTCTTTTCCCTCCCTATGGCTGTGCAGCAGGCTACCTCACCACAGGGGGATGTCTCTCTGCAAAGGCAGAAGTAGCTTAGCCCTAAGCAAGCGTCCAAGCCACTTTTGGATTTTAGCTCTCCAGAAATGTATGCAAGAAAAATATAGGCCTGAGAAGCCTAGGTCAGCATTGCCATCTTTTCCTAAGGGCAGGCAACAGTCATTTTGGATTAACTGTAGAAGAGCATGAGGCACTTTGCAAGGTTTTAACATGGTGGTCTATATCCATGCAGAGTTTCCTACAGCATAAAGAGACAATCCATTTGCACAGCCGTCTTGCCGTGACTTTATGATGGTGCTCTAAAAATCGGTATAGATTTGGTGTACACATGAGGATGTGCTACTTTTATTATATTAAGCAATTATAAGTTAGGAATAATTTGAAAAACAATTATAAACTTGATAAAGCAACCTGGCCCAGCAGAAGACATCTCTCCCTGCCTGTGGCAGGGAGGTTGGAACAAGATGATCTTTAAGCTCCTTTCCAACCCAAACCATTCTATTCTAAGGTAAATTAAGGTATAATAGTCACATCTAGAGCAGTGCTCTTTGGATTTTTCCCTAATGCAACATTTATTATTCTCCCCATCTCTGTTGTGTCCAAAGAACAAACCACACTTTTTTTGTGCTCCTTGTTACTCACAACAGTATCCCTATGCTAGAAGAGTACTAGAAGAGTATCTGTTTACTTGCTTTCTAACTGTGGAGATGGGTCTTAATTGCCACAGTCACCTTGAATTTGTCAAATAACGATTATGTCATTGAATCCAGTGAGTATGAATTTCATTTCATGATCTTCCTCCCTGGCCCCCCTGGAGACATAATCACAAACCCACTGCAAGGAAAGTAACAGGAAAAGGGAGCAGGGACACACCCCCACGACCCATCTCATGGCACAGGTCTTATTCCTCTCTTCATCCACAGGGCTCAGAGGCAGGCTGGAGACTCTTGTTCCTCCACAAGCCTCTCTCCCTGAACATGCCTTCAAACCAACAACTCCCAACCTCCCAGCCCTGCCATACGGCAGTTGAAGGAAATTGGCTTGTGATGAACTCACCTCTTTTTGCTCCCTCTGCAGACATAGCTCTTCTGTTTCTTCCATTAGTTTATCTGCAAGCACACAAAAAAAGTCCAAGCACAGAGAAAAACATTTTATATCCTCGAGATATTTACAAACAAGAAATGCTGACTTTTTGAAGCTTCAAAATGCAGCATTCCCTATTCCTTTGTGTGTATATGTCTGGGAGGCTCCAAAGACTGAGATGGCACTAATGGGATGCTCTATAACTTCCCTCCTGTCAAATAACTTAATAAACTAAACAACCATATTGCTTTGTACTCCTTCTAAGGTTTCCTCTCAATGTTCTTAAGGAGTATTAAAGAACTAACCTTCACCATCTTCTAGCTGAGTCAGGAAAATATTCTTATCTCCACAGATAAGGAACAAGACATAGAAAGGTTAAATGAGTGCAGAGGGTCACACAACATGTAGCAGCAGTTTTCCTGCAGCTCATTGTCCCATCCTCACCTGCCTTAGCACATCATCCCCTCCTTAATCCTCTGGGCAGCACTACTAACTCCCCATTGTCACCTTGGGATGTCCCAGCCAAGCCCCAGAAATCAATCCCTAATTTAGCCACAAAACTGCTGCTCTTCGGAGCAGTTCCCCTCAGCATCAGTTGCTCTGGTGCACTGAAGACACACATGCCCATCAGAGGCTCTGGCCCTCACCCTGCAGCCTGATGCACCTCTGCTGTGCCAGGCTCCAAGCTCAGAGGGCTCTGCCTCAGGCAGCCTCCAGCCACGCTTTCCAGAACCCAGACAGAAACGCTCCTCATGGTCAAGCCTCGGGTTTAGCTCTCAGCTCTGCTACCCAGCTGCCACGGGAGCAGGGGCAGATTCACTGCAGCACTTTTATATTCCTCATGTCGGGCAAGTGGGATGCTACTGGTTTCCCTGAGAACCTGCCAAGGTAACTGCTGCTGACAGGATTACTACTGCTAGAAGGAATGCAGACCTCTGCCTCCTGCCCAGAGCAGGGCTCCTGGTTCCAAATAAATAGTGTTATATTACCAAAGCACTGCTGACCCCCACTGCTGCCTTTCCTTCTCACTCTCTCCCTCCTGGCCAGAATTCAGTGCAGATGCACTGTAATTGCACAGAGGCTCTCCCACATTCCCTCTTCTGCCCCTCCTCGGGAGTCCAAGCCCTGAACTTGATGGGCTTCTGTAAAGTCCATGTCTGCTGTGAAACCTGGATCCCATCTGGGTGGAAGGTAAATCGGTGTGGATTCAAGAAATTCCCCAGAGCAGTGTTCCTCCAGAGAACCTTGACCAGCTGCCAGCAACAGTGCCTGACCTTAAAGCCTGACTGCAGGATGGACACAGATCATTGAAGGTAAGGCTAATGAGGAAAAGTGATAGCACTTATATAGAAGTAGACAGTTCCTATCAAAAGAAAGTAACCAACTGTGACAATTGACCAGCTCTGAATGTTCTTGTCATGGACCAAATCCAGTGAAACATATATTTTATATTCCAAATATCTCCAGTTTTCCCCAGAATGCGTATTCCTCTATTCCTCCATCACCTTTTCTTTTATCATACTAAAGAACTCTTTAGTCTTTTAAGCCCTTCAGTTTGCTCTCATGGTTGCAAAACAATGTTTCGATGAAACTTTCCCGTTCCTAATTTTCCTCCAGTTTCTTTCCCTTCAGGTCCTCCTCTCAGCATCCCATTATTCCTTCGTCAGGTGTGGAAACACTTCTCCCTGCCTGCCTCATGTACGAGCCCATCCATCACCTCGCATGTGTGAATGGTGCTCAGATGGACAGAGTGAATATGCCTTGATACTTGAGTTATGATCACTGTTACATGTGAGACCCTACACTGAGATCAGCCCTGATAAGCATGGATGCAGAGAGGCAAAAAGCTCCTCAAGACTCCTCCAGTGACTTGATTATTAGGAGTAGATACCATTAGCCCCTGCTCAAGGCATCACCAACCTGAAGCACCCAAATTCCTGCTATCTTATTTAAAGAAGGTAACTCTCCAGAAAAGTCACTGGGCCCACAGTTCTGACCAGCAGCCCCTAGGTCAGAAGGTCCCTTAGACCTGAGGAATGCTCTTAGAGGGCATCTGGGTTAAAACAGCTACTCTCCCTTGGCTCTTGCTACAGGCAATGCGGGGAAGAGATAACTGAACCTCCCAAGGCAGTCAGATACCAGGCCATCCAGAGGCTGGTTCCTAAATAGGGGATTGGACTACATAATCTACCTCTCTTCATACCTAAATTATTTTACATTCATCTGGAGCAATTGTTCTTTCTCCACTGTCTACAGAGAGAGCACCGACAAATTAGCCACTATTAGATACCTCAAACAAGCCCATGTAAATGCTCCCACTTCCAATATGAGCAGTGTGAGTAAACACAAGGATCAAGTAGAGTAAGACCAAAAAACCCACCAGCTAGGTGAAGAAAACTCATGCATGAAAAGCTGTGACTAGCCTCAGAAGTATCAGTGCTGTCTGATTCAGGGAGACAAAGGTATTGTCTGTTTGCCTGTGAGCAGCTGAAACCAGCACATCCAAATGTCTCGGGGGTGGAAAATATTTGTACAGATGAGCCATGCAGGATTGCAGCATGTTGGCCAAAGTACGTTCCTCCTTCACACTCCACACAGTTGTCCAGATCTCACCTTAACTTTTGCATGTTTTGACTCCCTTCAGACCTGAATTTCAGCTGCAGACTCCTCAAAAGCTTCATCCAGTCAAAACCTGTAGCTGCTTGGCTTGACCACACTGACAACTCCAAGAAAAGCAAAATTACTATTTTGGCTTTTATGGCTTTTCTAAGTAAGAGTTTCCTACCTAAATACTCCTGTTTCTCCTTGGCCAGCTGTAGTCCTTGAGCTTCCAGGCTCTCGATCATGGCTTCTCCCAGCTGGGCATTCTTCCAGGTCCTAGGGAGAGCAGACACAAAGCAGGCAGTGTAAGAGAGCTAAGGGTCCCTCAGGCTAGGACAGCAGACTCAGCCTAGCAAACTACAGAGGAATTCAAACATGCAGACTCTTATCAGTTGGGACAGCAATTCCCTAAAACTTTTCTCCACAAATGAATTAGAGACATTTCCCTGGCATTCAGTAATTTTTTTTTTTTTTTTTTTTTAATACATGAGCTGTATATGTCAACATCTCACATCTATTCAAATGGTTTTTTCAGTGTTTTGGAGATTTCTACAGTGAGCTTAATTTTAAGGGCTCTCCAGACCAATCCAGCACATTCACAGCCTCCAACTGCAACAAGAGATGTATGTGGAACCCTTCAAATGACAGACTTCAGAACCAGATTTCAGCTTTTAACTCTGATAACTTCCCACTCCCAGTGACATTGTCTTCTTCAGCCTTTCCAATATTTTGCTGATAGAGTCACTCTTCCCTTTCAGAGTTCAACCCTTTATTGAATTCTTCTAATGTCTTTCTACCTTCAGTCTTTCTGGTATCCATCATCCATCCTGGAACCAAGCAAACCTTCTTCCACTAAAGCTGTAAGCCACTAGGACTTGGTGTCTGGCCCTACACTGTGAGTCAAGTGCTTTTTCCTGGCAATGAAGAATGAGAGATAAAAGCCAGAGAAGATACTGGCAAGTAGGGAATGTTAGAGGAAGCAGGCATATTCAAAGAGCACCTTGTGTAATTGTAGGACCATTGGCCATAGGATCTCAAGGTCTCTTAAACACTTTATGAAGTCAAGCTACAAAAAGTGCCTGTGGAGCAGATGCCCATTACTGATTGACAGACAGGATAGGCTTTAATACAGATATTAAACACCAAGGACAAGGACACACAAACCAAAAATAGAACCAGAAATGGAGTTTGCTGCTCACTTCTATTCATGTTTCATTAGAAAATAAATACCTACACATATAAAATGCATAACATTAAAACATACATAAAATTGATTCCAATCTGTTTATATAGATGTGCATACAGGGACAGCAATTGTTGCCCAGAAATTCTGCTATCTTTGTTAAATCCTAAGGGATCTTATTAATATTAAATATCTGTAAAGCTTCCCGTACTGGGCCTCTTTAATAACAATTTGAAATTGTCGCTTTTTGGAAAGTGTTAATTTGGCAGTCTCTTATTTCAAGTCAACCTGTACTTTGTCTGTTATAAAAGCCAGGCAAATAAATTAAACACACACCGCCCCAGGGACCAGGCAGCTCACAGCTCCAGCAGCCCAAGCTCTTTGCAGATAGATGTGGTTCTTGTCAGCTAATGAGGATATTTCTAAAGTAGAGAGGAAATTATAACACTAATTTAAAAGGTGCTGTTTTGCCACAGGTAGACATCTTCATCGTGACTGAGAACATGTGGGTGTGAATGTGTTTTTCCACTAATAATCCTTGTTAAAGGATGAATCTGATCCCAAAGAAGCCAACAGCAAACAGGCCAAGATGGGAGTGGGGGGAACTACAGAGTTTATCATATGATTACATGGAGAGTTTCAAAACAGCTGTAGCCTCTAAGGTGTCTGTTTATAGATTCACCTTCTAAGTGCTCCCTCCCTTCCCCAGGCTAACAAGACATTTCCCTGTTACTCAAAGGTTACTACACCCACTGCTGTGTGACTTAGCAAATGCACTCGTATCACTGTGTAACATTTAAGCATTTATTCCTTCATCTGCTGGCACCAGTGCCGGTGTAACCACAGCTACAGCGAGGTACAGGCTATGACTTCAGCTGAGGGGCAAGCAACAGCTTTTTTTTATTCTGTATTTCTTGCCAAGTGAGTTTTCATCAGAAAAAGCTACACTGCTTAAAGTATCAGAAAGCACAGGGTCAGGAAGGTTCTTGGGACAGGTAGGAAGCCCCTGCCTGACAAAAAAAAGCAAACCCAAAGCTGCAGAGAATCTCCATCACATATACATCTCAATCACTGTCTGTTCCTTTTGCACTCTACTTGAAGGGAGGGGAAAAAAAACCCCTGGATTAGAGAGGCTGGTGCCTTATGCATATCTCTTTAGCTTTGGCTGCATTTTACCTTTCTTGGGAGCAACCACAGTCAATTTTGGAGACACTTTGCACTTTATAGTCCACAGGACATAATACCACGTTATGATTTTTCTCCCACATTGCCCATCAAGTTTAATTTCCATCAGTTCAGGGAAGGCTGCTGTGGACAGAGAGAGGGTGTGTATGTCCCTGTCCCCCACTACCAGCAGCAAAGCCTCTCTGAGTGGCAAGAGAGCCTGGCAGTCTGGGAGTCAGGGCTTTGTGCATTTCCAAAAAGTTTTCACAATCTGGCAAGTGTGGTAAGTCCAAGCCACAACACATTAGAATCTTGGAGAGACCATCAGTTCCCCTCCACATTGAATTTCTTATCAGGGCATGAGGCTTGGAAAGGAGTGAAGAATTGAAGGGATCACCGAGCAGACCGTGATGGTGGAGGCAATAACCAGTTGTGCAGGCACGTAGACATGACCCATCCCAGATGTAAAGAGGCAGTGGACAAAATTGAAACAAAGGACAAAGGATACTTCTCAGCCTAGGTTTGCTTTTCCTTTTGCCTATTTCCATATCTCAGTCTATGGAGTTTGTTCTGGGGTTGGGTTTTTTTGGTTTGGTTTTTTTTTTTTTGGTTTTTTTTTGGTTTTTTTTTTTGTTTGGGTTGTGGGTTTTTTGTTTTTTTTTTTTTTTTTTTGTTTGGGATTTTTTGGAGGGGGTGGGGTTGAGGTTGTTTGTGGGTTTTTGGTTTTTTGGGGGAGTTTTTTTAGTCAGCTCTAAATAATAATAAAAACAGCAGGATGATCACCACTAAGTGTTGCAGTGCCACTGGCAGTACAATCTCCATCTAGGAGATGGCTACAAAAGGAATATAACACATTGCCTAGAATAATTCAACTGTGTTCTTTCAGCTTTTCTGTTCACTGCAGATGAATTTATTGGCCCATGCTGGCCTTTCTGACTGCTGTTTAGCTCCCAACCTGACCCTGTTAAATCACATAACCTGTGCTTTTCCTCACAGGCAGGCTACCATCAACACAGATGAGACTGGCACTGGAGCTGCACCACTCTCTGATGCAGGAACAGAAGCAGAGAGGGTAGGGAAGGTGTCTCAGGCAGATTTTCATCCAGGTGCAGGTGGTCTGCTGTACGATAGCAGCCCCTCTCTACCTTCTGTTCTAAATGCTACTGCTGGAATATTGAAACATGGACTAGAGAAAAGGCTGGCTCTGTGACAAATGCAGCAGTGCAGAGCTTACTTGTGAGTACCCCTCCTGAGTTGTGCTGCCTTCCTCCTTCCCTCCCACACACATTTGAAAGATGAACTTGGTCCCAAATTATTGCCCTAGGCAATAGTTGAGCTTAACATTGGCGAAGGCAAGTGCAGACCTGAGCTATTCAATAAAAATCTCCAAACTGCTCAAGGGCTAACTAACTCTGTCACTTCTCCTCTGTAGTGCCCAAGGCTGCTCGTGCCAAGTGGGTGGCAGATCTCTGCCTTGGGTCTTGTGTCCCATGGGACTCTTGCTCCCATGAAACTTCAATAGACACTCTTATGTTGCAGTTCGTACACTATCAGGGAGGTAACAGCTTGCCCCAACACCAAAGCCAAGCACACTGCAGCAGCACAGAGCTTGGCTTGGGCTGATCCACCTTAACACTGGGTTCCCCATTTATTACAAATCAGCATTTTGAGCCTCACAACATTGAAATTAACTGAGATATTGCTTTAGCATGTACACATACATGCACACACACTGGTATTACAAGTGAAACAGCTTTTGTCTCTACAGTGACCAGAGACCACCCAGGTTGTAATGCAGCCGGGAAGGGCAGTGCAAAGTGTCATTGCTTTAAGCTTTATAGCAGAATGGTAGGCTCTGCCCTTCAGACTCAGGAAGTTTCTATATCTCATTTGGGAAAGTCAAATCCCTGTTTAAGTGTTATCTCTTCCTGCATCTGCTGAGATTTAGAAGGAGCCTGCTCTGGTTTTTCAGGACAGCTGCTCATTGCACTGTCAGGCTCCTGGGTGCTGGGGATTGCAGAGCTGGAGGCCAACAAACTGCAAATCTCTGTCCAGCATTCTCAGCAGTGTGAACCAGTGCTGAATGCACACAGCCATGCAACCCTCTTACCCCTGCAGGTGGGCTGGAAACGCTTTGCTAACACTGCCTCTTCTGGGATTTAGGCTACCTCTGCATTTCACAATTAAACTGTTTTGAGAGGCCAAACCCTGCTGCTGCATGGCCTGAGTACCTTCAGGTCTGGGCAGAAGGAATGCACACCCCACGGACACAGAACTGCATCACAATTACTGTTATTAGGCAGTACTGTGCTGGTGAGGTCCCTGCTCACAGCAGGACATAGAGCCATCTGGGCAGCTGCTCACTGTCTTCACGACTTGCCTGTTCTGCTCTTACTTCACCCCAAATTCATATGGAGGACTTGTCTGACCCCCACTTTTGTCAAGCCTGCAAACCTTGCTTCCCACACAAAATGGACCAGGAGGGCTCCCATTCAGACCCAGGTCCCACCTCTCTGAGGCACGAGAGATGGATTGCAGGTGAACTGAGTGTATCAGCATTTGGCAGATGACAGCCTGGGGTGGTGAGCAGAGAGCCATACTGCACACACACTGCACACCAAAGCAGGAAGCTTTGCATCAGTTTTACAGCATTCCCGTTGAGAGAAAGGATGGGTCCAGGAGGCAAGTGAAGCTCTCACTGTTTTTGAGGAGGTTGTCTGACTCCCCATAGCCCTTTCTAGTCAGGCTTTTGTCTCTTTATCCTTTACACATCTACAGAGCAGTTCAAAGCAAATAAGGAACAGAAAGAAGCTTACACTTTTCCAGACTCCTGTAGCATCTCCAGCCACTGAGCCTGCTCAAACTCTGATTCAGCTGCTAGGACAATGTTACCCTGAAAGAGGGGAGGGGGAAAAAAACCCGGATTAGAGAGGCTGGTGCCTTATGCACCTCTGTGCCCACATGGCATAAACTGGACACAGCTACAGTGGGAGGAGAACCCAACACAGTCTTCCACATGGGAAGCAGAATCACATGGGAGCAAATATGACCTAGGCCTACCACACATTGGGAAGTGTGCACAAGGCAAACAGTCACAGTAGGAATAATACTGATAAGGCAACACGAGCTCTAGGGCTCCTAAGAACGTGTCTACTGGTCTGCTAGTATCATAAAACCTGGTGTCAGAAAGTGCAAGTTTCCTTGTTGGTTGTCAAAGCAGCAGCAAAGCCTTGAGGGGACTTGGGATGCTAAGTCACCCTTGCTCTCAGGATAGTCTGTCCAGGGAGGGTAGGCATACCTTGGTGGGGAGGGAAAAGACTGCCAATCCAGCTCTGCTCATCAGTATTAACCTGTTCTGTGGGGTTGGGAGCTTTCGAGAAGAAAAGAAATCTACTTACATGGAAGTCTTCATGAGAGATCTTTATGGCATAAGGCATGTTGGCCTCTTCTTTGGGCTCCACAAGGCAGCCTCCCAGGGGTATGACACCCTGGAGATAAACCAGAGCGCTCTCATCAGTCAGAAAAATCAAATATAACTATCAACGCATCAGGAGCTGAACTTTCACCCTCAGTAACTTGTGGGCCACTGCCCTGCCTTGGCTACCCCAGGAGGGTCAATACACACAGTTCCTGAAAAGCAGAGGGACTCTCATCACCACCAGGATACTCCCAGCCAGCATCTGAAAGGGGGTAAAGATGGCAGTCCTGCCTACCATGGAGGGAAAGCAGTTAGCTAGAACATGGAAACAGGAACTCTTTCATCAGGGAGGAAAGGATCTCCCAATTGATTCAGTGTGGCATCATGAGAGAGGCTGTGCATTCATTAGAGTCACTGACAGCAGTCAAAACCCCCTGTGTGTGGGCAGACAGGCAGCTGGCTGCCCCTAACCAGGATGGGTGAGTTCAGCACCTTTGGAAGCTCGTGTGCTACATCAGCCTCCCCTGACTACAGAGGACAAAAGCAGGCTCAGAGCACAGGGTCCCCCTGTGGAGCTCCAGGGAGCAGAGCTACAGAGGCCACTCCTCAGAACTGTGGGCACGTGCATTACCAGCTGATAATGAGTGCAAGTACAGGTTGGGAACAAGAGGCAAATGGAGCTCTTAGCCCCACCACTGCCAGCAGTATTTTTATAGCCACAAGATTAGTTGATTAGATCATGAAAACAACGGAATATATCTACTATCAGGTTAAAAAATAGAAGGCATATGCCCGCTAAATCATTAAATATCCTTAAAAGGTACCAGTGTGATTCTCTTTTGAGGCTACCCTGGACCTGTGAGATGTTTGTGACTTACTGGGACTTACCTCTTCTTCACTTGCTGGGCCCATGGAGGAAGGGGGAGGGGGAGCTAGAAACAGAATTACTCCCTCCTTGTGCCAACACTGCTCACCTTGGGATGGATATTAAAATATTTATTGCTTTCAAAACTCTTCTTCTCACTCTCAGCATAGTACAGCAGGAAACTTTCCTTAATGATGAAGAACCTTTAAGACAGAGAAGGAAAATACATTCTGGTGAAATGGAGGTTGTGGTTCACAGCACAAGGAAATTCCACCAAACTAAAGCTGCTTTCTGAGCAGAAGGGTTTACTACTCTCACCAAAGTCTGAGGTGAGGTGCCTCACTTCTGCTCACAGCCAAGAGCTGGTGCTTAACAGCAAGTGCCAAGTTCAAGCATTTTGTGCTCGCAGCTTACGCCAGCACGCACACCAGAGCTGTGGGCAAACCGTGGCACCGTGTGCTCACAGGGCACAGGGACAGCGCTCTGTGCCCAAGGCAGGACCACAGGCCTCTGGCATCTCTACATGTGCACTCTCTCTAGCTCGTGTGTTGAATTCAACCTGGTGGAGAGAGCTGCTCTTTTATTCAAGGGTCTCTCGTATGGGCTAGGACCAACTAAATGCCCGTTTGGCAATCTGCTGCCTGCCACCCTCTTCCCTCTCATCTCAGCATAAGCCAGAAGGGAAATGTTTACAGTCTAACATTGAATTGCAACCGAGCATCCCCAAGTGACTCTTGAGGCAAAAAATTGGCCACCAAAGCACTCAGGAGCAGAAATAAATTTGAGAGATATTTTTAAGCAGAGCGCCTGGAAAAGTTTCCTGTCACTGACCTTCACAACTACAAAGGAAATTGAATATTTTTTTTCTCACATGTGTAACATTAAAATATGCCTTGTTCTGCTCACTTAGCCTCAGGTATGCTCTGATGATCATTGTACAGCAGCCCAAAATATCACAGCTTCTGCAAGCTGAACCTCTAATTTACTGGAGTGTGTCCTCAAAATTATGATTAAAGGAGTGCCACCTTTAACTTATTTGGATTTTTGAAATGCCCCTGGGAGAATCCCTCCTCTCTTCAAAAATTGAGGTTGCATGCACTCTGCAGGCAGTGGTCCAGGCAAGAGATACCTGACTTAGTTTAAATTTGGTCTAAATCTCTGCAGCATTCAAAAATTATGAAGAGCAGATAAAAAAAAAAAATGGGGACAACTTTAATAGGGAGGTTTCAAAAGAGTAAATTACAAAGAAAATGTGTTGTATTGTTTTGTACATATTTTCTTACATGAGAAAGAGGGATTTGGGAAGAAAGTGAAAAGTAAGAAGGTGAAAATTATTTTAAAATTCCTTTTTACACTTCACAAAACACAGCTGTGTAAATCACTTTCATGTGGTCCCAAGGACAAGAGATCATGAGGAAACTGGAAAGGATAAGGTATTTCTGTGAATAATAGAAACATTCCCAGGAAACCTTGTTTCTGGGAGGGAACAAGAGCAGACCTCCACAGGCAGTGCTGCCCACTTGTGCCAGTTTAGTTCCAAAAGCTAAGAAAGATGTTGAAGCTGGCAGAGAATTATCACCAGAATAATAAAATTATATCTATAATTATTAATAATTATTATTATCATTATTTTACTTGGGTGAAAGCTTTACTGCTTCCATCAGCTTCTATCTCCTGCTCTTCTGCTGTGGCTCTGGCAACAGATGAAATTGCCAAATGTCATGGAAACAGAAACCATGGGGTCTTGGGGCAATAAAAAAAATGCAGAACAAAGTTAAACTTCTGAAAGTCTGCAACAAACTCAAGCTCTGTACCTTCTCCAAAGTGTTTAAAAGTGACAGTCATTGAACACTTATAGCCAGAAATCTGCAGAATGTACAACCACCAGCAGCAGTTATTGTTCCCCAATTATTTTCTTCTCCTTACCCTCTCATCTATACCTGTTCATGCTGACATCAGAGGTGGGGAGAAGCAGGCACTTTGCTTCCTCAGCAGGACACATTTGATACCCTGAGGACATCATGGTTGACTGCCCAACCTCATCTCTTGTTCCTGACCACAGCTGACAAAGTCTCTCTAAGCAGAACAACACAACTCCGTGCAAAAGCCACTCCTCCATGCTGAGCTTATTTAGTAGGTAGAGGACTGAAAAGGTGCCCATTCACAGTGCAGCCTGTCCAGCAAGCTGTCAGAGCGGGAGCAGTTGCCATTCACCTTCCACCCAGGGGACCATCTCCATTCCAGCCCAGACTCCTCTTCCTGTGCATCTAACGTTCCCTCAGCTGGGAAAGGAAGGGGTGACCCTGCCTATGGTGGCTGTCCCATACCTGAACTGCTCAACTGTCAACAACCCTGCCCATTTAGCAGAGGCACTGGGCACATCTCTGAGGGACACATTACTGATGGAGTGGATTAATTGAGGTGTTAATTAATTAACTTCTGTGTGAAACAAGGACTGGCATTTTCAGTTATCTCAGATATTTGCATTAATGGCAAAGGCAGCCATGACCCCTGCAGCAGGCCCAGAGATGACACTGGCCAAGGCAGATATGAGAGACCTCCAGAGAGCAGACAAGGCTTGTTCCTGGTTCTTCCTGTTCACATTTCTTCTGTGAACAGCAGCCTTGTGCCTTCCTGATTAATTTTTCCTCCCACCTTTGGTCATTAACTCTATAAGGAAGTTTTCCTTTGAGTAGCTGCATCTTCATGTTATGTCTCTAATGCTTAGTTCAAGGATGACTTCCTTTTTTAGAGGGAGATGTTCCCTTATCTGCACAATAAATACAGAAATAATATCTTAAAAGAACAAACCTGCCTGCCCAATGGCCTGTGCCTGGTCCAGTGAGTCAGACAAAACCAGATACTGTGGGCACAAGTATGAGTCTAGAGGTGCCAAAAGTCAACACCACACATGACATGGATAAAATCTACCCATCCCTTTCGACACTCTTCAGTCTGAATCATCTCAAGAAACATTTGCCAGACAGGTAAAGATATTGATCTTTAACTGAGTGATTTTAAATCCAGGCTTTAGTTTGTTACGTACTGTTTGTCGCTCAGTACTGATAATCCTCATATAATCCCATGCTCCAATGAAAACCAAAATCAAAGCAAAAATAAGAAAAAATTTAGCACAAATCTCTGAAAGCTGATGTGTCTCTCACAGATAAATGAACTTTTAGATCCCTGACCTCACAGATGTGGGGAGAAAATATGGGGATTTGGAATGAAAACATACAAAATAAGAGTTTAAAAATAATAATAACAAAATCCCACTGCAAGTAATGAAGGAAAAACATCAAAAATCTGGTTAGCTTATGGACATAATGTATTTATGCTCAGATCATGTTCCCTCATCTATCCTTACCTGAAAGCAACACCTGAGCAACCAAGATCATCACTTTAAATGACCTTCAGGACAAAGTCTCCATACAACAAGGCAGGGACAATTGATGCAGCACAGTGAAAAGAGGGACCAAGTAAAGGAATAGAGGAGAGAGTTACAAGACTCAAGAGCAGGTTGAAGACTAAAGCAGCAGCAAGGTGAGCAAGAGGAGAAAGGGAAAAGATGGCCGAGGGACAATAGGGAGAGACACCCAGTTAGGGCTGTGATTGGAGGACTGGAGACACTGAACATGTATCTGAATTAGGCACAGATGTGGCAGCAGAAGAAAAGGGAGTGCTGTAAAGGCAGGGGAAGATTTTGAATACAAACAAGAAGGCAAAAAAGAAGCAATTTAAAACCAGAGCAGAGTTCAAAACCTTGGAGAGCAGCAGCAAAGGTGTGGGAGGTGAGACAGGCTGGCACAGCCACACTCCACAGGCAGCACAGGTAATACAAGAGCCATTCATGTGGTCAGTTGCTCTGGTCACCCATCCCTGCTGCTGGATCCTGCACTATGGAACCACTGAAACCACAATGCAATTAAACTGGAATAGCAGAGGAACAGTAACAATTTGAGTGACGCAGAAACAACAGCTCTGTACTGGACAAGTTGAGATACCTGATCTCTGAGGGAAAAGTGTTCTCTTTGTATCAGAGAGGGCTAATGAAATTAATTAGCTAATCTTTGTACAAGTTTTTGACATGACAATGGCCCAGATGAAGTAGTTACACTATAAAACTGCAGCAGTTTCCTTGGTCCTTTATTCCAGAGGTGTTTGTCTGGGCACCAGTCCAGGAGCACAAGCACAGAATCCCAGCTATGAGATCAGCCCAGCTCTCTATCCCTGGGGACAGCTCAGGAAACTGATGAGCAAATGATCTTTACCAGCATGTCAGCTCAGAGTCCACCGTACCTGCCCCTCACTCTTCCTCACCTGACAGCTCCAGGCTTCCCTGCCTGCCTCCTGCTCTGGCACCTGGTGGGAAGAGGTGGATGCTTCCTGACAGCCAGCAGCCAAGTGGGACGTTTACACGGATGAGAGGGAAGCACACGCTCTCACAGCCCCGCTGTCTCAGCAACCCCTGCTGCCCTGTGCTGCACACACACATTGCTCTGCAGCTGTGTGATTCCCAGGGGGTTTCTGAGCAGAAAGCAGTCCTAAATAATTATCTTTTCCATCTGTCCTGTGACCACACGCAGTGACTGTCAGTAGCCACTGTGGAAAACAAGGTTACATGCATACTTTGCAATGCCACAGACAGGACCAGTTCAAGGAAAAAAAAAATTCTCTCCTAACTGTGCTATGTTTTCTTCTTTCCAACTTGTCATCTCTGATGGATTTACTGAGAGATGTAGGCATATTTTGTGTTTTGTTCTCTCCTGTTTTCAACTTCTCGTGCTCCACCTTGCTTTTTTGACACTCAGTTGTCCACAAAGCAGATGCCCCCTCCTGGCACTGTCCCACTGAACCCCAAAGTCTCAGACATGGATGGTTGACAGACAGTTTAGAGCCTGACATTTCTATATGGGACTGGGATTATTCATAGTAAAGAAGGCATCACTTCCACCCTGGAAAGCTACAGCACCCTATTCATGCCATATCCAGAGCAGGTATGTACATTAAGCATTTCACTCCAGCCTCTGTGCCAGGCTGATGTCATTATCAATAAAACTTTTGTAGCAGGAGAGACTAAATTGCTTATTATGCATTGGAAGGAAGAATGGGGTGCAGTTTGTTAGGAAGAGGAGGATCATAAGTCAGGGACTGAGAATATGATTTTCCAAAGCCACTCCAGCAGTGACCCAATCTTAGACTGGTCAAAAGTACTGGTAAACTCAGAAGACAGTTGCTTCTCTGTTGGAAGGACATTCTTTTACAAGGAAAGAAAATTCACATTAGGAATGGAACTTCTTTTCTTTAAGAGATAGGCATCAGGGTGCTGCTAATGGCATTTCAAAAATCAAGCTCTGAAAGGCAGCATGCTCAGATGTCAGCCCTGCAGATAAACACAGCCACACTGGTCCAGTGCCAGAAGCATCCAGCCCACTCTCGGACAGTACCTGAGGCAGCACAAATATTTGGGGTTCAGAGTAGAACACTGCATGGGCAAAAGGAAGGACTGAAAATGCTTCAAGCAGCTGGTCAAGTTCAGCTGTCCTCACAGGTACCATCAGATCTAGCCCTGACTAAAACAAAACTCTGCTATCCCTCCCTGCATAACCTCTGCTGGGATACTGTGAAATTCCAAAACCTGAGATTTCTATCACCAAAGTACTGGACACCATGCCTAGACATTTTTTCTTGATCCATTATCTAATCAGATTCCATCCTTCCCTTACACAGTTGCTTTTCTTCTCAGTTTCTCCGGAAGCATTGCTGCTACAGCCAAGTAAATGGGATCAAGCCAGTAAATATCCTGTATCTCCCACACAGACCTATCCTCATGGCTCATGGCCTGACAAGACCAATCCTCCCCTTACAAACTGTTTTATCTCCCATATCTTGGAAAACTTTTCCTCAGGACTGGGAGTAGAACTGGTGTCCCAGATTTCAGGACAAAACCTACATTTATCAGAGATCAGATCCCCAGTGACATCAAGCTATAGTCAATTTTTTTCTTAATTTATCTGGAGTGGGAAACATCTCTTCTCCTTTTCACTAAAAAATGCACTTGACCAGCTGTGTGTTGCTGGGCATGGGGGGAAAGAAGGGGAAATGAATGAATTGCTCCTTATCTCCCCACAACAATTTGTAATAATAACATGCAAGGTTATTTTACTTTAAAGCAAGTCTCTCCCATGATAAAACAAACAAATCAACCAACAACATATTGTTCCTCTATTCAAGTCTTTTTACTCCAGTAACCACTTCCTTCCAAACCCTACAGATTCGCTGTGTTCAACTCTCATTGACCTGCCTCTGGTCCCCCAGGACCCTCAGCTGCTGTGCTTCCATATCATCCCTGACCCACAGTCACCTCCCCTTCTGTTCCTAGCTGCTATCACTAAAATATTTACCACTTGCCGAAGATGAGGGTGACTTCTAGGAATAGAACAGCACTAAATAAATAATGACAGAGGGAGCAGAGATGGGCCATTTGCCTGCAAGGAATTTTTATTAGGGAGAGCCTTTTAAGAAAGTCTCTTCCATGGCAAATTACCTTCCCCTCTGTTATTCTGTCCACTTCTTTTCCGTAACACAGTCACATTAGTTTCCAGACATAATTCATTTATTTATCAATATTTGGGAGCTGAGTACGGAGCATCAGCACAAATTCTTTTCTGGGTGAAAATAGGCTGTTCTTGGCAGGGGAGGGAATAAAACCCATACACAGTGCAAAGACTGCTACAAACACAAAACTGCGTCCCAAGTAATGTTTTTGTCAGGCTATGCCATTTTCACAGACTGGGCAGCACTATGGTTACTACGGAGAGCAAAGCTGGCTTTAGAAATGGTTTGTATCTCCACTGCAGACTGCAGCAAAGAGGTACTTACCCACAAAAGGTTAAGTGCCAGAGATTCAGTGATTTGCATAAAGAAAATACACCAACTCTAAACTTAAAACTGACCCATCATTTCAGTATTATAGAACTTACTTCTGTCCTTGATTAAAGGTTATAGCAAATGCTTTCCAGCTCCAAGCTTCCTGGCTGCTGATAGACAACACACAGCAGCTTACAACTCCCTAATGCCAGATGGGAGAGAATTCAGAGCCACCTTCTCCCCAGGGAAGAGTCTGCAGGTGCTGTTCTGAGCATGCCGTCACTGTCAGGCAGCACAGCAGTTCTGGAGCTGGTCCACAGACCCCTGCAGACCACACACATGCACATACAGACCCACACGCAGTCAGCTCAGCCCCTGCCTCTGGCACACAAAGCACTCAAAGAGCTTTGAGTGCTAAAAGAACAAAGGCAGTTTAGGGGCAAAACACGCGAGTTGACTCTTCCTCTTTCATAAGATCATTATCCAGAGGACGCAGCTAGTCTCTATTCCCATCCTGAAGTGCACATAGCATAAGGTCTGGACAGATAAAGAAGAGAGCACAATGGGGAGCCACATGTGTAAAGCAGACTCAGGACAGCAGGGAAGCTACACCCCAAGTTTTACTTCAGCCTCTGCCTGGCTGGCTGCACTTGAAGAGTCAAGCACTCAGGCTCTCAACTTATCCCAGAACCCTTAAGCTTTGTATTTCACCTGAGCATCCCTCAGCAACTGTGGCTTACCTCCTGGACCATTTGGCCGACTGCCTCCCAAAGGGTCTCTTCCAGAGCACACCATACAGCTGCACTTTGGTGCTGATGTCCAGAGCATCCGAATCCGTCTGTTCCATGGATGGAGAAGGGGATACAGAACTGGATTTTGAAGCGAACATTATGGATGGATCTGGTTCTAACTCTCCCCCTCTGCGTGGCTGCTCAGGGAATCCGATTAAATGCAATGAACCAGCAGGACGTAACCAGCCCAGCAGACAGAGAGACTGGGCTTTGGTTTGAATCAATAACTTGACTGCTCAGCACTCAGTCAGTAATTCTCTCCCTGATGCACAGATGATGAGAGTTTTCTCATTGCATATTACTTCCTGATGCATTGCAAACAGCACACATCCCAGCCCAAGGGAAAAAGAAGAGTGAAGAGAGTCAGACATCAGAAACACAGAGAGGCAGAAAGAGCTCATCAGAAAGAAAGCTCTCAGCAATAACATAAGCCAAAATACCTCTGCACCAGAGCCAGCTTGGAAGGTTATTTCACTCGACATTGCAGCACTCCATGCAGAAATTAGGGCAAGACGGATGTTTCACTGACAGGCATCTCTGACACATATTCCCAAAATCTTGTGCTTAGACACAGTTTCTTCTGATTTGTCCTGAGGAAAATTAGGGCAGAGTGAGTGGGAACCAGCAAGTTCAATCAGACTCTCTGTGTCATCAGAGGCAGGGGGAGGGGGGGGGCCTTGCTGTGCCAGCCTGGCACTGCCCACCTGGGGAGAGTTCACGTGGCTGCTGGGTTTGGACTGGGCAGTGTCCATACTGCATACCTTGCTCTGCCTTAAAGGGCCATTGCTGATCAAAGTTAGAGCATAAAACTCTGCTTGTCTTCATGCTGCATCTTGGAGATGTGGCAAGAACAGCCTCTGCCTTGCCTCTTAGGTACCAGTTCCTTCTTGGTCCCAACATGGACACATAGGAATATATCACACAGCTCAGGTAAATCCATGTTCATCTCCTGCTTAGTACTCCCACAGCAAGCTTTTTAATCTGGTTCCCCAAGTCCTTGTTCCTCTCTTGAAACCTTTTCTCCCTGCACAGATGCAAACACCGTTCTCCAAAAGAACCCATCTTTTGTAATGCCCACAGGAAAGCAGATTAGCATTCTATTGTTCTTTACTGCATCCTGCCTCCCCTCCAGGATTAGAATTAAGGGAAGAATCCTAGCTGCTAAAGCATCTGAGGTTTTGAGATATCATATAACCAGTACAGATGCTGTATGGCATGTATGCCATAGATGCTGAGGCATCTGCTCCCGATTTAACCTGTGCCACCCTATGCAAATCCATTTTGATGCCATAATTGCAGGGTATCAGCCCTTCCTAATGCAGTGGTTCAGAAGAGACAGTGCAGACACATGGTCCTTTCCCATTCCCAGTCAGAAACCTGGGATGTGCTACAGGCCAGGTCACACCACAGGACATGGGCTCACTTATCTTTGTACAGTCAGAGGCTCTTGCAAAGCATCTTAAAGAGAGAAGATGCAGACAGCCTGCCTCAGATTCACAGACTGCATTCAGTATTAGAGAAATTAGAGATGCAGGTCCCTGATAAAAGTTACAGTTGATCAATAAATGAGAGAGTCAGCAAACTCCATGATTTGTTACTTTCTCTCACACTGGCTTTGACCAACCTTTTGGTCCCGGACAGGACATGTCCTAAGCAGCAGCAGGACATGTCCCATCTCAGAGTGACACTAAGGCAGAAGGTGGAGAAGAGAGCAGCAGATACTGCCTCCATCTCACCTGAGCTCTAACTCTTGATTATAACACAGCATTGCAGAAGAGAAGCATTAATGCTATAGACACCATTCTGTACACAGCACTAAGAAGGAAATACTACTCATAATCAGGAGAGGGAAAATTTTCCCTCAAATTATGTTGCACAAAGGGTAAAGACGATTCTGGGTCCTATGGCCTCACTTTACTCTATAAATGTGCAGTGAAAAGCCACAGAGCTCCCATTTAAAGATGATCCAGTGCCCCTGCTGTTGTACTGAATCAACAATACAAAGGTCTGACAGCAGTCTCCTGTGGTGAGGAGAAACAGATTTTCATCCTTTACTTATTTTTCCTTCTTTACTTAGTTTTACATTATACAGACCAAGGGAGCAATGAGGTTTCTAGCTTTGAACATCAAAAAGTGAGATTTTTTCTTTTTTCCTCTGAAGACCTCCAAGACAAACAAGGCACTGAGCAGTTAACAGCAAGTTCTTTAAAGTCAACAGTCCAGGGAAAGGAGCAACTTGCTTTTGTCAAGTGACAGACCAGTAATGCTAGGGCAGTAGATAGCAGCAAGGTGAATTTTCTAACTGCTGGTGTCTGGACACAGTAATCTGTAGTAAAAGTGGCACCTTTAACATTTCCTTTACATGTGTACTAATGAAGGGGAAACACAGCTGTACATCCTTGAGAGAAAGCACTGGAGCTTTAATCAGAAAGCCTTTCTGTGGAGCAACAGGCTGCACTGGTATGGCAATTATTTCGCTAATATGTTGTCTTTATTTTTCCACACATCAAGCCAGTAAAATTTTGCTAAAAATAAAACATTTGAAGCAGACAGCAGTGCAAGCTATACAGAAGTAACACTTCTTCAAGGAATATCCTGAGTCAGAAGGGACCTACAAGGATCAAGTCCAACTCTTAGCCCTGCACAGGACATGCCCAAGAATTACACTACGTGCCTTCATCACAGGCCACCCTCCAGCTCAAAGATGCTCCCTTTCTTAGTGTAAAGAGACACATAGTGGCTAACTTCAGCCGTTGAGGAGGCTTGTACTTTTAATTTTTTTTTAAGTGAAAAGTTATACTCTCATGTTCTGGGCAGCCTTTCAATACTGTGTTACGCAGTAAAGAACAAACTGCTTCTTGGGCTGGGGCCAGTAAGGTGAGATGGATCAGACCTGCTGCAGCGTTGGAGAGATTCAGATCTTACCTGCCAGTAAGGTAGATCCCCTTTCCTTTTACAGCTTCTGATAGGTTCCATAGCCATTTTTAACCCTGAGAAACATTAGCAATTATGGGAGGTATTAGAAGGTACCTGAACAATGTGGAGAAGTCCAGCTCCACTTCCATCATTCTTGCAAAGACAGTATGTCACATGTACCCCCCAAAGTGATGCTCCAGCTTCCTACGTGCACAGTTCTGTGCAGAGGCTATTTTAAATAGAACAAAAGTAACTACCATCAATCCTCCTCTAGTGAGATACACTGACAGAGCATGTTTCTTTTGCACACAATTAAATTTTCAGTGTCAGATGGAAAGTCAGAGCTGTTCAGCAGAACTCAAAGTTACTCAGCAAATGGCATTAAAGTCAAATGCCTCTGTAGATTTGCAACCCCATCTGACATCACCCTTACAGATTGTATAACCTCATTTGACATCATCCCTTGGTAAGAATTATATGGTCTCAGTGACCTCTTCCAGCTAAAGCCCTTCACCAGTCCCAGCCCTTCAAAACCACTCAGATCCATGGTGGATGGCCCAGGAGTCATATTATCCAAATATTCTCTGTGGATATAGCGCCACTTCAGGAGACTTAGAGGAAGACAGAAAATAAGGTACCCATTTACTGAAGCAAAGGGATTTGACAGCAAGCAGCCAGCCCCACAGCTTGGCTTGTGGGAGGTAGCTTTCTCAGGAACCGACACCATAGTCAATGACTATTTCTCTCAGCATGAAAAGGGGATCTTTTTTTTTTTTTATCCTACTAAGTGATCTCTTCTGGAAGAAAACTCATTTAATCTAGTGTTTTGTTAAACAAAGATTTCTGATAAAAGCCATTTTTCAGAATACATCAGAGTGGTCAGCTACATTTGAGAGCTTCCTCCAGAAGACAGCCCACAGGCTTCCTGCAAGGCACCAGTTCTTTCCCCATCAAGCCTAAATACCACAAAGCGATCCCATGGCTAACAAACAGAAAATGTTTGGAGCTTCAATAGTTAAATAAGCTGCTTCCAATCAGCAGCTTGTCCAGCAGCAGTGAATAAATACAGCTCTACTTGTTCTCTTTCTTTCCATAGATTATGAATCCACTGACACACTCCCTACCCTTCCTCTCTGGGGAAGGGCAGTGCTGCATGCCTGCAAGCCACACTGCTCCAGCAGCCCCAGCCAGCCAGATCCCAGTCCCATTTCTGAGGATGTGGGAGAGTGCAGCAGCCACAGGAGAGCTACTTCCCACAGCAGGAGGAGTGGCTGAACCTCCATAAACAGAGACAGGAAAGAACAAACCTTTGCTCAAGGTTTTGTAACAGCATTCAGAGCTGGTGAGCTTGGTGCTTGGTACACACACCACCTCCATTTCTATTTACCTTTCCAAGGACATCTCCTTTTAGCTACATCTTACCGGCTTCTGATTAACATAACTCCACTCAGTCCCAAATGTGACAGCAGCAACAGTACTTACCAAGGACATGGCTTGACCAGGTGACATTCCTGAGCAGCAATGGCTCAGGCCAGCACTGCTGGAAGCTTTCTGCATAGAATGTATCAAAATCAAGTTGAGGACTACCCATGATACAGTTGCCAGGTGAGTGCCATGGGATATGTAAGGGACAGCTCAGAAATTTGTAAAGACGTTTTTGTCCTTTGCACCCTGTAGTGCCCAGACACTCAGAGATCTACCAAAGAGATCAGCAACAAGGCTCAGAGCACTTCTTCTGGGGGAAGTTCCAATTGCTTACTCAGTCCTGTTAATTTTGAGCACAGAAAAAGCGTTGCCTTTGTAACGAGGGCATGGAAAAACCATTCAGTATCCCAGGGCTTAGCTGCCAGACCTGGCAATGTCCTTATCTGATTGAGGTCGTCCTGTGCAGGGCCAGGAGCTGGACTTTGATGACCATTGTGGGTCTCTTTCAACTCAGGATATTCTATGAATCTAAGCAGGTAACTTGGTTTCCCACTGTTCCTCATGTGTGACACTGGTACTAAATCCAGAACACCACAAGAATACATATACCAGGACAGTAGTTTGGGTACCGTGGGCAGCCAAAAAGCCCTGCAAAAGAGAAGAATTTGTCAGCATTTCCTTGGCAGAATGATAGAGGGGGGAAATATAATACCTCTACATATTGAAACAGGCAAACAACCAGAGAGCCACCAGCACGTTTCAGATCTGACAAAACAATCCAGCAAGAAGCTAACGAGATCCAGGGCTGCCCATTCTGGAGAAGAACACTCCATAGCTGTTCCAACACCAGTCAGTATATCTGACTTCTCCAAGTTTCTAAAATCAGGTTAGGTGCTGGACTTCTATCCACAATGCATTTCTCAACTGCAAAGGTTTCAATTCTGATTGTGGTCCACCAATTTCTAGCCAGTTCGTTCCCTTGGGTCAAAAGAGGGAAAGAATTCGTAGGCTTAACTTTTAAACAATAAATATGTATCCAGGAAAACAGAACTGGCCAACCCATGTTTTTATTTCATCTGAAGTTCATAAAATGCCCTGCACGCAGAGACCAATATTGCTCTTGCATACACATTCAGTGCTTCCTTTACACCTACCATTGCTGTGATCACTGAAGGCAAGGCCTTAAAAAGCAAGGACACTACAATTAGTACTTCATTCAGGAGTGGAAACTGCAGGGACCACACCACCAGTGTTCTTCACACCCTTCCCCTATACATTGTGCAATGTCCCTTAGTTAGTCAGTTGCAGCAGCCTTCACTTCAAGTTTCTCCTTCCTGGTCCTGCTCATCCAGCCAGTTACAGCAAGGTCAGGGCTCCTGCTGTGCACATACACAGGCAGGCACAAGACACCTCTTGCTCCTTCCTATCCACATTCCCAAGTGGTTATCTAAGTATAGAGCACAAAGATCTACTGCTGCCATCTATCATAGCAGCAGACCATGACAGCTCTACTATAAACCCTGCAATGTCGAGGAGAGCCAGCAGCCAGATGAAAGACAAACTGGCAAGGAAGGACATTGAAGACATTGCTCTCTGCAACATACAGCAGGCTAAGAGGGCCATCTCCTTTTACTCTCCTATAAGCCATGCTGCCACACAGCTTTTGTAGATAAGGCTTCTCTCATAATGCTGAAGTTTAGACTGTGGGGATAAACATGGAAAAGCTCCCAGATCCACTGCCTAGTCATTCACATGTACCCTGTCACCTTCACACGAAGTGTCTGCACAGAGGAGATATCAGGGGTACAAAGTTTTTTCAAGATCAGTCATGTCTCAGTTTCTTTATCAAAAAGAGACAAGAGAACATTGGAAATTCATTTCAGTCCTAAAAGTCGACTCATTCTACTGATAGCACCACCCTCTGAGGACAAGAAATGCTTGTAAGAAGTACAGCAGTAAGAGTCAGTGTAGTAGTAAGGCTTGTAAGCAGGGTTTTCAGCAGGTCTCTTCAACCATGACTATCTCACTGAAAGTGCTTCTTCACACAGCAGAATCCCATTAATCTCCACAGACTCCAACACAACTATAATCATATATCGTAAGTTAATTACCACTTCAGATACTGGGCATACAGATACAGAACAAGCATTTTCCCCCTAATAATTTCAATCTGCTTTTAGATTTTCCAAATACTAAGTAGCTTTGGTGTCAGTCAGCATGACACAGCTTTATTTTTATTAGGTCTAAAAGTTTTTTTGAATGAGGCTTTTTTCCTTAAACCCCATCCACCATAAGTGTTTGTTAATCTCTTGGCATCACAGACAAGAGGGAGAAGTGCTATGGTAAGGAGGGTGGAATGTTGTGCAATTCTGCCTGCAGGAATATTTGGATAAGGTTTGCACATATCAGTAGAAGAATGGCTTAATTTGTCAGCTGCAACAATAGATGATAGCTCATCATCTTGCTGCTGTGCTCATCCCTAATGATTCTCTCATAAAAATGCTGATGTACATTTTTATTTCCTTAACAAATGAAGGAACACTCTACAGCAATCATCAGGAAGCCTGCAACACCACAGCTCCTAAATATTTAAGTTTGTAGTGGTAACTCTTGTAACATAAATGTACCCAAAGCACCTGCTCACATCTCCAAAAGGATTTACCATAGACTACAGTGATTAAGTCACCATTTACTGAGGTGACATATTTACTAAATACACTAAAAGAAAGCTAATACACTGCATAATGCTTTACCATTAAAACTGAGTTTTACTTGCAAGGAAACAAGACTCTGTCTGGGAAGAATACTGGATTTCTCTTCTTAGTGCTTTACATCTGCTTGTACCAGCTTTAACAGCACCTCTGTCATTTGCTTAAGTTCGCATACTGACTTTACATTAATCAAGTTCTCTTGTGCTTAAGCCAGTATAAAGAGATTACACTCTTTCTTAATGACACCAGTCCTATGAGCTTCCAGAAAAATCAAAAGCAAGCAACCAGCTGAGAGGATTGCTTATTTCTGGAGTGAAAGAGCTAAAACACTGTGTGACAGGATCTTAAATAAGTCTGTAGACAGCAAGTGCAGCATAAAAACAAAAATCCTTTTTTTAAATGAATTGCTTATAAATCATCTCCATCAAGTGCTATCTCTTAAATGGACACATGAAGTTTGCAAACGCATACATTACTCACCCTATAACAGCAACATTCCCCATTCTCTTTTCTGAAAAGGCAGGTCTGAAACCCACTCCTGCTTACAGGGCAGCTGGAAAGTATGGAGAACATCTATACACTATGTCAACTCAGCAGCTCTAAGAGGAATCTCATCAGTGCATACATATACTTGACAGAAGGGTGCAAAGGGGATGGAGCCAGACTACTTTCAGTGATGCCCAGTTACAGGACGAGGCAATGGGCACACTCTGAAACACAGGGGACACCCTCTGAACACTTTTTTACTGCTTTACTGAGCACCAGCACAGGCTGTCCAGGGAGGTTGTGCAGTCTCCCTCCTTGGGGATACTCAAAAACAATCTGGACATGGTCCCAGGTAATTGGTTCTAGGTGGCCCTGCTTGAGCCAAGGTGTTATTTGACCAGATGACCTGTGGAGGTCTCTTCCAGCCTCCATCATCTGCAATCAGTGCTTTTCACCACATTCAGTCAGTGCCTTCCCACAATATGCTAAGGAACTTCCCAAGTACCATCCCCATACCAGAGGTAAAGGCCAGTCCATCTGTAAGCTGCTCAAATTGCTTCATTCCTTCCTGTATTGCTCCAGTTGATAGCTCTGTCATATAAGGTCAGACCAAACTGCAGACCACCGGCTTGCAAAACCCAAACCGCACAGATCTACCTACAGATCTGAAAAGCCGATGCAGTTGTTTCCTTAGGGACTGCCTCGGGACAGGCAGTCAACTTCCCAGTTATTCCAAGTATCCCAACTCTGATTCTCATCCTTTCCCTAAAACCCAACAGTAGCAAAAGAATGCTACAGTGGTAACAACTTTCTTCTACAAACCCCTAATATTGTACACACAATGGCAGGTACTTTGGCAAGACACAAGCACCTTTCCATTTGCTCCTCCATTTATTTATTTGACTCCTACATGTGTTTTAAAATGTTAAATCTAGTCCCAGCCAAGTCTGGTAAAGTAACATTTTCAGTCAAAGTGTGATCATTCTTTAAAGCTGTGCCTTGCCATATTAATCCACTGAATTTTTCTAAAAGTTTGCCTCTTCTATAATCACAGAACACAAAGTGCAATTCACAGGATTTTTAAAAAGTCTTTTATTAAAACCGATAGTCCCTAAAAATGTGGCTTAAAGTGTCTTATAGGAAAAAAAAAAAACCCTGACTGCCCTGCAAGCTTTAGCTCTGATAAAACAGAATTAATTGTCCAAGCACTACTCCTAACCCCTGCCTGAGCACCTCTCAGAGATCACGACTAAAATTTAATATCCTACTATTCTTTGCCACTCAAAATTATGTTGGTGGAAAATGAAACCCAGAGAAATTTTGGAGCCTGAGAAGAAAGGTTTTCTCCACAGCAAGAGCATGCCTTCTCAGTTATAATGACCACCATGGCATCAGAGAAAATACAGGAAAGCTATGGCTGAACAGGCTTCCATGTGATTGCAGGCTGCAGGAGGAAGGTGAGCTACCTTCCAGTAGAGCTGCATCAGCACTGAAGGCAAAGAAACACTGAAGAGCTGTCAACAGGTAAGCAGTAGGACCACTGGGCACTCATAAGGAAAGCTGAGCTGGGACTCTGTGCCTGAAAACAGCAAGAAGATAGGAGGGGAAAAAACCCCAACAAACCACATAACAGGGATATGAAATATTTCACCAGCACTTTTCCCTCATAAGACAAGATCAAAAAGCAGGCTAGGGTTTAAAGCTGACTTTTCATTCAAATTTCACTGAGGCCCATACATGTATAGGAAAGACTATCTTGTCACAAAGACTCCAAAAAGAACAGAGAGACTTAGTGTTTGCATTTGGGGTTCAGGGCTGATAAGATTGAGAGCACTGGATGTAATAAAGACAATTTCCTGTAGCTTCAAAGGGTCCTCAGGCCTTTTAACTGTGTCCTGGAGCAACCTTAAGTCCATCATCTCCTTGTTGCCCTCCAAAGAGGTCTCAGCTTTGGAAGCTCCAGAGATTTCCCTGGGGGTGCTCTAGGGATGCAGGAGGAGACAGCTTCAGGGCAATGCCAACTCCCAAATACTCTGTGAGAGACACAAGTTGCCAAATGCCCGGCTCGAGCAGAGGTGTCACGTTATCTCTGCATTAATACGTCTGAACACATTAACAGCCATATCCAAATCCACCTGCTACACTGCCTCCCAAGATGCAGTTTCACATTCCAGGTTTGCAGGAGGTGTTCAGACAGCATGAAGAAAAGCAGCAAACACATTCCCACAAAAATAAAATGTACTGTCGGCACTACTTGCATCCCATTTAAGACTGTCATTTCTTTCCATCAGAGCTGTCACAAAACCCCATGGAGTAAATGACAAGCCAACTCTGAAGCACTGCACCTAGTAAAAATTTAATATAATAAAACAAATTGAAAACGGCAATATTATTCCAACCATTCACAATTAAAGTGGAAAAATTATAAGGCAGCCATTCATGGAATGATTTTGTGTACAAACGGTTTGGAAAAAAGACATTAAAATTACAGTTCCATACATGGAGTCAGGTAAACAGCAATGACCACACAATGTTTTTCCCTGGAAAGCCAAGGCTGCTAAGAGATATAAGAACAGTAAGGAAAAAATATATTTTTAAAAGAAGTTTGATGTGAACAGGAATCTGAAATTTGTGATAAAGAATCTGATATTCATCATAAACTTTTCCACCATACTGCAATCACTCCTCCTCCTTCCACCCTCAAAAAAATACAAGTACTTCTCTTTTCTCCAAGTCCCAGTACAGAATGGCAAGGGAGCAGCAGGAACATTTATTCCACATCATCTCTCTCTTTTCTGCAATCAGCTGATACCACATGGACACACCTGTGACTGTCAAAACTCTTTGAAGGCCCTGAACTAGTTCCTGAATAAACACGGTGGTTTTCCTGGGCCTCTTGGATAAGATTAGCCTTTTATATAATCCACCTGGAAATGGTTCTTTGTAGTCAACAGTGGGTTTTCTGTGTTTAACACCCACTCATCTGACAAGCCACAACAATCAAAAAATCCTGTCTTGGTGTGACAGCTCTGCCATCCTTACTTAATGTCAGTGCAACTTCTGCATCTGTCATTGAGTACTGAAAAAGAAATATTTCCCTTCTTTATATAAGGAACAATAAAAGCATTAGAACAGTAGGAAAAGTACCTAAAGACAGACAGGATCAACAGAGACAGCTTTAGTCCAATTCCTATTGCCAATTAAGAAACCATTAACTGAAAAGAAACAGGTATTGAGATTATGGATTTCCTAGAGGGACTTACAGAAGGAAAGGAGGACATGGCTGGCACTTGGATTAAGCATGGACCTGCTGGACCTACTGCCACCTACCTCAGAAAAAAAAACAAGTAGAGAGGGCTATTACAGAGAGAGTAAGGGGAATTTGTTTGCACCAAGCTCTCCTGAGGAGTAGAAAATGATACCAGCTGGCCCTGACTACATGTAATGCTTGCATTTACTGTGACAGATGGGGAGATAGGTAGAAAGATAGGGCTATAATAAAATGGACCATTTAATTTAACTCATTAAAATACTCTGCTTCAAGAAAATAATCCTCCAATTGGTACTAAAAATTTGGAAAGGTTTGATAATATAAAATATTACATTCTCCATATCAACATAACCAAAAGCTTCTTTAGCCACTGCAGTTTCAGTTACAGAATTGTAAATAATTCAACAGAGATAACAGGCAGCCAAAACAAAATGCTGTTGCTACTTCTAAATGAGTAGAAGAAAAAATAAAAATCACAGAAGTCTTCTCTCACTCAACCAAATGCCAACATGAAAAGTATGTTTTCAGAATCTTTGTGCCCATTTTAGGTTGCAAATGTTTTCATTCAAATTCCCTCACCTGCTGCTATAACTTGGCCTCTATACTTCACGAGTCATTAAACTGAGTATTACTATTTCTGACGGCTGCCCCAGAAACTGGAAACATGATAGGAAGGACAGGAAAATGGAATGAAGACAAGACCTCTCAGCAGTGGCACCTATGATTAATGTGCCAGAGGTTATGTCAGCAGTGAAAAACCTGGCTGCCACATCCTCACCAATACACACTGGTCCATGTAAAAAGGTACTATCCACATGCTTCAACCAGGAACAAAAGGCATGAAACCGTGAAATGGGACTAACCTCGGTAAACCATTGCTACTGTTATACACAACGTGAAGCTGAAGGGGAATGCACTCAGGATGTCAACTCCCAGAGTGGGGTGCACATGCAAGTTATAGGGCAGAGTTTAAAGAATAAAAATTTACTGCTTTACAAAATGTAAGCACCTAGTTCTGCACCAAGCTCTTGCAAACCCTCCAGATTTTGGAAATGGTTATGTGGAAAGATTAAATGTGGTAAAATAGTGAGGTTATCAAGGAAGAAGGTAATTAAGGAGAAATCAGGAAGAACAGAACTGAGGAGTAAACAGCCCCATGTATCATTTGCATGTGTTAGGAGCCTCTCCTGCTGAACTTTTTAAACCAGTAACTTACAAGCTGCATTATGCATGCTGTAAAAATCCCAAAACCAAAACAAACAGAAAACACCATTGAAAAACACACAGAAGATGATCCCATCCATATCACTAATTTTGCAATGGCTTTTCAGAACACAATATTGAAGGTCTCATAAAAAATGCTTGTTTAGGCCTGAAGAACTAATTCTATCTTAAAATACTGTCTTATGGGAAAATATGACTTCTAATAATTTTGCATTGATCCTATATAGTAAAACACACAAATGAACAAGCACTCCTGGGCATCAATACTAGGTTCCATCCTGGGATACATCTGTATTGTTACAGAGCCAACAGACAAAGCCACCACTAGTCCAAGAGCCAGGCCATACCCCTTACTCTCTGAACTAACAGACAAACAGGACAATAACAAAAATGTAAAGAAGTTGTGAGGCACAACGGGTTGTGCAGTTGAAGTAACAAATGGCATGAAAAAGTCACACTCATTCAAATGGAAACAAGAAGCACTTCAGTTGAGCAGATATATCAAGACTTCAAAATTCATTTTAAGAAAACAAAAAGAAAAAAAAAAAGAAAAATATATTTGGCAATGTTATCTTCAAAAGTGCAGACAAAGTATAGCTTAAAAGGGGTACAGCATTAAAAAGTTTTCCCCTAAAGAAAGAATTTTATGCTGATTCTGTGCATGTCAAGCATTCCTGACTTTTCTATACACTACAGTTATTAGAGTATAACATGTTTTGCATAAAGGAAATGGTGCCTGATAAGACAAAGCTGTGCCTTGGAAATGGAGGGATCTTTTACCACTCTTCTGCAGTGAGAGACATCAGCAATTGGCAGAAAGTCCTCCAGTAGACTCACCAAAACTTAGGCTTATCAGTAAGAGGCAAATCAATAATTCCCAAAGGAAAAGTAAAATGTCTAACAGGTCCACTGGGAACCCATCAGTTTGGTTTTCTGTTTGTGGGTTTGTGTTTTTTTTGTTCAGAACTGCTTTAGAAACACTTTATATTCTACCTGCAGCATAAATATTTAACTAAACATCTTGTTTTGTTAGCCGTAATACCTTTATTTAGTGAAAAACCCACACAGTCCCCCACTGATTTCAGCAGCTCAGATTTTTGAAAATGAGCTAGTAAAATTCTCTGGTCCCTCAACAGCTGTCTCCATCAGATTTCCACTCCTCAGAGCCCAGAGCAGCTCTATTTCAAACAGCACTATGGTATCTCTCTCAACAGTAGTAGTAGTGTATCACAGTAACCAATATGTAATTCCTGCTGACATTTTTGGTGCTTAACACTTGACTGACTTGGCAGAAGACTATCTCCCAAGAAACAATGCCTTTTTAGAATTTATTAATAACTATATAAACAATCAAAATACTATTTTCCTTGCTTCTATCCTTCGCGTTAAACAACGGAATACACTGCAAAATTAATTTGCACTTTCTTAACTGGCTGATTTCTTACTCTAATCCTACATATTGTCTACATAATTTCTTTCCTATCAAGTGACACTTCTGTGACAATAGCAGTGTGACCCAGAGTTCCCAGTGTAGCCCATTTCTGCAATACAATTAGTGACAAGCATCACAAGGGCCAATCGCGTTGCCAGGACAATGTCGAACCGATGGGGGAGAACCCCCTTCTTCATTAGTGAGACTTCAGCCTCTCACAACGCAGCCATCCTTGGGTTTTGCTCTCAGCTGCAAAAGCTGAACTGTAGGATACTTTGGTGATTGCAATTTCATGATGAGTCGCTATGTTCTTCCCTGCTCACCTTTTTTAAACTTCAAGTTCCATCTTCCCTGAGAATAGGGCCAGAAGTAACAATTAAAATAGAAGATGTCTTCAGAAAAGAAAGTTACATAGAATTTGCATCCGGCTGCCACAGTACATTTTGCTACACTAAAAACTTTCCCAGTATTCCTCATTTTGCAATCAAGATTCCCTCTGAACTCCATAAAGTGAATGGGATGAATAATGGGTAAAAGAATGATAAAGGGAGCAGCAGACATTTACTGCTCATGTCTTACAGAGGAGAACAGTGAAATTTGAGCGTTTAGTGATGGTGTCCAATGGACAAAACTAGAGGAATAAGGCATCCTAATACTAGGGCTGCCACCTCCAGACGACTGAGTCCTTTTCCTCCAGATGATTCAGGTTTGTGGCTATGAGCCATTCCTCCTACTTCTGGGAGAACATGAACTGTGGCAACATAAAGGAAAGTCCCAGCAGAAAACAGCATAGCAACTCCAGTGGCATTGACTTCTGAAAGGGCTTCTTTGCTGCTCTGAAACACAAACAGCAAAAAAAGTGAGAATAAGCAGAAGTTCTTCAGTCAGTAATAAAAAAAATTCTCTCAGTATACAAGCACAGAAGGATTTCTATCAACTCTAGCTTTCTCACAACAACAATGGTTTAGCGTGATTTTTGTGTTTTACACCTTCCATGTAGTAACTGGAACTCTAAAGCTGTGGGGGAGCAGAAAAACAATCCTCCTCCTAGTCACTTCACTCTGGACCCTTACAAAAGAACCCTCAGAAAAGCAAAGAGGTCACAGTCTGCTGAAGCATCTTGTTTGACCATCTCACAGCCAACACACCAAACAGGTTTTGAAAAAAAAAAAATTTATATTGCAAAGCCACAAATTTTAGGGAGGATGCTCAAGATTGACTTTTTTCCTCCCTTTTTCTAAACAAGGGGATCAAATAAGATGTTAGCCTGTAAATATCTGCTCCACTGCTCTTCAGAATCAAGTCCCAAAACATCACTCAATATTTTATTTGTATGTAGAAGTAAACACACAAAACTTTTCCAGGACTTCCATGCAAACTTCATTGAAGAAACGCATCTTCTGCATCAAAATTGAGCACCCCTTCACCTCCATAATAGGATTAAGATATGCTGCACATTAGTAAATGCAATGAAATGCAAACCCACTCAATATCAGATTCAAATGCTTCCTCTGGATGCTCTCCAACTCAGGTATAACCTTAGTTCTTGTGTTAATTTCTCAAGTCATTTTTCCAGAGAAAGATACATCAGCTGGAACTATAAAACCACAGTGATAGCCCTGATGCCTTATCAATTCTCTGTTCTTTCTGAAGGGCAAAATGTAAACCCAACACTTGATGAGAACACTTCAAAAGAGTGCTCAAAGAGAATTCTCTTTTCTATTTACAAGTCCAACCTTTTTTTCTGCTGTCTCCTGTACTGTAATGTCAAATATAAATCCTATCCATCTAAAGTAACGGATTATCCCAGATGATTTATTTAATCTTTCCTCCCACGCATTGAGTTTTGTGAGATCACATGTTATATCCCTTACACCACGCCACCACAGCGCATCACCAGCACGACATACTGCAGTTCAGAAATACAGGAGCACCCCAGGATATGCTATGAGAAGCAGAAACATTTCATTTGGACAGAGATGATAAATACATGTGCAGTGTTCCATTTCACAGGCCATTTGTTGCACAGACCCAAAACGCAACAGTGCTTTATGGAATAAGGCAAAAAGACTGTTCAGGCTGAGGACTCAACTTCTGACACAGACTTTGAATATAACGGACCACTTCTGAGATGGTGGGGGAAACCAGAGGAGATTATTTCCTACCTGCATTTTAAAAGAAGAATGCATGCAACAATGCTGAAAATTACTTATTTAAATAGGTATCAGCTAAAATCTGGTATATGAATAAATTTTTCTCAGTGGGGAGCAGCAGAAAGGATAAAACACAGAAATCAGACTTTAGAAAAAAAAGCTATACCAAACTCTATAAAGGAGTTATGTCACTGATTCTGATGGAAAAGCATGGATTATTATCTCTTTTGTGCATTCATATTGCTACCTTTTCATCAGCTTTTCTTAAATCTTCATTCTGCTGAATTTTTCAAGCAGTTTGGAATTACGTAATATGAAACTCATATCACAGTCCTTTCTGCAAACTTCACCACTAAGCTAGATTTTGGGCAGAACAAAACCACAGACCTACCTTGCTTAGCCCTAAGTATGTCACCATCGACATAACAGGTGCTGCTAACGCAAAGACCAGCAAGTGTTTTCTGATTCGATTCCGTTCTAGCCCAGCGTGCATCAGGAAGGAAACCAGGCCAAAGGCAGCTGGTGCCTGCAAAAAACAATAGTCACTGCTAATACAATACCTTCTAAAATGCCCAGAAAGATGAGAAAAGGTTGAAATATGACTTGCTACACTGAAATGGACTGAACTGTAAGACATTCAAGGTGGGCAGTAGCATGCTGCAGCTAACCCAAATCAAGAGCATTCTGCAGACTGCCCCATCTTAATAACTGAACCTAACGGGAACTCACGTTCTGGCTATGAGAAAACACGTACTTGTGTAGGCATTATAAATACCAAAATATTCATTCTGACTAGAGTTATTGCTATAATCCCTAAGACTCCATCAACTTAGGCAATTTCTTTTTTTGTCCTGTTACTATCACACATTAGACAGACACTTTGTTCATCTACAGTAGAAAAATTCTACAATTAACATAGGGAGGGAAACAGTTGCCCAAAGACAGGTAACAGTCAGTCTCCATGTTAACAAAGATTTAAGAGCTATTTTAGTTAGTTCATTCCCCTTCTCAACAGGAAGCAAACAAATATTTCCTTTTTCCTCTGCTGGCATTCAGTTTCTTATCCAACAGGCATAGATATCCCACTACTCACACACCGAATTTACAGTATTTTTGCTTGCATAAAGACAATAGCAATCCACCCTGACATTTCTGACATAAGACATAAAACTAAAATACATTAAGCATTTTTATACAGTGAATCTTTTTTTTTTTAAACTTAGAAGGAAATCACAAGTGAAAAAAGATGAGAAAGAGAAAAGCATCAATCAGGATCAGAAGAATAGAAAAAAGATACCAGAGAATAGATCATTTTCTCTTCTAGTACCAAATATTCATAGGAGAAATTTTCCTCCTCTAGAATTGCATAATTTCAGAAGTCAGTTAATTTGAACATTAAGAATAACAAAAGCAAGTTTCACCTGGCAATAGCTGTAAGTTAAGCTCTAAGATGTGACAGTGACACTGCTACTCTCAAAGAAAGTTGTGTAAATCACAATCTATTGCATGAACAAAGAAAAGACATAATAGATATTTTGAACATGTAATTATGCAAGATTTCTGACAAATTTACAACTAACCACTGTAATCCATGCATGTGCTACCATAAGGCAAATTTCCTGTGCACACGTATGTTTAGAGCCTATATAGCCAATAGGAACATTCACACAAGTATTATGCAAAGATCACCCCCATCTTCAAGAGCCACTGTTTCCTTGTTACCATCAGCAAAAGATTTGTTTTCCTACAAAAATGGTATATGAGTGATGTTGAAGATACTATAACAGATGTAACCACAAGTTGTAATTTAGTACTCTCATATTCAGTGGTTTCAAAAGACTAACCCTTTAAACACTAAAACCCTTCACAACAAATATCTTCCCCATTTTCTGATGAACATCACAGAATCAAAAGACTGTCGTATACAGCATAAAACTGCTTTCCCTCCTTGAATGCACTAACATATACTTCCATGTCTTATCCTTTAGAACTTCTCTGAATAGGTCTCTAACAGCAGCAGTAATCTAGGGTTTTCTTGTTTGGTAAATAAACACTACCACACTAGCTTCAGAAGAAGTCAGTGTAAAGCTGACATGTGTCTTCATGAGCTGCTCTTCTCTCCCTACTTTTAGGAGATTTTTCCCAGCTTCCACAACCAAGAGGAGACAGTAGGCAGTCAGAATTCTCTCTCATTTGCACCCCACTCAGACTCAGCATCAATCATGTGCTCTACTATCATACCTCATACCTGTGCTTTTTGGTCCTTGACACTGTACTAACCCCTGTCATTAAACACTTCTGTATTACATCACTAATGAAACCGTAGATCTTTAGCAATTCCTGTGAGTGTTAACAGTCTTTTGAAGAACAAGTAAGATTTTTTTGATGATAACTCACCTTGTGCAACATAATCGCAACAAACACTATCAATTGGACACTAGTCTGAGAAGTAGAAGCTGCTGCACCCAATGCAACACCATCAGCTGAAAAAGGAGTGCAGATTCATGGGTTATTCCTCCACATGAGCTTCCCCACCCCCTCAAAGGCTGACAGTAGAAAAACACATTGATTTAAGAAGCTCTGTTACTGAAAATCACCATTAACAATAGCAACCCAACAGAGGATTCACTTGCCTTTGTTTGTTAAGCCATAAAATTTCAGAATATCAGACAACTCTCAACAGGAGCTGTGTCATTTCCCAAAACCACAAAAACCATACCAGGAATCTACTCAGTATTGACACATTGTTTCAAACTAGAACAAGTAATAAGTTTGGTTGTTTTGGTCTTCAGCACAAAAAGAGACTTCCTGTCTAAATTAAAAAAAATCTGTTTCAGATACTAAGCATTGCAAGAATTTCAATTATTACCCTTTAAATGACTTTTCAAATATAAATATTATTGTAAATATTTTTATCACTTACAATAAATATAACATCTAAATGAAATGGAAAATGGGTACTACACTACTCCTTAACATACGAACACTTTGGTTAGTGAAGAAGTATCTTTCTGTTCAATTTCTTCTGACTTATCTAGACAACAACCTTCAGCAGGACTAGAGAATGCATCATATTTATACTACACATATATAGTGAAGAACTACAGTGTGAACATGGCTTGACTGTAACACACACCTAACAATTAGTCCTTGCAAGTCAGCCTAAGCATGTATCAGTCAAGTCTTTTTGCTCCACCTTATCATGTCTCTTTTTCCCCTACAAGGTAATATTCTTTTAAAGTAGTATTTTTTTTAAAAAACCAACAACTAACAAGCAAACCCAAAGTTTTTTCATACTACTTATCAAATATGTTAGCCTGTATTCAAATTTAGCAGCTAAAGGAGTCAACAAAGGAACTGACGAGGCAGAGAGTGAGCATTACACAACCTTTCAGATGGGAAAAAATAAAATAATAAAGTAAAGAGTAAAAGACAATCCTGTGCCCAAATAAAATTCTGAAGCATCTGAGCTCCCAGTTAATTCTAGGGAAGATCCTTAGGTCTCCATGCCCTTTTTTTTCTTTTTTTTAATAAAAAGCCACCTTCAAAAGCAAAACCCAAGTGTCGCCATCACACCTAAAAACGACCCACACAGCAATGCATGTACTTGTAAAGCACTAACAGTAGGTCCTACATTACCTGCAGCATGGACTACTAGTCCCAGTGTTGTGGTGATTTTGGAATTGCCTGATCTTGCAGCTTCTGGATCTGAAACAGTCATGAGAACAAGTTAGGATAAAGAGATCAAATGAATAAATTATGCTGGAAAAAAATAACTGTGAGTACCACTGTACATATCTCTCCCAGCTGCTTAGGCAGTTGTACTCAAAACTACCAGCTTCTGTACTTCTGCATTAGATTTTAGTGTAAAATAGTTTGACACTTGACACCTTCAAATCACCTGAAGTTCTGCCAACAAACAAGTGACAAACTTGTAGACAGTTCTTTGCAATTTGCAGGATCTCTCTCATAGGCAGAAGCAGATGTTATTCTTAACTTCCTAAAATGAAATGTTAAAGGTCTGTGCCACCAAGAGAAAGAAAAGCTATTTTTGGATCCCAAGAATCCAGAACTGCTGCAAGAGTAAGGATGGTTTCTCCCCACACAGCTCAATGTTCGTAGTTACCTTCAGGTGACAGTCTGGGTCAGTTTTTCAAGCAGTGTTTCTCTGGCAGTTCCTAGTAAACAATAAAGACTACTTATCACAGCACTAGCTGCGAAGATTTCCCTTTGACATTATATACCACAAAGGAGAAATGCAGCCAGTGCTGCTTGAGATCCAGTATTTGACCAGAATTGCCTGAACATTTGCAGGTTAGCTCATTACCCAGCACAACAGGGTAATATCAATATCCACCACTACACAATCAGTGGTGAAACTGTTACAAAGAATCACTGTAGGGTGGGCAAGCCCTACACAAATATAGAAACATCTTATTATTCAACTGTTTTATTCCAGACAGTTTGAACAGCCATGGTTGAATTATCCCAGTGGTCTGTAAGACAACTGTAAGCACACCTACACAGCTGCTTCACTAAGTCTGCAGTGATGCCAAAACAGAAATTCCAGTCCTGTTCCTTCCTCCTGCCTGCCCCTTCACCCTCCAGTCTCTTCATTCCCAGGCACCCGTGTAGTTTCCCAATGAGCCAGAGCAGGGAAATGAGCTAGCTAAAAACTAATGCATTCTCTTTGGTCAGCTTGATCTTCTGAATGAAGGGGTGTGAGTAATTAATTGCATAAGCTGCACTTGTATGACAGCAATCATATACTCATGTAAAACGGGAGGAGATACTCACAAAAAACGTTTCCTTTACAATTGTTCTGGATTGACCATTACTAAACACACAGAGTCACATTTGACTTCATACCTTCACTCTGGCTTACTGAGTTCTTCTAGCTTATACAAAGTAACATCTAGGCACTTGGTAGATAATAAACTACAAGACATTGGTTCAAGAGAAGAGTGTTTTTCTTCAGTTGCTTTAAAAAACATTACAAAACACTGCTATATCTCCTGTGACATGTACAGGCTAGATAAAACTTAATATTCTATTTTATAGTGTGTATCTCTAACATAGATCAGTCAGTTTCTCCTGGTATTTGCTATGATCAGAGACATAGAAAAGGGTTATAACCTACACAAACCAAGGATTCTTTTGGAAGAAAAAGAACAGTTGCTTACCTGCATCTCCCTAACATCCTCACTGCCATTGTTTCTTTAGAACAGCTCTGAAAATCATCTGCCCATGGCCATGGCTCCATCTACACTTCTTCAGAAGCACACAGCTGAGATAGGCCCTGCACTGGCCTTTCATCTGTACCACCACAGTAACCCCATACATACAAGCTGCACTGTGAACTGACAAGAATTCAGCCAAAACACATTCTCCCTCCTTTGTGTGTTTTACTTTTCCTTTCAGATCAATTCCTTAATTTTTCAAGGCTGAATTCCAGCATCAGAGGACATTGCGTGGGTGACAATGAGCAGCCAAAGGCAATAAAATAGCTTTTTAAATGAAAGAACACCTTTGGTGCATTTCAAGCTACACTACCCGAGCATGAAGTCACAGGCAGGAAGCAAAGGCAACTATAGGCATTTTTAGAGTCTTGCAAGAAGCTGACAAATCTTTACACAAAGCAGAAAGTATTTAGAAGTGAGGCTCTGCACTAGTGTGAGAGGTCTACCTATGCAGTTACAGAGCTTACATCCAATAATCTCTGCCATCTTACTTAAGATAACTTGCTGTTCCTTGCAAATTTTACCTACATATACGACAACTAAGTAGGAAAAAAACAAATTAATATAAGACTAACCTCAAGTTTTTTAGAAAGCCAAAGAAATCCCCTATGGGTAATATTGTAAAACAGACAATAACTCAAGTGTCAAGTCACCCTTCACCCCCACATCATACCATACATGCTCATAGAGTTATTTCATGTTATTGAGGCAAGCTCTCAAATTATGGTCCATTTTGAGATAGATTTCCAGCATAAACACTTCACATGAACCTTGGTTTACGTTTTTAAAGCACCTACTGAAACTCTGGACATGACTGGACAAATTAAATCCTGGTATCATTCAAAAAAAAAAAAATTGCAACTTGTTAATTAAGACTAATTAGCAAGCCTAATTGAAGTGAATTTTTACTTACCATCTGTAGAGTGTACATGAGAGCTGCCTATCTGATCCACCAACAGCATGAAGACAAAGCCAAGGACAAGGGACACACCGATGTAGGCATGCAACCTGGAATGGTCATGGCCATGCTCATGTACAGCTGGGATTTTCGCTACCATCTCTGACTCAATCACATGCTGCTTCTCGCTTGCTGGGTGATGCTTTCCTGTGAAAGGCAAGTGAACAGATTAGGAGACAGGAGACCAGACATGAGATGGTCACTTCTTTCCTCCTCTGCCAAAAGCCTTCCTCACAGTTTCCTGGACAGTACACAGAAGTCCTTGTTTAAGGTCTTTCACAGACAGTGTTCTTAGCAAAGCCTGGTTGGTTTCTTCTCATACATCTTCAGCATGGAAAAGCAAAGAAAGCATTACTATGTTATAAGCCAAGCTGCATTTTAAATACAAATTAATTCACAAAAAATGCTGTATAATTCCTTTTTCAATTGAAGTTGCCAGTTTTGTCAATATTCAGAGATATGGTCAAGCAGTTACTTCATTATCTTAATTTAAGTGAGAAAATACAGGATGAGGAGATAAAATAGGTTCCATTTAATATTAGATTTAATACCATCTTTAAGAAGATTAACCGATACTGAGATACCAACAAACTGGTATTGATACACTCCATTGATATGGACTACACAAATAGTTTAGTCAAGCACAATGACCTACAACTGTCAGTACCATCCCAGAAACCCAAAGTCCAAGCCCTAGGGATGAATGATATGTGGTTGTTTCCTTTCCCTACACAAGCTATTAAAGCTTGTCCATGCTTTTTTAATTTTGAGACGGTCTTCTGGACAGCAACTACCCTTCAGAAGCTTTGAAAACTTATACCAACAACTTGACTTACTCCAGCAAGTCATCATCTTGCTGGAATATTCATACATCTTCTTGGATGAGACAAGGGTATGTTCATCCCACTGTACAAAACATCACAATGACATTACTGCAATCAAAGCACATCAGAATAGGCTTGGTAGCAAAGATTTCAAACATATCTTTGCTGAACAAGATTGATCAATAAAATTACTTGGGACCACACAAGATTTTTGCCATCTGTATTATGAAGTCAACTTTACTTCAGATCATTTCAAGCCATAAAACTGTGTAACTCAGGACAATCTTTCTGACAGTGGTTATACAGTTTCCGCAGCTAAAACAAAGGACTGAAGTCAGCAAAGGAATTTTATTTGCTGGTAGTACCCAAACCAAGGTTTCACTACACACATACACAGGTTTATGATCAAAGAATAATCCAAGTCATGATATGCTGTTTGCTCTCAGCCTACAAGGTCAAAAATTAGAAGTATTTATTCCATAGTCTGTGGGTAAATATAGAAGTAATAGTAAATTATTTCCACATCAATGAAAAACACTCAAGTGCTTGTTAGCAAGCAACCAGTCAGAGTTAAACTACACCTAAAAGATGGGAAACAAAGCTCTCTCTTTTTGTTTTTCCACTTACACGAATATACCTCACTGTTTCCCATAGTTGCACCTTTCTAGGTTTAATTATGTAAATAGGTGAACTTAAAAAAAAGAAAGAGAAAGCTTTTCCCATGGTCTTAAGTTTTATTTTGAATATCCTACTTTTCTAAGAAAAATATGCTAAATATTTTTTGTAGTTAAATCTGTAATATTCATTAATTCTGCCCCTTTGCAATTATAAAAATAAATTTACAGATAGACTGTTGTTTGACATCAAGTCTGAAGCCATTCACAGACAAATTCTTTTTTCCTAAGTAAATGCTTCTGCTGTTACTACTGCAGTACTGGAAAGTGTCTTTTTTTTTTGCCTTATACTAACAAAGTTATAGCCCATACAGCTCTACACAGCAAGCTGTTGAGTCATGCATGAACAGTATGCCCCATTTAGCAAAAAAGTATTAAAACCCACAAATGTTCACAGCAATTGTATTAACTGCTAGCCATACCATTACAAGAGAAAATTAGTCTACTCAGAGTTAAAATTGAATGGAGAGTAAACCCACAACTACAGCTCATCAGAGACATCTGACATCAGATTGCACAAATTATAGTACAGTATAAAAGCATAATCAGAGCTTCTTTCACTTCTTGATAAAGCATGATTTTATGTATTATCTTCCATTTATTCTAAATCTAAGCAGAACAACATAAATTTAGTGGAAGCTAAAACAGTATACATTAAAGTGTATTACTAAAATGAAATATAAAAGTTTAGAAACATGAAACCCAGTACTACAAGAAAAGCAAAGGGCTACAGTTACCTCTCAATCCCAGATCAGCAACAACAGTACATCAAATGCTTGCAAGGTTCTTTACAGCCTCAACTTTATAGTGCTTTCCCCTGCAAGCAGCAAGTCATTGCTGCTTACCTTCAAACTCTTGATTCAGAGCATACTGGAAAAATCTCATACATGCAATGGTCATCTAATACCACAAGTCTCCAAGCAAAAGCAAAATTTAAAGTGTGCTCCAAACAGAGGTGATGAGCCCTGGCTATTTAAAACAATGTCATAACCTCAAATTGAGCTCTGTTAAGGCTGTAAGACATGTTCCACACAAACATCCCCGCAAGACACAATCTCTGCTCGCTTTGAGCTCTTCATTAGAGATGATGAGGTGGTGAAGACAGTGACAGTAGACTAGAACTGGATGCTTGAACACGGATTTAGAGGTGTAATGTACACCACCACCCAAGAAGAAATGCCTGCTACTCTGTGAATTAGCCCTATATAACCATAATTTTCTGCTAAGCATATTAATTCCAAGATGTTCTTCAACTTCAGAGGAAATTCTTATTAGGGCAGGCGCATAGATCTGCAAAACACCTCCCACAATTGCTTTAATGAGGAGCTGTCTAAACTACAAAAAAGAAACAGCAAATACTTCATAATTTCATTCTCTGCCAAAGGCATCCTTACACTTCCTTTGAAGTACCAGTGGCAGATAAAATTTAACTGTCCCCAGAATAAGAAACACTACACATGAGCTATCATAAAAGGCTGTTATTCCATGAACAGTACAGTATCCAGACCCACAAATGATTCAGTAACTCAGCAAGAGTCATCAATCTACAGTCTGATCACAACCTTCAAGGTGCAATATGCCTACAGTAGTTTTGCATTTCTACACCTGCTTTGTGTCATGCTGCTGTGAAGCTCTTCCACCAATCTCATGTTAAAAACCATAAAAAGGAGCCTCAATATATCATAACACCATGACCTAAGTTATCTTGAAGGAGGCCATCTGGGTTTGGTTCTTACCCTCCAAAATGTCTTCATAAAGTGCATGTACTCCTTCTGGCACAATGACAGCCAAGGCAGTTCCACACAGCAGCCCAGCACCCAGAACAGTTACCAACTTCAATCTCTCCTGCAAGCAAGTACAAAACAAGTATCATCTTTAAGAATGAAAATGCTTTCTTTACTCTCCCCTCTTAAGAGAGGCTGGGGAAGGGGGTTACTTGTTACATAAATATTGAGCATTTGCAATTAAACCTTAACAACAATACATAAACCTAATGTTTTTATAGTATAGCAAAGACTAATAGTTTTGTTCGTATTTTTGGAAGACCTTCTGTAACAAAAATAGAAAAACACACATTGTTTATTAGTACTTGCTACTATTACTTAGAGTATTCTTCCTAGTTATATTCTAGTTTGGGCCAAAAAGCTTAGCGGTGTCTTCCTCTCAACCTAATTACATTCTGTTTTACCAATAAATTCACTTCCTTGTGACTACACTGACAGGCTAAAGTCAAAGCCATGTACTAAAATCCAATCACATAAACATATAATAGGGTCTAAAATACAACAGTTTGCAAAGGCCATTACTCAATTTCTGTAAGAATCCCTATCATGTAACATGCAGCAACCATGGGAGTTTAGATCATCCTAACAACGGTGTAGCACACATTTTGTGGCAGAACCATCATCATCTTCCATGCTCAATGGAAGTCTGAGCACCACCAAAACACTAATGTTAACTACTGAGGACCTAGAGACAGGGGTCAGCGTTTGAATAACAGGAAGCCACTTGTTGCACATCACTATTATGCCAGCCATTCTCCTTCATGCACAGCAATGACAAATTGTTCAGTCTCACCGAAATGCCCAACACTTGCATAGAAGAAGCAGAGGCACTAGGGACATGCATAACCAGCTTCCTGAAAGCGAGCCAAATGTGACCGTAAGGGAACAACTGCAGCATTACTGGGGAAAACTCAAAGTGTAAAGTTGCCACAAAGATGCACTGTATACTAGCACATGTAACAACTATACTTGGTAAATTGTCATACAGCGGTAATCTACATGAGAAGATAAATTTTCAACATCTGCTGCACGTAAAGTAACTTTGCAAAAATATAGTATCTTACAAGAAAATAAACATTATTTATCTGCAACTATAATATCTTTTGCATACATACATAAACACAGAGAAAAGTGTCAGAAGGAATACTGCTTTATTACAAGTGCAAATACAAAGTACAGCTTGCTTTCACTTGGGCACCTGTGAATTTTAAAGATCCATGAAAATAATACAGATTAACAAGTTATCATTACAAGGTAAGTCTCCATCTCCTCTTCAGTACAAAATACTTAGGCATGGTGAATACAGAAATTTAGTAACAACAGCCTATATAGATAGGCAAAAGTAATACAGTTTTATCCAAGAAATCAAACTATTTTTGTTAAATACATTTGCATATTAAAAAACAAGAGCAACACAGTAAACAGTGCTAAAATTCCATGGGAAAAATCTCAAATTCCTCAAATTAGCAAACTGTTCCACTACTCAGTATTTTATGGCATTGAAACTCTTACTTGGACCTATCAAAAACTCACACGTACTTTCAGCAGGAAGTGGTCCCATTTTCTGCCTCTATTACACCACCAAAACATTCAAACTGCTACAATTCTTTTTTTTTTTTTTCTACATTTAGACTACACTTTAAGAGATAGCCTCAGAATTGGCACAGTGCTGTTTCCAGCCCTAAATTAGACCAACAGAGTCCTGTAAATTAGGATTAAGCTAAAAGGGTACCTCTGCACACAGAACTAAGGCAAAGCTCTGTTCAGTTTGTATCTTTTTAGTGATACCTTCCTTTCCTGGAGTTTTATACTTTCAAGAATTTCCTAATCCAATAGAAACAACAGAATACAGCATGAGATTGAGATCAGAACACAAGTAATAAATTCCATGGCAAAAAAATAGTCTGAAGGAATGTATTAACACTAATGAATAATTTAATTTTTCTCCAGTATCTGGGGTCTCTTATACATAGCATTCACTTTTGTTTTTCAACTCAATCATTACATTGGCCAGTGGGAAGAGGCATTTTTACTCACTGTGGCCATCCGCAAAACTTTTTGCAAACTACAGAGTGGACCATCTAAACATTAATTTCAGTTTGAAATTGACTTTGTTGCAGAATCCTAAGCAATAATTTTAAATGAAACAATTATAACTTCTAATTAGACGCTTCCAGGATTAGCTAGGACTTGTACATCATGGGCAGAGATATTTTGCTCTTTTAAACCAGTATAGCATGCAAACTCTTAAAATATCTTAAATAAAAGACTTAAATCAAGTGTAAAATTGAATCAAGAATTTCTGAGAGCTTAAGATACCACAATAAACTTGATTGCACATTTGTGTACTGATGGTAAAATACCACATATACAAAAGGCTAATAAAGACGTGATTACTGCTTAGGCAGTTTTGGATCCACAACAGATCTGTATTCCTGCAGCTGCTGGAAGCCTAGAAAGGTTTAAGAGACCACTGATTCAACTATACAAAGAAAACACAAAGACAGACCGAGAACCTTACCTCCAAACAACACTGAACATAAATTATGAGTTAACAGGCAACTATCAAGCACATACATTACTAAATGCAAAATTAAATTTAAAAAGAGACAATATTAGCACATGGGGCAGTGCCCTCAGCAAATTTGCAAAAACCCCTTTGTGGGCTTCAGGGCAGAAGCAAGATTTGAAGAGCAAGGCAGTGGAAGCAAGAACACTGAAGACACATATGGCAAGGTCCACCAAAGCATCAGATGAAGCACTGGCAAAACAGAAGTCTGCTGATGTTCATGTGAAGATGCCCAAATACACTGCTAGGTTGCAATTCATTTAGTTGAGTTGTACTTTTCCTAAAATGAACAGCCTTTCCTTCCATGCTGCTCAGGGTCTATTGCTCCCAAAGCCCCCTAGTAATAACGGGGCCAAAGGACAGGTGCAAGCAGCCCTCTGACTTGAGCTTCCCAAAAGTAGCACTACTTCCAAGAGAAATGGGCAACCTTCATAAGAGTGCTCTTACTACCTTAGAACAACTAAACTATCACTACACCATACCTCTATACACTAACCATCATTTAGACAGAGAAAAACCCTCTAGGTATCAGAGGATAATAGGAAACTTACAGAGACTGTGACAATCATCATCACCTCAACAACCATTTCTTAGAAGCAGCCAAATATGTTAAATGAGGAACTGCTGGACCGTTTGGAAACTTACTTGACCTAGGAAAGTCTCCCTCTCCTTTAACAGTACCTTATTTATCCAAGGTATTTTTCCAAAAGAATGCCTTGACTTTCAGGTGGCAGTAACTTGCAGTTCTATAGTAATCAAAAAGCTAAGGCTTAATTTTCAACCTTTGAAAAAAGGTTTTCTGAGAATACTCTTGGAATTCTTTTTAAAAGCCTTAATTTGAGTAGCCCACAGGCACATAATAAGAGATAAACTGTGACTCCAGCAATTTCTTACACAAGCTTCTAAGAATAGACACGCTTATTCATGTCCTTATACTACATGCTGAGACCTCGCTTCACTTGTAGCAGAGACGCGAGTTAAATGTGGCAAGTTTAAATGGCTTCTGTACACACTGTGAAATAAACATAATTTCACACAGCAGTTTTTAATAAAAATTAATATTGCACGCATAACTTTTTAAGTTACAGCTTCATCCTTAACAGAGTTGCCGGATTGCAAAGGGATGGCACCAATTCCTACTGGGAGATCTCTCTGGTTTCTCCGTTAGCAACCAACGAGCACTTTGGCGGAGCTGTCTTACCTCGGAAAAATTAACTGCCAAGGGTATAATGCCTGCCACATAGCAGGCGACCAGCATGGCCAGGGACAGCAGGCAGATGGAGGGGAAGTCATCCATTTCGCCGCTTTCTGTCCGGTCTCTTGAAGCGAAATCCAACAGCAACTTTCCCACCTCGCCCCACCGCACGCCTTAACCCGTGCAGACACCGAGCTCCCAGCAGAGGCTTTCAGCCATGTCTCTCTCGTCTGGCGGCAGCGGCCGGCTCGACCCCCAGCCGCGGGTGTTCGGCCAGCCCGGGCGCGGCCGGGGGGGCGGGAACGGCTGGGCCACCGGCAGGTGGGCCCGGCCCTCACCTGAGGCGGCGGAACTTTCACTCGCACCGTACCGCTCCCAGGGGAGGCAGGAGGAGGGGTTGGAGACAGCGAGCAAGCAGGCGGCTCCTCACGGCGGGGCAGCCTCAGAGAGGGCCGAGGAGACCCTGCGGAGCCAGCGCTCCCACCCCACACCCACGGCCGCTACCCCGGCGGCCAAGTGGCACCTCAGCGCTTCCCCTTCCGGGACGGGCCGCCGCCCGCCCCGCCCCCGCGCGCTTCCCGGCTCCAAGATGGCGGGTGAGCCCGCGGCCCGCGATGGGCAAAGCGCGGCTCCCTCATCAAAGATGGCCGCGCCCCGCCCCCGCCAGCCCGGCCGCCGGCCCTGCGGGCGCGTGCGCACGAGCGGCGCTCTGGTGCGGGCGGCTCTATGGTGGCGGCCGTTGGCGCGGCGGCGCTTCCGGCGGGCGCGGGGGCCTGTGGGGGATCGCCGCGCGCCACTTCTGCCCGGTGGTGCTGAAGGAGCCGAGCCGCCATGGTGAGAACGGGACAGGACGGGGTCGCTGGGCTCCATGCACACCGCGCCCGCACGGGCAGCCTTCCCTTCCCCTCCCCTCCTTTCCCCCTGGGTCACTGCGGGCGGGGAGGCCACGGCCGGTGGTGCGGGCCCGGGCCGGCGGCTGCACGTTTTGGCGGGGCAGGGCTGGACGGGGCGGGGGCACAAAGGCGGCAGCGGCGCTCGGGGAGCGGCGCGCTGGAGGCTCCCGCCCCCCTTCCCCGGCACCTTCTGCCCCTTCTCAGGGCGCTGTTGGAAGCGCAGCGCTTTCCCGCGAGTCTCGCCCGTCGAGCGAGCCTGCCTTAAATGGCTGATTTGCGCTTTCCATGCTGCTTTCCCTGCTCCTCCCCTCTGCTCGGAGGAGGGAAAGGCGGGAGCTTGCGTTGGTGGGCTCTAGCAATGGCACGCTGAAGCTCACAGGCCTCCTTATCCTCGTGGTTTGATGCGTTCATCTAACAAATTAAGATCTGCTGAAGGAAGTTGTTGACCTGCTGTGGGAGGGCGGCTGTTTGTCGGTTTGCAGCGAGGTTCCACATCTGCCTGGAACTTGCTCCAAGGCAGTTGGCTTCGGCCATGATGGGTAGCTACAAGCCCTCTGCCTGTTGGCCAGAGTGAAAGGTGGTCCTTAGACTACCTTTCCTGCCTGGCAAGACATTTAGGTGTGTGCAGTATGCTACTGGTATTTGCATCACTGCACATCTTACCCTTACAATTCATGTTTATCGTTAACTTCTATTGTTTTGGGGCTTTTTTTTTTTTTAATGCATTATTGTTAAATAGACTACAATTGGTGGAAGCCTCCTTGGGCAAATGCTGCCTAGCTTTTAAGTCCTGCTGGTTTGGCTCCTGGCACTGCCTTAACCAGTTTTACAGGGTTCTGCCTTCAGTAACAGGAGCAATTTCCAAATTGCTCTCCAGAAGTTCGAAATTGGTATAATATAAACCATGTGGTGTCTCATTCCGTGTCCTGCTTAAAAGTAGCCAGTACAACTGTGCTTTTAAGGAAAATGAAAAGAACTCTAACATGTGCATCATAATAATAAGGGTCTGTTTGGGGCTTGTCCAGGTAACCTGGTACTAATGCCAAAAGGGTTATGGATCTTCCCTTGTTTTGGTTTTATGTCACCTAGGCACACAGGGCAAGTAATAAGAGTCAGAGGAGACTTCCCTCAGGCTTCTGAACTTGTCATTCTTTTGTACCTACATGGTAGGACAGGACCAGCAATTTTATCAAATCAATTTTTTTCCCCTTAAAGTAAAATAATGTTAAGTTCCCAAAGAAATGTTTGAAAAGCATTAATTCTGCAACACACATGATCCAATGGTATCAATTTTAATATTTTTTCTGGGCCAGTATCTGATAATGAATATTGTATAGTATCTGAAGTGATAAATGGCTTAAAATCAGAAGTCAACATGATTTCTGTTGTGAAGTTCTGTGAAGCTTGTATGTCTGGCTCACTTATTTTTCTATAATCTGATTATTTTAATAATTTCAGAATTTATACATTCATTTAACGCTTCTCAGTGATCAGCTAATTAAAACGATAGTGCTGGAAAAATTATTTTATAATAATGTTTGGCAATCATTTGGACTCCCTGCTAAGACACGCTTGTTCAAGTACAATGCACTTTGGAACAGCCAGATACCAGCCCCCTTTGGGGAATTCCTTTCAAATCTATCATCCTCTGGCATACATGAAAGTGGATTTAAATGATCTACTCTCCTTTGTATGATTTTTGTTGTTACAGTGTGCAGCTCAGAATTCCCCTTTTTTCCCACTTCTGACTAGGAAAATTCTTGCTCCTGCTTTTTGTCTGTGTAATGTTTTCCTGAACTTCCAGAATTTGCTACTGCCATGTTGATAAAGAACTAAAAAAACTGAAAACTGTATTCCAAGGATGTGAATACTGTCACTTATGGGATAAGAATTTGTCCTGTTTTGTTGGTGTTTGTTTTTTTTTTTCCCTGTAAATCCTAACATTTGCCATTTCTCTTCTGTCACTGCATTTGATGAGCACTGAACTGGTGTCTTCACTGATTTCCAAAGTATGGGTCAGGATTTTTCTGTCAGCAGTTGATTAAGCCAAATAATGTCTTACCCTGCCATTGCCTCTATGTTGTGTGCTCACCTCATATATTAGCACTGAAAATGTTGGATCCAATTAGCAGCACTGGAAACGGCCATTTGCAGCATGCTTGCAAACTTTCTGTGCTGTGCAACCTGTTAATTAGATCACAGATTGTGTACACTTCAAAATTCTTGCTTCTTTGCTCAAATTACTTGCTGTAGCCAAGTGAAAAATGTTATGGAAATAATGGAAGCCACAGAGTGTACAATCATCTAAGTCTTCCCTGCAGAAGAACAACCTTATGGACTCCAACATTTGGAACAGTTTTCTATGCCATAATTAGTGTTTAAGTAAACTCATTGAAGTGTGAAAAACCAGTACATCTGTTTTGCAGGAAATAATCTTGAATGCTAAGTGCAGATTTATCCTATCATTTGTGTTCCCTTGAAGTTAAATGAGTAACTCAAAATAGCTATTTCTGTTAAAATCTTAAGGTGAAACTGACAGTGTGGTTAGGCTGAGTCCCCTCCTTGCTCTTTATTTGGGGTATTGAAAATTTTACTGACAGCTTGCATTTGGAACAAAATAAGTAAATGCACTAATACCACAGCTTTTATACAACAACTTTATTGCTTTGCTTGTCTGTCTAAATAGAAACTATTTCTGTGGTATTTCTTTTCAACACAATAGCTGCTTTAGTGGTGATTTTACACATTTTAAAGTTCCATAAGGATTGATAGGACGTGTTGGAAACAAAATTTATTAACACAGCTTACATAAATAGTAAATGCTATTTGGAAAATGTCTGTGTCCTTGATTGCTAGTCTAATATTTTAGTATTATGCTTCTTTTTACTTCTTCTTTCATATAAATAACTTAATTAAAACAAAGATAATTCAAGGTGCAAGTAACCTGTATTTTTTTCGTGTTTGTTTTCTTTTCCAGTCTCACACAATTCTACTTGTCCAGCCTACCAAGAGGCCAGAAGGCAGAACATATGCTGATTATGAATCGGTGAATGAGTGCATGGAAGGTGGGTGGATGCAGACATGGTAGTTAAAAACTGTTGTTAAAACCCTATTTTTGACATATTCACAAACTTAGTAAGAAAATAAGTTACTCTTCATGTTCTTCAAAAGTAATTCACTAAAAAACCCTCACACTTTTCGTTTACTAATGTTCTAGCAAACTAAAACGTAGTTATATTTGTTTCTAAAACTTCCTTTTTCTATTAAATGTCTGGTTTTGATTTAACTAGATGAAGCCACATCCAGTTTGGGAGAGTAGACAATATTCTTTCTGGGCCCATACAGATTTCATTGCAGGATCAGCACCTAACTCTCACTTGTCTTTTCTTAGCACTGTAAAGGAAAGATTGCTACTGGAAATAATATATTAAATAAAGGATTGTATGCAGTTGATACATAATTTGCAGTCTCATGACACGTGTGCCAGAGTAAAGATCCTGTGAGACTTTGATACACATAATGAGCATGAAAAGAAGATGGAAATATTAGAGCTTTAGTTAACATTAATCTTGCAGGAAGTTTTGTGAAGCAAACAAAAGTATAAGAAAGACCGTGTAAATCTCTGTGCTCTCTTTAATATTACATTCTTCTCAAATGTATCTGAATTATTAGTAGACTAGCTTAAATTTTAAAAAGTGCTTTAAATCTGTGTGCAGGCTTGTGCTGTCACTTTTACCTCAGTACCCTGTTTGACTCTTGGATCAAGAATGATCATTCTTACAAGTTCTTCTGTTTCTCAGGTGTTTGTGCAGTAGGAATATATGTTCTGATTGCTGTCTTAAAATTATTAGGAGTTCCAAATGTCCATTGGAGCTTACTGCATGGAAAGTTACATATCTGACAGAACTACAACTTTTTTCCCCTAGATGATGAAAACTTTTCTTTCCATGCATCTTACTTGCTCTTATGGTGTTATGTTTCAATGCAAATCACTAGGAACAAAAGAATTTCAGCTCTAGAAAATATGATTGTTTTTATGGTGGTAGTCTCTAAACTTTCTTTGTGGACCAAGAGCTGAAAAAGTTTGAGCAAATACAGTTCTTTAATACTGCATTGTTAATCTTGTTTCTCTGTAGGAGTCTGTAAAATGTATGAAGAGCATCTGAAGAGAATGAATCCCAACAGTCCATCCATTACATATGATATCAGCCAATTGTTTGACTTCATTGATGACTTGGCAGACCTCAGCTGTCTTGTGTAAGTTCAGTTGTACAAGTCCATTTCAGTGGCTTAGGAAAGTCAGAAGCCTTCCCTCTAAACTCTTTTATGTGAGTTTAACATAGTGCTCGTTTATGTGGTTTTTGCAGTAACTGTAGTGCAGCAGTATTGCAGCTGCCATAACAAGTTGCCCAATCCAATTAACTGCACAAATATAAGGTATCTCTAAAGAAGGCTTAAAAACTAACAGTTCTACTTGAGTTTTATTCACATATAAGCTCTCAGCATTTCAGATACTGAGATGCAACAATTTAGTATAGCTGACTATTTTATTACTGCTAGAATCTGTTTAAATTTACCTTTGTGCTGTTGGTCCAGTTCCTCAGGAGGCAGAATGGTTACAGACTTTTTTTCAGCTGAGGGCAGTACTAGTTGTAGGGTAGAAGGCTACAGAAGTCCATTGCAGCCAACAGTTTGTTTTGATCAAGCTACAGCAAGATGAAAGTTTCTGTAAATGCTGATTAAGCAATTAAGGAACAGATGAATCCTCTGGAGAGCCCTAGCTAATTGTTAACTTGCTCTTGTGAAAACATCTCCAGTTCTCATTTGTGTGTCAAAGCAGGGGACAAGCAATGGTTGTCTTGTGTACTTCCCATTCTGACTGCACTGTGAACTTGAGTGTTAGATTTCACTGTTCAGAACAAAATTTATGTTAGGTTTAGTACTTTCCATATAATAAACTTCAAGGTGATGTTTTGATATGACAGTGATCTCAACTTCGCAGAAATGCTGTAGAAAGAAGGATAGAAATCTCATATTCAAGTAACAAAAGACATAGTATTAGGCTTTTGAATTTCAAAATACCAGAAAATTTTTAAGTGAGTGAGACTGGTGTAGACATTCCTGCAGCTGCACTGCTGTGGCTGAAGTCCAACTGCAAGTACTTGTGTAGCTGTCCAATGAACAGACTTTGCCAGTTTGAAACATAAAATTATTTTTAAAGACCTGAGCATCAGATTGTTTTCCTTTGTATTCTGGTGTTTAGTACAGAATCTGTTACTGGTGATGACTTACTAAAATGCCATTTGCCAAAGTTTTCAGTAGACCAAATAAAATGAGCTCACAGTTCTGTAGATTTACCTTGTCCCTACACATTCTGACACATTTGATCTTCAGGCGCTGTGGTGCTGGACTGATGCAGTTTGAGAAACACAGTTTATCTAACAGACTGAAACTAGCCACTTGTTTTAGGAGGTAGCAGTTGTTTTCTAGGATAGTCTTGTGCCTTTCTTAATTAGTCTTGTAAAATGTAAAATCAGTGTTGTGCCGAATTCTACTTCGGCTTACACTTTTCCACCAGATGGCACACATAGCACAAGGTGTATCAGACGTGTCTTGTGTTCACAGAAATTCCTGAAGTACTTGATAGCTGCTTTTGCTGTGTAGCATTATGAATGCATTTGGGGATGAAGGGTAGAAATCAGTAACCTTCCTGAAATGAACATTTCTTACACTACACTAAAACTACTGCTGCAAGCTCTTTGGCCTTGATCCAGTCATGCTGGGGTTTAAATAATAAGACTTTCTTTGAAATAGCATGCTTAGGGTTTTTTCCTTAGGTAAGAACTATTAATTGTTCTGGAGTGAGTTAACTTGGGATTTTTACTCAGCTTCTTACAACTGACTATCTCACCCTTCTTATCTGATCAGAAATATGTATACCAAAATTTAAAGACTAACCAGAATTTTAGTAGTTCTTGAAGCATTCACTGAGTCCCATCTTCATGAACAAAATACTAGCTCTAATGACTCAGGGAGAAAGGAGGGCATGAGCCTACACAGATAAGTTCATGCAGTTTGCTTTCATTTTTCAGTCTCATTCTGTTTTAATTCATCATGCCCTGAGTAACTTAATTCTGTGGCCTTTGCTAGTGAACTGTTTTTGTCAACTATCCTTGAGTAGCAAAGAAAATGCATCTGTGGGTGCTTGTTTTCAGTTTGTTTTTTATGAAGTGTCCTTGTTAGATGTAAGCTTGCCCTTGGTGCCAAGTGGCAAGAATCTTTTGTCATCCATCTGCGAGTCTGCCTCTGCTCCTGGAAAAAGTTGATTTTATTAATTTTCAAAAAAATTTCAGACAGAAGTTGAACACTTGAAAACTTAAAGAAATCCTTGAAGTAATGTTGAAGAAGTGTTTGTATCATTAAGATAAATTAGATTGTTTCCTGGTGGAGTGATTCTTCTGCATTCTGAGCTCTAGAATACCAAGATTCTCTTATTTGTTGTCTCCCTTAAATAATTAAATGCATGAATTAAAATGTGAACACACTATGATCCAGTCACTCAGTAGTCCTTGGAGCATCTAGTTTTGTTTCAGGCTCAGACTGATCTGCTGGGCAACTGTTCTTGAGAGAACAGGATAAATCCATTTTATAAGTGGCAATTCCTGCCTACTTCTGATATTCTATACACAACTTTCTGCCTCATACACTTGAGGGGAATTAGTTGTTTGTGAAGTTCTTCTGGTAAACATATTACAGAGCAGACTGACATTGCTTCTTGTTTCCTCTGCAGTTACCGTGCTGACACTCAGACATACCAACCGTACAACAAAGACTGGATAAAGGAGAAGATCTACGTCCTCCTCCGCAGGCAGGCCCAGCAAGCAAGCAAATAATGGGGGCACCATTGCAACGTGGGTTTGGGGAGGGTTTGGACAACAGGTGTGTACAGAGTGTAGTAGTGAACATTTTGTATTATAGTCATCCTGTTGCCATCTTGATAAATTTGTTAGCCAGGACTGATTGTATTTTTAGAGATACAAGGATTTTGTTGGATTTGACTTTTTTTTCAGTCTAAATGGAGAAGAAAGTACAACATCTTCAGCAGAATTTTGGGTTTTTTTCCTCCACTTTGTTAATGGTCCTACCTTATTTGAACCCCTGGGGCTGTTCACATTGTACTTCACCACATTTGCTGTATCTGCCCCTCTGTGGGTTTTTCAACATTCAATTATGTCCTTGAGATGTCTTAATGGGAAATAAAAAACTACCCTTTAGTTAAATTTGAGTGCTCAATTTTGTGGTTCCTGCCAAAAAATATAAATCTTTTTTCCCTGTTACCCAAGGGATAGGGCTTCTCAGGTAACATGGACTGAACCAACAGTTGTTTCCTGTATTGCAGAACAGCTCAAATTCTGGCTTAGTCTTGATACAGTTTTCCCTGGGCATCTTTGGGAAACACAGCAACCCTCTTGCATTCTAAAGCTGATCTCTGTACAAAGCATTTGTATTCAGGTGTGTCTGCTCTGGGATTGGTGATGGATAGAAGCAGGCTGAATGTATCAAATCACAAGCACTATGAATTAGTCTGCTCATAACTTCCCCCCACAAGAAAGGAACAGGCAAAGCAGATTGTTCCCACGGGAGTCTGCCCCAAACTTCATTTTCTCTTCATGAAAGATAAGGGCTTAACTGTTTGCACACACTGTAAGTTGTATCTGCCTCCATCTGTCTTGAATGCTGATACTTTTTAATTTTGTTGTATTGAAAAGGTTTGGGTTGGAGGACACATCAGACCGAAAAGTAGAGCAGGTAGAAAAGAAAGGCTGGTTTGGTACTCTGTGCCTTTAGAGAATGCCTACTATAGGAACAGACTGTACAGATAGGCTCAACCAAGAGCAGTTCTGGGATTGACAGAGGAATGCAATTCTCTCCAGTGCACTTAACTTCCTAATACACCTCAGTAGTTTCTGATGGACCTCACTGCAAATGCACTGGCTGAAAAGAATCTGAGGTTAAAGTAACTGTCTATCATAAAGCTTTAATGAAAATACTTCAAGTGATAAGTAATAGCTACTGAAGACTTCCTATCAAATTACTGAAGGGATATAAATTCTTAGAAAGATAGTGGGTGAGGGTGTTAAACTTTTTCTCAGCAAAAATACAGGTTGGAGATTAGACCTACTAGCTCTAGAATTATAGTGACCAAGAGCAAATTCAGTGTGCTAACATCAAACGTGCCTCCTTTATAATGAATAGTGATTTTCAAAACATAGTAGGTCAGAAGTATATTAATCGACTTCAGGTTAATTAAATCTGTAAATACTTTGGAATGTAAGTTTTATATCCAGCTTGACATAGTAATTAATAGTTAAAAAAATTCACAATTGCCCTTATAATAACATTCAGGTTTAAAACAAGCAACGTTATTTAAACAGCTTTTGTAGTTTATCCTCCTGAATAGCACATGCTAAAATAATATGTTTCCTAACATGTTTGAGGTTATCTTAATTTTTTTTTTTGGTAAAAATTCTAATATTCTCTTGGATGCAATTTTGCAGTCTTTAAATGAAGCCAAATAAACATTTACCTCATTCTATGGACTTGTTTTCAATTTAAGAAAAACCAGAAACATGGTCTCTTTCCTTACTGTGAAAAGCACGAAGGAGTATGCTTAATCTCTAGTAATCAGGCATTGGAACACAGCACAGCTCTTCCTTCAAAAGTACCTTAAGTTTGGTCTGATTTTTAAAAAAAATCTTCCTTGATTTTGGCTTTACTATAATAACTGTGCAAACTCAGACCACTGAACAAGTAGAGTATACAAATTTCTTACATTAGAGCAGAAAATAGGAAGAAGGCAGGTGGTAATTAACCGTTGTGCCTTTTGAAAGGGACTTTGTGAAGGTATGTTTTTAGTGTTTTAGAAAGTGGAAGGCTTGCAAGCTTTAACTTCTAGGTTAGTTCACTTTTTTTTTTTTTAAACATACAAACTTCTGTGGTCATGTCAGTAATTGAAGTTTTCACAGAATTGGAAAATGCAAGTAAAAGGTCCTTTCATACCTGTGGAGCCAGATTTGGCCTTCTGGCGATAGAAAAATGTGGTCTGTAGGTCATTTTAGGAGAAAGGATTTGGGCATCATCTCTTTTCTGCCTTTTCACTCAGCTACAAGTCTTCTGAAATAAGCAACTGGTTAAAACTCTAGCGCGTAGTTCTTGAGCTGCTGTTTTCCATGGTGCTTAGTGCATTTTACTTTATTGACCATTCATGAAACAACAGATGTGTTGCTTAGCTGAGCAGCTGACAAATACACTGAAAGGAAGAAAGAATGCTACAGTATCTGATGTCCAACAAGCTAGAAAGAAGAATATGGAAAGTTGTCTCCCACTAACCACTGCCTTCAGAAATTTAATGAAGAGGGTTATGAGCACTTGGAAACTTACTCCATGCTAGAGGACTGGCACACTAGTAATGCAGTCTGCTCTTGCAGGCCCTGAAAAGTGACTCCTCACTTTGCTTCTTGGCTCCTCCTGAGTAATGGATGACAGCAGGGCACGTAGTACCTTCTGCTGTTGCACTTGTCCTCAGAGGAATCAGCATTTTGATAGCAAGATACTGATAATTGCCCAAGTTCAGTGCTATAAAAGTGAGGTTCAGTAGCAGCATTTTGCCACTAAAGCCTTAAAAAAATGGCATAATTACAGAAAGTAAGTCAAAAAAGAATCTGTCTTCCCATGCATGCTTTGCCTTCAGCAAATTGTCTGGTGCTTCTTACATAAGGATTGGTACAAGTAACTGTGCTGGTCATGCCTGCTACAGCGTGGGAGTAAATGATAAAGGAAATTATTTGGCTGCTTCTGCAGGAGAGTGCTACAGTATTTTAAAACAGGGATTAAGAATGGAATCTAGACACCTAGTATTTCAAAGTGCATGGAAATACTTATTTTTTTTAAAAACAAGTCCATTACAGAAGCCTAGCCCCAGACCAAGGAGCTGTATGAACCCTCGTCTCTTTGCCAGGATTGCAGAGCAACTGAGCTGCTTGTGTGACTTCTGCTTGCCTTGTGCAGCCATGAGCCATGCTGCTTCTTTGCTAATCACAGACTTTGGAAGTCCTCCCACAGTTTCTGGACTGCCTGCGTGGACTTTAAGCTGAGGCATGACCAGACTGGTACAACTCATTTCCTGGCATGGCTATTCACTAAGTAAATAGAGTAAATTTATGTGAGATGGCTGAGCTAATCTCGGTTCAGCTGAGCTGATCAACAGTTCCCTGCTGATGAAAGGCATGATGCTACTTCACACAATGTACAAAAGAGATACTGGGTTTTGTGGGGAAGGGGAGAACCAGACTGGTAGTCAGCACAAACAAGCAGAGCAGCTGGTCACTTAAACAAAAACTACCTGATATTTTGAGAACAAAGACAATCATGGTAGATAAATCGATGTATATATAAAGCACCCATTTATCTACCATTGCAAGCCAATCAGTAATGCCCTGGGTCAGGGAGTAATCCTACTAAGATTAGAATTTGAGTTGTGTTTGACACCACAGTAATAATAGGATCACTCTTACAGGAATCCCACTCTGCAGCCTCCTTCAGTATGCTGAAGGAGAATGGTGAAAAGCAAAACTGAATTTGCATTCCTGCTCTGGGGGTGAAATAAACTAGGTGGTTAAAATACTTGTCTACTTTTACTTCGATCATCACATTCTTTTAAAATAGATAGGAATCCTGACACCCATCAGAACGCATTAAAAGCACAGCAGGAAAGTAGCATCATTTCTAGATCAGTCTGTTCTTGTGCTTGTCAGCACTGTCAATGTACAGTGAAGAAAACAAGTAGTAGTCAAGACCACCTTGTTATCTTCCTTAGTAACTAACAAACTTGTTAACAGCAAGAGGAGATGTGACTACCCACAGTATTTTCAAGGTTGAAAGAACTACCAGATTTTTCACTTGCATTAGAAATGGATAAGTTGCAAAGTTGCTGGTTGGCATTACCATATGCCAAGCAATTTTTGCTGGTTCATGATGCACTGAAAGCAAGGATGCTTCTTAGGAAGACTTACTGTCAGGGGAAAGAGGGGAAAGCTCCAGCTACTTGACTTTAGATTATATAAATACTTACATACATTTGCAATCCCCACTGAGTAAGGGTCTGATTGTACTGGAACTCTGCTACACTGAAAAGTCAATCCATCAAACAAGATAATAAACAGAAACACCAAGGGTAGCTGAGTTACAAGTGCAAAATAATTAAAACTTCTCATTTTTCAATTGCTATGAAACTGATAGTTTTCTAGACCCTGATGAGCATTGGAACAAACTGTTTTACCATTATCATAGGTTGAGGGGGGCAGGGAGTTTAAGTTAGCAATTCTCCTGCCTCAGTGAGCATCTAAGCCACTCACATTAGGTACCTACTTGCCTTTGAAGTCTGAAAGTTTTGACTTCAATATTTGTGTCAAGGTAAAATGATAAATAATTTGTACTAACTATAGATAATAGGCAAGAGTAGATCTGTTAAAATAGAAAATTATTTTGCACCTCTGTCATACTAGTCAATTCTTTCAGGTTTCTACACCAAGTGTATTGTCTGCTATAACATTACTTAGTGTTGCCCAAATACAACCTACCATTCATGGAAACAGCAGGGGAATGAATCTGCCGCTGAAACTCACTGGAGATGCTCAGCTTTGCATAGAGCAAGGCAGCTCTCTTATTATCACCCATTAATACATGCTTCTTTCTCACTATGCCTGAAAAGGATTAAAGTAAAACCTGCCTTGATTTGCTTCAGGAAAACACTGGATTCTAGGAATTAGTTTTCTCATTACTGTAATCCTAACTATGCCTGTAGGAACAGTTTATCTGGATGAAGTTTGGGCATAGCTCCAATTCATAGGTTCTATATAAACTCTTTGTGCTGAGTTTGCAATGACACACAAATAAAACTTGCATGCTGCCTGTGCCTGCTCAGTCCCATTCCTGGTGAGCATTAGCAGGGGTTTTGTTACCAATTTTGTACAAACCCGAGTCATCTGCTGCTGCACCCCCTGCAGTGTCTCCACAGTCCCCAACCAAGACTGTTACTACAGACTGTTGTGTGTATCAGTGACATACACACATCTTCTGGAACCCTGTAGCTGCTGCCTGCATTGTGTTTGTAAGTGAACAAGACCCACAGAAGTGAAAAATTTGGCAGTGTACTTAGAGGCTGTTGTGTCTGGGCTCTACCACTGACTACATCCGACACTTGTATTGCCCAGATCTCTAATGCACTGGTACTTCCATCCAGTGTATTTAATGCCTGCTTCTGCAACACTTCATTAACCGTGCAGGAAACAGGCTCCTAAATTTAAATTCTCTTCTTAGTTACAGTGGGCATTGGGTTACACACACACCCACACACACCACAACCCTGCTGCCCTGAAAGGATGGAGAATATCCATCCTTAGAGATGTTCAAGACCTGACTGGACACGGCAGTGATCTGGTTAGATCCATTAGACCCACTCTGGGCAGGATTTGGCTAGATGACTTCTGGACCTCTCTTCCAACCTAAATTACCCATCATTCAATTGGAGTAACTACTAGAAAATCCCAAGTCATGAAAAACAGGAAATCTGAGTCCCTACTCTGACCAGTTTCATGTAGCTGCTCGAACTCAGTGTTCCCCAGGCCACTGAGGATAGTGCTGAAAACAGCAGGCCATCATATATCCATGAGTGGATTTGGGTGACACAAGACTAGCATTCACCAGGCTACAGAAAGTGCAACTGCTCCCCAGTGATACAGACAGGGTGCACAACAGTCAAATTTGATTTTGTTCTCCTAGTCTCTTTGTGTAAATGAAGGTTCACACAGGACACTGAGAATAATGCCTTGTCACAGAGGTTTAGTCCCTAGAGGTCATCAGACTTGTCACCCAGATGCAACCCTCCATACTCCCCACACCTTTCCAGCTCTCAAGTAAAAGAAGAAAAAAAAAAAAGATAAAAGACCTCAGAAATCTGTATTGTAGAGTTAGGGATAGCTCAGGGACATTGCAAAATGCCAGGAGAAGGTAAGAAGCAGGCCATACATGGCAATGGAGAAAAAAGCAATTAATTGCACTTGTGCTTCTACCCCAACCCCCTCTAATCTCATCAGAGGCAAAGGCATCTTTGTGCAGTATCAAGTAATGTACTTGCAAAGGAAAGTGGAGAGTCAGTGCTGCCAGGACTAAACATAAACCTTATTTCACCTTTCTTTTTTAACCATGTCTATTTTCAGGTTTAAGAAGGAAATTAGGGGCAGGAGGAAATTTCTTTATCTCTCAATGCATTAATTTGGTCTCTAAGGGAATTCTTAGCTTGTACATCTATTCCACTAACCAGAATGTAGCAAACAGAGTGTTCAGATCTTCTCTTCAAAGTGCATTTCTCAAATCCAGATTTGTTTCTTCTCCATCCTCATGGTCTCTAGAAATTTAGCCAGTGCTAAATCAGTGCTGCTTTCCTTGCCTGGTTTGCAATGGTCTTCTGGAACACATTACTCAGCTCATTAGTATCCTTCTAAATTCTGGATCAAGTGAGTTTAATTTCAATTTCTATCTACTTTGTGTTTGTCTCCTGCTAATACTAGCAGTTTTCTGCATGCTTTCCTGTCTAAGTTTGTCTTTGAACCTAGTTCAATGAAATAACTGCACCTGCAGCTCTCAAGGAAGGTTACCAGTCTTTCATACTATGGTAATGATATTGCCTTAGTCTTAACCAGGAATGAATCATTTAATGGCCCCTAAAATTGCATGTTTTGTTTTTGTGTTTACAACACAATTGTTCGGTGATCACTCAGTGCATCGTCTGTTCCTTGCCTCTATCATCTCCAAAAAGCACTCATTATTCATACAAAATTGAATAAATTTAACTAGAAAGCTTGAAAAAGAAACACATGAGAATAACCAAGTATTTGATCTTAATGAGGACACTCACCTCAGATATTCCAGGGAACCCAAAGTTTGTCTGAAATAAGCAGAGTAGGAGCTACATTTAATTGTATTGCTCTGTTTCTTGGCAGAAAGGCACCCAAATCAGGTCAGCCATAGCTCCAGGAGGTATTTCCGTTCTGAAAAGTCCAGGGAAAAACAGGCACCTCCCTCCATCTTACAATTAACAGACTAAACATTTTGATAGCATGTTGCATAACCTAGGCAGATCTCTACTCAGTGTGCTGGCTTCAGTCTCTGTGTAACTGCTCAGACGCCCTTCTCCTTGGGCAGAATACACCTAGACAGCCCACTTAGAGCCCCACATGCCTCTTAGGGGGAATAGCAGCCATCAGAATTTTTAATCAGCCTTCACCTGCCCCCAAACACACCTCAAAGAACACATTTTAAGCTTCATAAATCTGATTTCTCTGTTTGAACTATTTCTATGGAAAATTCACTACTACCTCCAGGCATGCTGTCTTTAGAAGTTAGACATCACTCAAACCTAGTTGCAGGGAGAATAGAGGTCCAGCCTCAATGTATTTGACATATAATTCAGACTGAAAAAATTACCTGTGTATCTTGCCCAGACTCTTCGTTGGCTCCTGGAGGAATACAAGAACAAAATGCAGGTCCCAGCCCAATGCCAGCTAAGCAGCTCAACGCTGAGCACTTTGGTACAGTTCCCCCTTTTCCCTCCTCACACATGCATCAATTTAACTGATACCTCCTGCTCTACGTTTGTCAAAAACATGACACTCACCCTCACTAGCAGTAATTAGTGCTAATTAGTTAATGCAGAGATCCTTGAGAATGGAAACGCACTCTCTTCCTATTTACTTTGATATACCTTATAAAGAGAAATCCATGGTGGCTGTTAAATGCCTGGATGACAGCCCTGGCTCAGGGTGTCAGTGCATCAGAAGTAACTGAGGGCCTAGAGAGTGTTTTGGGAGAGGACCACCATGCAATCCTCTGTTCTTGCACTTTTCCCCAGACTCTTGGTGTAGGTCATTGACAGAAACTGGCTAATGGGCTTTGTGGCACTTGTATCTGATCAAATACACAGAGGAACTCTACTGTTGGGGGGGTTTCTTGGATTTTTTTGTTTACTTGGCAAACATCTCCTACAGATGTTTTGCAGGGAAGATGAAAGGGTATAGGCAGACCTAAGGTAGAAAAATAGTGGGATTTTCCACATATTTTCCTCATTGTTTCCACAAATTTGATGTTTTGGGCATGGTGTCCTGAGAATGAGAGAACTGGAGATGATGTAACTCTAGCTAATATAGTTATTGTTTAGGAGCTATTTATTCATGGGCTTCACTTGCCCAGAATGCAAGTGGTGCAATAAATCAGTTGAAATATATACGTCATGGCACTGGGTGGTTTTTAAAGTAACCCTTAACATGGCAGATAACTTTTTTTTGTGAACTTAAATGTAATTACTGATACTGATTTAGCCACATGCGCATTTCTTTGAAGTCTAATGCTTCAGCACTCTTGCAATTACTTCTACAGATGAGTTCTAGGGGCCTTGGCAATTGCTTGCTGCTGCTATTTTGATCCCATGCCCTAGGAGTATAAACTCAGTTATAGAAACTCCATCTGAGTCCATTTAATGAACTACATGAATCAGAGACCTGCAATAAAGCCCAATTAGAAATGAGTGCACAGGGAATATTGATCTCCTTAAAACCTTTTACAGCTTTCAGGATCTGCCTGGTCACTCATCACTGCAGCAGGCACTCGGCCTTTCCTCCTAGTTCTCTTTCACTTGCTTGCTAGGATTATGGTCAGATTAAGATGTGATTGAACAGATCAGCTGGTGGGGACCCTGGGGTATGAGGGAGAGCCTCCAAATAACCCTTCTCACACATGCTCACAGTCTGCTGGGTCAGGTTTTATTACTAACTCAGAGGGAATTTCTACAGCAGTGCTTGCTTCTCCTCTGAGCAACACCAGAAAAACCCTCTGAAATTTTATCATCCTTTTTACTAATGAACACGGTGTCTGCAGACTCTGAGTTCACAGATGACAGTGTTACCATGCACAGGATACCCATTAAAGGGTCCTGTGAACTCCCCTCACTCAAGATCTTTAGCCTTGTTTGCAGTATATTATAGGATAAGAACCCCTGTGGTAATGAAGCACACATAATTCAAATGAGACATTTGAATAAGAAGTTTAAGAAGTGTGCATTAAGAGGGATGTGTGGCATCCTAGCCAAAACACTACTCAAAGCCAGATGATTTCAGACTGTTTTCCAGGCTGCACCCCAGATGATGTATGGTGTCCAGAAGCCCCTATCCAAAGGGTGTAGGTGGGATTTGGAGAGTTTGGATCATTAGATTTTTGGAATTATAAAAGTCTCTGTTCCGTTGTTTTCCAAAGCTGGATACACCTCAGATATGCACATTTCAGCCTTCACAATTCAGGATCTGCTTCAACACCCACACAGAAGCACTCTAGTCTCAGCTGTGTTCGGATCACCTGCATAAGTAAGTGCTAAGGGAACCCAGAAACAGTGTTCCTCCATTTTGCTCGATTTGATAAGCCTTCTCCAAACACAGCCATTGCAAATAAATACAAAGACAAGAGTCACAGCTTTTTCTGTTTAACCAAGCTGAATAGGCTTGTCTGGGGTTGGCAAGAGGGATTAGAGGACAAAGCACTGAATGTCTTGTGATGAGGCTCTTAAAATCCTTGGTACGGAATATCTGAGGATGACCTGCACCAGAGGGAAAGCAATTACCATTTTCTAGTAGCAGCTGGAGTATTTACAGGAAGGTCTTGCATTCCAGACACTGTTTATGAGATTAAAATTAAATAGTATCTGGATAAAAGTGCAAAGTAATTCCTGAAGCAATCTCAGGTTTCAGGCCTTGCTCCAGAGACTGAAAGCTCTTCAACCACTATAGAATTATACACCCTTTGTTCAAACCAGGCTTTATTATCATGTGAAGTCCAAAGTGGAACAGCTTTAGCAGGCAGAGCTACAAACAGCTGCACCTTGAGAAACCCCAGTTTGCCAGAGAGTCTGTTCCTTCTCTGATATATTGCATTGGTACAAGGATGGGAGTGATTCCTGACAGCCATATGAGGTACAGTGAGCAGCCCCCTCCTGTGGATTTCCCCTAGCAGGACTCTGCTCAGGGTAGGAAAGCCACTGCACAAGCCTTGTGGCAGCCCTGAGGGATTCATAGCTCAGCATGTGCTACCGATGTCCCTGGGCAAAGGGGCTCCAGCTGTGCTGGCAGCTGCTGCTCCTGCCAAGGCCTCTTGGATGCTGCAGGCAGCCACCAGTGACCCAGCTGTGCCCAGTTCTGGGCAAAGAGAAGCTGCAAAGACTGGTAGAAGCTAACTTTTCTACAACCCTGCTGCTCTGGGCTAAGCTCATCTCTGATTTGGGTATCTGGCTTACACTGGTGCCAGGCTGGTGTAGTTCACTGGCACTTTTTATTTTTAATAAGATCAAAATCAAACTGGGAGGGGAGAAATGAAAGAGTTTCCAAGAAATACAGACCTCTTCCCTCTCAGGACAAAGGATTTGTGCTCTACAGGCTTTCTCAGACTCTTCAGCATAAGCTCAGTACCTGACAAACTCCTGCCATGAAAGTTTAGAGTAAACAGAGGTGGTATGTGACACATTAAATGTTGCTAATGAGCATCAGGTGTTTGCAGGGAAAAATGGCTCCTCGTCTTAGATATGGTAATTATTTTAAAGATCTATTTAGCATTTAGATTGCTTGAGGGGAAAAGAGCTTGGAAGAGTTGATTGCCTTGAAAAATGCTTCGGTACCAAGTGGGTCTCTTTGAACATTGCTTTTATCTCCTCAGAAAAAAAGCAGAGGTGACACTGCAGCTTGGGGTAATTAGAGGGACTTTGACATCCTTGGTTGTCCTTGCAAACAGCGTTATAGTGCGCAGCCTACAGTTAAAGAACAGTTTAAGAGAGATAAAATACAAAAGATTGAACAATCTGCACTGAAGCCTAGAGAGGAGCTGTGAACGAACCACATTGAACATTCGAACTCCGTAATTTCACCTCAAGCAGAAGACCACTTGGTACGCTTTTAGACTTAGCTACACCTATTGCATTTTTAATTCCCCATTTCCATCAACATCATCAGATCTCACACGCTGAGTGTTTTACACTAAACAAAACTCTTGGAGGTACAGGCTCCATGAAAATCCCAGATAGGGCAGGAGGTAAGAGCCAGGAACCCGACTCCCCTGGGGCAGCTGAGTATCTCCACCCACAGTCAGGCTGCACTGTGCTGACCTGTGCCAATAAGCCTGGTCTAGGACATCGATTAAAACTATTCAGGCCAAAAGGACAAAGCAGTCTGCAAGCCTAATACATCAGGCTGACCAAACCTGGCAATTCTTGTAGCAGAGAACAAGTCTCTACTACAATTTGCTACTTTTCCTCAAAAATCTGAGAAATGGCCTGAAGAAAATGACTTGTGCCTCAAATAGATCACTCCACTCCTGAGTCGCTGATACACCACTGGCGTGCTCCCCGCCCTGCAGCATGCTGAGCAGCAGCGCAGGTGACAAGCCAACAGTCAAGCCTTCATCTACAGCTGTACTGAGGTGTTCCTAGTGGGCAGAAGTATCAGTTTCGGAAGGGAACTGATGCTGGACTGTGGAGGTGCCTCTCCCATGAAGAGCCGGAGGGAGGGACCCTGCAGGGTTCAGGTCTGTCCCTGTCCCCATGTCACGTGTGCCCCATACCTGTTCCTGACTGGGTGGTGTGTGTGCCTGGGGCCCGGGAAAAGAGCAGGGTCCCATGACTGGGGTCTGCCTGGGAACTCCAGCCATGGGGCTGGAGGAATAAAATAATCCCTGAACATCTACAGAAATATCGCTTCATCTTTCCTTCCAAGTTCATCGCTGTCTTATATACTGTTGTAAGGATTCCCCTCATTACAACAGACACTGAGGGAGGATCTGTAGAGAGCATCCCCTGATCACTGCCAGTACAGAAGGCAGACCCTATTCAAGCATTCAGCTGTATTTCTCTCCTTCCTAGTAGCCCCTTCAAGATTTACGTTACCAGTTTCCCTGTGTCTGCTGCTGAAGAAATACCAAGCAGGATAACCACCAATCTGCCCTCTAGCTCTCAATCTCACACCTGCCTTTGTCCAGCTCTTTATTGCTGCTTCTGCCACAAAGCCAAGTGACTGCCCAGCAGCATTCTCTCAGCCATTCACATTTCTTAAAGCCAATAGTGTTAAAACTCACAAACAGAAATTTAGTTCAAGCAGGAACCAAGTCCGTTTCCCAAATCTCACAAGTGTATGCACTAATGAATAACATCCACACAATGCTGCAAAATGAGAAAGAAAAATGCAGCAGTGAGGAGAAAGCCCAATGTTAATTTCTGCTAAGAAGAATGTTTCTCTATTCAGTCTCCTCACCCATAAAATCTGCTTAAAGACCGGAAAGGAGGAATGCAGATGTAAGTGAAGGTGATAGCAGAACACACAAGGACTAAATAGAGCAAGAATTTCATCCTTAGGCAGGTAATGCCATAGGTGAAGGTGCGCACACCAGCTGCATGGTGGTCACTGCTGTAGTGGGCACAGCAAGGGGATCAGGACTGGCAAAATGCCCCAGCAGCAGCACGGTGGCCCCAGCAGCTTGTACTGCCCAGCCTGAGCTCCAGGCAGTGCCAGCTGCGGCGCAAGTAAGTGCTGAGCCTGGTGCCTGACGGAGAGCTTCCTTTCTTCACTCTGCACCACAAGCACAGAGAACTAAGACACTGATCAAGAAAGGAAACAAGTCAACAAAGAACTAAAGGACTCACAGGAGAAGCTTTATTAGGAAACAGCAATAACAAAAATGGGTCCTATTTTCCAAGATGGCTGAATTCAAGTTCACTTCATGTTGCTGTATTGGATGATGTGACTGGTTTGCAGTCACTGAGGATCACAGCTGACAGCAGAACACATTCCTTTTGCTCTGCCCCTTGGTAAGATGAGGCAAACCTCAGAATTAATTGTCCTTATTTATGTTCTTTCCACTGAACTTCCACCTGCAGTACTGATGGTTCTTGAGTTTATTTTAAAAGGGAAGGAATCACTGAGATGAGGGGTGGAAATGATCTAGTTCAGTCCTGGCTGGCCTTGGACTGTCTGATCCTCACTGAGATCCAGAGAAACAAGACTCAAGAAACAATGTTCAGAGACAGCAAGGAGAGAAGCAGGTGGGTGCAATACTGGGCTGGGAGATCAGCCTCAGCTCACCCCAGTGCCCCACTTTCTGCTGCAGCCTGAGATACAGACACCCTCACACCAGCACACCCTGCTGCTAGCGGTGTAAAATCCCTTCAGAAAGTCACAGTCTGAGCATGTTCTTCCAAGTCCTGGCTGGCTGGCTCAGGCCAAACTGTCTCCTGAAATGGCAATGGGACAGCTTGCAGAAGGGCTGGGGGCAGCTGACACTAGAAACAAGAGACAGGTCTGTGTTGTCCTCAGAGCATGACCCAACAATCTTGTCCTAGAAACACCTCCAGCCATTACAGGAAGAGTCCTACTCCTTTCACATCTTTCTTCTTCCCCTTCTTGCTCTACTACTAATTTGGCTGAAAGGCACCCATCAAGCTTCTTCCCATTTTTTCTACGATGGAAACTACAGCCACATTTGAGTGTCCTCACACCTATTTCCACACTTCCCCTTCCACTGCTTTTCTGCTTGCCACAGCAGTGGGAACAACATTGCATCTCTTCAGCAAGGGTGAAAGGCAAGCCATTCCCTTCAAAACATACCAGTATTGACATGATTTCTGGTCTGCCCTCATTATATGTTGGGAGGACTGGGAAACAAGATGTTTTGGCGAGTAAAGAAATTCACACAAATTCTGGTGAACTATAAAATATGTCATCTCTTCAAATAAACTGTTCTGCATATTTTGTATGCAGCTGTCCCACTTTGAAACTGTTGTGGGCACTTCCAAAATACAGCTATACTGCAGGGCCAGCTCTGGTCACCCAGCTGCTGAAGGGAAGCCAAAAGCAGTAGGTGTACAGGTTAGAACTAAACAACTGCCAGGAGACCCCATGGCAGCCCCAAGGGGTAGTGACATGAAATGCCAGGGCAAGAGGGGAAAAGGGACCTCAAGAGCTGGGATGAAGCCTGGGAGAGGTCACAATCACTCTGTCAGGCAACAGCTACCATGCTTACAAGGAGCTCAGGCTGCTTGAGAAGGGCATATTGAGATCCACCCATCAGTTGAACCTGAGATGGAGAAGGGTAAAGCAGCCCTGCACTCTTGAACAAAAAATTCAGGAAGAGCCATTGGGAAAAGAAAGTAGAGAGACCTGGAGGTACAGAGGGATTCACAGGTGGCTTTTTGGGTCAGTGAATCCGTTTTGTTCAGTTTATGCTCACGAATTTGTGCCTCCCCCAGGCACTGGCCAGCTCATCACCCAGCACACTGCTGCTGTTGCTACTGCTAAGCTCAGCTCTGCTGCAGGCAATGGTAAGCTATACTAGTTTCCATGGAAATCAAAGAGAGAGAAGCTGGTTTCCACCAAAATCACATCAAAAACACATTTTTATCCCAAGTGGATTATTTTGTTATCTTTTCTCTCATTCTTTTTTTCCCCACCATGCAGTACAGATGAAGCAGAATTTATTTTAATGACTCAGATTTGTAAAGCACAAGTTTCATCAATAAGTCAAGCAGAAGCTGCTATTTCCATTCAGATGGGATGTCTCAAAAAAAGGCAAGCCTGAACACTTACCAGTGTCATTTTCAGGAAAGAAATACTACCTCATTCTGGCCTGATTTTAGTGACTGGTCAGTCACTGGTGAGATTAAAGCAGCACTTCTCAAAGAGATGCAGATCAGTCAAAAAAGCGAAAGGTTGTTCACTTCCCTCCTGTCCCCAGGTGTCCCTTTCCCAGTGGCTCATTTGCAACATGCCACAGGAAAGAAATATTTTTTAACACAGCTCTGGACTGTACCACAGCTGTTTGCAAAATGCCTTACAGAAACAAAGCCCTAGAAATGGGGACGGCTGCTACCTTGCACCCCAGCTGGGAAAGTGACGGAAGGGCAATGCCTCCTGTCCACACATGGGCACAGAGTTCTCCACTGGAGAAGCAGAGGTAGAAGCCCAGTATGCTGCAAATATCCTGTTTATTTTCACAGGGCACTGTACTGCTGATTTTTTTTCTACTATAGCAGCAAAACAAACACACTGAAAACAAGTTTTGTTTCAGGTAGATATAAACATCTAATTTCAATATTTGCAGTTCTCCAGGGCATCTCTGCTTCTGTTTAGAGTTCTCACAAGTCATGATGAAGGAATGAATCTTCAGCCCCCTAAAAGGGAGGGACACAGGAGCTCTTCGGCTCCTGTCTGAACACTCACCAAGCAGTAGAGACCAAAAGAGAAAGGATGCAGAGAGCATGTTAGGATGCTTGCCCAAAGGAAGAACAGCAGCCAGGTTTCCAGATGCTTCTGAACTTCAAATGTACATCTAAAATGCTGAAGAAGTCCAATTAGAGAGCTACAGACATCCACATGCCCTGCAGCACAATAGCAGAGGGTCTTGAGAATTAAGAGACATTCCCATGAGGTCTCTGTATCAAGCAAATCCCTTTTAACAAACTGCAGAAAAAGATGGTCCCTTAGCACCTAGATTTGTTACTGACTCTAGCCTAGAGAATACCTCAATAGCTAAGAAATAATCTGCTTTGTGAGTTCTCAAATAAAGTATTTGAGTATTTAAAAAAAAACAACAAACAAACAAGCAACAAATCCAAACACTTGATTTTCCTTTTTAGGTAAAGCAGCTACTGAATTGACCCAGCTGTATGACTGCTGTGGACATGGTGTTTCTATGTTTTCAGCCTCCAGCAGAGAAATTACTCCCCTATAATTTTTCCCACACTAGGTTTTAGTCCCTTTTAAGGCACCTGTTTCTACTCCAAACTCTTCTCTACCTTATGTATGTGTCAGACCACTGAATGTCTGATTCTATCCTCCTCAAAGGATAACCCATCCCTCACCCATTTCTCCTTCCCTCCCAAACTCCCAGTCTGGCTCTTCAGACGATTAGAACCCTATCATTTTCCTAGGCAGGACTAATAAAATCTTCCCAGCCATTAGAGCCTGACAACCTCCTGGTTTCTAGGGCATTTTGGTGATCATCACTCAGGGTGTGCATGGCAGGGCTCCAAGGACATCGCCCAACTGTGTCCTGTGACAAGAGCAGCACTAAGAGAGAAAGCCCCAATTCTTCTCCTTTTTATTGAGTTCCCACATCACTCAAACATCAGGCAGCATGGATAAGCATTGGTTTCCTCACACAGCAGCTGACTTCCAGCACATCTTCACCCTGCTTCCCTAGATAGAAACTCTGGCACAGCTGCTTTCTGTAGAGGCAGACCCAGCTGATCCTAGTTTGTAAAAGCCTCTGCCAGGTGAACTGGCAGGCTGTTAATCCTTGATTTTAAACTCAAAGTCTCCAAATTGACACTGGTGGCTGGGCTTTCTTTTTTCTCCTTTTTTTTTTTTCTCTCTCTTTTCTTTTTTATTTCTCTCTTTTTCCCTTCTTGTTTTAAATAATATGAGGTTAGAAAAGCTTACCAGCCTCCTTGGAGAGTCACAATATTTGAAGCTCAGTGATGCACATGCTAGGAGACATCTGTGGGTGGTGATGCTTCTTTGCCCTCAAGCCAGAATCAGAAGAAAAGTCTTTGGGAGGCTTATGTAAAAAATAGGCAGGCTGCTAGCTTAAGGAAAATATCAAGGCAGGAGTAACAGCAAGAATTAATTCCCCACAACCCTGGCTATTTCTTTAGCATGTAAGTCAGCCATTAATTGCCAGGAATTAATGTCTTGTTTCCCTATCCAGCTGAGAAGGACTTTTTCAATCCTTTTCAACTGGTACACGATTGTTTCCTAGATGCATCTCTGCCAGCTCCAGCAATATCCCTCCTGAGGCAGCCCATGAACCCATGCAATGATCTGGGCTATGTATATGTAGGGAACAAACCCAGTGAGAGACAGAGGAGGGGACTGGCAAGAAAGGATGCTCTTTTCCAGCAGAGGAAGCAAAGGGGAATAAGAACAGGCTGAAACGCTTACTTCAAAATGGATTTTATTCCAGGCATTAAACAGATTCTGGCACATGCTTTTTTGAAGAAAAAGGAAAACTTAACTTGGTTCCACATAAATTACATCTGGCAAAGTGCAACTTACAAGTGAGTGGGAAAAATAAACCTTTTGAAATCTATTTCTGTACAACAGTAGATTCAGCTCCTCTTAAGTAAACCCCATTGGTTCACAGCACCGGAAATTACATTGGATGCTTTGATACAATAACAGCTTTCTTTGACGGTATTACCAATGCAAATGCTCCATCTTGACAGTCTAGGGGGCTAGACTCTTAAGTAAACAGGAAAACAAGGGCGAGCAGCTGCTTGTTCTGACTGTTAAAAATAGTCAGTTTGCTTGAGAAAATCCTAAGAGACACCTGTTACAAAACATGGCACTGCATGGACCTTGGGGAAGAAAGCAGAGATAACATTGTTCTTCCTTCCCTTCAATGCAAGGGAAATGGAGACTATGCTAATAATGAGTTTGAACAAGACTTTGTTTATTCTGAGAAGTTCAGTTTGCCCATACTTGACAGCAGCCTTTTGTAATGTACCTCCTTTTCAGCAACTGCTAAAATACATTGGAAAGCAATGGCTTCCAAAAGATGATGTGTGGAGAGATCTGTGCTGAGCTAAAGCAGTGCTTTAGCTGACAGACGAGTGAGCAGTTGGAGGTGACCTCAGGAGAACATGTCCAAAACTAGGCAGAATTAAAAAATTTAAACTCCAAACTCCTCAAGCAATTTGAGTTACTGACATCTAGCATATGTCCACCTTTGCCCATTTCCTCCCCCAGGCCAGGGCACCTGAAAAAGGAGATTGTTCAGTCTTCAGCTGCCCCAACTTACAGCCCAAGAAGGGTGGCAGTTCACACTCTGCCAGGGGAGCAGTAGGAAGAGAGGCACAAATCAACACAGCTAGTCCAGATATGTCTGCTGCAGGAGCAGTCAGCAACCTCCAGCACTGGAGCCAAGCACACAGTCAAGGGCAGCAGTCGTCATGCTGACAAGAGCCCTTTGAATAAGGGCTGGCCCAGAGCTTGGAGACTGTATATAAGCAGAGCTTCTGTGGTCTGCAGCAGTCAGGAGCATTGTTTGTAGAGGAGCTGGGTCCTGGTCCCAGAGTGGCTATGAAGAAGGAACTGCAAGAAAGCTGCACACAGAGTGGGAGCAGGGAGGAAGGAGGCAGTACCTGGTAGAGGAGTGAACATGCTGTTAGCTGTAGCCCATAAGCTGCTGGAGAGTGAAATGGGGGGAGGCAAGATGGTCTACTTAGGCTGTGTTTTGATGAAAATATGTAATCCTTTCACACTTCATTGTATATGGAGCCTACAAACAGTACCTGCTCAGTGGTCCTTCATCTGTCTTTGCATCAACATTTTTAAAGCCAGGTATGTAAGAACTGGACTGTTCCGTCTCCTACTGCATAATGACGCTATTCTGGAAGGACCATCTCCTGTATATTCTTGTTTAAAAATGCAGTAGCTAATAGGATGGCATCTCTCCCCTCAATGGGTCTGTCTGGCCCACTCTCTTTCCATTCCTAGGCTATTTTCCTTCCTTCTCTGCCCTCTCCTGACCTCAGTGGTTTCGGCCCAAAGCACATCTATACAGGGAAAGAGAAATCACTGCAGAGTCAGTGCCCTCATTTCCACACAGAAGAGCAGCTGCACCATTCTGTCGGGATGAAAAGAACTCCCTTGTGAGTTTTCAGAGTGCAGGCAGGTCATTCTTCTGGCTAATCACTGCTGAGGTGGGGATCTGATGTCAAAGTGAAGGGGGAGACAGGAAAAGAGCTCCTGCCACATGATGGATTTAATTTTTTAAACCACCAACAAAAAACATTGTTCGGTTTGCACACTAAGCACATGCAATGTATGAAGAACATTATCTGTTCTTTTGTCAACTGTTTGGGCTAATACCAAGCTAAGAGAAAGAATTAAAAAAAGATACAAACATGATCAAAAGCAAACAGCTGTTCAGAATCCAAATGAACAACCTGTTTCTTCTACACCAGATCAAAAAGGATCCAGGCAAGCAATTTCCTAATGAGGGTGGTCCCACCACCTGGTTCCCCTGTCAGTTTCTTGGAAAGGAGGGTTGGTTTACAAAATCTGTCTCAAGAGGAAAATTTAACAGATCTAGTTAGAAGGTAAGGTTGTGGGGATTTTATTTACTTGAATAGGCAAGCACCCCTTGGCAGGTTTGAAAACTCACACGCAGCTAGAGCTGACTGGTAACTGGGAGCAGGACTGGGATGCTAGCCAGAGACACCAGTGTCTTTGGTTTTTCCAGAACACAAAGGAGAGGTCTCTCAGGGCAGGCCTGCACTGTGGCAGCATATGTGCAGGGGCAGTTTCAGCTTCATGGGCTAATCTCTCCCTAAGGTGCTCACTGGGTAGAGAGAGGGGTGTCAAAAGTAGAGCAGCCCCAGCCTTTCCGCCTTGTCTTTCTCAAAGAGTGGTGGAAAAGCAACTAGACAGAGGTGGGTGGTTTGTCATGCCAGGCTGTATTCACAGGGGCTATGCAGAGCTGGGGAGACAAGCATGAGGACTGTGGCCCTGCCCAGCCAGCAGCAAGAAGTCTGCTATGACCTAGAGGCTGTCTCCCTGCGTCTCTCACAATGGGGATTTGGGTGGGCTCCTGCCACAGGCCTGAGCCATGTGCAGCACCTCTGTCTGTGTGTGCTGCCCACGCAGCTCTGTGCACCACCTTCAGTGTGGGCTGCAGTGGGCAGTGGCTGGCAGCACCAGGAAGAGCAGCCAGAGAACAGTCCCACCTTCCCTAACATCCCAAAGTATTGGCATCTGTCTCTGACTGCCTCCACCAGAACATGGCACCCTGAACCTGCAGGCTTGGGTCACTCTTGGAGGCAGGGCTGGCATTCCACACATAAACAAGCTGTAAGGAAGAATTCAGCAGGGAATAGTCCCTGAAACAATCCCTGGTTAAGCTGGTAAAACAGATTGTCCCTTTTCAATCTCTCTTGTCAGCATTGCCCAATCTCAGCACATTTGGCTGAGATGGCACCTACTGTTGGCAGAGGAAGGAATGGGCCCACCAAAAAGACGTGACAAACCTGCCCCCAGGATCTGCTAGCTCTTTCCCAGCTTCTCCACTGATCAGGATGACTTTTCTGACCAGTCCTCACTGAGAGACATATGCATAAATGATGCACAATGTTAGAGCAAAAAGCCAGGGAAGACAAAGAGCTATCAGTGTTTGTACAAGCATAGCCTAAAGCTGCTGGACTGAAGGTCATGGACTCTGGATGCAGAGAAAGGAAAGGATGGGGAGAGCTGCAAGGTACTTCTGGTCACTCCAAGTATTGGGCTGGGTCCTCCTCCATCCCTAGGTGCAGCTGTGCACAGGCATCAGCTACAAAGCAGAACTTAAGACAATAGATGGGAAGATTTCAACAACTGTCCTGATCCCTCTCATCCCCAGCTTCTTCTGTGAAAAGCTAAAAAACATCAAGTGCTCAGCTGAAATGGTGGCTTACTGATGGGCACAATGAAAACATTTAGGGTCAGAGATACAAAACCATTCCTCCCTTCCTGATCCCCCTCTGTTCCCAAAGTCTCATGCACAAAGAAGCAAGGAGATCTCCATGCTACCATCATGTTGCTTGTAGCAGCTCCCACTGTTGGCCAGGTACACCTGCTTGACAGGGGTTGGTCACCACTCTTCCACTCTGGTTCTCCAGGCAGAGACCACTGACAAAGTGTTGAATGAAACTGCCTTTCATCTTCCATTTCTGTGAGAAGACACAGAAAAAACATGATGTTACTTCCATTCCCCTAGAGAACTGTGACTTCGAGTTGAGGGTAATCTGAAGCAAATTCCAACAACTGGGCAGAATGAAAATCAGGGTATAGGCAGCATCTCAAAATCCCTGGTTTCCTGCACCAATGATACCTGCAGTTAGGTAGGGTTAGGGTTTAGCTGAGTTACAGGGCTGCATACTCAGAAGCATCAGAAGGCAAATGGCACAAGTGGTCACAGCACTAAGCCTTGTCTGAATTCAAGAAGCATTTGGACAATGCTCTCAGGCATATGATGTGACTCTTGGGGTGTCATGTGAAGGGCCAGGAATTGGACTCAATGATATGGATGGGTTTCTTCCAACTCAGCATATTCTATGATTGTGTGATTCTATCAACACAAAAATGAGCAAGTAGGGGCATTTTCAAAGCATATTATAGTCACAGTTTCCTTGCCATTCTCTGTCCTGGGCACCCAGATACCTGCCAAAATTTGAAACCCTCCTATAGTTGCTTTCCAATCCATGGAAAGCAAAGCACTGAAAGGTCTCCCAACACAGAAAGCAACCTGTCCACAGAAAGCAAAAAATCACACTTCCTACTGTTTGACTGGATCTCTCTCTCTTTCATTGTCCCCTCATCTCTTCTTTCATCACATTCAAAAGGTCCTATATACAACCCTTTCCTGAAGGTCCTCTTTCGTTGTGCTACTTACCAGGAAACAAAAATACATCCTAACCTTGAACTGAAAATTCTACTGGGAAACGGCTGTACCTTCCATCCCTGCTGGAAAAAAACAAAACTGGGAACACTGTGGCTGATAATGAAGAGAAGAAAGTAGAAATGAGTCTGTGGATTTGGGATCTCTCACATGAGGTACTGCCATTCACTTCAGCTGGGGCATAGCTGAGATCAACAGGTTGAGAAGATCCAGCTCAGGAATATTATGAGGATGTTTTGGCTTACCCATGAGACTGATGAAGAAAAAGAAACAGTTTGGCAACACTGGTGGACTTCAAGGGTATTGCAGAAAAGATATGCAAAGGGAATTTTAAAAATTCCTGCAATATCTGGACAATGTCAAAACCTGCAAACATTTTAATTCTTGGGTAGCACAACAAAAAGACTGCTGCATGCTGTGTGGTTTAAAATACTCAGTTATGTTCACATATTGCTGGCAGCTGTTATGTTTCTTGGAGGGTAGGGCAGTTGCAAAGCCCAGAGTAATCTGTTGCTCCTGTATCACATATTTCTTCAAGTCTCAATACCAGAGGCAGCATCAATTTGCAGTACTGCTAGCCCTGTTTGACAGGATACTGCTAAAGGAGAGCTCTTTGTGCAGCAGGAAGAAGCTGATTTTAACAGAGGAGGGGGCAGAGGAACACAGTGATGATGGACAGGGAGATACAGTGCAGACTTTGCACTACAACGACCTCACCAGCTGCTGCAACCCACTGCCTACACAGGTCCCAGAACCATCTGGCTCCCATCTGGCAGAAGCCTCTGTACAAAGAGCTGAGGAAGAGTTAATACCATAAAGCAGCAGCTGTAATGATGGAGTGTAAAGGAGGGGGCCTTCTCCCCTGGCAAGCTGCACTCTGTGCCTAGCTGGTGCCATTGCTGTATGACACCCTCCCCACCAGTGTCCCCAGTGTCACAGACATCCCAGTGAGGAGCCTTTTGACTTTCTCTAAAGCCCACCTTCCTCCTTGCCCTCTACTTTCCCACTACCTCTCTGCATTTGTGAATTCCCACCCTCCACATTCCCCTGTGCATATGCCAGAGAAAGCCTGCTGGCTGCCTCTCCCACACACCCCACAGCTCACCAAAAGACCCTGCCGTAAAAGAATGTGCTGTTATGAGATTTGAGATGGAGGACAAGGCAATTACCAAGAGACCCTGGTTTTCTTCTTCCCCCTCGCTGTTCAGGAGAAAACTAGCACCACTGGAGGCTTCAGATGAGAGACCTGCTACTGTGGCACCTGTACATGCTGAGCAGGTACCAACTGTGATGACTGTAGGGTGTCAGCAGCAACAGGCACAGCAGGACATCTACTGCTGCTAACAAAATCAATCAGCTTCTCAGTGAGTCACACTACTGGAGAAAGTCCAATATGTCATGTGCATACACATTACAGGGAGTCCTCTCTTCTCCTACAACCAGATATGGCCTGTACTTGGAAGGAAAGCTTTTGGAAGATACAGGCATTGCACAATCTGAAAAATGTTGGCTAGAAAATCCTCTTTGGTGTCCCTTTCTTGTGCGGATGGAGATAATGCAGTTTACTGGTCAGAAGAGGTTTGGAGTGAAGATGGAGGAAGGAAAAAAAGAATCTATATCTTCTTTGAAATACTGTGTCTTGATCCTTTTTCCCAGAGTCAACCCAAAATTTCCCCCACTTTTTTGTAAATTTCTCTCTCCCTCTTTTTTATTTATAATTTCAAATTACTTTTAGGTGGCTGGATAGAAACACTCCATGTGAAATTACTAAGAGAAAAGTCAGAAATAGCCAGTCCTCTTCTATCCAATTTATACAAGAGCTGAAATTGTTTACACTAGTCAAAATTTTCAGGGTAATCAAAAGTTTTCTTTTAACCCCCAGTAATCCAGGCAGTCCAAGGTTTCTCTCAAAACCCTAACTGTAGAACGGTGGAATTGGCCAAGCTCAGGAGGCAGAGCTGAGAAAGGCAAATTTTGAGGACTGAGATGCTTCAAACAGAAACGTATGGAGAGCTGATAACTGGAGTAGCCAAGGATGTTGTAAGTTGTAATTGAATATAATTGCAGCGCCATGGGCAGCCTGAAGTTGGTCTTGAACACTAAATTTTAAATACATGAGCAGAGACAGAGGTTGGAAAAGCTCACACCGGCATCCAGCAAGTTCTGTCTTTCTTTGAGCACTTAAATTTGTAAAACTAAATCACAACTAAGAGAAACTGTTGCCTCCTGAAAACTACTTTCAAGGTAGGGCATATATCCAGTATTGTGTTACCTACTTATTATCATGAAGATGCTGAATCAGGTTCTTTCAAAATAGACAGGCTTTCACTCCTTTTCTTTTCAGATACTCTATCTAAAGTTGCATTCATCATCAAGTAATATATACTGAGAAGTAAAGTGGGAAAAATTTCCCAAAGGTATACAAAGGGCACAGGATTTCAAACACTGTCTCACAAGAAAACTCAGTGTCCTCATTTTCATGCTGAGGTCACATTCCTTCAGAACCTTTTAATGAAATATAGCTGTTTAATAGGATTTCTCAGCATTTCTTGTTCTGTTGGGAAATACTGTGCCAATGTTTCTCATTTTCATTCTCTTGTTTTAGTGTCTGACTCTCACTTTGCCTTCTATTTGTCCTCGCTATAATACAAATTAAAACACCACTCCTACTGTCAGTCAGAGCCAAAAAACAAAGCTGAAGGCAATAATTTATTGTGCATTCAAGTAAAAATGCTATTCTCCAAATAACATTATGGATAACATCCATCTGGTTTGAAATCTAGTTCTGATTATGCAGAATAGCTTTTGGCTGGTCTTCTGCTAGCAGTGCCAGCTGTTGCTGTTGAATGATCAACAGGATCATGTTGCCAAATAGATTTCATTTCTGGTTTCTTTCAACTCACGGGAGTCTGACAGCACTAAAAATCATCTAAAGTGTGACTATTGTCTTGTATCATCCTGCCTGCAAAATTCTAGACTTATTTTGAGGTAATACTCTAGACACAACTCGTAGTAGTGTAAAGCCTCTGCTAGAGTATTATCTATATGTTAGATGGACTGCTGTTAGCACTCAAAATTAACATGAAAATTATCTGTCCTTGGGACATGCTTAATGCAGAACAGCTGTGTAGCATGGGCACAGCTTCAGTATGTTTGAAAGCAGAAACCAACTTTAGGAGCTGCATGGTGCTGTCATAATGATCTAGCCCCAGGACACTAAAAACAAAGCTATCACATGTACCATCTTTTGTCAGAAATGTTGCTTTTCATGACTCAGACACAGACATGAAATCTAGATCCAGAAAAACCTCAAACATCTTTCATCACAGATCTCTGATGACAGCGACAGGAAAGATGTTCAAAGCTGGACTTTTATTATGCTGCCATCTCCTCTTAGGATACTGTACGTGTGATGCGTGTTGGTCAGGCTCACCATCCTCCACTCAGACCACATACTCAGGGCTCTTGCTTGTCATTTCCAGCTCTCCAAAGTAGCTCAGCTCCCATCCCTCCACCCAGCTCCTCTGATTTTCTGAGAAGCCCACTAGAACTGAGAAGTGGATACACTCATGCACAGTTTGGAAGCACTGCTCTCCCCCAGGACTTGCACTTTGGACTGTGAGTATCCATGGAGAAACAGGCAAGTTGTAGGGCAACTGAGAGAATTTGTTCCCTCCAGCTTTGCTCTTTCTTGGAAATCAACCTCTCAAATATCAGGAGGAGAGAGAACGGAATAGTTTACATGATGACTGACTTCTAGCAAATTAAAATCTAATGTGAGTGTTAACAACAATTATTGTTGTGTCTATGGAAGGAAAGAACCATAACAACATTCCCCAGAAACACAACAAACTTGAGCATTGCAAGTAGAATTGGCTTTACAAGTAGAAATCTGAAATGGGAGTTTGGAACTACAAAAAAGACTCCAACATTTCAGAGCATTTCAACCCAAATTACATTAAAAATTCAAATGCATTTCTCCCACTTCACCCCACCTTATCCCTTCAGCTGCAAGGCAGTTTGGAATGGCAGCTGCAATTCAAATCAGTCTCTAATTATTTGAAATGCTTTAACAAAATCCTTGCTTAGAGTCAGTTGGTGAAATCATCTGCTAGGTCAAGTCCTTGATGTAAGTGCAGTTTGCTCACATAAGGTAATGGAAAACAACAGCTCACACCCTTAAGTGTGTGTATGTCTTCATAATGAGCCTGTATATAATCAACACATCAAGACTCAATAAATCCCATTCCAGCAGCAGAATAAGCCTGCTTGCATTACTGTGGATTAATCCTTCTTTTGGCTTCTGATATAGCTTGGACTCCACCCTCCTTGAGGGACCGTTGTCCTTCCGTGACAAGGGAAGCAGGGAAAGACAGCTGATTTTGGCAGCTGCTAGAGTCCTCTCTGCTGCCAGGGAGGAAAATGCTGCAAGGCACGTAAGGAGAAGCTAAGTGACCTAATTACACAGCAAGGGGGTGAGTGACTGCCAAAAAGAAAAAGGAGCAGGCAAGCACAGCCCACCTGGGATACCCTTGCAGACTAATCCAAACTCAGAGTTTTCCCAGTGTATTCATGGTGACAAATCTTCAAGGCATTTCTGCATTTTAGCAATCCTCCTGAGGAAAGTCTATACAGGTTTTCCATAAATGGGCAGGACTGGATTTCAGTGCTTTCTTTCAGGAAGAACTAACTTCAAGGATTCATATAGCATTAAAAAGTACTGACAAAAGAAGTTGCTGCTGAGAACTTGTTAAAGCTGAGCCATCTTCTGCCTTTGGGCTATCAAAACAGACGTGTCAGAAAGTACAGAGTCAGCACAGCCTTAGATGACAGAAAGTTTGTTTTCTCTTGGTGTAGAGGGAAGCATAGGAACTAGGAATGAAACAAGTCCACCTGCTGTCTGCCAGTGTTGCGTTATTCCCTTCTGTGCTTTGCCCAGTTCTGATAAAAAAGCACATCATATCTCTGTTGAGGGCACCCCAACCATTGCAGAGGCCATCCCTTACCTAGTGCTGTAAGGCAAAATGATTGATTTGTCCTGACAGATCAGGGATGCACATCTTGGAAACAGCATAAGTCAAAGAACTGCATTTTGTTGGGAACATTGCTGCTGTGTATTTTGCCTCTAGGGAGCAGTTCAGGTGGCACATACAGTGCTTTATGTCAGTCAGTATTTCTTAACTGAGTTGCACGCACTCAGTTTTAAAGGTCTGCTCACATGTCCAAAGACAGCACAAAGAACACAGTTCTCTCACTTCTAAATAAAACACCAAATGATAGCACACACCACCCTTCCCTCAGGTATCTCAAAGCAGTTGCCTTACCTACCTCTCTTTGGTGCTGTGCTCCATCCATGCACCAATCTGGCTGCACATAAATTTATCCAAGAAGCAAGGTCGGGGTGCTACTGAGCTGGAGCCAACCCCACTGCCAAGGGCCCAGGCAGAGCAGACACCCACACACTGTGCTTCCTGCTTGGTCACACGCTCTCTCATTCATCCAAGCTTATGAAACACACCAGAGAGGGAGATGCAGAAGATGGAAAGGACTTTTATGTGCTTTGATAGTACTGGTTTGCCCCTGCTGGCTGCAGCAATGTAGGTACGCTCCTATGTGGCAATGAAGGCATTAGAAACAGCTGCCCAGTTACCTACCTGTCTGCCGTCTTTCTGATTGCATGCTTCCAGTGTGATCTGAGAGCCAGCAGAGAAGGAGGTAATGGAAAGACACTTGTCTTGCTGTCTAATTAAAGGGTCACTGAATATCCACTCCTTTGGAATAAGAAAAAGAAAGGTTCCATTAGGATCCCAACAGTGATCAGATGAGGGAGAGAAAGCTTTTTCTATCAGATATTTAAAAAACCTCTATCTTTTGTTCTCTTCCTTACCAAAGGCTCCCTGGGAAGACTACCACAGCAGTTGTCACCTGAACAGAAGTCCATGCTCAGGCTTGGTGCATCATGACCATTTCAAAGCCTGCAGCTGGCTCCCCTCACTATCTGAGGTGTCTGATTAACCCTGGATCCCATGGAACTTTCTGCTCTGCAACTTTACAGATTCAGGCCTACAAAGCAAGGAGGATCCTGAGCCCTGACACACATGATGTTCAACTGCCTCTGCATTTTTTACATAGCAGATGTTCTCTAACAGGTATCTGGGACCTATAGATTGTCAAGCAAACAAAACACATGCAAGCATATCCATATATCACCAGCACACAAAAGGGACAAGCCAATTAGTTTTTTCCTTCCTCTGACTAGATGGATATCTGATCCAATCAATATATTATTACTATACTTTCCCCAAGGAAGAAATACAAAATGCAGTAAGCTTTAGAGATTTCAAATGGTAATGACACAGAGCAATGAGTCAGGTTAAATGGCACACTGAATGCTGGCTGCAAACTAGTTTCCAACAGTTAACAGATGTGAATATGTATTTTCTGGCATAAAATATCCTACTGTGACCCTTAACTTTCTCAAGCTGCTTCCCTGCTGCTTTCAGTCACCAAAGCACCAAAGGAGAGTCTGAGTGCAGATCTTCAGCTTGTATAAACCATCACAGCTTCACTGCAGTTAGGAGAACTATACCACGTTACTGCCACTGGGGTCAGCTATTCAAACTCTGTGCTTTCTACTGAAACACATCTGCAAAACAGCACAATTCAAGTTATCTGCAGCTACAGCTGGGCTGGCAGAGCAAGGAATGTTTCTGATTCCAGAAAAATCTCTTACCCACATGCCAGGGTACTAGCCAAGCACAGCCCGAAAATGATTCTCAGTAAGTCTGTCACTCCCTGAGTCTTTAAGCACTACCTATTGTCTCTGAGTGATGAAAACTTTCACATTCTATGCCTGACTGCTGAGTCTGTTGAGTCAACAGAACTCTGAGAGATGGGCACAGCTTCCTTTTCTGCTTACTATTAAAATCATTACAGGGTCAAACTCCTCCTTCCTTCACCTCCATATAAACCCACCAAGGCCAGAGATGTCTCTTCATTCAGGTTATAAAAAGGGTAGGAGCAGGAGCAAAGCACCAAACCAAAGCCTGCCTTACCTGAGTGACAGGTGGATTGTTCACCGTCCCTTTACAGTTTCCCATGCCAGCCAACATATTCCCTGTGGTATCCTGTGCCTGAGACTCCAGACAGCTTCCTCCTTGTCTAATTATTCCTGGAATCAATTCTTTTTCAGGAATCCTTGAAGTAAAATGACAGCTACATTGTACTTCATACACAGAAATGTCCAAAGTACTTTCACACTTAAAAGGGTGTAATTTGCCCCTGACTGAAACATAGGCTCCTATATTTCACAGAAAATGAACAATATCATGCTATTCACTGGAAATATCCAGAGGAGGCAAAAATGAAGTGAGAACTTGGTCAGAGGACTGGTACTCTTTTGTTTCAGAAGGCATATCAGGATCTTTAGGGGTACCCTAAGCAGTTTAATATGTTGATTCTAAAATTCTGAGAGGCTGTTTCCAGTAAAAAGCCATATCCACCCTTGATTTATTCTGCTTCTTCCTCCTGCTTTTTCAGTCTTCTCCCCAGCTAACATATTCATTGTCGCATTGGTAAGACTGGCAGGAAAGACCTGTCAAGGCCAGACTACAGCTGGATGTTTTAGCCTCCACTCATGCTGCCCACAGACTGAGGAGTAAAGGTGTGTTGCCAGAGTGTGCTGGCTTGCACACGCCAACAACATAGCTCTACCCAGGCTACCTCCCAGCTGAGCAAGGACACAACATTACTGTGTCCTGACTCAGGGCAGGGCAAGCCCCAGGGACAGCTGGTGCTGGCATTCATTAGACCCTTTTCTGAACCACCCAAACATCTGCACTGAGGCTATCTAGTTCTACTTGGCTAAACCACCTCCAGGCAGAGCATCCGACAGGCAGAGACCAAGTCAAAACTGGGAGGGGCGTAGTGCTCTGGCACCCTACACCTCTGAAAACACCACTATTGCACATCTCCAAGGGACAGCTGTGTGGGGCAGAACAGAAGGTAGACCTTTTGCAGAGCTGTGACAATACAAGCCAGGAAAACACAGGAGATTTCTCAACAAAAAGAACACAGAAAACCTTTTCCAAGTGTCTCTCTTTTGCCCACTGCTGTCAAGGCTCATCTTCTCAGTGTGACCCACCTCCCAAATCTTTCAGAGATTTCTACAAGCAAAGAACTGACTCACTTGAGCTCGGGGTAGACATTCTCCAGATACCACTGGAAGGATTTACAGTTCAGTTTGCGTCGCAGCTCCATTCGGTCTGCAACACTGGAAACACAGGCAGTTTGTTGAGAACAAGGCAATGAACAGGAGGGGAACAACGAAGAATGCTAGGAGGTTTGAGGGAAATTACATGACTTTTTGACATTACTCATTCTCCCGCATAATTGTTGCTGGGTTCAGAGCACTAGCAGTGACCTGAGGCAAAGAGGAGGAGAGAGGCAAGTGGCAGGAAATGGAAATGAAAGACAAAACACCTTCAGAGAGCTGTTCTTGCACTTCCTTTGGCTCACAGTGATGGCAGGGCCCAGGCCCTACCTTGGTAAATAATACATTGCAGTAAAGCTGCTGTAAGATAAGGAAAGCTTTTCTGCCTCTGGGTGCCCCTGTAGAGGCATACCATGAAACCTTCACAACAACCAGCTGCTGGAAAGGCCTAGAAAGTATTTGGGCTCAGGTAAACACAGATGATTCATTTGTGTGTGCTAAAGCATGTCTCTAGCTCATGGTGATACCTTAGGTTTTAACTTTAATATTTTTTAGATCTTGTACTGTTTAGTATGTAACTCTGAAACTTCATAGGCTGCTAGTTACTGTTCCCTCATTCTGGTTAGACATAGCAAACCCTCTCTAGGTTTGCACTCCAAGGACACCTTATTGTCCCAGGCCCCAAAATATGTAAACTAAAGCCTAAACGGGGGAGGAAACTTGGGGTAATTACTTCATTGCCTGAAATCATAATTGGAGAATTAACCCTGATATACAAATGGACCAAACTTATAAAATCGTGAAAAACTTGTGATCCAGGGTCCATCTTGAGTTTAGCCTCCTGACTGCCCAAGGACCTTTGAAGGTCCTTCCATAAATACCTGCTTTAGTTCTCTTAATCTTGTCTAGCCTCTGTTTTCAGGTAGCCACCTGATGTTTCAGGGTGCCATCAAAGCATCACTGGCAGTAGACCTAGGCTTAGGTTGGAGAACTCAGACCTGGAGAACTTAATTATTTGTTCTTAAGCAGTTTGGGGGAAGGGTGGGAGTCTAAGGGAAGATTAACTCAACATGTCAGTAGCTGTCTGGTGTGGCAGTCCTCCCATTGCTGATTTGTTTGGCTTTAGCTGGCTGAAGAAGAGGATTTTCCCCCAGCAGTCCTACTGAGCAGAGAAACCAGGAACTCTTGTCTTTAAGCTGTAACACTACATTTGTGTGTTGGGAAGGAATTTCAACTGTACCCGTGTACATCTCCATCCTCAGCTCACAGAGGCCACTTTACATATAACATGAGGCCATATACCTCAGGGGAATGTTTTTAGATGTTATGCCCACATCAAAATTGTGGGGAAGGAGGGTCCATTTTAGGCCCAATTGTCAGTGTTGGTGTCAAAGGCATTTGCACCCTACAATCTAGATTTAATGCAGGTTCACAGAGCTGTTACTACAGGAAATTGCTTGAAATCAAAAAGCCTTATGCTCTGCTCCAGCTTTTATTCAGCCCATGCTGCCAGTAAAGTCACTAGGAAGTCTGTGTGAACAAGAACTGCAGATTTTGCCGCTAAAACATGAGCAATATATCCACGTACAATATGCAATAGTCTGGTTTTCTTCACAAGCAGCAGGGTTACTTGCTATTTGGTCCCAGCCCAGCTGCTGCAGCCAGCTCAAGGACTGATAAATTAGGTAGGCAAAGCTATTTTTATGAAGATATGTAATGCATCATGATAATAAAGCACGGTGTACAGCAAGAAAAGTGACCTGGTTGTCATAAATGAGTAGGAGATGCATTGTTATCCTGTGCACACAGCTACACATTTGAGATACAACCACATCTGCCAAGTCCTTACACTGATACAACAACAGCCATTTGTTCACGGGCAGATAAAACCCACAGAAATACAGCACTCCTGGGGTTTTTACATTTATTTGGGAGTCATAGGGATTTGAGAGCACAGAGAACAAGCTCTTATCCCAGGTTTGGTATCCATCACTGATTTCTGGTCACAGAGAACTGTTAAGCTGGTAACAATGAGCCCCACATGGCCTCAAGACAGCTTTGGCAAAGGTGCTGTAAGAAGCAAAGTTCTGCAGATTGTGTTTCTAAACCTTACCATTGGCCATGCTCTCTCCTGCCCTACAAACCAGGCACACTACCTTCCATTCACCAGGAAAGAGGGGAGTGCACCAAGTGCAACGTGCCCCATGTGCCAGCCAGCCAGCCATGCTTGCCCTGGGATTCTGCATCTGCACAGGGACTTCAGATCAACCTCTAGTAACTTCACAGCTCACATTTCCAGAACAGCTGCATGCTGGGATAGAAAAAATATTCCTGTCAATCCACTTAAATGTCTTGTCTTCTAATTTCATTACAGATCCCTTTGGTCTCCTGCTAACGAATGATTTATGCAGTGTTACTGAGGAAAATATAAAGTGAATTAGAAGCAAACCTCATTAGTCAGACACTCAAGCTACCACCTCCCTGGCAAGCCAGGCATTCAGAGCACCTCTATTTCTCACACTTAGCCCCAGAGAAGACCTAAAAACTATTTCTTCCTAGCAAGGGGTTTATCAGAGCCCTCCTGCCAAGGTCTGGGGCAGCTTACCTTCCAAATGACTTGCCAATAGCAGATGGCCGGGCCTCATAGTAGTACTGCTTGTACTCATCCATCCACACCTCTGCTGTGCGCTTGGTGTTCCTGCATGGGGAGGAGCAGATGCTGTGCTGAGGAGATGCTTTGCTGCAGAACTTGCCCTCCCAGCGAGCAGGCACTGGGTGGGCAGACTCAAGGCCTCTCTGCCAGGAGAGAGTGGGAGACAGTCCCAAACACGAAACAAAGTGGGCAGTATAGATGGATAGAGATTGAATATGTTAAGTCCACAATGCCTTGCAAGAACACTTCAGTTCAGAAGTCAAAAATTTAACAGCCATAGTCATAGTTGACCATGACTTTTTCACACATACTTCCTCTGCGGAGACACTGAGCCTGTCACCATCACACTCATTACAATATGTCTTTTCCCAGATTAGAATAATGTCATGGGATAATTCAGCTTGGAAAACACCTCTCTCTAACCTCCTGCCCAAAGCAGACTAGCTTCAGATTAGGTCATGCTGTTCAGGGTCTTGACTGGTTGAGTTTTGAAATCTCCAACGTTGGGAGATTTCACCATCTCTCTGGGGCCCTGCAGCAGTGCTTAACCACTTTCATTGTCAAGCACTTTGTCTCATATCTTTTCTCTTCCCATCTGTCCTGCAGTAGAAGTTGTCCTCAGGGCTCATCTCAGAGCATGTACAGCTCAGAGATGCCAGAGATGTCCAAGGACCGCTGATACCCAGGCATGTGTCACAGGGCAGCATCTGTGAATGGCCAGGGTGTCTCCTGGGTGTATTGCTCCTCCCCCACCCCTGCCACCAGAGACTGAGGAGGAATAAGAGACACCAATACAAACAAAAGAGAAGGGAACAGGTTTTGTTCACAGAAAACAGCAACTCATCCTTCCCTTGAGAACACATGCTCAGCCGCAAGCTCCTCTCCGTCACCAGGCAAAAGCACAACAAAAAATTCAGACTTATTTAGACATGCCCAACCCAAAGGTGGCCTGGCTGCTGCCAGGAACTACCCAACACCTACTTGATGTAAGTCAGCGCATTGCCCTCAGGAAAGTCATAAGGATGGCGCTTCCTGAACACGTGTCCCACTCGACTGCAGGGAACGATCTCCAAGCTGCCACCACACATCCACACTCGGAAAGAGAGCTCTGGAAGAGACCCCAAGAGTCATACAGCTGCAACAGCTCCAAGAAGAGCAATTTCCTTGCCCCTCCACTCTAGGTGTATTGTCTGCAACAGCAAAATCAGGGTAAGCAATGCCATAGTGATAGCAGATAATCTGTCCTCCCTTTGTTAAAATGGAGGCAACCATTGTGGCTCAGGGACTTCTAAGCCTTCTCCAGTCCTGTTCCTCTTTGGTCTCATTTCAGTGAGACACCTTTGCATTTGACCAGGTCCTTGAGGTTGGTCAGGATGTCAGGTCCTCAGGATGACATTTGGAAACAAACAGACCACTCAAACACACACACCCACACACCCATACACCCACACCCTGTTTGGGACTTCTGTTACTCTCATCCTGGCACATAGATGGAATTAAAAAGGAAGAATTTACTGTGTAAAGCAAATCATGTGAGGAAGAAAGGGAGTTTAGAAGACAAGGGGAAAGAAGAGAACAAGATGAGGGCATAGGGAGTCGAAGTCTAGAGCTAAGTCCTCTCCCTCATACCTCTATGCTATCCATCCTACAATAGCTCCTCCTCCTCATTTTGGTTGGTTCTATTACTAATGAAAAATAAAAAAGAGGATGACTGTGTTATAGTTGCCTCTGCTGGGGGAACTGCTCAGAGCAGATACCAGTCTAATATAGTATGACTGAAAATACAGACAGAATTCTGCTACTTGAAGAAATCCACTCTATTCTGAAGCTAGGTTCAACATTTTGTTAAAGGATTAGAAGAGCATGGAGCTTTGATGTACAGGCACTTATTTGCATCACAGAAGGTATGTGACCTTGCTCAAGCTTATGGGTCTGTCCTCACAAGTTTAATCACTGCCACACCAGAGGGATTTTTCCACTTCTAGTTCGTGTGGTGATGAGAAGAAAAGGAAGAAGGAAAATGAAAATTAGCTAGGTGGTTTGGTAGCCCTTACCAAAAAGGCTTCAGACTTTATAGACTGATTACTGCAAAAACTTTACTCAGTTGGGATCTCCCTCCAGTAATGCCTGATTCATGTGGCTCTGATGCTTAGAAATTAAAAAGAGATTATGTATCCAGATCTAATGGATGTTTGAAACCATGCACACACTCTAACATCTTCCCAACCTTCATCTTTCTCCACAGTTTTCCTCTCTGCATACTGAGCAGTAGTTCAAACAGTGAGTTGCAGGGTGGGGGAGATTGTGCGTTTAATCTAGCTTCTAAGTAAAAAAAACTCATTTGATTAGACTGTATTTTGTAGTTTTTCTCACTAGCTCTTTTCTCTCCTGACTCTTATCCAGAGCTAATTATTTTCAGATTCTTTTTAACGGAGAGTTCCAGATTTGAAGAGAGGAAGGGGTTTAGAAACAAACAAATAAAAAACCCCCCAAGATATAAGTTTCTGTCTGCTGATGTGTCCAGCTGATATTTGCTCTCCTGGAATGAGCTTCTGACTCACTTTGGCCTACAACAGAAAGGAAAGTCTCACTCTGGCATGCATAACTTAAAAGTGATGTCCATTTCCCAAGAGAGGATTTCTCACACCATCTTAGAACCACTCTCTCATCTCATCTACAAATGGTTACCTAATCCAAACAGTTCCTTTCCACTCAAAATTGTAATATTTAGAAAAATAATGTTCCAGAACATTATCAATATTTTTCCTTGATCAGAATACCCAGTTTCAATTAAGTATGGTAAACTTTTTTTTTTTAAGAGTGTATTAACCATTCGGAATTCTTCGAGGAAAATGAATGCTTTTTGTTGTCCAATCCAGGTTGGTTTCTATCCTTCAGCTTTCAACAGCAACAGACTTGATGGTGGATGAGGGACAAGTGACAGGAGACACTGAATTTAAAGAAAAACCTGACAACAAGGCAAAATTGCCAAGCCCTGTACATGTGGCTCAGACACACAAAACGTAGCCCAGCCACTGCCAGGCTTTATAAGAGCTTTTTCAAGCAGAATGGAGCAAATTCTGTGGAGCAATTCATGGTTTTGACCAGCTGAACACGGAAGATAGGCTGTGAGCATGAAAATAATTTACTGCTACTTATGGCAAAAAGCTCTACTTAGCATCATGCTACTGACATATGAACTAAACCACAACACTGGGCTCCCAGGTGGGCAGAAGCAGACAGACAAAAGCCTAAAGAAATATTCTCCATCTTTGGGGTTTACAGCTTTTACACAGTTGTAGCTCAGAGGATGGCAGAATGGCCAAGTAGCTGGCTTTGCAGCTGGAGCAGGGCTAGTGACAGCAAGGAGCCGAGTTTGGTGCTGCAGAGGAGTCTGAGGGACATAGGAGAGGGGATCTTCATGCCTGAGCAAAGGCTTCCTGTTACTTCTCCCACAGTGCTTAGCTGATGCTACTAACACTGCTGAGATTCCAGTGTCAACACCATTTAATTTCTCTTTTTAATATAACAAATACCATAAAGCTGAAGCAAGACCTGGGAAAACAGAGAACTCTCATTATTAGGTATTTTGTTTTTAAAATGTAGTACCTTGAGAGTCTGTTATCAGCCCAAAATATTATTTCCTGGTTTCAGAAAGCATTTCAGAAAGAGGCAGCTCTCCCAGCTGTGTTCAGAGAAACAAGTTTCCTCTTCCTGACTATTTAATTCTTTCTAATTGATACTCCAGGTGCTAGGAAACACCATACAAATTCTTCTTTAAAGAGTTTTATTTACAAATCTGTGACATTTATGGAAGCTGTAGAGACATGTTTGGTTGTTTGTTTTTTTTTTTTTTTTGGCAGTGTTAGCTACAGAGACTTCTACTTAAGCTGACTACAAAAAGTAAGGCTTTTATCTCTTCAGTTCCACCTGCACCATTTCTAAATGAATGTCCTGAATACTTGAGGTGTCTGTGAACCTCTCTTTAACACTCTTCTTGCTTTTGTCATTAACACCTGGTGACATTGCAGCATCCCTCCACACAGGGCAAAGAGAGATGCCTGGAATATCTGTGCCACCATTAAGTGCAAGGAGATGGGTTTAAGCACCATGCCCTGTAACACCACAAGTGGACAGACTACACTGGGCCTCTGAATTCCTCAGATGTTTGTGATGCCCTAGCCTGCTTCTAAATGCTTGCTTTCTCAATCTATTTGTAAGCGAATTACGTTTACAAAGAGGCTGTGTTTATTAGGAAAAATATCTCTCTGACCTGTCAAGCTGGGAGAGCAGTTCAGACTTAATCGCAAGAGACAAACAGGTATAAGAAGAGGCTGTCGCGTGAAGAACTGGAGGAATATTCTTCAAAAACAAGCAACAATTTAAATATCAGGAGGTTCCTCTTTCTTTCTTGTACTGTGGAAGCTCCTGTATAATAGCACATATGCCTGTAGGAGAGTGTAGCCCTGATCACACACAGTCTCCATTTACTTCATGCTGACAGCAATCCAGCTCTGATCACCTTGGGGATTACCTGACCATGTCCCTAACCTTACACTGACATGAACATCAGATTTCTCACAAAAAGAGTTCTGGTAAGCGATGAAGACTGGGAAGTGGTTCTGCATTAGTGTGTCATTCCCTTGAAACATCCTAAACTTACCAAAATTTTCTCCTCCCCAGATGTCCATTTGAGTATCATATTTTCCCAGGTGATTAAACCAGGACTTGTCAATCACAAAGATGCCTCCTGCTATGACAGGGGTTCTGGAAGAGAAAACAGAAATCCAGACAAAATAATCACACATATATGTTACACCACAAACCTAATTTTAAAGGGCAGGCAATTTGTCCAGGCCTCACAAATCATATCTCACTTAAAAGAGAAAAAAAAGTAGAGCTGGAATGTGAGCCTGCAGCCGGTTTGTGAGATGCCCCTCACTAGATCATCCTCATGCCTTTGTTAGAGGGTCTTACAAGCACTGCAAGAGTAATGCTGTGTCTTTTGCATTTACACAAATGTGCACAGTGTGAAGGAATGACGGGCACTGTTTGATGACTGTGTTCACCAATTAGACATGGTGTGAGAGGCTGCTGCATGTACTGCTCTGCTGTTAGCAAGCTGGTTGCTTCTGGAGTGCAAAACAGAGGCTCACAAATTACAAAGAGGAATTAAATGATACTTTTACATTACAAGCAGGGAGCAGTCTGCCTATATACACAAGCACGGTGACTTTTCCTATCAGGATTTGTTACATTCTACATGTCTCAGGGCCATGTACCCTGCAGTGAGGCTATGCCAGCCAACAGAATTTCCTTTCCCCACAGACATGCAGATTAAATAGGTGAGACTAATTCTATGCCCATGTTACTAGGTAAGATTCAGTTCTCTGATCTGCTTTATACACGCTGGATGACTGTTTATCTGCTTAATTCCTTAAGTTTTCATCTGAAAGATGGAGGTGATTAAAAAAACCCAAAGCAATTTCTGAGGCACGCAGAGTGTTGAGTCAGGAAGAACACAATAACATAGAGAAGCAGAGGTGGCTTTTAGAGGTGGTGTGCATGATAGTTCATAATCACTCTTCTCACAATATTCAGAGAGCAGTACTCTCACACTTAGGGTCAATGTACTCAGGAAATGACATGAAGAGTTTGTCACCATCAAATGAATGCTGTGGCATTTCGTCCTCAGCAAGGCAGTCCCTGTACCCTCCTTGCCACGCTGGTGAAGGCCTAGTAAAGGCATGTGGAGGATTGTACCCTGTCCATCAGAGGGTACCTTATAGATTGAGTTGGGTCTGTTCTGGACATCTTCTGCTCTATGGGAATCTGTTCCCACTTAAAGTGAAGGCTCCAGTCAAACCCTGAAAAGGAAAAAGACGTGCCAAATTGGTTTTCTTATTGTAAAAACAGTACTACTAGCTTCAGTGATAGTCTCCACCTTTATATCACAGGCTATCCCTATGTTCCTTCCCCGACCTCCCTCACAGTCTACCCAAAATGGCAATAGTCTATCCTATGCAGACCTCACCAGCTTCTGTCTTGCCATTACCATTCTTGGCATTACAGATCTCTCCTCAGTTTCACTCCACACCTTCAGGAGAGTGTTGTCAGTCTGAGATGTAATTGTAATCTGGCCAGTTCATCTTACCAAAGGCAAACCCTGTCTGCCAAAGTTATGAGGCGTTAATAAAGCACTTTGTGGGACGTGATATATTCTGGGAACAAAGGCCTGCAGATCATTGTAACCACCATGTCTTTGAATGGCCTGTGGTGGACAGCAGAGCACAGCACAGTCACTAAATTTATACCGTTGTTAAGGGTAGCCAAAGAACAGGCAGCCTTTGGCTGGCAAGCAGTGCAGAAGTGAGCCGTAGCCATAAAAGATGTAGAAGGGTACCAGGAAGTGAGGTGAACACAGAAACAGCTGCAGGGAGTTCAGCTGTGAGGAGAGAGGTTTAATGACTTTCAAAAGATGCCAGGAGATCGCTTGGCAGATCAAAGCAGCAACTGGAAGTGCCAATCTGACTCCAGTGGACATGTTGCATAGTGAGGACATGGTGAGATAGTTAATCAACTAAATCCTGAAACTGCTAAATGTTATGACCATGATTCAAGTTCAAGAGGAAAATACTAGTTGAATTTTGTTCTAACTCTTCAAAAGATCTGAATTTGCAAGTAGCAGAGAAGAAGGGACAGATAACCTGTCAGGAAAGATCATCACTCTTTTCTCAGAAGGCTAGAGTGAACACAATTTATTTTTCATGCACCATCCCTCAGGATGAAACTTACATAAGCCATTCATTATACCCACCTCCCCTCAAATCTGCTGATGCTGCCAGGTAGGCAAAATTATCCAGGCTGATAACATCAATGATTGGACTCACCACTCGGGTATAATCCTGAGGGAGAGAAAGGGGGAAAAATAGGAGTCAGGCTTTTCTTGAATGTCTGGCAAAGCTGACAGAGATCAGGAAATGCAAAGTTGCACATGTAAATCTTTGTCTGGCTTCTCCAATATGGTTCTGGTAGCTGTGCAAGGGATCTGTGTCCACTACATCCAAACACGGAGGTGGTGGGTACTAGCCAGCTGCACTCCATGGATGTTGGGAACGGAGTTGGACTCCAAAACCTAGGAATGCTGCTGAGAAACAGCTCTTTATTTCCTGCCCAAGTCACAGGGGTGTGACTGTCCCAAGGGTTTTGTGCTTGCTTTTGATATCTATTGACAGCATACCTTCTGCTCAGCCATTCTTGAATTAACTCATTACCATCAGCCAAGAAATTATCAAACCCCTAATAAAGCATCTTCCTAAGAAGTACTATGAATCAAGACCCTGCATTTAAGATTCATAGTGCAAACATTATAATACATGACACACTGTATACATTATAATATCAAGATATTGTGAGTACTTTATTGCTGTTAAGGTATATAGATAGTTACAGTTTTCCTTTGCAATCCTTTTAGTAAGTAGAAGTTTTCAACATCATGAGACAGGGCATTAAAGACAATGTTGTGACAGCTGACATATAAGATGAAGCTGAGCTGGCAATGCCAGAAACAGCAGCTTGTTACTGGACAGCTGCCAGCATCCATGCCTTTCCTATCAAACCTTCATTCTGTGCCTTGCAATAGTTCCTGATGATGTACCATGCTTGGCTAGGATGGGACATCCTTGGTAGGAGTTACCATTCATGTTTTTTCCTGTCTGAGCTGTGATGGTTGCCCGGTGAGAGTGTGTCTGCCCAGCTTGAGACCTGAGCACCCACCTGGCAGCCTGGTGTGCCAGCCACTACTCCAACCAGTCAGTGCCAGGACTGGCTAGGGCAAGACTGAAATCTGAAACAGGATGCACATCAGAAATGTAGGAAGTAGGTCAAAAATAGGTTGACTTGAAATCTGCTCAGAATTGGTACCCAGTACCCAGGCTCTTGCAATTTAGATCCTTCCCTAAAGAAATGAGTGAGGTTATTTCTGCTTAGGGATCCCTATGCTGGTGCTGCAGCTTGACTTAAAGACCAATAACTAAAGTAAACATTTATGGGGTTCTGAGACAGAGGATTTATTGAACAGGAATAAAATGCAGAAGCTTTTAAATCATCAATTCTGAAGTTTCACGTTCTTCCACTTCTTCATATTAAGCTGATCAGACACGCTTATAAAGTATCATTAAAGCCTCCACCCCTTCTCCTGAGGCCCATCACTTCATGGGATCCTCCTTTCAGAGGGAAACAATCACAGCCACTTGCAAGCATGGCTTCTCCCATCACCTCTCCCCTGCCTTTTCTTACAGCAGAGCTGTATGGTCTCCCCCTCCAGCTCTACAGCGCAGGGTGAGAGCTGCTAGTATTTCTGCCTCATTTTCACTCTTCCTGCCTTACATCAATTCTTTGCCAAGTAAACCATCAAAGGGACATCCCTGCACTCACAGTCAGCTTCTCTGTGCTAGGAAGCTGCCTGCATGCAGATGTATGTTGGCAGCTCAGTGGGAACATTAATGGAAGGAAAATTTTGGCACTGACAAGGCAGAAGGAAGGGTCCAGCAGCAAGGGAGATGGAAACCATGGAAAAGTTGCACGATGTATGCTGCCCAAGGGGCTGTCCTACGTACTGGTGAACAGCACTAAGAAGCACAATGCCTGCAGAAAACAAGAGGTACAAATTGGTGGTTCCAGCATTCAGCATTGCATCCCATCACTCTGCACTTCCTGCCTTGTCACACTGGCAGAACATAGAATCCCATCAGGGATCTCTTGCCCATCAAGCTCAGGCTGTACCTTCCTCTGTAACAGCCTGCCTGAGGAGTACCTTGGCAGACCTTGTTCTCACCAGTGCTGCTGATGGCATATGAGGGCAGAGGATCCACCAGCACAGACAGGCCAGGTCCCTCCATCCCAGAGTGGGACATGGTGCTCACCTCTTTCACTCTCTGAAGCATTGGCTGCAGCCACTCGCTGTTGACTTCACAGTGACTGTCCAAAAAGGTGAGGATGTCAGCAGTTGCCACTTCAGCTCCTCGCACCCGAGAGCGAATCAGCCCTACAAGGAGAAAAGGACAGCAAAGGAGCAGGAAGGTTAGGAAGGGAAACAATGGAGCCTGCTTCAGGAAAAATTCTTTGTATGGTGTATCTCCTTGTTCTTCCCTTCCAGCCCTTCTCACAGATACCTCACTGCTGCCTGCTCGCTCTCTCTCCCACTGAGCACCCTGCTGCCTCCGTCACCAATTCCCCATGGCTAAATTCTACTCTCTGCTTTTTGCCTTCTTTACTGGCTTATCTGCTTTATTCCCATTTGTTGTTTCTTCTTCCCTGCAGAGATATCAGCCTGGCTCTCAGATGAGTCCTTACTTTCTTACAGACCATCCCACTATGTGGGATGCTCTTTGTGAACTGAATAGTGATTCCTGTCTCTCCTTCTAGATCCTTGCTCCAAACCTGCTGTGCACTGACAGCTTTAGAAATAAGCCAGCACATGTGAGTCAAACTAAAGAGCAGCTGGGAAAGTCAGAGTCATTTATGTATGTAGGAGATAGATGAGAAAAAACTTTCCTTAATTGTACCTCTTTATGACAGATATATAATTGTTTTTCCTTCTCCCACGTCTCCTACACAGCTTGTTATCTTGCATTTGAAAGTGTGAGAGTTAGCTTGAGTTTAAAAGGACAAGACTTACATCTGCATCTTTATTTATAAAAATCTTAAAATATGGTCTTTTTTCCAGCCAGGGCCTCTGGACACCACTCCTCATTATATAAGTATTAAATGAGACCCCTGAAGCCTGAGAGTTGATAAGCTGTGCTCTTCTTCCACAGAGCTTCCAAATGCTTATACTGAAAAAACAAACTCTAACTATAAGAAACAATGTGTAAGCATCTGGCAGGCAACCAGGGTCATATGGAAAAACAGGCAAAATGTTTGTACTTAGAAAGCTTTCCACACTCACCTTCTCGACGGGTGTTTCGTAGACACCTGACCTTTGGGATCTTGGTAAGGAGCTGGCAGTCCTCAGCTTGGGGAAGGCAAAAAAGACATTTGGCACACATGCACGAATTATTTGGCTTCAACAGAGAGCCCCAAATAACTGTCCTCCTGCTTCTCCATAGGAGGGGAAATTCTGCTTTCACTCAACATCACATTAATCAGCCTGATGGCCTTAATCCTGTTGTCTGTAGAGTACACAGAAGAGCACTGCCTGGTTGCTGTCCTCCTCAGGCAGCTGAGCCCATGTTTCCCAATCCTGAGAAGCCAGGCCTCCATCTCCCCTGCTCAGCATTTCACAAGAACAATGGGGCATGTGTTGGCAGCGTGGCTCTGGGCACTAATGAAATGGAGGTAACACAGGCAACCAGGACTGCAAATCACCAAAGTGCCAAGGAAAAGAGAGTTCTGTAACATGAAGTGATGTTATCCGCTCTCTTTGCCTTCAGTGGCTCATCTGGGTATTTCCTGCCATTTGTTCTCAGGGCAGTTTCCACTTGATTTTATTTAATAAAGGCCACTGAGTTGTGACCCGCTTCCTTGGAGACACCATCACATTGACACATGGATGCCTGACCAAGGGCTTTGCTGGCAGCTTGCCAGAAACTCCTGGCATCCCTCATTTACATTCCCTTGGGAAGATGAGGGAGAGGAACAGTTACCTGCTCCAGCCAGGTACCAATGAGCACTGAGTCTTTAGTTCTCTGTCATCCTCTCTCTACTCCTGCCCTAGCAGAGGTCACAGGAATAGCAATTTCTATCTTGTTCCTTTTTTCTTGCTCCATCAAGTTCACTCCATGCTTATTCCATATTCCTTTTCATGTTTCATGTCCCCTCTTTCCTGCTGTCATCTTCCCACAGAATGAGCACTCTGGGGAGAAAGCAAAGGCCCTTAGCCCCAGTGCATCTCTTAGCACGTTCCTGTACGAGCATTTCCATTCTCAAGGATATGTGCAATCTGAAAGACTGCTCTTACGTTGGCACTTTGGCAGATGCTGCATCATCCATGAGAAGTGGCAGATGTTCTGAATTACAGAGCACCAAGATTTTGTTGAAACTCTGGTACAAGGGAAGGCAATGCTCTTATCTTGGCAAAGTCCCAGCTTCAGGTAATTAGTTTGAGAATCCTTATTAAGTCATTCACTCTGCAGGAGTGGAGCACATCACTCTGCCTGTAGCTATTTGCCAGAGATGACAGACTCTCAGTATATTTGGAGAAACTGAGGCAGGTATTGAAGCAAAATGTGAGACCTCAAACATGTGCTGAAGTGCCTCCATGAAGGTGTCTCAGGGAAGTGGCTATATCCACAAATATCCAGCTGCCAGTGAAAAAATAAGAGCTGTGATATGATAGAACCTTTTAAAAATCTTTCTATTTACTGAGGAGCCTAAATGGGAGTTTCTGGTTGAACCCTGTACAGAACAGGTACCAGAAATCCATCATTTTTGGTCTGGAAAACTTTGCCTATTAAGAACTGAATTTATAGAATGCGTTTTTGGAAGTGCTCAGAAACACTGAACTTCAACAGCTGAGAACAGCTCAGTACTTATTAAAATCACACTGAAAGGCCCTCAGAAACTTAAATCCTTCATCTCAGCATCCACCTTTAAAAATGTTTTTTTGTGGCCAAAGCTACATAAGTATTTAGCTGCAAAATCAAAATAGCATTGCTTCCTTACCTCAACAGACCAAGGTGGGCATTTGCAGATATCTGTAAAGTGTTCTGAAGGAGTAATTATCAATTATTATAAATGGTACATAACTAGATTGTCTTTGAATCTAGAACACATCATGGGAGAAGCAAGAAATCTTCTATCCCCACCACCTCACAACTACTACACAACAGCCAGGAGCAAGAGCAACTGTACAGATGGAAAGACTCCAGAGCCTCTAGTCTGCAGGTCTGGTGGAACTCATGCAGTAGACACTCCATCCCTGTGCCAAGCTGCAGAAGAAGGTATGGTGCTGTCCAAAGCAGTAACTCTTCCACAGCTTCCCACAGGGACACCTGGGATCCCAGGCACAGGGTGGCACACAGCCAGTCTCACCTCAGCCTGGCTGCAGGATCCCAGGCAGAAATTTTCTGTAGGCTCCACTGCATTCTCTTCTTGTCTCCTGGTCTGTAATTACGCCATTGCTGCATATATATCTGTGCTAAACTGCTCACCACATGGTGCATAATGAAACTTGACAGAGATCTCCGGCAACGTAGCAAAAACTGCCACCCTGACAGAAAAGGAAGACCCAATGGAAAGAAAAAGAGAGGAAGAAGCTCTGGCCTCTGCCATGCATGGACATTTAACATAGAAGGACTTAATTTTTTTCTTTTTCTCCTGCATACAGATAAGAGGGAATCTGTGAGGGAGGGGGACTCAACAGAGCAAACAAAAAGTGTGAAAACAGGCAGGAAGAAATAAGCATAAAGGAAATAGGTCCAAACTTACGATCTGAGCTGAAGTCATCTACCAAAATGATCTCCTGGATGAGACTGGGAGGGGTGCGGTTCAGAACACTGCAGGGACCCGGGAAAGAAAAAGCCACTTTGTGAGCTGCCATAATAACAACAATGTTAGGACTGATAGAAATCTGCTGTGCTATGCATCACAGCAGGAATACCAAACTCCAGTAAAGTTGAAGTGGTGACCTTGTCCTTGTAACAGTGTTCATTGGCAGGAACCAAACTGCAAGTGAGAATAATCCAGAGAGCTATGGCATCTCAGCCAGACCTTACAAGGACCCACAGCCAGGAGCTGACTGTGGGATTTGCCTGGGGCAGCTAGCAAAGGATGCTGCAGCATGCTCTCTGCCTCTAAACAGAGGTGAAATGGAGGGCACCACCTGCCCTGAGGCAGCCCGATGGCCATTCCCACCGGCCAGGCTCTGGGCAAAACTCATCACTGCTGGAGAGCATAAAGAGCTGCCACTTTCCCCAGCAAGGAACTCTATCTCAACGCAACAGGTGAGACCTGCTCGGGCTTCCTCACCAATTCACTTCTTTGGAAGGAAGTATTGCCAATATTCAGGATTTGGATTTTTTTTTTCCCTCTTTTGCTTGTTACCTGTCTGTCTTTCAAATCAGCACCACACCTGCTGAAAGCATCTCCTTTCCTCAGGTTGGTTGCACCACACCACAGAATACCCTCAGGTCTGCAGTGAGGTTGCACCTGCAGGACACACACAAGAAGAGCCCTCCTCAGAGCTCAAAGCATTCTGGTACTCTGGAATCTGAGTAGTTCAGTTCTGACCTCTTATTCTGACCTCATTCACTTAAAATGCTCGAACTCATTTTCCATGAACTTCTTAAAGTCTTTCTCTTGGCTTTACTACAATCACACATTATATTCCCCCTTCAAGCCTTCCCCAAAGACTTTGTGCACACACTGGTCCTCATTAACTCCAACAAGGTTGCTCAGTGATACTTGGGCAGTCCAATGAAGAGGGCAGTTATGCAAATTTTAATACTAAAAACAGAGGCAAATACTGTCCTCCTAGTTCTAGCAACCTGTCTCATTTCAGTGGCACCTGCTCTTTTGAGCAATACTGGAGAAAAATTTCTGATTTTTTTCTCTTTTGAATTTCTTTGTTGTTGTTTTATATAGGAAATACACAACAAGGACAGTGAAATACACAACAAGAATAGTCTCATACACCCATCAATGAAGGTGTAGAGAAATAAATTAGCATCTTGTTAAATAACATTACTGATGACTTCGCATACTGAGCTGAAGTCAGAAGAGTTTTCTGCTTTCTCATACAGCAAAATTCGGACTGTTCTGCTGCTCAGTATCACATCCCACTCTATTTCAGATTCACATTGCTTTATATGCCTCTGACAGTGTTTGTCTTTTGAGCTTACATGTCCCTAGATGACTGAGCTTGCATTTTCCAAAGCTGAATCTCATTTGCTTCTCTTGGCTCATGTCTCTCTGGATCTTCTAGTACGGTGGGGTGGGAGGTGGGGGATGTTCCTCTGCCATTCTAAGTACAGCTTCTCCCAGCACAACCATCATCTGCATATTTTACAGACAAGGTTGCCCTGCACTGAAATTATTGTCTGTGAAAACACAGTGCAAAACAACCCAGATAGACTGCAGTATAATGGCTGTAAAATGGTATCCTACATCTTCTTCCACTAGCTTGACTATTGGCAAAGCTCACATTTTCTCACAAGTTTCAGGTCTTTCACCTCAACATAACTGGGGAAAACCCCCCATTTTGTTCTCTCTTCTTTACCTGTCCACTGATTCCCCAGTGGAGAGAACACACCCCTTGAGGACTTCACAGCTCATTGTACAGTGCCCTGTTCTTCTCTCAGCTCTGCAGTAACTTGCTGTGGCTCCTTGGGAAAGGTACTTAATCTTTTTTGCACCTTGTTTTTCCTGTCTTTTTAACAAGGAGCACAGTAATCCTAATATTTCCCTTCACTGAGGTGCAGAGACTGTCATGACAATCACTTTTAGATACAAAAGTGTGTGATTAGAATTCCAAAATTCAAATGACAATTGCCTGTTACAGCAGAAACGTGGACTCTGGTTCCCCCTTAATCTCATGGATTCCCTACCTACTTTGCCTTTTCTCACAGCTTCCTTCTCCTTTCAGTATCAGAATCCTTACTCTCTTGCTGACATGACATCAGCACTGCCAGTGAGTTTCTCTCCTCCGTCCATTCCTGCTCAGTTCACCGATAATTTTGTTTACTCTGGATATTAGCAGAAGAGTGTTTCCCTTTGCTCTAAAATAATATGCTTTTTTGCCATTATTTAAATTGTTGTGGTAATGAGATACTACACCAAATGCTCCAGTATTACAACAGCATCCTCTTAATCAGAATTTTTGCAGGCTCTCTGCATAGGCACTGAACCACTGACAGCTGTTCAAATCCACTGACTTAGAGCCTGACAATTCACCTTTACATTTGCACCAAAACTAAACAGTCCCTGCAATAGTGACTGAAATCAGAAAGAGAAAGAGAGGGACCAAACAACAAAGCAGTTGACTTTTTCTTCTGCAAGAATGGTCACAGCAGCAGAAGTGATGGTATGGCTTAATGATTAATCATGCATAGACATCAATCACACAAAATGCCTTTTGAGTGACAGTTGTTTCTGAAGGAGATCAGGATGCCAAGCAAGTGACTGATTTGAGAGTGACAGCTATGTCCTAGCAAGAAAAAGAGATCAAAGCAGGCAAGCAGCTCTTGACTGACACACATCTCCTGAGGATGCCAGCAACAAGCCATTTGAACTGGCATGTTCACAGGTTTTGTCTGATAGCCCATTTCCTATTTTTTTTTCCCTATTCCCCTTCTTAGTCTCTTCCTGGATATTTTTAACCAGTTGTCTCCCTCTACACTGAAAATATATGGCTGGAGCCCACACTAGAAGGCAGGTATGCAGCCCATGCTGCCTCTGAAGGCCAGGAGGAACAAGCAACAGGGCACTTGAGGGAACATGTTATTCCTCCTCAAGGTCACTCCTCTATTTCCCCCTCTCCCTCATACACAATCATACATCCTCAGTGAGCAACAACAGCACATTGTTGCTTCCATCCAGCAACAGCAGAGATCCCAGAGACAGCAAGCAGAAGTAGGCAACTGCTGAGCTGCCAGAGGCATTAAAGTCCATGTATTCACACATGCATGTGGGGTTAGCAAGAAGGGTATGCAGATCAGAATCTGGCCCCTACAGCTGCCAAGTTTAGATCATCCTGCAATAAGCCTGTGATGCAGGAGTATCATCCCTGGCTCATTTCCCAAGGTCTTTTGATACCAGCATTGCCACTTTGTTGAGTTACTTTGCAGTAAGCCAGTATCTGGCTCAGGGGAGCACATTTGGGCTCCCTCTGAGTTTAGGATCAGTTCAATCCCAGTATCCTTTTCATGTATTTCATTCTAGACTTCCCAAAGTCTTCTGCTTGGTTTTTGAGCGCCCAAATTCAGACACTCAAAACCCCACTTGCAAAGGTCTCACGTATGAGAACTCCAACTGGTAATACATTTTCTACTCACTTTGAAAGATTCAGCCTCTAAAAATGCTTTCAGACATAGAAAATTTTGCTTTTAGTGCTGCTCCTTGCCTTCAGTTTTCCTCTTTCACACCCATTTCTCTTATAGCATCCCTGAAGTGTAATTATGATAAGTGAACTTGGAAAAAGGCCCCTAATAACAGTAGAATCATATTTAGCTTTGACCAGATGCATCTCAAATGGTTCATTCTAATTATCTAAATAATCATGCTCTACCTGGTTTAAGAAAGCTCTTACAGATATAAAAATAATTACAAGCTGCAAGTCTGACTAGTCAGCAGGTAAGCAGGCAGTGCAATTTTATGCTTCCTGTTGCTTAATATCGCTGTGGTCCTCTGCAGACTCACAGCCAGGTCATAAACCCAACAGAACAGAACAGTTCTGTCCCTTTGATACTTGACTTATCCCAAAGTGCCAGGGATGCAAAGTAATTACATAGTGCTGGTGCACTGACTGTGTATGTGACTTGAGCAACAATTACACTCAGAGCAGTAATTCAGCCTGGCACATTTAGATGAGTTTTGCTGAAAGTCGGGACCCTCAGGTTACAGAAGAGGCCCTGAAGAGCTTTGTCAAATCCCTCTATAACATCAGTGTCAACCTGTAAGTCAGACTTATGCCTATGCCTCTTCTAGCAGTGCAGCCATGACCTGAGCCTTTACCTCCATGTATGGTTGTCAAACCTGCAGTGCTCAAAGACAAGGCAACCAGCCAATGCTTGGTTGTGTGGCACTGCAAACACTGTAGAGTCCAAGAAGAACTCAGCCTTTGGGATCTCTCATGAGACAGGGATATATTAGTGACACTCCAGATGTGATTTAAGGAAGGAATAAATCCATCATGTGCACTGGCTGTAAACCATCTGGCAATGAAGACCCCAGCTGTAGGCAGAGGTCTGGGAGGAAATTCCATCCACTGCACCATTCACAGCAGAATGCAGCCAGTTCCTCACAGCAGCACTTCTCCAGTGGAAGCAGGATCGCAGGGACCAATCAGAACAGATGGGTTACCCCTTTTTCAAGGTCTTTGTTGGGGGCTCTGGTTGCAGGAGAGCACATGTGAGAGACTTGTAATATCACATCTTAAGTGCTGTGTCCAGTTCTGGTCTTTCCAGGACAAGAGAAAGTGGGACATGTTGAAACAGGTCCAGTGAAGGACCACTAAAATAATTAAGGGACTGGAGCATCAGACAGATGAGATGAGGTAGAGAGAGCTGGGACTGTTTAGCCTTGAGAAGAAAATGCTCAGAGAATTTGCTGAGTCTTCATCCTTGGAGATACTAAAAACTCCTCAGGCACAGCCCTGAGCAGCCTGTTTCAGCTGACCCTGCTTTGAGAAAGCCTGGCCTGTTCAGGCATCAGGGACACTCATTAGTACACATCACTTCCATGGGATCTAGATATCAATTTCTCTCTCTATGTAATACTCTGCTCTGAATATCATCTTCTCTTCATTTAACTATCATGGCATCTGGCTACTTGATTGGCTACCTTGAAATTTTCTTAAGGATCCTACTACTATGGTATCTCAGCACCTGTTTACTGTCTGACCTATGACTGAAAAGGCAGACATCTCCTCCAGCTGCCCTAGCAGCACCATGATTCCAAACAAGTCTGCTCATTTTCTGAACAGTGACTCTGTAGAACTCATTGTATGATTCAAATTAAAAGGAAATTATAGAAATAAAAAGACAAAATCTGTTAATGCAATATATACAGGTCTCTGAAAACACAATAGCACCAAACTTGGCAGGCAGAAACCCAGCCTTCTAGAAATGCCATTCACATAGCACATTTCTTTAAGTCCACAGGACTTGTCAAGGGAAGAAGTGGCAATGATGAATAATGCAGTCCTGTTAGTGATACCATCAGCTCACCCTTCTACACAGACAATTCACTCCTCCTTCAGCCTCAACAGGCTGTTCCTGCTTGCAGGCTTCAGAGACCCTTTGAGAAATTACTTAGTAAGTCAGAGAAGTCAGAGAGCATTTTTTTTCTGTAGAAACTAAAAGGAAAAGAGCCTCCCTGGGTTCTGTGGGGGTGATGGACGAGGGTGGTGAAGCAGCAGCTGGAACATCACTTTGTGGTACAGATGACTGCAAGCTTTCTCTATTTGGAGATGCTGACAGGCCCAATGCCACCTATTTACTTAGTTGGATTTGGCCACTGCTGATACTCAGATATGAGCAGACACTGGTACAAGATAGCAAGTGTCCTGCAGGCTCAGCAGGGGCTGTGTGCAAAGCCCCAGGGAGCAGCTGGTGGGCCATCAGGTCCAGCAGCTGTTTACCAGCAAGGGACTCTGAGCAAGGGCTTGGTCTCCATGAGACCTGACCACCACTTTGTGCTTGAGAGACCTGCAAGCAGTGCTCCTGCCCACACTGAGCCAGCCTCAGTTTCTGTAACTCGTGCCCCAGCAGGGAGCTGACTGCTTATTTCCATTTGTGGAGCACAGTCCCCCCCAAGCCTCCATCCTTCAGCTGCACCTGGCAACACACAGTCTTTGGCTCCCCCTCACACTCTTCCAAACCAAGCTCACACAGACTGTTCTCACCTGTGGATGCAGGCCCAGCTGCCCTTTCTTGCTGCTCATGACTCCTCCAATTGGAGCCATACAGTTGCTAACTACAGATGTGCTGTGCATTTGAAAATATGCCCACAATGCCAATCCAAGCCCCTGGCCTATCCTAATGGGCCAGCTTGAGAGTAGAACGCAATCACTCGGGGAACAGCAGCCATCCTTCTTGTCTAGCTGCTGGAAAATGCCTAATTTTCCACCAGAGCACTTCCAGACTCCACCACCTAGGCACGGCACCCCAGCTGAACTCACCTCTTCACCGTGCGGAGCAGGGTAGATCGCGCCTCGTTGTGGAAGGTGATGATGAGACTGGTGGCTGGCAAGTCAGTGTCATAGTGTACAGAAGTGCACCTGCAGCACAGGAGAGCAGAAGTGTAAGCCAAAAATTACCCAGCAGTAGCCACCAAGCAGTGTACCTGGAATTTCTCACAAGAGAGTAATATGCTAAAATCAGAATTGGCAGTTGAGCTGCAGCAAGGGAGGCCTCAGCAGTCCCTGCACCAAGGCTGGCAGAGCTTAAAACCAACTGTGCCTATTGAAAGACAAACATTTGGAGGCTGTGATACCTAAACTCATAAAGCTGCATGCTAAGGAGGCCATGTGGGTTTTACAGTGAGCTAAATTTCAACATCATGGACTCTCGTCCCTGGATTTACCTGTGATTCACATAAAATCTTGTTTATTTATGCACAGGACAGGCACATGCTAAGGATGCATGGAGCTGGTACACCCAGGCATTGCTGTATAAAGCACTTCAAATTCTTTGGATGCTCAGCTTCACAGAAAGGAAAACACAGAAAGGAAAATAGCTAGTGCTGTGATCTCCATTGGGGAGTTGCTGAGGATCAACACTAATAGCCCCTATGGCAATGAAGAGCAATCCCTTCCATCTTCTCATCTGACTTTGTAATGTTAGGTACATACATACATTCTCACACTCAGAACCAAGGATTATCTTGCACCAGGCTGCTTCTCCCTGTGGAAAACAAAGTTTCTGTGAGGGGAACAACTCACAGATGTGAATCCTGAATCCAATTCTGGCAGATGCTAAGCATGGCACATTTGGGCTGACCTGCTCCTCCAAAGTGTCTGCCTTCTTAACTTCCAGACAGTGTCAAAGTGCAGTCAGTCTGCTCTAATTCCCTGTCTGATGAAGAACCCACACCTACTTTTAATAACTCAAGGCTTTGAATAGACTTAATCTCCATCCTGAGAGGGAATATAATTCGCTTCTTAGACCCACTACTTGTACTTCCACATTTACTTACTATTCTTCTATGCTAAACTGTTACTGTTTTTATCATCACTTTCAATCCTACTGGTTTATGTCTTTCTCACTGCAGTATTTTATTAAGGGGACAGCTTCATACAGCAATTTTCAAATATACAAAGAAACCTTGATAAAGACTAAAGCAGAAAGCATGAGAACTGATACGAGACAGACCATGTTTATTATTGTTTCAAAATAACTCCATGATGTAATGAATACGAAATGTATTAAGGAATCATGAAGTGGAAAAGCAGAAGAGGCTGGTGTATGTGTTATTCGTGGAAGTTTCCCCAATATTTCAACATTACTACAGCATCACAGAAAACAAGGACAAGGCTCATGCTTGAAAGTTGACCCTCCCTTTAGATCAAAGAAACAGCTACATGTTAAGTCAGAAGGAGCCTGTAGGATGTGGAATCAAATATGTCCATGCTCTGCTTGGGTGCATGAAGAAAATTTGATACTTTAGTGACCTACAAACTCCCTCCGTTCCTTAAAACAGAGAGCCAGGTCCACAACCCAACTTCAATCAGCTGAAATAAGTCCTCATCCTGAGTTGTCATCCCTGCAACTATTCCAATATTGTTATAACATAAGAAACTCAAACACAGATTGCTCATTCCCAAATTGCTCCCCATAAAGGGGAGAAACATGGAAATAGGTTTATTTGTTCTGATTATATACTGCTTTGGACTCTCCATTACTCAAGGGAATCCTTGCAAAGCCGGGTCTGAAATGGCCATACATTTGCAGGGAATCACATACATGTTGCTCTTCTGACTGAAGTGCACAGATGAGGCTCTGCACAAAAGGCATGCTCTGCATGCCATCACAGATCAAAATAAACAATAATTCACCTTTGAAGTGGGCTGTTTTTAGGCCAGAACATGACAGCAGATTAACAGAAAACAGCAAATCTGTATGGCAGGGAGGTTTATCAGTAACACAGGACATGGCACCAGTGTCTCCAGGTCACTAGGAAGCCTTCCCAAATACTATGCTGTAGAACAGAAGCCCAAGACTTGGATCCCACAACCAAGACTGCTTGCCTTCACAAAGCATTCTGATGGCTGTCAGTGTTGGCAGGCTCACAAAGGTCTATGTCTCCTGGCATCCTTTTCACTGTTTCAATCAATTTAGATGCCTGGTTTCCTGCTCCCAGCAGCTGTGAAATGTTGCTTTGCAACCATACCTAGAACCGTAGTTCTGGGTGGAGTCTAGGACTAAAGTAGACTATCCTATTACCTTCAGTAGACTATTGTACACTACCTGTTAAACCTTCAGTTTTCAAGACCTTCTTCATACTACAACATTACCTTTCTGTACTCCAGAAACTACAAAATAGTTACCTGAGCACTATTAGCAATTTAAAGATTATTTTTCTCAGCAGAACAAATTCACCCTCAGTGAAACAAGGACAGAACAGTAAGCACTGTGCAAGCCATGAAACACTGTATTTGCATGATAGTTTCATCCCTACCCCAGCAGCCCTCATCCAGTGATGCTCAGGCTGGAAAGAAGCACCAAACCAGCTTCAGACAGCCAGGGCACAGCAGGTGAGAAACACCAGAAAAAAGCAAGGCTGCAACAAAGGTGTGCTTTGTGTGCAGCTGGGACAGAAGGACACTGAGGAAAGCCATGAGTGTGGGAGCAGTTGGGCAAAACACAACTGTCCAATGAGCAATTTGAGCAGCAGTGGAGGGGTTGTGCTAAAACGAGATGATGCTTGGACCTGGAAAAAGAGATGTTAGAAAAGTCACACGCTGGGACTGAATTAGTCAAGGTTCTCTGAGCATTTGAGACCTTTCCAGATGAACCATGAAATTCAGAGAAGTAGTGGAGCATAGCTGGCAAAGGAAAACCCAAAATATCCTTTGTTGACACAGCAGACTGACACAGGAGAGCAGTGGACTCTGTGCACCAAGCAGCAGCCCCGGCTCGGAGCAGGGGCTGCAGGGTACCTGTAGTGCCGGGTGTCCCGAATGGGTCGATCGCTGCTGAGTTTGTCACTCTCCAGCTGGTTAAAAGCGTGCTGGCGGTAGGGGTCTTCTCCGGCCTTCAGCACCTTGGAGGACAAGTAAGCCTTCTCATCAAAACCCCGCCGGCTGCTCTTCTCTCCTTGGGGAGCCCTCGTCATCTAGAGCAGAGACAAGCACCAGAGTGTCAGGGAGAGCAGCTGGCCCATAGTTAGACAGAGGTAGTAAGTTCAGGCATTGCCACACATCTGGAAGTCATTCAAGTATGGGAGAAGGCAGGACAGGCAAGAGCTTGGAAAGGAAAGCAGGAAGTCCTCACAGATAGGGAGTTAAAATTGCCATCTCTGAGCAAAACTGCAGGCTTCGCTATCCTTACTGACTGAGCCTGGGATGAAAGCTGTTGTTCCTGATAGCACAGGCAGAGCCAAATTCCCTTTAGCACTTGTTACACAGAATGTGTGAGACTGCAGGCATTTGGAAATTCTTCCAGGCAATGAATGTCTGAAAGCAGTCTCCAGCCAAGGTGGCTGAGACACAGTATTTTGAGGAAAAGCAGTTTCAGCCTTTCAACAGTCACTACTACATACAAACACAGAGGCAGCTGATTTAACAGGTTCCCTGCTGTGCCTTGCTTAGGCTTGCCCAGTCTCATAGATGTCCCTGATACAGTTGAAAGCTGCACATGACTGTCCCCAGTACCCCACAAGAGTTAAAAGACCTGGGCCATCCCTCTCCTCTCCTAATTTTCCTCTAACCTTCCTAGGCCATAGAGTCAGTACAATACCAGCACCTGAAAATCATTACTAGGGTCATCAGGAGGGAGGATAGGCACAGCTCTGGCCCATGCTAACTCTTAAGTTTGTGATTCTGGTTGGAAACAAACGACAAACTCTAAAATATCTGCTTATAAAGCAATCAAGATTGTATACAATAAAAGTAATTTGACAAGTTGTCTGTGGTAGCTGTTTGATAGACCAAATCATGAAGAAGATAAAACACTCCCATGCATACAAGGGAGTCCTGGAGTTCCCTAAAACTGCTGCAAGAGGCAGATACTGGCACATACATGTCTCATTCAAAGCACCAGATAATCCAGAGATCTTGAGATCCTTTTCTATAAAATAGCTTGGATACCCTCTAATACTAGGCTTGATCATGTTTCTCCCTCTGCTAAATGGCTCCTTTTAGAAGTTCCAGAGGGCAAGAGACCAGAGAATGGTCCCAGTACTACACAGAGTGTTGGCTGAGCCATTCTAATGGGATGGGAAAAAATTCAAGAGACCCAACACCACAGCAAATTCTTTAAGCAAAAGAGTGCTTAGAAGAACATTCATCTCTGTACCTTTCTCTGACAAGGGCTACCCTGCAGTGCAGACAGCCCTAGGAGAACCAGACAGTTAGATAAGATGATGGCAAATGAAATTCAGTATAGAGAAGTGCAAGACAATGAACATTAGAAAAAAATAAATTGAACTACTAATGTACATTGATAGATTTCAAATGAACCGTGACCACTCAGGCTACAGATCTGAGCATCCCCGTGGACAGCTCAAATGAAACCCTGCACTCGGTCTCCGAGATGGGAAATGTAGCAAATTGAGTGCACTGCAAATGGGACAGAGAAAATGGAAACCATCGTGAGCAGTTATATGAAATCAGTGACAGCTCAGCAGGCATGGCCAGAGCATAGGCTTTGTCAAGCCTGTATCTGGAAGGAAGGTACTGGAGAATGAAGAGAAATTAGAGGTTAGGACTATTCCATTTGGAGAGAAGATGAATTGAGTTAAAAAAAAAAAAAAAAAATTGTAGGTGGCCCATACAATTATGCCTAACACAGCCAAGGGTCAGCCTGATGCTCAGATTTCCCTTTCTCACCACACAAGAATGAGGCAAACCTCTTTTGTGGGAGAAAAAAAACACTACTTTTTTCAACACAGAGAAATTCTTTCAGCCACTGCACAACCAAGCCGATGCTTATGGATTTGCCCTTGTGTAGGACACACATAGACATACTCCTTTGGGTGAGCCTGCCTCTAGCTCTGCTCCTCCAGGCAGTGTCCCGCTCTGCCACGCCTTTTCCAGGGATGCTGCTGCCATCCTCTCTGCCCCTTGCAGCTGCCACCACATCACCTGGTCATGGCGCTGGGTTACAGGAACATTTTGGCTACTACTTTTATGGCTGGTTTCACAGACTGCTGCCTAGAATCTTCCTTGAAATTGCATTTTCAGTGTGATGAGAAAATAATTCCTTTCATACCTCTAAAAACTGAAATGTTTTCTTTTCTTAAACCATACAAGAAGTTTTGTCAAAATCAGCTTCCATTTCTCTTTTTCCTTTTGCCCTAGAAAACAATGCTGGTTTGCAGCAAAAACACAGCTTATCACATACCTCTAAATATTTTACAGTCACTCCCTTGCCCTTTGCTACTTATCTCTTGCCTCTCTAAATCCCGTAAAAGCAACAGCTGTTTTTGGTTTATGTTGCCAGGGTCATACTAGAAAATGCTGGAAATGACAACATATCTTCAGGACACATTCTTCTCACGACAGCATGAGGGCTGGGTACTCCCTATGGTGGGAAGCAGGGTCTGACAGCCAGGGACCATCCTATGCCCCAGCCAGAAGCAGGCACCGGGGCAGGGGCACCAGGGCAGCCCCATCCGTGGGAATCAGGCACCTCTCTGGGGAAGGACAGGATGGGGCCCACCTTGGCAGGGCTAGGGAAAGCTATTGGGAGCTGCAGACCAGCCCATCTCCAGCATCACTGGGGAAGGGACTGTGAGATCCTGTGGTCCTGGCCATGGGCAAGGAGGGGTGAGTCCCAGCGAGTGGGCAGGGACAGGAAGGCCCTTCACTGCCTTCAAGGCCATGACATATTTAAACTTGAACTATCAGGGGTAATTTCTCTAGATACTAAGATTCTTACATTACTTATACATCAAAAAGTGGTAATAGAGCACTGGGAATTGATTGCCAGTTAAGTCCTACTTGCAGTTTTATCTCAGACAGTATCTCTTTGTGCTCTCTTTAAACAGGGAAAAGGGAGCATTCAGAGGATGATAGTCAGGAGGGCCTGACTCCAGCTTCTAGAAAGGAAGCTGATCAATAGATAATCAACAAGTAACCAAACATCCATCTATGAGCACCAAGAAGATAAGAAGGTAATAAATAGAAGCTGAGATTTGTCAAGATCGAATCATGTCAGACCAATCTAATTTTCTTCTGTGATGGAGTAATCAGGCTCAAGGGTATGGAGAAGCAGGACATAGATATATCATGACTTTGATAATGTTTTTGGTAGGGACTGTTAAGATGTTTTCATTATCAAGCTAGAGAAATAATAGTATAGGTGAAACTACTGCAGAATGGGTGAAAATAGTTGGAAAGCTACTGTAGGAGCATAATTATTAGCTGTTCACTGTCAGAGCAGAGGGGCTATGGTAATGGCAAGTCTTAGGGGTTTGTTCTGCATCCAGCAGTATTCAGTATTTTCATAAATACCTTAGATATTCAGACAGTATGTTTTCATAGGAAATCCAGAAAAAATGTCAGACACATAGGGAAACAGGGTTAGAATTCAAAAAAATTACCTCAACAGAGGGAAAAACTGCCTGAAAACAGTAAACACAACTCAAAAAGGGCACTGCAGACCTTTACAGTTCAGCAGGTCTGTGGTGACACTAAATATGTCAGAGACTGCACAGTGGTAACTCCTCAGAAAAGCCCTAGACATTACAAACCACACGACAGCAAAGCCAGATTAAAAAAGCAGAGCAAACACAATCCGGAGTGGAGCCTAGACAGCTATGAACTACCCTGACAAAGCGAATACAAAGCTTATCTTTAAGGACTGCCTTGCTTTATCAGATTGTATTCCTAGAACACAGATGTTGGACTACAGGACGTTTATTGCTGTGAAGTCAAATGATACTTGACAGGAACAGTGCAGGTTCTCTATGAAACCCTGCCAAACCCCGTGAGAAGGGGGAACTAATGTCTGCCCCCCTCTTTCCTGTCTCTTCACATTAACACCTCTCACTTCAGGAAGAAGTCAATACAAGCACATATTAGCTTTGGTATGTTAAAGGCACACTATGTACAGCTGAGTGCAGAGTCAAGACTTTTACCATACAAACGGGACAGTTCATACCCCTAGGTCCTTTACATAGTTATGTGCCCTGTATCCCCATGCTTGGGGCTGGAACTACAAGTGCGAGTTAGGGGAGCAGAAGAGCCCAGTTCCTTATGACTGATGCTCTCTGATAGATCAAAACCAAAAAAAATGTGCTACATGTAAGCAGAAATAAAGATGAATAGGCACTGGAAATGTGAGTGTCTAGACTAGGGATTAGCAAGCAGTTTGCACGAATTAAGTTTTGTCCCAAACATTGCTGAGACCTCAAAAAAAAATTCACATATCAAAATTTCAGGAAATACTGTAAACCTTCTAATCTTATTTCACCATTTCTCATTTTCACATATGCTTTTCCCTTTCAGTGACAGAATGGACTCAGATGCTCTTCTGCTGTTGATAGCATGTTCTTATTTGTGTTTTGACATGGTTCGAGAGGCCAGAAACTATTTAAATAGCAAAACTAACTTTGTAAATGAGGGATTAAGGGAAAGAAATTAATGCCATGCATGTCCATGAAAACTTGAGAGCCTCATTTGTCAGCTAACACAGGGATATTCCTCTAGGCCAGATTCCTTGTGAAATAGCAAGACTGTAACACAGACAGTGACATTCATCTCTGTGCATTGCCACAGTCTGCCATCAGACACAGGCATGGCAGCTGCCACATTGTGCTAACAGCCACTAAAACCAGAGCTGGGGAATTCAGGGTCCCAAGATGCATTTTTTTTAACAGGAGGCTTGGCCAAATTCAAAAAGAATAACCATACTCCAGGGATCATGAGGAATCATTACTTAATTAGAGTAAGGTACGTAAAACTCTCAAAGGTATGCAATTAATAATTTTACAGTTACTGTGAAATTAGTCCAACAGCAGTTTTATGCGACAGAATGTATACTCTGCAGCTCTTGCACTTCTTACAAATGTTTAATGTTAGCACAGCTAATGGAGCAGGGGGTGCCATGCTTCTCCTTTGTTTTAAGCTCATTTTCACAGTTGCCTCAGCTCTGTCAAACCCCGGAAGCAAAAAGCATCAATTCCAAGCCATCCCTAGTAAGTGCCTTTCCATGGAAGACCTATCTGACCAGGAAGGTCTAATTGACCAATATGGACACAAAGCAAATGAGGGAGTAACAACTTCACCAAACCTTCTTCCCTCTTGAGGCCTCCCTTCAATTTACCCCTCTGACACAGCCTCACATACTATCACTGCCACAACCCCCAACCCTGCCAGCACCTCCCTCCCACTGGCTCTGTACATCCAACTCCCCCCAGCAGATTTCTGTCCTATGAACTCGTTTAATGCCAATTTCAACCCATCAGACTGAGATACAAACTTGCTGGCGTGCAAATCCTCATCCCTCAGAACAAAGGTCAGAGCCAAGTCACCTCTGAAAACCCCACTGGTGCTGCTGGGGCCCGCATGCTGTGACACTTCTCTGCGGGCTCACTCTACACACTCCATGCACTGTCCCAGCAACCTGAAGACAAGTCCTGGAGAGGACAAGCCAGCACAGCACCATCACCAGCAGCAAGATGCTGGTAAGCAGAGCAGTGCTTGGGGATGCTACAGAGACAGGTGCTGCTCAGCTCTGTAACCTGTATGCTGGCACATGGATGGGCTATGAATGGTGCAGATCACAGACAGGGCAAGACTGAGAGTGCAGCAACTCCGGAAAAATGCCAAGGGAGCAAGCTACTCTGTATGGGCTGAACCTGCAAGATCTCGTGAGCTAAATACCTGTTGCCAAACGTGCTTGCTTTAGACAGTGTGTTGCATTTCCAGCTGGGGCTTGGAATCCCACTGCACACATGGCTTTCGTTATGTCTCATGGAATAGTCTGTACACTTCTCCAAAGAACTGCTCATAGTCCTCAGAGACAAAAGCCTGTGCCTGACAGCACAGGGCCTATTTTATTCATGCTTTGTTAAACTGTGTAAAGCATTTTAAATGTGGTTTGGGAACCATGCACTTATGGAACTTCTACTATGAAATTTTAATAAAAATTCCCACAGTTAAATAGAACCATCACTGCTCTTCGAGAAGTGCAAGTGCTGACAACAGAGCCCAGAGACCAATTTGAATGTTTCACTTGCAGCTTGCATAAACTGGAGTAACACAGTGGAAACAGTAAAGCAACTCGATCAGCTCCCAGGGCACCTAATTGGTTTCAAAACAATTTCCACTTCCACTGACACTGGGCAGTCTTGAGGCCTGCTGCCAGTTCCAAACTGGAGACCAGCAGCGGACGCTCAGCAGGGGCTGTTTCTGAGAAGAGCCCGTGGTGACCAGCTCACTGGCTTCTCCAGGCCCTGTGACAGAGCTGCAGCTGCCATGGGATGGTAAAAGTGAGAAACAGAGGTTGTCTGCTGGGACTTGCTTTCTACTGGATGCTTGCCCAAAGTGCCTCTCCACCTCCCTATTCTTTTCCATAGTCTCTGGGCATTTATTGCCTTCTGTGCAAGCAGAGGCAATTCTCTGTCAACTCTGCAAGACTTGCATCTCTACTCTCATCTGATTTTGCCCTGAGAAGACCTTTCTCCCTATGCCTGCCTCATGAGTAGAAACTCATGCCATTCCACCAAATATTTTCTATTTCGTTCTTCTTTTCTTCCCTCACAGCTTTGCCAGACATTGAGTTGTGGACAAGGAAAGTGTCCTCAAGAATCTGGCCTGCAAAGGTGGAAATTCTGTACAAGAAAGGAGAAACAACTACATTTCTGTGTTTGGTTTCCACAACAACGTCCTCCCCACAACCAGCAATTTTTGGATGCTACTTTCAGACCCTCCTCCAACAGACACAGAAGATGGCACAATGTATTCCATGTTACTGACTGCAGCAAGGATTAGGTGAATATCACAAACTACCATGATGTCTGTCACAAGCAGACATGGGTTGTTGGTGTGAAGAGTTTAGCAACAGTATGTTGCTGACTTACAGGTCACAACAGTGTATTGATGGACAAGGCTGGCTCACTTTCTAGCAGAGTTGCTCTGGTTTGACAGCTGCTCTTTTGGGGAGTTTTAGGAAAGAAAGCAACACAAGAAAGCAACACAGTGTGTGAGAAGTTTACAGAGGGAGCAGCAAAAAAAACCCTTGAGTAATTAAATTACTGCCTCTATCATGAGCAGTGGTTCTCTGATACCCTCATCCAACTTCTCAGCACACAGAAAGGTGGCTTCTGCCCTGCCACGCTCCCAACTCCTTGCTTTCATGTGTAAGTACTCACAGTCTTGCTTCTGAGGCAGCCATGTGGCCTCTGCCTAATGCTCCTACTTAGCCATCTCTTTAGTGTCTCCATGGAGAAGCATTCTCCCCGTAATATCTCATCCAGATCCTGCAGTCCTTGTCTATAGGAGCGAAGATATGCTTCCAGGAAGCATGTCTGGATCACTTTGCCCAGCTCTTAAAGATATGCAAGGCAGCATGGGTTGACAGCTGGAGGACAGCGAAAAGTAACGCGGAGTGCGCAAGTGCCAGCACTACAGCACACATCAGTGTCCCTCATCTTGCAAACAGCAGCCCCAAAGAGTGTGGGGTACTTGCTGCCGTGCTGGTTACAGGAGCTCAGCACCACGCTGTGTGCCAACAAGTTACTTCCACATGCAGTGACTGGCTTCATGTGGCACCAAATAACCTCTCTCCATGCCCACCAAGATAAACAAACAATGCATAAATCCTGCCAGCTTGGATTCCCCTCTGAATTCAGTCTTGATGTATATTCGTTGTAGAATGATAACCTGCGAAGCTGGAATTTATTATACAACATCTCATGTGACAGGTGCACAGTACTACTGTTTATCCTGCTCTGCTGCTGGCCAAGGCAGATATAGTATATATAGATATACAGCAGGAGATGACTTCTATAAAGTGTGTCCATCTTTGACACAGCAATTCAATCCTGAAGAGACTTTCAGCAGTTAACAAGGGTTAGACCCTAAACAGTGCTCTGGCCCAGTTGCCCACAGGCAGGAAGACATTGCCCATAACTGGAGGGAGGGGACATGATGCCCTAAGGTATCCTTTTGGTCTTTTGTTTTCAGGTGTGTCAAATAAAGCAAAGCAATGGAAGCCAAAAGGGCTTGAAAGACAGATACCTGAGGGCACTCTCTTCCAAACAGCTTGGCGGAAATGAGGCTGCTCAGAACCACAGAAATCCAGACCTCAGATGAGGCAATGCAGTTGCCAAGGCCCATTTCTTCCCTCAGTTTGAAGTCTAATGCACACAGATGCCTGTTATGAAAATGTACAATATAATTTTTTGGTTTAATATATTTATGATATTTATATACATTGATTTTGTATAAACACCCAGATGTCCAGACTTGCATACATCTGGTTTCTATGTTTGTTCAGTCTATCTCATACCTTGGAGTAAAGCCATTTGTTCCCTATCCAGTAAGCTTCATTGTAACATGAACACTGCCACTTTTGCTTGTAGAAGCCTTTATGCTTTTGTATTCCACTCCATGAGAAAAACACTGTGGAAAATGCCATGAAAAATAGTGAGTGGATGGTCTTCAAAACTGCTGACTACCAGCACAAGAGGGGAGTGTGATGTCTGTAGGGTTGCTGTTCCCTGAAACAGCACTTGTTTTCCAAGCATATCCATAAATATCCACAACACCACCTAAGGGACTAGGCCGTTCATGCTGACAGTCACACCAAAGCAGCAGCACTGTCAGAAAGAGATCCCAGTGGCTGGCTGGGGACACAGTGCCTCTGGGTATGAAGGTTTTGCACAGAGAAGATGGCCACATGGACATGAAGCTGTCTGCATTCAGACATCTGTTTAGTATCACACAGGAAATCTCCTCAGCAAAAGCCATCCAGGTTACTTACTGTATGTAGGAATACTGCTTCTACTAAAGATCATACCTACACAATTTGTAAAAGTGTGTTTTGAGGTCCTTCAGAGTAAAAAATGCTACATGAAGATGCATTTTTCTTTCTTTTGGAAAAATATCCCTGTCTTCACAGACATTTAAATATGCAAATAATGCCTCTGGTTTCCCAGTGATTTTTGATTGAGGAAAACAAAAAAGAAAAAGGAACAATATTTTTTTATTTGTCTCCTAAGCATCAGATGACCAGTGGCCACCTGGGTGTTACCTGAACCCTGATTTATAGCACCTGTGTCAAGATAGACTGACATAAAGCATTCTGTATTGAGATGATGCCCCATGGTTACCTTGTAACAGCCAAAAAGCCAACAAGACAGTTCAGATGAGGGTGGTCCATGTCTTCATAAATCATCAGTCACATAAGCTGCACCTCTCTCTGCCCACTCCCCCACCTACACTGTCTGCAGTCACAACATGTGTGTGTGCCTGCCGTGCCGATGTACTAATCTATTCCCTTTGAACTCAAGTGACCTACATTCAGTCCTTTCCTCCCAGTGAATCACAGCTGTCTGGAGTGACAGATGCTGCCACGGATATTTTCACAGAAAAGGAGAAAGCAACTTTAGGCTTCATAAGCTGCTACCATAGTAAGCAGCGAACTGGTTACCTAAGAGATGAGCAGAGGTCAGCTAGCACTGAGAAGCGGGCATCACTCACCCAAGGTATTAAAGTATTTAATTATATTAAGCTTGGGGCTCATTTTCTTCTCCTTCAAGATTACCCTGCAAGGGCTTTTTGCTAAGGCTAGAGAAAGGAAGCTAAAGTACCTTTTTAATCATTCATCCTCAAGAGTTAGAGCTTTAAATGGAGATCAGAAGATTAAGAATAAAAGAGTGTGGCTTTTCAACTAGCCAACATTCACATTCCACAGAAATACTGTGCACATGCACAGCTGAGCCAGGAACACAAGGGTACACCTCAGGACATTTCACACCCCCACCAGGGACAAAGCCAGCCCCACAGCAGGAGGAGGGAATTTCTCCCTGACTTCCAGCAAGGAAAGATTTTTCCCTAGTGTGTTTTTGTTAGCAGCTCTTGCTCAAACACTCATGATTTTAAATATAATTCAATTCTGCACCAACTCTTTCCTCTCTCCCCATGTTAATCACCAGACTGATCCTGCCATACCTGTCACAGAGGCTGCACCAGGCAGGTGAGAAGCACTGCGCATCCTGCAGAGAGAGCTGGGTGGCAGTCTGGCCTCAGCAACCACACTCCTTCCTGCCTTTGTGCCAGTGGGTCCCAGTACCATGCTGCTTCTGAAGGCTGGCCCACAGCCCCAGAGCCTGGACAGACCTTGTGTTCCCAGGAAATAGCACCTGAGCAGGACCTGACCTTGATGAGTCAGGTAATTTACCACAATGCTGCACACAGCTCCTCCTCACATTAACTTTTGAACATCACAAAGAAAGGCTTTTGGCAGGACATATTGTTTAGGAGTCAGACAGACCCAATGTGAAAATGCAAATTGTCTGTAAACTAACAACCAAAGTAACGTTTAGCAGAGTGACTTAATATAGCTCCTCATGTCGCCGCTGAATCATGACCTGGTTTCTTAGAGAATTCCAAGAATGACCTTCAGCTCGCAGTGTAGACTTGTATTTCAGAAGTCTGAAGCTATGAGATCTCCTCCCAAAGACTGTACTGACATTCCTTCTGCAGTGACAATAGTGATGGTGCATATATGTCCGTGATTTATTACAAAAATGAGTCTTTTTGTATAAGACCTTCTTCACTCAGACATCTGGCAGGCATTCAGCCCTGCAGCATGCAACATTGTTTTCTAACAGGGGAAAAAGTCACTGCCTATCTGTCCATGAAGATTTGAGACTATCGGGCCATTGCCATTTTGTTTAGAAGCCAAATGATATTCCATTTTAATTGATTAATTTTTCAGTTACTGCATTGCTCCAATTCCAGGGCTTAGCAATCAATGCAAACTGACAAAACCCTCACAGCAGCACTCTCCTTCTGCTTGGGTCTCCATTTGCAAAGGCATTAAATTCACCTCCCCAACAGCAAATTTAATCAAGGATGCATACCAATGAAGAATCATGCAACAGGCTCATAAATGCCTGTCAAATATGAAAAACACCTGTGTTACACTATGCAGGCCTCTGTCATTCTAGACTTCAATCACACAAATAATAGAGGCCTCCTCAACAGCCCCTCAGGTCTGCCATTGTCAGCCAGGAAAGAGCTGGGCATGTAAGGAAGAGCAGAACCACCAAAGCATCACAAAAGTACACTCAGGACCACAACCATCGCTCATGGAAATACAGTTGTGCCCATGCACAAAGTGCTGCAGTCCCTCACATAGCCCCTTGTCTCATTCTGCAGGTGCAAACTGCAGTAAAACAAAGTCAGCGATAGTGAGGATCTTTAAAATCCATCACACGATCAATCCCTGTCCAATACAAAGAGCATCATCTGATTCTGCACACACAATGCTCAAAGTTCTATAGTGAAAGGGCATATTGTAAAGATACAACTCCTGGGTTGTTAGGAGAACTCACAGCTTTTCTACGGATAGGATAAATTTTTGCTGTCATAGCTGCAAAAAAGAAAAAGGTGGATGTCTAGAAATTCAAAACCCAGAAGGTAAAGGACACAGAACTTGATTTTCAAATCAAGTAATGTTTGAATGTTTTGTGGTCAGCAATAACACCACAGAAGAAACCTTGGGCTATAGCTGTCTCTTTTGGCCTGGCTTAACCATAAATCTGATCAGGCAGACTTCGGGAGCTGCTGGTTTTGAGTTTATTTATGAAAAGGTATGCCTGGCATTTTTTTTCCCACATATTCAACTAATGAAATTTTGCCCAAATTCCATTTTTAAAAAGCTCCCTGAGTCATGCAACCAAGTCCCACTTCCCTCTCACCCAAAAATTGCACTCCTGACATACCCCCCTCCTCTCCCAGCCACCCAGCTGGCTCACAACCCAGTCATCAGCTCAGCAGTTTCCACTCTGTAAGTTTTCACTTTTCAAAGTTCATGTATGGGACATAGCAAAAAATGTGGGTGTGTTTCTGATAGCTGGGGCTGTGATCCTAACCTTTGGCTTCCCAGAGGAGTGTTGTGTGAGTATAACCAATCCTGTCAAGAAGACAGTTTTTCCTTCTCAAGATCCATTGGATGCTTTTTTAAAAAGTCTCCTCTTCCAAAGTCTGATGGCTGGGTACGAGCAGCAGGATTGAGTGACCTCTACTCATAACCCTGGGCAACACAACAGCCTCGCTACCTCCCATGGCCCAAGGAGCACCAAGCAGGTGCATTTTTCACCACACAGACTTCTTTCACTTCTTTCTGAGAACATCTTCAGGATGCCACTGGTCAAAGAACCTTGCCCAGGCCTTCAGCAGCCTTACTAAATATGAATGAAAAATAAACATAAACACATCAAGTCCAGTCACAGCTCCATGAAACCCACACGGTTGCTCATGAGGATGAGCACTGCTCAGTGAGGTCTGCTTTCTCCTTTCCATGCAAAGCTACATGAAGCACATAGGCTTTGTGTTCAGAAGAACACAATGTAAAAGTCTCACTGTAAGTTACTACCTAAATTCAATGGTAAAATTGCCAGTGACATCAGCTGGATTTCAGCCACAACAAAAATGTAAACAATGAGAAAAAAACACACACACAGTACTCACAGAGGATCAAATTTTCCCCTATCTTTCAGAATTTTGGAAAAATTAAACTACTTAGCACACTTAAGTTCCCTTTCTTATAAGTCTTTATTTGCTCTGGAAAATGGCTCTTGTTTAGAAACCATTTTATCTATGTTGTAAATGGCCTTCATTACCAAGAAGACAAATAATGTATAAATTTTTAGCTGGAGGTTGTGGTGGTAATGTAAAGGTTAAAAGCAAAACAGCTTGTTTGAGATACAGAGTCTGTAAAACAGCTCATCTTCTCCCAAACAGAAAAAAAAGTTGAGGCATTCTCCACATTTCTGCCTTGCTCTTGTTGGGTTTCAGCATTTCTGGCTCCACAAAGGAATGTGGGAGATGAACAAACATGAACAAAGAAAATGTTCTGACAGGTTTGTTCAGAGCAGATAAAACAAACAAACAAACAAAACCCAATCAAAACAGAACTGTGGTTGCAAGCACCAAAGATATCACAAACTTAAAAAAACCCTCCAAACGCCGAAAACCAACTGCCCAAGAACTTGAAAGAACAGTTATAGACAGGGAAAAAGATGCAGGAGGCCTGTCCTTAGATTTCAAAAGGTGAATGAGAATTAGCTCGTAATTCTGCATCCCAGTTTGGAATAAGCATTTCTTACCATAGCTGGCTGAATGTAAAAAGTATTCTGTATGAGTCTGACCATGGCAAGACCGTGGACCAGCAGCACCCAGGCAGCGTATTCATCTGCATGCCCTATTGCAGGCAGTTTCTCTCTGCCAGTGCTGAAGGTGGATGGACCTTCATTTCGGTGTTCAGTAACACACCTAAATGCCAATAAAGGGCAACACTCCTTAGCAGAGCACTTTGTACTGAACAAAGCAGATTTTCCTGTTCAAATCTTATTTTTGATTAGAACAAAGGCAGCTGCCAGTGAGGTCCCAGTAACTCCCGTGCTCAGTAAGTAACACTCAGTGCTCACAATCCAGCCAACTGCCAGGACAGCATTCTTCAATCGTTCTCCCTAATTAACAGATATTTAAGCAACATGTACTGATGAAGGACTCCTCATGATCTGTCAATAAATACAGCTCTTTATACAGCTGTCACTCATACGGCCTACAGCTCTCCCTCTTGTCCCTTCCTCCCCAAGTCAATATAAAAAAAAAGCATATTTAAAGTCGTAGAGTTAGGCACTCAGCAAAAAGGGAAATCCTGAATTATAAGTGTTAATACAAAGCTACTTCTACCATGCATGTCCACTAAAAGCTTTAACTGGGATGACTGCACATAATTACATGCCAATGTGTGTCCTCATGCAGAGACTGAACTCCCTGGAGTTCTTCCTCTGCTTCCCTGCAATCATGTGCAAAGTAGAACAGAAGCAAGTGGCATGCCAAAAGTGTCCAGATCAAGTCCCCAGTGATATCTCACACACAGTCGCTTTAACAAATTTGAAGCCTGAAATTGTAGTCAGGCCCGCAACTTGGTCCCAAGTGGAACCAGAGCAGCACTAAGCCAGAGAAGTCTTTGCATTCCAAGAGGCAGCTTCCTTTACACATTCTAGGATCCTATCAGGATCATCCTTAGGGAGAGATGCAGGAAACAAGACTTCTTTTTATTTTAGGAGGCAGCATTTTCACAGAATCACAGAATGGGTAAAGTTGGAAGGGACCACAGGGGTTGATCTGGTCCAATCTCCCTGCCCAAGCAGGGTCATCCTAGAGCACAGGGCACAGGATTGTGTCCAAATGGCTTGTAAGTATCTCCAGTGAGGAAGAGTCCACAACCTCTCTGAGCAATCTGTTCCATGTGGATGGTCACCCACAGAGGACAGAAGTTCTGCCTCATGTTTAGGTGCATCATTTCCTGCCCATTGCCTCTTGTCCTATTGCTCAGCACCCTCAAGCAGAGCCTGGCTGCATCCTCTGACACACTCCCTTCAAGATACTTAGACATACTGAAAGGGTCTCTTCTCAGTCATCTCTTCTAGAGGCTGAGCAGGCCCAGTTCCCTCATCTTTGTAATTTTGAGGTCTTTTCTCCTCTTCAAAGCCAGACCTTCTCAGGACAGGTCTTTTCCTCTTGTAACATCAGCCCCTGTAATTATACCAGGGTCCCCTACACAGCTGTAATTGCCATTCTGGAAGTTCCTTCCCTTTTTCTCCTTATCTATTGCCCAGTCCTGCCGTGTTTTCCAGCAGATGCCTGTGGAGAGGCAAATGGCTGTCCAAGCTACCAAGAAACCCCATGCTGTAGGTATGCTTTGTAAGGACCTGCTCCATCTCTGCCAGAAATTCAATGCACTCAGCTACTGGCACCTTCCCTCTAGTAGGATTTTAACACTGCCCAAAACAGTGCAAAAATGGAAAACAAGAATGAAAACAAAGCAAAACCCAGAACCACTGCACAGACAAATAAGCACCACACGAGGGAAGAAGCTGAACTTCCTTTGCCTTCTCCCAGGCCTGCTATAGAATGTGCTGCTGGAAGCTGCAAATGATACCCGTTTTCTTCACCTAGTCTAAGCCCTCTGAACATCTGATGAAAGACCCAAGCTGTTCTTAAACTCAATCTGCAGGATATTCAGTGCTGCAGAATGCCACTCATCTCTCATTGCCTGGATGGGTAGCAAACATGCAGTGACAGACACACACCAACTGCCTGCAACTGCTCCTAGCTTGCCTCGAGCAGAGGGAGCAGTAGGTCTCATATTTGGAAAGATCCCAAGGTATCATAAACCTGCTGCTGTTTCTCTTTACAGCAACATTTCTGTCTCTGATTGCATATGCAACCACCAGGGCACAGGCTATAAAGCCCAAGCCTATACAGTTAATACAGAGATCTGCCTGACTTTCTACATGTTTGTTACCATAGCAATACCACAGTATTTTTTAGCTTGTTTGTTGCTTTTGGTTTTTTTTAAAGCTAGGTCCTTATCCAGTGCCCACAGAGCCAGTTCCTAGTCACGTGAGAAGGAAACCTCCCAGTGTGCTGTGGCTGTGGCAGAGCCTCCTCCCTGGGAGCAGGGTGCTGAGAGAAGATGCTCAGCTCCTGCCTCAGCCCCACTGCGATTGCAGGGCTCTGCCCACTTCATTCACCAAAGCCATTTCTGACACCTGCACCCAGCATGGTGTTGCTCCCACACTGATCAGCAGCACATCACTGCACTTCTTACCTCTTGGGGAGCTCTTGAGACTAACTTTTCTCAGAACACCCATCAGACTGTTAGGAGCATCCACTTTCAGTCTTTTCATCTTCTTCCCTAAACAGCTCAGCCAAAAGCAGCTTTCAAGACCAGCACAAATAAAGCCAACTTTTCCTTCAATGCTAGAGTTTACTTCAGGGTCTGGTAGTGCTCTACAGAAGCCTTTAAACAACTATCATCAGACTGTTTTCCAGGCTTGCCATATCAACACACAGCTTGGTCAACAGCTTGTTTTTCAGCATGTCATTCACAGGCTACTCCAAAGAATGTGAAAAAGACAAAAAAAGTTGATTGACAGCTATTTACTCCTCAAATATAACTAACTGTTGTCATGTTCAGCATCAAAGATATCCACAGGAGAATCCTTCCAGAAGAAGGAAAAAAGGTATCCTCTTGCCAGAACATTTATTTTATCTTTTTTTAAGAGTCAAACACTTGGTGTACATTTGGATAATTTTGGAAAGCTGACACTTTAGCAACCAATGCCCCAAGTTGGTGGAGCAGAAGAGCTTAGCAGCACACTTCATTAGAAACCAGTGAAGTTAAACAACAGAAAATTGTCTCCCACCATCAAACCTTTGTGAGGTATGTCCATCATAAAATGGAGCAATTTTTGCACACCTATCTTGCTGATGCACTTGGACTGCACACTACCCATGTCTTTATGCCAGTTCACAGAGAGTAACTGCCTGGTACAGGTCCTGCAAATGAATAATTGCTCCTTAAACACAAGCAGCAGAGGTTTGTACTGCAACACTAGAGGCCTGGAATTGATACGTATCTGTCAGTCATGTGGAACAAGAAAATGAATAATTTTGTTAGAGGATAGTAGAAAGGCATCTTTCAAAAGTTCATTGATCTTTAGTCACAGATTAGAGAAGAAATCATGTTTCTCATTGCAGAAAAGTAAGTGATTTTCCTCACTGAAGGCAAAATTGTAATATAAGAAAGACTGCTTCAGAAATGGCTGCCTTTGAGAGAGACAATTGACACAGACCATGCACCGCAGCGAAGGCAAAGCAATAGCAATTTATATCTCTGCATTAAGCAGTGTCAACAGCTCAAGTCCTACTGTGCCAGGTCTAAGACATGCTGATAGGTGCCAAGAGAAAAGAGATAACCTATCTCAAGAAGGCTGATTAACTTGGGAACACTAAAAAAATCAATTAAAATCCTATGGGCTGAGGTACTACAACAATCACAAGTAAATGCTCATTTATTGTGGTTTTAATCAATGGAGTTGAAAGGACTTCACTAGTTTTTGCTGGTGGGGCCTCTGCTGCAAGGGTCAGAGATCACCTCCAGCTAAAGAAGGGTCTATCTGCTACAAGTCACTGGTGACTTTATCAGAGGATGTATGTGTGAGTGATCCCATCTTGAGCAAGCCCACTCTCACACAGGAGGGTAACCTGGCCTGTCCCCAGCCCCAGGATGCCCCAAATCCTGCACATGGGTGCCCAAGACAAGTGACGCTTGAGAGAAAGGAAGGCAGCTGGATCCCAGATCTGCCTGCTCCACTATCCATTTCTGCAGGATGCCTCTGGGGCTTTTAAACTAAAGGTATTCAAGACAAACCTCTGCTTAGTGGGGATGGAAGTGCATCCGCCAAATTGATCAGGTTTGGCTTCTTACTAGGCAAGTATGTCAATTCTTCTGGTAAATACAGGGAGGCATTCTAATCTCCAGTGCTTTTGCTTAGGCGTCCAAATGGCTTGCCAGTATTTTGTTTGTACCACTCAAAGCAGTAGGAGAAACAATGGATCTGAATTTCCACTCTAAACAAAACAGGAAAGTAAGTACAAAGATGATAAAAATCCTCTGTACTGAAAAAGTCTCTGCAACAAGAACTTAAAGGCTTTCGGTATATACCCACACAAATAACATGTACAAATCTCTCAGACAACTCAGTTCAGAAACTGTCCATGCAACCATATCTTTGGTTTCCTAAGAAAAATTGTGTCCCTTTTTTTTCTCTTCTGAAAAAGAGGAATGTCTACAGAGATGTTAAATAACTGCTGTTCTCTGCAGTCTAGAGCCAGGGGGAAAAGCGCAAGGAAACAAAGTTGGTCCTATCTTGCCACTTGCAGTATGCTTCCAGTTGAAATTAGCTTTCTTTATCCATCCTGCCACGCCCTCTGCAAGCCCTTCCCATCCCATGCCACTTGGATGCACTGAGTCAGAGGCTGTGAGACTTTTCTATCTACATGTTAATATTCACATGTTAAATGAGTTATGGAGCCACTTAGGCCAGTGGCTCAAACTGCAAGGATATTTCCAGCAAGGCAGCTCCAGATGTCCTTGGAGCTGAACTGAGAGCTGCTGGTCCAACTGGCATCTTTCCACCCCGTCCTCCACTCGGTGCTCAGCTGGAGATGGGGGTGCAGCAACCACCCCAGCAAATGACCATCTCTACCCTGGTAACATCTTAACAGATAAAAGATCCTACAATTACTCCCTCATCCATCAGGTATTCCTTTGACAGACTCCTGTTATATAGAGCAATATTGCCAGAACCAATTTCCAAATGACTGATAAATTTTGTAGGGAAGCAGCAAGTGGGGAAAGCATATATAGAACACCCATCCTCACCCTCTGTTTTGCTACACACATTCACTTCAATCTCTTCCCAGAGCACTGTGTTAACCAGTGTGAAGTACTAAGTTTTTAACGAAGAGGGAGAAGAACTCCCTCAACTTCTTCTAGTTAATAAAAATTTTGTTACCCTTCACACTTTCATGTTACCAGGCAAGTAACAGCCATCATCCCTTTCATACGCCCCTGGTTAATACCAGGCTAACAACAGGAATTCTCTTTGCAGTCAACCTATCTGAAGCAAAACATTACCAGAATGCTGTCTTCACCTCCACCCAAGGGCTTTAATCTTGAGTGCAAACATCATGGCAACAGAGCAAAACCAGTTTTCCTCAGGGACCACCGCCAGCATCTGGTGGTCATAACCTGGCTTTTGCTTCTCCTGTTTCCCCCCCCTACACTCCTTCCAAATACAACTAACACCCCTCAGTGTCTTCTCAGCCCAGTTACTGGAAGATGACCTCTGTCTCCAGAACTAGCAGGGCCCATACCTCCTGCAGGTATGGGACTGTACTGGCTCAGCCTCTGCCTCTCTCACAGCCCGAAGGGGAGGCAGTACCCAAGGACAAGGAAAGACAGGCATTATTTGCAGACAGATGGAGGGATGTCTTCGTAAGACTAGTTTCTCTTGTGTTTCACAGCCTCCCAAGCAGTGTCCCTATAGGCAGCTGGCAAAATCTGCCAGAATGGCATAGTTGCTCATTGTAACCTGCAGAGCAGAACGTAAGATTAGTGCCTTCTCAGAGCAAGAGGAGCAGTAATAATTGCTTGCAGGCTTTCAAATCAAATATTCTTGCTTCTTTCAGCAAGCCACCACAGCTGTCTACCCCTTCTGCCATTTGCATGGTCCCAGCAAGATCTTTTGGAGGACACAATCAATGATGTTCACAAGACCGCATGTCTTGCAGCACCCTTGAGAAGTGATTAACACTCCCTTTCCATCTCAGCTCAAAGGAAAAACCACAAAGCACAAAACAGCTTCATCAAATATCTACTTCCAGAACTACCCAAGTCCTTCACCCGAAAGACCTTCCTAATCTAAAACCCACAGTGTTTTATTTAATTAACTGCTTCCAGCAGTGCAAAGCAGTCACTGAAGAGCAGGTCTTCATTAAACACATGGACAAATATTCGTCTCCTCTCCAGTAATAACACTGATGACCTAGCTTTTATGCTTAAAGGACAGAAGCATCCCAACTTTGACATACTGTGAGAGCCAGAGTGGGATTTGGCCCAGTACAGTACAAGTGTGCCCACCTGCTACAACACTGGCCTCCTCAAAACACACTCACTCTGTTCTTCCTGTAAGCTGCCTATGTGGGCTTCCCCACCTGCCTCTGCCTGCCACACTGGTGTTGCTCCTCAAGGCTCCAGAGTTGAGAGCAAAGTCTTTGCCAAGTTAAAAGAGGGCTCAAAGCTCATGTCTGAGACAGCTTCCATACATTCACTTCCTTTTTAGTCAGGGAAGGAAACACTTCTCCTTAGCCATCTGTTAATACCATGATAACCATCTGGAGAGGAAGAAAGGAGACAAACCAGCTAAAAGATAATTTCCCCAAGGAGATAAATGGAGGTTATTGGCTAAAAAAACTACCAAAATCCATTCTGCAGGAGTCCAATAGTTCCTATCTTAGGAGGAGGGCCCTGCTGCACCCCTGGCAAACATTTCAAAAAATACCAATGTGTTTGGCAGCGAGCAAAATGTTCTTGCTTTATTCTCTGCGAAAGACACAGACCCTTCAAAACCTGAAGGTAAGCAATTAACCCCTGGTGCTGGAAGCTAGGTTTCACATAGAAGAACCTAATAAGCCATTTTTAACCTCTAATTCTTGACCTTTGCACAGACAATGCACTTTCTCTTCTTTGAATGCTTTCAAAATGGCATGCCTTGGCCACCTGAGGAAGGGCAGAGAGAGAACGCAGGGTGCAGGATGTGCCCCAAACCAAGCTGCTCATTTTGAAATTATCAGAGCAAATTATTTTCTTGCACTCTATTCCTTCCTTTCTAGTGGCAGTATGGGAGAAGAGAACATAGATGTTTTAGGAGAGGGCTGCTGTGAAAAATTTAAACATGCCATGATTTTCTCCCTTTATCTCAGCAGATCTAGATATTTTTGAATATGCAAGTTTCAAGCATTTGCTGATCAACAGATAGCAAACCTTGTGGAACTACCTCAACTCAAAAGTTCATTAACTAATTACAAGCATAATTGTGGTAGCACAGCAATATCAGATGGAACCTCATCTTTCTGCAGACATCAAGGATTGCCAATTTCATAAAGTAGTACACAAGAGATGCATTTCTGAGAAATTTCTGAGGATGTGATTAATCTCTATCCCCTGCCACAATAACAAGAGAAAGATGCCCATGTTTATGATGAATTCTTCTAATTAAGAACTCTGTGCAAATGCTATGTGTTTCACATGAGGGATTTTGTCTAAGCCAGGAACCAAGTTCAAGGATAAAATTCAATTGCACAGCTATGTAAGCACAAATCACAGTGACACTCTTCCTACTGCCAGGCAGGAGCCAATAAACCATTCCTGGACAACTCGTTACTGTCTACCTCATTGGAGCCATTACAAGGGCCTCATTACAAGGGCCTTCACCTTGCAGCACTGCATAGAGAGACCTAAGCACTCTCAATACTGCATCCTAAAGATACCCAGTGAGGAGAGGCATCATCCTAGGGGGGCAAAGCATGCTGGCACTGTGCATCAGCAGGGTATATTCACTTCAATTTTCCTTATTACCCCTGTGTTCCCTACAGAAGAGCCATGACTATTTAAACATGCACTGAAGGAAGGGGATGTCAGTTAAATGCCCAGCGGGAAAGACATTCAAAGAGAAAGTCAATGAAGCCTGAGCAATCAGTGTAAATCAAGACTTTAACCTTTCTGAGCCTCCTTCAGACTCTTGATCTGTAAAAGAAGATGCTTAAATACTTACCACATTTCTGAAGAGTCAAGTGCACATGACCTGTCAATGCAAAAAATGTTTATTACCGAAAGTACCCACTGAAGTGTTTCAGTCTTATTGTCTGTGGACTGTTTTCCCTGTAAGAACCATTGGGCAGAACAGATGCCACTACAAATCTGTTTAACATAGATATATGGATTCATTTTCAACCTGTACATCTCTAGTAGATAGATCCTTAGCTTGTTGCAATATTAAAGTCCTAATCTGACACTAGTAATTAAGTCATAACTATAGCAGCCAGTACCCCACCTTCTGGTGCATAAAACAGCAGTTTCTGTTTATTGACCAGCAGAGAGAAATCTGGCTGCCTGGCAGCTGAATCAGATGGGAGCAGTCCCTTTCCAATGCAGCAAAGAAAACTTTCAAGGAAAATCATCCTCTATCCACTGCTCTCTGGGGTAACACAATTAGGCCATGACATACAGATAGGTCATTTAATACAATATGAAAAAATCTATTGATAACATTTCCCTTGTCTGAATGGAAGGCAGGCTGTTAAATTACCTCTGAAGGAGAAGACAGGCCTCTCTAACAGCAATCCTCTCCTCCCAAACCACACATCTTCAAAGAGCAGCCAGCTCCAGCCCAGTCACATTGAATTCTTTGTAACACACTAGCATAATTTTTCCTGCTGGTTCCAGACACTAGTTCCAATCTGGTTCAATATAGACTAACATCACAGCATTGTGCTTCTTGCATTTTACATTGTCAACCTATTTAAAGGGAAAGAGGAAAGGAAGAGCTATCAGATGGTTTCCATACCTCCTAAAGCAAGCCAGAAGCTCCAGGAGCCATGGAACCACCTCCGCAGGAAGCAGTCAACATCTGCAGGGAGGCTGCAGTTATTTTAAGGCAATATTAAGAGCCTACATTTCAGTGAACATTCAAGTATTTTAAATTCATTACATTTGTTCTAAATATATTTTAATACTTCCACACTCTCTCTATACTAGGAGAACATAATAAAGACAAAAAAGTCCTTGCACCCCACACTTCTCATACACCTTTCTCACCCCAAGGAAGCACCAAGCAAGCTCCTCCAATTCAGATAAGCTAGTTCAGCAAATCAAGGAGAATATTGCCATCACACCATCATACTCTCAAAAGTGTACAAATCAGTTTAATTAAAGCTTAGAGAGGTTTTTTTAAACATTTTTGAGAAATGCACAGTGATGCATTCTTTCAGGTCAATACTTACTAAAGAAGAGTATAAATACCTTCCTCCTTGCCAGACTTGGTGTCTGTCCTGAGAATAGATAGCTGAACTACCCTCTAACATCAAAGACATTCCCATGCAGTTGTTTTTCACACACTCTTTGGTAATGCTGGAGGTACTGAACTGGCAGGAGAATTGCACATAGCTCTTCTGGAAGCACAGCCTACAGAGAGCCTGAATGGCACTACCAAACAGGGGGACATTTTTCATTCACCCTTTTCAGGAGCAAAGGTATTTCTTTTAGATCATCAGGCTTTTCGTCTGTTTTGGTCATCTTTTCCCCTTAAGTAAGTCCAAAGAGCCCATTTCTGCTTACAGTGCAGAGCCATTCCGAAAAACCTATTCTGCAGAACCAATTCTGTCCCACTCCCACTACCTCAATAGCACCATATGGAGATACTCAAGGAGCAATAGCACATCTGTGTCAAATAGGACAGACTTACCTAAGGATGTTGAGTTTCTTGCACTTTTTAGGAGCTTTCTTGAGGTGGCATATTGCTGCTGACCTAGAAACATTACTCCTCACCCATCTGATCACGAGAGGTGCTCTCCAGCATGCTTCACAGAGTGGGTTATCCAGCCCAGGTACAGGCTGTATCCAGGACCCCACACTTAGACTGCCAAGTTTCCCCTACCTGCATTACAGAATTATTGGCAATATTACCCAATATCACTTGCCAAACCAATGGTAGTAAAGGCCTGGCCATCTATTTGTAACTTTTCATCACACAGCTGATGTTGTCCAGACTGCTGGAGCCTGAACTAGCTAAGTACCCCTTCTCGACACAAAGTTGGGTGTGCAGTGGCAGCAGCAGGTGCCCAACATTCAGACTCCAATTTGAGGGAAAATTAGTGCAACCAGCTCAATTCACCCTTGTAAAATCCTGCTCCTACAAAAGTAGACAATGTTGCTGTACTTGCATTTGACTATTAATAACTCGTGGGGAAAAGGCCATCTGCCCAGTCAGATGGTAGTGCCCGTGACAACTTGTACCACATGCCACCAGCCAGGCATATAAGCATTTCAGCATCCAGCACTCCTGTTTTTACCTACCTGCGCAGAGAACTGGGTAGCAAGACAATAAACAGGCACATGCTAAAAATGCCAGGAACATATTCCCTGATGAAAACTCTTTTTTTTCTGGAGAGAGAATGATTAAACGTGTTACAGTGTATTTTCCACTCAGAAGAGCAAATTGCACACAATACTAGTTTAAGCACATGGTTAAGGATGCCATTTGGCATTGAAAACAATGTAACATAGGGAATATCACTCTACCCTGATTAAGTTGAGAATTTAAGTCTTCAAGAGCAGAATTAAGAATGAAGAAGCAGCACCAGCCCCAAGGAGCCCTGCTGGTCATCACCCCAGCCAGGTTAAGTAGTGTTTCAACACGATTCAGTATTTAGGCTGAGGTGGGAGAGGCCGAAGTCCACCTTCCAGAGCTCAGCAAACACCCTGAGATTTACTCCAGTACAGCTTGGTGAGGCAGTTTATCACGATGAGAAGTCATGTTGCAACCTGGTAACAGGTTTAATGATTGACATTTACACATGACTTAGAAGTCTTTTCTAACCTGTCTCCTATCCCAGCAGCTTATTCTCAAATGCTATTTCTTTCCCCAAAATGAATATGCACAAAGAAATGCACACCAAAACCCAAGATGACATTTGAGGTAACTGAGGTAATCGAGGTACTGTAGCAAACCAGCTCCTTTTGTGCACTGGTGAACTGGGGAGCTTCACAAGGCTCCGATGGTACAGGAGCCACAGAAAAGAAGGGAATCTCTTCATACACCCAGTTCCCATCACCACTCTCCCCTCCTGCAGCTGCTGGTCCTGCCCAGCTGAGTGCCCGAAGGCCCTGCTCCTGCCTCAGGCAATCTGTAGACACAGACTAATGCCGGTGTGTGGGGCAGCTGCCACAGCTCAGGAGGTCATGAGCATCCTGCAAAGCCCCTGCAATAACGCAGGCACAGGGTAGGGAGAGTTTTCTCACCTCTTCTTCAGCACTTGCAGTACTGTTAATACCTGTTTATCCATTCTTGGCCATTCTTTATGATGTCTCTTAGGAGACATTGGGCAAAAGCAGAAGAAAAATACAGAGCATTCCAATCCCCTTTAAGCTCAATGCGACAATTTTAATCCTCTAACTAAAGGGAAAAAGGGGGAAAAATGAGATGGACTGTGACAGGTTGGAAGGGCTAAATCCCTGTTAACTAGGGCACCAAGATTTAAAGGGCTCAGCTTTGCACACATCAAATCTCTCTCACAAAGTCGTCACAGAACACTGTCCCCTCCAATTCCTCAGTGCAAGTGAGAGCTGGTGAGAGCCACTGCCCCAAGGATGCTGGCAGTGGGCAAGAGAACACTACTGCCATGGCACTGCCATGCCATGACTGATGCATCCAAACCCTTGGGGGTGGTAGAAGCACTCAGGCAGCCCTTTTGAGTCACAGATGCAAGGGGTAGCAAAGGCACCGACCACACAGGGCAGTACTGCACAATTAACAGCTGAACAGCAGCAGGAAGAATGTAGCCATAACCTGTATTGCACATTAGCCCTGCTACACACAATGATTTGTATCACCCCTCCATGTTTCCTTTCAACTCCTGCGCATCTTCCCTGAAACTGACGCTTTGGGCCCAAGAAAATTAATGAGTAAATAATTTACAATGCATAATTTTTAGTAATGCTGTAAGGAGAGTGATGCAGGCAGATCAGCAGATTTTTCCTGTTACCCAGTGTGACTCAGTCTGTATCCTGTGCTGTAAGGACAGTGTTTGCTTTCACTGTTAACCACCTCCTCATGACTCGCCTAACCTGTAGCATGAGATTCATGTCTGTTCAAGGACCTGACCTGAGCCAGCAGTCCAACTGCTCACTTAAAAATCATTTCACACTCAGCCAAAGGCAGCTTTTGATAGGTGCTTGGGCAGCTTCTCCAAGGCCAGACCTCACTTGACCTCATCATTGCCTGATTCACAGTCAGTTCTGAAGGAATGTTGATCTCCCAGCCCTTGCCAAAATTTCTTTAGGGCTGCTCAGCCAGTGTGGTCCAGTTTTCCCAGCATAGACTGGAAATGCCCCAAAATGTTCCATGGGGCCACTCAGCTAGCAGGCATGACACAGCAATCTGGCATTCCAAGGCATGGCACAACCAGACTCAGACTACCCCAAACATAGGGAGGATACAAAGAGACACCAAGTTCATCCAGATTTGCTCCAACGGAATTTTTGAAAGGGTTACCTCACTGCAGATCATCCAGGCTTCTGCTGCCAACCCAAGCTCAGTATAAACACCACCCTGCACCCAAGCAATGAGAAGAACACCCCTGTGCTCATCCCAGCCTGCCCCTGACAGAAGAGCCAGCTCTGAAAGTGAAGCACCAAGGGATATGGCAACTGAGCATCCCTAGGCCAGAGATAGGGTTATGCTTCTACCTGTTTGTCAATACTCCTGCCAACCCCCCCAGAGGTCACTGTGAGAGGCTGTTCCCTATCTTTAGTCATAAAACAGGTAGTTCAGCCAAACGGAGACATTTCAGAAGGTTGGGAGACATATACAGCCTACTCCTGGTGGCTGGTAATTCCTACCACACAACCAGATCTGAATAAACCTCACTGAAAGGTACAAAGAAAAAGATCCACCAAAAATGGCATGCATACTATAGCACCTGGGAAATACTGCATGATCACATGCACCAGGACTTGGCAGTGAGCACTTGCACCATTCCCAGTTTTTAACTCCAAAACTTTACTATTGATTTTTACAATTTCAAAAGACTACAGGGAACTATATAGGAAGCACACAATTGTTTCAGTTTCATTGTGTGGATGTGATGGCTCCCATTTGCACTGCCACTGCATCCAGATTCCTGTACTCAGAGACTAACTGACCAGTTACCCGAGGAGCTGCAGTGCTTTTTGCACCTCATATAGACTCTCCCTTATTTATTATGCGTTTTACTGCATACTTGGTACCAAAAGGCACAAAGTTACAGCATGGCATTACTAGTCATGACACTCTCTGGCACCAAATACTTTGTTCAGGGCACTCAGCAGGCAAGCAGATGGAAAGTATCATTTTTCCAATTTTTTTCCTGCAGAAAGATTTTTTCAGAGAACCTCTGAAGACACTTTCATTGGTTAGAAGCACTTTTCCAGCCAGGCCCTAGCTTTTTCAGAGCTGTTATCCAAAACAATAAAGGCAAGAAAAATAGTCCTTTTTTTTTCCTTACAGGCCCACAAAATGTCTGATGCAGATTTCAGCAAAGGTGCTTTCTCTCTCTGCCACCGTTAAACAAAGCCTCCTCAAAGGATTGTATTACAGGTTACAAGACGAAAAATTTGTTAGGTGGGAGAACTGAAAACAAGAGGTTTAAGCAGATAATTTTCTGCAGTTTTAGCCAAATGTCATCAATGACCATGCTGTAACAGTCAGAAGTTAGAGCACTGCCCCAATCCAACCATGGCAGCCTTGAAGCCTGAACTGCAAACTCAACCCTCCAGCTCCGTCATGGCAGGATGACCAACCAAGCATCATCTGAGCAGCCAAAACAGCTTCCCAGCCCAAGGGCAGCCGCATGTGACAGCTTCATTCTCATCCTGGGGATGCACGGGGACAACAACAATGCTGTGAGACCTGCAGTGGCACTGCAGAGAGAGCTGAGGCAGGTCTCTGCACAGATGATACCCCTGAAAGAGCCAAAAGAAAGTAGCTCCAAAGGAAGCATTCAGCTGCCTATCAAAAACCCAGTCTCTACCAACACAGAGAAATTATACACATGCACAAAGCATATCACAACATGGGTAATTTCTCTACAAAGATGGGGCCCAAGAGACCTCTTTTTTTTTTTTTTTAACTTTGTTTTTGATTTTGTTTTAAATGTACTGCCATATATCTCACTGTTTCCACAGCCCCAAGCACAACACAAGGACATGGAAATCTGATGCGGACAGTCCACCACCAGTCCTTTATTTTTATTAGTTGCAAGAATATGTGCTTGTAAAGACACAGCAAAAGACAGCAGCAGGTAATACACAACCTTTTCTAACAAATCCTGTTTTCAGTGCACGGAGCAGCCTGTGCTGTGCCTTTAACACCTTCCTCTTGCAGCAGATCGGCCCTGACCTGCTACATTTCTGCTAATCCCCTTCCTTGTTCAGAGGGTATACAAAGGGAGAACTCAACCATTTTGCTAACGCTATCTCTTTCATCTCCAGCCCTTTACAAAATGTGCAAGCTAAGCTGCCCAAAAGCCCTGTGAAGTAGATAAAATTTTCATTTTAGACTTTGGGGAAACTGAGGCATATGAAGAGCCTGTAAGGAAGATAAGTTCAGCTCAGTCAACAAGCCAGCTCAACTCCCAGCCCACAGGTCTCACAGTGGTTCAGTCTTTACCTTAATGCAACAGTATGGGATGTGCTGTGGATCATGGCCTCTGTGCCAGGCACCTGACTGACACAGCAGCAGTGACAGCTGACAGGACAACCCCAAAGAAACTACAACTCTACTGCAGGAGCTGGCAGACTGAGCTGGAGGGGCACAAGAGAGCAGCATACGTGACCAAAACAGGAAAGAGAAAGCAAGGTCCTGGGACTCTTACTGAGGTGACATAGAATAGGAGCAACCAGCTGGCATTCTGTGGGGAGCCAAACAAGAGCAAGAGATCCCACCTTGCCAGGCTCTGCCCTGGGGCCTCCCCTGCAGAAGGGAGACAATGCACAAGTGAGCCAGGACGCCCCCCACTATCCCATGAGTTTCCTCCTCAGCACATTTGCCTCTGTTTGTTTCATTGCCTTTGTGCTATGCACGTTTTTCCAACAGGAATAATTAAATCAGTTTCCAGTGCTCCAAAATGGGCAGTCCCATTTCAGTGCCACTGAAAAAAAGCATCTTCTCCCTTTGCCTTTTAAGTGACTCTCAACCTGCCTGCCTTGGGATGAAGTGTCTGGACCAAGTTTCACCATGGCAAACAGCAAACTGAGATGTCTATCAAAGCTTTCTGTTTCCAGCAACACTGCTAAATTTTTAATTTTTAAACTTTAAGACAGTTTTGTATATGCAAAGACAAATCTACCAGAGGAAGCAGCTGCATACTAAAGAATGCTTCAGCTCACTAAAACTTGCAACTGCTTCACCTACTAATTTAATGAAAAGGCTCTAGTAAAATAAATCATGTTCAGCAGCACTACGCTGGCACTCCCCTCACTTCTACACACTGTCCCAGGCTGCCCAGACCACCATGTTCCCCAAGCCCTGGCTATCTCACTGCAGCTACAGCATTGTTTTGATTAACAATTAAGACTAGTGCTGCCAACTGGATTTTATTAATATTACTATTGTGAACCATTTATTTTATTTTTATTTTATTTTTAATGTACCACAAGGACCACTGGGACAAATTAAATATAATTATATTATAAAATAAAAATAATTTTCTGCCATTTAGGCAAACAGCAGTCCTTCCCACATTTTTAAAACATAAACACTGTAAATAAAATATTAAACCATCAAGCTGTCACTGAATCTTCCTCCTGCAGTAATATACTTAGAGAAAAAGTTACCAAGTCATCCTTTCCCAGGCAGCCAGCACAGGCCTCATGTGCCATAAGAGTTGCCACAGAGATCCAAAAAAAAATTATAGCTGCAAGGGTCTAGCCACAGCAGGAATGGCTGTCACCAAACCCCAAGCATTAAGGGCTGTGTCCCCCACCCTGATACAAACTGGGAAGAGCAGAGGCCATATAGGTGCTGGGCAGAGCCAGGCAGGTGCTGGATTTTGGCAGTGGAATGAACCAGGCTGAACAGCACAGACAAACCCAGCAACTGGCAGGAGCACCTTCACCTCCAAAAGAACTGGTACTGCAACCTGCAGCTTCTTTTCCATCTCATTTCCAACACCCCTAGATATTTGCAGAGCCACAGGGAGTGGGGCTGCTTTGCAAGCTGGAAGGATGGAGAGATGAAGTTTCCTCTACTTTTCCCTTAACTTGAAAGGAAGATGTTTTAAGAAAACAAGAGCATTTCATGAGCTGTTGAACATGGCTTGCCCACCATACCTTCCTGGTCTCGAGCTCCTGCAGCCTAGGTAGTCTGGCTTACAGGCAGCACCCCAGCCTTGGGGAGACCACAGAGCCTCCTGTGCTCAGTTCACATGTGCAAACTCAAACACAGACAGCATAACAGCAGAGAGAAATCTACAGAGACATATGCCTTATCCTTGCCCCAAAAGGCAGTAGACTCAAGAGAGTTCCAACCTGCTATGAGTAAAATGGTAAGGAAGCTGCTGAAATGAACAGTTGCATCTCATTAAAAATTAGGCCTTTTCTCTCCATGGCACAGCAGGTCATGAAATTAAGCCTGACAATATGTCAATGCAAGGAATTAGTGCTGTTCCCCTCTTGTTGTGTTTGTTGAGTTTTTTTATTTATTTAGGATCCACCTCAGTTTCCAGAGTTACATACCTGAGACTACACGACCTGCCTCCAGGCAGGCACACATGCAGGAGCTTCATGGGACACATATTCCTGAAAAATCATATCATTTAGCAAACCATGAAAGCTGCAGCTTATCCCAGTCATGAGGAAAACAGCATCCTCTAAAAGCTGCACACAGAGGAAATGTGATGAAGGGATGAGAATAAAATCATTCATGAATGCACAGTGAACATCAGCCAGCACCTGCTCTGTGGGATTCAGATACCCAGGAGCCAAAGGCAACACAAAACAAAAGCAGCAGAGTGTGCTGTTAACTAGGGGTTCCAGAGTCTGAAGAGCAGACATCAAGGTAGTCTTACTTGGTGGTAAATACAAGCATGGCTAAATGTGCCAGTGTGGCAACTCAGAGAAGCAGGTAAAGCCCAGCCACTGCCTATTTTCTGGCTAAACAAGACGTGGGAATGAAACAATTTACATCTTTCCTCATCAACTTGTTCTTTGCCTACACACACCACCTGTTCTTGGCAAAGCATCCTAGTGGAGTCTCCTGCTTGCTGTCTCACCACAGGCAGGTGACACTCAGTTCAGCGATGTTTGCAGAGCATTTACAAATCCTTTGGTACAAGGAAAAAGGATGCCTTGATCTCATCTCCCCAGTGCTCATTTTACATGGCTGAGCACAGAGGTAGGGAGCAGGCAGGAGGGCCGAGCCCAGGCAACCTGAGGCAGCACTACAGCACAGGGCCTCTCTGCTGCCAAACTGGCTCCAGTGGGGTCACAGAGAAACTACACAGGTCACAAAATTTGGCAGGATGAAGACAAGAGTCAACATACCGGCTCCAAAGAGCAATTGACAAAGATAAGAGGCATCATACCTGTTCCAAAGAGCAACTGGGCATCAGCCTAACACAATTCAGAGCATTTAGATAAGGATACTCTTCTGTCTCCAACTTTCAGGCATGTTGCTGCTTTCCTGCCACCCCAGAGAAGACAGCAAGCTGAAGAACCCTGTGGGCAGCTTCACATCCCGCTTTGGCTAGGGAATAGGAGCAAATACTCCCACCCTCAGCTCACAGTCAGCCAACAGAAAAATTTCTCTTTCAAAACTGCCTACCAACCACCCCTCTCACTAACAAGCTTTGCCCACACTGCAGCAATGGCCTCGCTCTCTTCACTGGGACACAAGTATGCTGGGTGAGCTTCCCGTGCTGCAGTCTTTAGGCAGGGAAGAACAGAGCCCTGGGCTCTGCTCATTAGTGCCATACTAAAGCAGATAAGCAGCACATGGTGAGCAATTAACCACCTGTACATAGTGCAGGAATGATGCCAAAGCCCTTCCAAAGACACATTGCACAGCCTTTGGAAATTTTCTGGAGACAACATTTTGCCTAGGAGGGACAGAAAAGAGTCCAGGGAAGAAGTTCATCTTCCAAAAACACACAAATCAACTATTAGAGGTCTCAGGGCTCCTTCTAATCAATATGAAACTATGCTGTGCTCCAGAGGAAAAATGCATTTCTAGGAGTGTGGTACTTGCTTGTGTTTCTACCCTCCACGGTAAGTGGAAAGGGAAGCATGCAGGGCTTGGCATGTCACCATTTACCAATTTCTGAATTTTCATTTCAAGCATCTGTACAGCCTGTTTGTGAAGAGCCTATTGCAGAGAGACCACATGTTAAGATTTCTATATATAAAGCAGATATCTGTAGGATCACTATTAATGCACAAGCTGTTTCTGGGACACTGATCTCTGACAGCTCCATGCCCCAGCTTAAATATACAAAGGCTCCCCTGGATAACTCCAGGAATCAGACATTCAGATTTTAAGTTCAAAGTTGTGCTAATAAATATGAGGTCAACAAATAAAAAACAGTTTCAAGCTGAGATTTGCAGCTGACTATAGTGTTTTCCTAAGGTGATTTTTATTCTTCACATTAAGAGAGAATAAAGAAGTAAAACACAAGCCCAGAAAACACTTCTGTTTTTAAATCCATGCAATACACCTTCACTTGCCCAGGATTTGAAATGTCATAGCATAGATGCAAGAGCAGAACTCTTGGACTCGCTCATCCAAAACAAAGATTTTTTTTTTATTTTTCCCAGACAGAAAAGCAGCCAATTTTAGAAAACTGAAGAAATATTTTTCCAGAGACCCATAAGTCACATGAGTCACCCTTAATTGCAGATGAGCCCAAACCTGAACTCCAACACCACTCACTCAGAGCAGAGGAAACCAGAAGCTGGATCAAAATGGGCAGCTTGTCTCAGTGGCTCTGCAGAAAGCCGAGGGATAGAGGAGCAGGCGGAGCACGGGCATGCCTCCCCTTACACATGACTGCCGTTATACATTAAGTCAGATAATCTAACTTCGAGGGGAATGAACTCAGGGTTGAGGGCTCTGCGCTGCCAAAGGACAGCTGCTTCTCTAGATGCGTTATTTCTCCAGCGGGGCACTAGAACTGGCACGTTCCCCGTGCTGGCTGGGAGCGGGCAGCAGGCTGTGCTGCAGCCCCCCGGCCGCATGCTGGGGACCGTCCGCATAGCTACTGCCCCGGCCTGAGCAGCCCCCAGGCTCACACACGCAGCTCAGACCTTACTGCATACCACGCCCTGGGGGACAGTGCTGTCCCCAGACCTCCACCAACCTTGCTGCACCGTCCCCACCCGCAGTCACTTCCCTGCTTCTGCCCCAGCAGTGCAGGCAGAGGCCAAGGCTGGGACAGCTCCTTGTGCACATCACTGCTAAGCCTGTTAGGCACCCCACAGCCATAGCACTGCAGTTACAGGAGTACACATACTGCATTTTACCACCTTGCCTCTCATGGCAACCCACCAAACCCTTGGGAACATGCATGCATGAGGGAAAGCCCAAACACCACAAACCCTTCCTGTTTTCTTTCTCTATGCAAATACATCATGGCAGGTCAGGATGTGATATTTCCACCATGCCCCAATGCCAGGTGCATCGGGAGGGTCCTCCTTCATCTCAGAGAAGCCTGGGAGCCCTACTGGGAGGGCTGGTACATCCTGGGACCTCAGTTACACAGGGACAGGAGACACAAAGAATGATTATATTTCTTTGCTAAGGGATTTCGTGCATGGAGCAGAGTTGGGATGATTTACACTGTTTTGAGAGCAGGACCAGATGGCAGTTAGACAGCACTGTATCTTGTAAGGAGAGGCTATGTGGTTAGCCACGAGCACATACTGCCTCCCCCCAAACAGCAGCAATATAACAACGTGCGGCACTGCCACAGCATCCTCCTCACCAGGATTTTAAGGTGCTTGGCAAACGATATGGATTCATGTAACCTCACAAGCCCTCTGAGAGGGAGTAAAGTAAATGCTATAAAAAAACAGAAGGGATAAGCAGGGCAACAGAGAAATAAAACTGCTAGAGCAGCATGTTCAAGCTCACACAAAGAATCAGAGCTCAGGGGCAGCTTCCTCTGCCACTAAGGTGGAATCAAAAGCAGGAGTGCTCCAAATCTTCCGTTTGTTCAACTCAGCCCTGGCCAGCCTGAGAGTGTTTCCCAGCACACCCAAAGGGCTACAGCAATAACAGCACTCGCAGAGCTCCTCACCGTACTCATTTCCACAGTCCTACCCCACAGAGGGTCTCACAGCAGAGCACCCTGACCTGCTGGCAGCCCCTGGCCCTAGCAAGCAGCAAATAACCTGAGTGCTCTGCCCAAGAGCCTCAGCTTTGACTTTTGAGTTTCAGCAGCTGCAAGCAATGGCCAAGGGGCTCAGATGAAGGGTTTCCACCCTGCTGCCTGAGGGCTGGGACTGCTCTGACAGCATTTTCCAAACATTCACAAGGCTTCCCAAACACTCATACACGCACCTCCTATCCCCACTTCACAGGTGAAGAAAAGCAAGACAGGCCAAAAAATCCCAGTGCCAGCCAAGGAGGGAAGCGGGCAGCCCTGGCGCTCGGCCCCTGCTCCGACTGGGCTGCTGCTTTTGTTCGCTTCCATGTGTGCGTAACCAGCTGACAAATGGATTCGCAGCCAAAGAGTGACACACACAGCAGCTCCCGAACCGCTTCAGCTGGATCACTCCTGGGAATGGTATTGCTGGGCCAGTTCTTGCTCCAGGGGCTGATTTATTTTTTATGAAGTGATTGCCTGGAGTTGGGAGAGCTTTATTGATGCTATTATACAGGCTGAAGGGAGGACAAATCACCCCCATGGAGAGAGCAGAAAGGTCTCATCATCCTTAAGTCAGGAGCTCAATTTTATCCCCCTACTGAGCCCACAGATACCCAGGGAGGGCAGAGTGTGGAGCTTTCAACAAAACTGAAGTAGCACATCAGGGCACCGCTACCACCCCTCGGGTTAGGAAGGAACCCTGGGGGCTCCCGCCATCTCCCTGCCCAAACCCTAGCCTGAGCCTGACTCAGACTGCTGTCTCTGGCTTAAAAGAGACAAAACTCCCGAGTGGCGCCCAGGTCCCCCATCTGGAAACCAAGCGGAGGGGGCCGAGGCGGAGGTTGGTACCAGCTGTACAGTCCCCCACTGCAAGTGCCACTCGCGTCCCCGCCGGCGCGATGCTTAGAGCCCGGCTGGCCGGAGGAAGGGTTTGTGAGAGGTCATGGCTCTCAGCTGGTCCTGACGGGAAAGCACTGTGATCACATACGTGTGTGTGTCCGTATCAGTATGTATGCTCCTCCCGAACGCGAACCAAAAACCTTCCAGCTGTTTCACCCGTCTTTTTCCCCGGCCAAGGGCAGCCGCTCTCAAGCCGGATGAGCAGAGCCCGGGCTGAGAGCGGCGGAGAAAACTCGTGAACACTTTACCCACGGCATTACTCTATTGCCCCGAGAGTGCCCACCCTGCTCCCCGATTGCAGCGGCTGCCATGGTGACAAGCACGAATGCTAAAATAAACAGAAAGCAACCCGAAGGCAAAGCGCAGCCCTCCGCCGGCGCACCCCGCGCCGGCTCCCTTCCCGAGCATCCTTCCCTCCGCGGCAGGACGGGATGCTGGCGGCCGCCGCTCACTCACGATCAGGGGGATGGTCCTCTCATCCCGGCGCAGCTCCAGCCTGCCGGCCGCCCTCTGCCCGCTCCGGGCGGCGCCGCTACCGCCTCCGGCGGACCTGCCGGCAGCCGCCGAGCGGGGCTTGTTGTCCTGCCATAAGTAGTAGAAAGTGCCCAGGATCCAGGCGACGGTCAGGATGGCGATGGCATTGGCCCTGATCCTCCTCATGCCGAGCGCCCCGGGGGAGCCTGGGAGCGCTGCCTGGACGGGCAGGGGCGGCTGCGGGAGGAAGGAGAGGAGGAGAGGAGAAGAGGAGAAGAGGAGGAGGAGAAGGAGGCGGCGGCGCGGCTCCCCCGCCCCGCACCGCTCCGGCCCCGCACCGCCCAGCCGCCGCCGCCGGGTCCTAACGCCTCGTCCGCTCCGCCGCAGGGGGCGGAGGGCTCCGCGCCTCCTCCTGCTCCTGCTCCTCCTCCTCCTCCCGGCCTGGCCGGCGCGGGGAGCGGGGGCCGGCTGCCGACGAGGATGCTGCCGCGGGGCCGGGGCGGCGGGGCCCCCGTGGCGGGGAGCGGGTGACACGGGTTGAGCAGGAGATGGCTGCTGGGACGCGGGCAGCACAGCAGCCTGCCCTCCTGCACCGCTGCCCCGGTGGGACTCGTGTCTGTACTGCCATCGTCGTGCCCGTAAGGCAGGCGGCCAGCGAATACCCCGTGGCAGCCCACGGCACACGGCATCTAGGCACCCACGCCGTGGAGATGAGCCCATCTCCCACTGAAGCTGTGGTGCTTCACGGGAGCAAGGCTCTCCGGCTGACAGTGGAGCTGCCCAAGCACCCGCTCCCATCGCTGCCACACGCAACAGTCACGCACGGGCACAAGGGCTGGGCGCCTGGGCCAGCGCCACAGCCTCCAGGCCTTTCAAGCCCTGTGGGAGGACAAGCATGGCAGTGGAGAGGCAACGATGATACAATTCCACATCACAGGGCACTGCTAAAGCTGTAGCGGTAAAAAGCTCACTGAATCCTGCCCTGCGGGCAGCTTGAAAACAACAGAGCATGCAGCTTGTGAAACCAAGTGACATTTAGGCACAGTGCAGCTGCTGTGCAACTACGGCTTAAAGGTTTGCAAGAGCAGGAGGAGGTACCAAGAAAACTTACCAGGGAAAACAAATGTTTAGAAAACAAAGGTGCTTCCAAGGCACCTGATGAGGGGATTAGAGTATTTGCATTACAGTACAAAAAAAAATCACCAGGGCTTCTAAATAACTTTTTGCCCTACTTTCCTCCTGACCAAATTCCTCTAAGTGATTTGCAACCTGCCCTGCTAAATTGCCCTTTGAGATTTACCTGCTCACTGCTTGTTTCCTGAAGTACAGCATAGTACAAAATTCATTTGGCAGACTTGTTCTGTGGGCACTCAGGGCAGAATGATGTTTTTAGGACTATCACCTCCCAGGGCTGCAGCATGGCTGCACATCAGCCTCCCTGCTAAGCACACTGCACTCCTGATGTAGAAAATGTTAGAAAGCATCTCACATCCTCCTAGGTGCTTTTCCCAATGACCTGACAACTACACACAGCTTCCCAGGATGACTAGTCATAGTCAGTGGCAAGGGGAAGTTTGAGACATTTAAGGCAAAAACAAAGTCCTCCAAGGGATCAACAAAAACATAATTAGTCTAAGCTGCCCAGTCCACATCCTGTGGAAGCTGGGCTCCCACTATTTTCAATCTCTTTCACGGTCTTACTGGAAAAAGAGCATCTGCTCTCTTGTGTAGGTTTGGATTCAGCAGCTGCCTGGGCTGCAGGGGGATATGAATAGAGGCAGAGGAGCTGTACCAAGGATTCAGAAAAGAGGAAGACAGGGAGTAAGATGTGTTCATGTCCATGTGACAGCAGAGCCAGGCAGACTGCCTCCTCTCTCACCACTGTGCAGATCATAGCAGACTATACTTGATTCCTTCTTAGTCTTTTCTCACCTTTTGGTGGTATTCACTACAGAAAAGGAAATCACAAACAGCAGTGGAGACTTGTGTGTGAAACAGGGGAAAATCCTCTGCCCCAAAACTTGAACTGCTCCTGCTCTTCCAAGCACACTGCTTCCCCTTTCCACTGCAGCCATTCATTTTCTTCTTGTGTTCCCCCCCACCCCACTAGCACACCCTATAAGCTGCCATGCAATCACCATTGCCTCTCAAGGGATGGCTTGTAGGGAAGCATCAGAAATGAGCAGAGTGCTCCGTAGGCAAGCTTCAGCAGAGCCCCAAACAGAAGCCAGATCAAGAGATCTTTCTTCTAGGGGGCAGTTGTTTTTACTCTCTTCCCCCTCCAGGAATCAGCACTAGAAAGCAGGGTCTGTTCCTGCAGAAACGTATTCAGAGTGCTGGGTAGGGAAGATCTGCTCCAGCCCACAATCCCAGGGAAGGCACAGCAAAGCTGTGTTACCCACCTGCAGAGCTGGTGGCCCATCAGCTCACCATGCCAGCAGATCCAGTTCAGCACAGACAAACCAGATGTGCAGGGGTCCTTTATTTATGTTGCCTAAGCTCTGGGACCTATTTGAGCTGAAGAGTGTTAGGAGGTGCTGCTTGGGGCAGTAGACCTAGCTGACCTGAAGGAGACAGGACCTTCAGCACAGCTCCAGCAGAAAAGGGACACACCAGGCTTCCACATGCTTTGAAAGTGTCTCTGCAGTGATGTTTCATCTCCAAGGCCCAGACACCTCACTGTAGGATCACTAGCTCACAGGTCTGAACTATTAGTACTGAGGGTTCCGTTTTGTGTAGCCAGAACTTGCAATGATTTAATCTCTGACCACCAAGCTTTGCTCCAGAAGCTCAACTTTCTTTTAAAAGACAACACACTTCTAACCTTATGTTCTACAGGGATCTCTGACAATATAAATTGTTCTGTTCAGGTATAGCTGTACTGTAAGATGCAATGCTGCAAGCAGATTTTAGAACCAGCACATCAGAGAAAAGAATACCAGAAACAGTCTGGCATGGGGATCTCTACACCACACAACTGGCAATGTAGACACACCATGAATATTAACAGCGATTATAAATACTTCAGTGCTGATCTTTGCAAAAGCATCAACTAATTCAACAAATGCCCTAAGAGAAGTGACCTGAGAAACATAATATAATAAACTAAACAAATCAAGATTCTACAAACCGCACAGCAGAATGATGGGATCTTATCACCACATTTGTTCTTTTTCAGTTCCATCATAGAGATGTTAAGTCTTTTTTTATTTTGTGACAAACTTTGTACAGTGGAATAAGGGACCTCATGATAACCCAGGCAGCTGGTTTTTCAGCATATGCATAAACTAAGTATTTGGTGAATAATAAAGATACAGAACAAAAGGAGGAATATAACCAGCTAAAAGGAGAATTTTGTGGGGGGTTTGAGAACCTTATTTTATTTATAAATAAGGCCTTAACCAGCATCACCTTCAATGAAAAGAGATCTCCTAAGGCCATGAATATTAAAAGGTGCTCTTGAGAAGCTAGTTTTGCCTTTGGCTGACAGCTTAGGTCACATCATCTAGGAGAACAGACATGGTGTTTCAAATTGCCCAGATAAAATTGAGATGATTGTTATGGCAGGGGAAAAGACAAGCATCATCCAGATTTGTGTCCAGAAAAATGAAGTGTGGCTGCTTTATAGTTATGGTGAGACACAGTGCATGTTTTTGCAGTCATCTAAGTTAAAACATGGCTGAGCTTTCAACTGTGAAACATCTGGAGAACACCAAAAGATTTTTTGTAGCACTACTCTGATCTGAGAAGTTAAGTCTGCTCTATTTGTGGCCTCCAGGCAAGGAAGTACTATCTGAAACATGAACATAAGGTCTGTCTTGACTCTGGAAACTGAGTAAATTCATCCAGAGTTTAGCTAAGAACATTTGAAGAAAATTAGCTTTAGCATTCAGGGGCTGAAGCAGGTCATGCTCCAGAGAGAAATGAGAATAACATGTTATGGTGATGAGATGGGATGAGAAGACTTGCTCAGAGAGAGGCAGCTCTGCTTGCCCAGAGCCAGTCAGGAGCTGAGCTCCACCTTGCATCTAGGGAAGAGCAGTCCAAGTTCAGAGACTTTCCAGAGATTTTTCACAAAAGATCACTCTTCAGATAGATCCTCCTGCATGGGCAGAGCACGATGTGAAGGAGGTGAGACATCATAGGATGGTTTTCTCTGAACTTGCTGCCACCAAGCAGCGACTCCTTCCTCTGACCCACCTCTAGGTTGGACAGTCATCCTCCCTGGTGAAGCTCCTGATGTTTTCCCAATCTGGGGCAGTGGTCTGCTCCCAAGTCAGGAAGAGTTTGGTAGGAGTGAGTGAAAGCAATTTACCCATTGAAGGAAGAGGACTCACAGGTCATCCCTTATTTCAACTCAGGAAAAAGAGGGAGGAGGAAAAATGTTTCAATAGGCAGAAAAAACTGAAGTTCTTTCCCTGTAATGGATGAGAGGATGACAGTGTGTGCCATCATCCTCCACCATGCAGCTGTTGAAAAGGAAAAGAAAAATGTTATCTGCATTACTCATCTACACTGGCCAAATTTCTACACTGCCTGAAGTACTCTCCTTGTCTGAAAAAGCTTTCTCATACTGGTCAGAGGGCATGAATATGTGTGTTGGCTTCTGAAAATCCATATTGCTGTGCTTCATATATCACCCTCCACATCCCTGGCCCCAGACACCACTGGGAAACCACAAGGTGAACCAAAATCCAACAGCTTGTCTTGATCATGCCCTGCCTAGACCTAGACACTGTTCAAGTAGTCTCTAGGCCATTACTGCCACAGGCACCATAAAAAGGCCAGTCAGATAAATTACTCTCCTGGGGGTGGCTTAATTTATCCTGATGCCCAGTCAGAACAGGTACAGATAGTGGATGCCAATTAGGTCTGTGTTTAACAGAAGATAAGATGTTTGGGGTGTCATATATGCTGACCAGGACAGAAATGTCTTCTGGGCCCTTGTTTCTGGCTAGCATGCAAACAAGTAAGGTGGTGAAGGGGCAGTGACTCAGAACCAAGTTGAGGCAAATAGCACAGAGTTAACAGGGAACCAGGATTTCATTTGCTTTAAATTGTACAATTAAACATTGTCTTAAGTGATGTTAAGGTCACTGTAATCTTAACATTACTTTCATGAGCATATTTCTTAAGGGAAATTAGAATACAGAGAAGAATTCACAACAAGCTGTAATAAACGGTTCCCTGTTGCACTTGTGCTCTTCAACTATGAAGAGAAAAACATCTGCTAAAAGGCTAACAGTGGCAAGATTAATCTCCTTTGACAGTATGAAAGAGCCAGGAAAGTCTTCAGAGTGTTTGGCTGGGATTCAGGATGGGAGATGGTGCCATTAATCCCCTCTAAACCAGGTAACCCACCAATCTGTCACCACAAGACAAGGTGGGCCTTAGTGAGGAAAGGAATTATGGTAGAATCAGGCAGGAGTGATCAATAGCCCAGAAAAAATGCTCTAAGTTAATATAATCTTTTAAAAGTGGAGAAACAGAATAAATGTTTAAGTAGTAATAATTACATATTAATACAATTTATTAACTAGAAGATCCACATATAATCAACCTGATTCACTTTATGTGCCTGATACAAACTTTTGCTCTTCCTCCTATTTACGTATCTCCTTTTCTCACCCCAAGTCCTTTGCTTCACTTCCTTGCTGCATCTTTTCTAGGACACAGATTTATTTCCCACCTTCATGGTAGAGCACGTAGAGCTTTTTCTGGTGCTCAGAATTAATTAACAATAAAATCTTTTTATTACGATCTGATGACAATTTGCTCTCCTTTACTGGTATCCCATCACAGCTCTGACTGTGACCTGAACCGCAATTTAATCCTCACAGAAATTCAAAGCTTTTACAGCTCAGTGTAGCTACCAGGTTAGTGCTCATAACAGTCCTCTTGGCTGCAAAGGAGAAGCAGTTTGAAATGCTCATCTGGCAAAATGATGAAACTTCTGTCTTCCACTACAGAGGAATTTCATGTGAAAACACAACAATCTGGGAAATAACCTGTGAAAAACATCCAACCCAGTTTCTCACACATCCCATAAAAGGAGCTTGCACCCTGCACAGCAGGCTGGGTTTGAATAGAGTGCAATGAAAAATGTTTAACTTTCCTAAAAATCACAGCAATATATTTATTTTTGAAGCTCTATCACCAAAAATAGCTTGTATAATTAATGGAAAACTTTCCAAAACATTCCAGCCCTGGCACTAAGCATGAGAAACTCCAAGCTGAAGAGAGGCCAGAAATAGGAGCCATGGGTCAGTCAACTCCAGAGGCACTGCAATGCTGGTGCAGTGAGCCTGATGCCATAATCTGCCTACTGGGATCCAGGTCCATCTCCAGGTGGCAACAGGAATGTGTAAAAAAGCCGGGAGAGGGGTTGGAGTTCAGAGGATATCAGGCATCCCTGGAATGTCAGGAGCACAGTCCAGGCCGATCAATGTAATATTAAATATTTATAAATTTCTGCCATTTCCATTTGTGTTCTGTTGGAACATCTTTACTTCCAGGGAGGTGGGTGAAGCAGACATCAAGGATGGCAAGAATATTTATTGAAATTACAGCCTGGGTGGAACTGCAACCAGTAAAAACTGCTGACCTGCAGCAGGTCAGCAAGCAGGTATGTCAGTCTGGAAGGCACCTGGGGCTTCACAGGGCAACACACAAAGTCTCTCAGTATGACACCACTTCTGGTTGAAGAATAAGGTACACAGTCTGAGCCTGGCAGTATCCCTCTCTATAAACAGCTATCCAGGTGTTGCTAAGCTTCCACAAACATGCTGCTAAATTATTCTGAAGCTCTTGCAGAAACTGAGCTGTTGTCCTTTCCATGACTTCAGAAAGTACTTCTTTAAATATCCACATTTTAGGACAAATATTTTTACCCCCCCCTAAAGGTAAGTGCTTTAGATGTGCTGAACAAAATGGCCTCCACCACTTTTGCATAGAAGGGGGAATGGGAATTATGAGGTAAAAAATTTCACTGTTTAAAAATGACCCCTTATTTTTCCTCGGAATTATCTTCAGTACCTGAATGCATCATTGGCAATGAAGAGCTGTCACTGTGGAGCACAACAGCCAGAAAAAGGAGTGAGAAATGGGAGAAAATGCTTAAGCCACTGTGAATGGAAGTGGTATTCTTTCATTTGAACACTTGCATGTCTGCAGAGATGCTCAGCACATCACTGCAGCATTGTCAGATGCAGAGACACATCATGACACGTATATACCGGCATGCACATGTGTTTCACACCCTTAGATTAGTTCCAAGTCTAACTCAAGTTTGCAGCAGAAACCACTTTCTCTGGTGCTGGCTGAAGATGAGGAAAATATCTCCCACAGGAGCTGAGAACCATTGCAAGCCTAACCATCTCTGTTTGAAAGTCACAGCAAGATGCAAGAAATGTGCCACATGTAGAAAATAAATAATTCCTTTACAAATGTGTCCACTGCAGCATACCTTTCCCCACAGACAGAGAATGAAAAAGGCTCTGTGCAACAATTATAATCATATTTCTTAATGGCATACTGAAGAACACTTACAGGTTATTTTACTGCAGTAAAATCTATACAGACAAAAATAACCATATCAATAGGTCCAAGCTTTAAAGCCCCATGTACAGCACCTGCAATCTCAGCCTGCCAATAGTTAAGCTACCATGCTTAAGTGTCATACTGGTCTTTCTTGCTTCATTGCCTGGCTTTTTTTCCTGCTCCAAGCAGCTGGCTCAGCCAGGCAGGCTTTGTCCCAACTCCAGCATAGAGCAAGCTTGGACTCCATCATCCCAGCACTTCATGGGCTCTTATGCTGCCTCAGCAAGCCAGCATCAGCCCCTGTACCTGTCTCTCCAGAGATGGGAGGCAGCTCTTCCATACTTGGCACCCCCAGGGGCAGCTGAGCACAGCAGACACAGAGGGAAGGAGGCACCAGGTGCTCTTTATCATCAGGTGCAGGGAGGAGCTCAACAGGAGGACAGATATGTCTCACAGGGCCGTTTGGCCCCCAACAAACTCTGAAGGATGAGTTTGCTTTGACACCTTTCCAGCCCTCAGGAACTTCTGCAACCTCCCTAAACAGGGAGAAACAAATGTTCCACTTCTTTCCATCTCCCTCCTCCTGCCTAATCCTCCTTCATGTTGTTTATAGCACCTGGATCAAAAAAACCCAAAACCTTAGGATAATCCAAGTGAGAGTGTGATAAACAGTGAAGGAAGAGATGTGTTTTCTGCTTGTCTAGCAGAAAACTAGTCTTAGATAGAAAACTTTAATATCACAGGTTGAAGGACCTCTATGATGCAAGGAAGTGGGAAATTGAAAGTCTGAACTAGTAAAGCTGAGAATGTCAAATGGGAATCACAATGAAAAATATCTGTTGGATCTGCAAATTAAAATCCAGCCTCACAGGGTCTCAGAGGGAGGTACAACAGCAGACTGCTCACCAGAAGAGTGATTTTGGATAAAGCTAGGAATTCCTCAGTCAGGTGTCCCATGCATTGCAAGGAAAATCCAGGAGGCTGTTCCTTTCCCAGGCACACTCAGTACTGCACTGGCTGCTTCAGAGCAAGTCTGCTGTAAAGAGGAAAAAATCCAATTACAAAAGCAAATGAGCATTAGTTGTATGGCAAGGAAGAAGAGGGAGAACTGAAGGTGGATTGCTCTTACTGCAGATAAAACAGAACAAAGTGCCTTACAAAAAGTTGGTGAATCTGAGGTCTCATGGGAGAAGAAAAATGATGACAGATCATCTGCTATCTGGGGTGCAACTAGCACCATATCCATCTAAATCTGAAGTTATTTTAAATCATCTGCAACAGAAATGATTTGTGATGACATCAGACCATTAGGTCATTGTCCATTCATCGTGAGCTGGGGCTCACCCAAATTTCCATCCATAGACCGCCAGCCACTACAGTATAAATAACAAAATCTGTAATTCATCTTTGGCTCAGATGCAGTTCTTTCACTAATAAAACACTGAAATCAGTGACCTGGCACTGTCTTCCATGGACTGAACACAGGCAGACTGTGCACATTCATTTTTTTGCCCCCAGACTGAGCAGAAGTCAATAAATGAGCCTGTGCATTGAGATTTAGAGGGGTTTGATGGTACTTTTAATTTTATATCTCTGCTGAATTTGTAATTTCTTCACCTCAGCCCACGGATCATGCTTTGGATGTGGATTTATTGAAGTCAAGTTTTCACAGCTTTGAGCAAGATTCAGAATATAGTTTATGGATGCAAGCGAGGTCAGAATGAAGAACTGGGACTCAAGAGACACACCTGAAGGAAAGAACTTTCCTCCCATCTCTGAAGACTGATCATCTGTGGCTCTGAAAATCCTGTTCAGCAACTTGATCTCCTCAAAATGCCCCAATCTCATTCTATTTCTGTTCCCCAACCCCCAACTATTTTGTTGCATTTGGGAATAACTTTTTCCAGCCCTGTTACACTGCTTCCAGCTGTGCTGTACTTGAGGTGCAATGCCTTACCACCACCACACCTGCTGAAGCATGAGCTCAGCTACTGAGGCAGCACCCCTTTCCAAGGACTTGAGGTTTTAGAAATGACAAGAACAGATTTCCCAGTGGGAGCTGTCTGAAGGAGCAGTGATACATCTGCTACATTCATTGTGTGTGTGTTTGGATCTCCTTGATATGAAATTAACAGGGAACAGGAGCAGCAGGTGAAACTGTGAGGTCTGCAATGACTGAAGCCAAGAGGTGTGTTCCCTGGTACTGCCTCTTACTCCTCCGCTCCTGCTGGACCCCAGTGATGTGACAACCTTCCACCTCAGTTTGGTGACACTCCAGCTCCCAGTTCCTTAGCAGGCTCTTTTGTTCCAGGTTGCTGTGTCTCAGCAGGAGTACAAGCTGCCAGCAGTGCATAAATGCACATAGCCCAGAGCCTGAGGTGGAGACACATGGATTTAATGCCTTTTGTTCTCTTTTGTCAGAAAAACATAATTTACTTACTACTGCTATACACTGTTATAAGAAAGATGAGCTTGTTGGTACAAAAGTAATACTGCTTTAGCATACTGATAGCATTAAACCAGTGCAGCTTCCTCAGGATGGACAGAGCTGCTGGATTCAAGGTGTTTATAGCACTACATTCCCAGGGGAATGAGCTATAAACACGTAATAGGCCTTTGCAACCCCCTTGACAGCATCAGGTCACATTTCAGTTAGACAAATAAAAAAACCATCCAAAAGTTCACATCCAATCAAAATAATAATTAATGCTATGCAAGCGAGGCCTAAATTTCTGCCCATCATGACAGAGACAGATTAATCCAGAGGGTCCTCTCCAGAGGGTCTGGACTACCTTAGAAAATAGGTTCCTTGATGCATCTCAGTGGGCATTAACAGGCCACAGCCAGCAAAGACCATTGGCATTTAAGTATTTCACTGCTGAAGACACAACCATGGTGTTCCTCAAGCCTGAACAAATGATACCTGCTCATCTGTCTCCTTGCCACTATTGTCCATCTCCCCAGCTGGCTCATCATCCAGCTACATTGCAAGTCTTGTTCGCACAGGGCAGCTGTTGATAGGCAGGCAGCTTCAGCACGGGCAACAAGCACCACAAAAGCAGCTCTAATGCCTTCTTTGTCTCTTTCATGTCCAATCTCCAGAGCAGTGAGGTTAGCACACATGCACAGAATGAGCTTCTACTCCTCTGCCACACATTGAAATTGGGAAGTCTTGTTACATGTGTCTGACAATGTTCCCCAACATCCTTTTATGTCACTATCACCACAATCCACTGACAAATGCAGGAAGGAGGGTGGAGAAGCCCTTTCTTCTTTATCAAATCAGCACATTTAGAGCATTGAATCTTTGGGGTTAAAACATGCAAGATAGCTTGTTACCACCAAATCTGCCTGAACACCAGCATTTCATTCCACAGACTCTCACTACGATTACCATTACTCTCGGCATCCCTCATCCTTAAACAGAGTCAGCTAAAGAACAAAATATTTCAAAGTTCATTCAGTGTGAAGACTTTGAAGTTCTTCCTTGTAAAATGCTCTGTTAACTAACTGACAGTTCCTCTGTGCAGGAACCTTTCTGAAGCAAACTGAAGCAGTATTGTATCATCAGGGACTTTCTCCCCCCTTTTCAAACCCTAAACGTAGTTTGGGAATTCTTGTTGGTGGAAACACGTGCAGTCACTTTAGCTGACATTTTTCAGACAGGCAACTCATTGAGAGTCTACTCACTGCTGGGTATTTAGAGAGGGGAAGGTGAAATTAAATCCTGCTGACCATACAACTCAGCCCCAGCAAAGCAGGCACTGCCACGTCTTGGTGATAGGAGGCTTGTTAAAAAAATTTGGCCTAGCTCTCCTCAAACTACCACAGGAAATATCAGTCAGTTTTCACCTCGAAAACATGAAGTGTGAAAAACAAACTATCTGGGGAGAACCAAGCTCACACTACTTACTACTAAGGTCAGAGAAGCTGCCTTGAACTAACTAGACTTTGGCTTCAGTCCAGCACAGCAATTCCTACATCTCTATCCTTTCCCTCATGGATGAGACAGGGTATTTATTTTGTAGTGTCTAAGACACAGCACCCCATGGCTTTTGCAATTCCCTACAAGTTGATTGTATTTTTCAGGCTTTCCCCTTCATCTTTGTTCAGGTCACAAGTGAGAAAATCATGCTAGTTTTACTGGCATGTATTTCCCATCCTGATTCCAGCACAATTTGTTTCTTTGTACAGCAGGTCCATTTAACTTAATGGTGTGGTGGTGAAATCTCCCCAACAAACTCTCAGGAATTTTACAGAAAAATAAGGCTGGTGAGGTTACTGACTCCATTGTCTCCCCTGAGTGAAATTCTGAGATTTGAAAAAAATGAGCACATACTTAGGAAGAGAAAGTTTGTTTGGGTCTGGAGATCTGTTTTTGTAATTTTTCTCAAGGAAGCAGGGATTTTTTGAAAGCTCTTAAGTTGCATTAAAAAAAATCCTCATTTGGCTTCTGTGTGCTTTTTTGAAGCATTTGATTAGAAGTGCCAAGTGTAGTGTTAACACATAGTGTGAGGAGCGAAGGGGAGGGAACACGTGCCAAGGTCACCTCCTCAGCAGTAGCAATGGCAAGCTTCACAGCTGTGATATAAAACCTCCCTCTGATACAAGATACCACTCACAGCTACTTTTTAAGAGCTATAAAAATCCAGAGCAGGCACATATTAATTAAAGTAGTTCAGAGAGAAGCTCTGCGTGTCTGTCTTGGCAGCAGGTGACTGAAGGGCACATAGCACGTAGGGGAGCAGAATATCCATGGATGGAGTTAGCTAAAGAATTTTAGATTTTATCACCTCTGGGTTTGTCAGTGGGCTGCACAGATGGTCTGCAGCTGGGGAGCCAGTGTGCTGCTAAGAAAGCAAAGTGACCTGTGTCATGAAGCAGTGCATACTGTAAGGAAGCTTTTCTTCATGACTAGCACAGCTCTCCTTCATTGACATTTAAGTCCATAACCTCCAGTCCTAGCTAGACTAGAAAGCACACTACAAAAATCCTCCTCCTCTTCAGCACAGCATGTTTCTTATTTACCTCTTTGTCCCTCCATTCTTTGTTTTGTAAACAAGACAAACTCAATTCTTCTAGACTTTGCTCTGATGTCACCTGAAGAGCACAGGACTCACTTTCCAGAGCAGCAGGTTTTCAGCAAAAGAGGCAGTGATGAGGACAAGGACCCATTCAGGCTTTCCTCTGCTCCTTTCCCTTCAAGGCTAGGGCAAGGCAGGCTGAGAGACAACTGAGGTTAGTAGCCGAGGGCAAACCCACTAGCTATGGCCATTACTCTTACTTGTCCCTCACTGCAGCCCACCATGAGAAATAAGCTTTTGCTGTGAACTCACTGACAGGACACAGCTGGCAGTAAAATACATAAGGTTGGTGGCTAGCAGGAAGTCTTTCTGGTTTTAACTGATTATTCCAATTGAGTGAAATACAGATAATCCATCTTTTTTAGCTCTTACATTTACCTACTTGTATTTACCTCAGCTGCTAGCTTCTTTGTCCAAAAGTGCAGCAGGTCTTACACATTCCAGTATTTCACTATACATTGGAAACCTTGAAAGCAGTGGAGCATAACGGGGGGCATGGAGCTAATGGGGCCAGAGCCCAATGCCATTAAGAGTCCCAATGCCCATTTGCAAGGCAGGGAAAAAAGGGGTATTTGGGTATTCTTGAAGATCTAACATTCATCATCACCTATGGTGCACTTGAAGATACACTTGAAGGTAGTTTTCTCCCATGTAACCACTTTGACAAGAGACAGGCAGTCTAGTCTGATGTTTTCCAGGGCTCTGTAAGGATTTCTTAAGTTCCAGTTTTACTGCTTGGACCAACTCCTAGTGTGGAGACAATATCTGTAAAATGGAGCTGGTCCTTAAGACAGCAGCACAGTGCTTTGAGACATGCAGCTGAACATGTAGTCTTGCAACTCATGTATCACAGGAGAACCAGAGGGGGACAGAAGATAGTATAAAGCTTTTAAAACATATGGAAAACATTATCTGAATAACAAAAACATGACATAAAACTATACACACATACTTACAGCTCAGATTTGAACTCTCCATAGCCCTTGCTAGACAAGTAGGGATAATGATTTTTTTATTCATAGTGCATTGAAGGGAGTCCCACTCATATTTTCACACGCCCCAGCAGTCAGACAGTCTCTCTGCTTTTATTTACGGCTAGAAGTCCTGGACAGAGTCCTGGAACAGAGGAAAAAGGAAAAGCAACTGGCAGATCTCAGCTAATGCAAAGTACTGTCTGACATTTTTCAAAGAACAATCAATTGGAAAGGACTTGCTGTTAATCACTGTGAAACAGATACATTTCAGATCCCCACAGAGCATGATACAATGTGAAGCAGCTTCTTAGAGCAGCAGGGTTTTTTTGTGAAGGGAGTTTGGACAGGCAATTTTTCTCTTAAGCCTGCATTTCTGACAGCTGCCTAGTACCGTGTTCCCAGGCTTGTCATATTCGTGCCGAGATATATAAATGCCTTTTCCTTTTTTCCTTCTTAACCACTGTACAGTCTTTCACTTTTTTAAGCAAAGAAAGATAGAAGCCATATTTTCTATAATCTGTAGCTGAAGCTTTTCCTATACAAGGAAATGGCTTCTTGTTATCCGAAGATGACATCTCTATTTTACAGTAAAAGCCTCCATCCTCTTTTTTTCTGTTCTCTTTACTCCTCTTCCCCCCACCCCCATCTCAAAGCTGAATTTATCCAATAGCTTGTAAAGAAAAGTAATAAAATAAAGATGGTTTTGCTTTGTTTCCTGGCTACCAACACCACTGAGACACCAGGTAGCATCACACTGGCTAATTCATGACAAAAACAAGTTCCATTACAGTTAAATGGCAAGAGAGGATGCAGCACTAACCTTGGCACAGAAAATACTTGCCAGAGCTGCCTGCTCTTCATGGTAGAATTCACAGCGATAGAGGAATATGTTTTGAATATGAGAAATTATGTTCCTTGCATGTTTATCAGGCTTATGGGGTTGTTTTATTACTTCTACTAAGCTTAACCACGTTGGCTCACGTGCATTACGTTCTTTACCTGTAAAAGTATTTAACAAAACCCCCTTGATGCAGGGCTAATACAAGAGGGCTCACTGTGGCTCCCTTAATAACTTCCAGAGAAAGCTGGACATATCTTCTTTGCACTTAGCTCAAACTACCTCTGCCTTTCTGCAGAACAATGTACCCCTCAGGGTGAGGAAAAGGCCTTTTACCAATAACATGGTACTAAGTAGAAGAGAGAGAAAGGACTTTATAATGGCCCCTACTCCCAAAGAACACCAAAAGGGATGGCAGCCTGTGGGAACGAACAAGGTCTAGACTGCTGTGGAGGCCCAAGAGAAGGAAGGCAGTGATGAGAACTGACTTGCTCGTTCAGACTAGAGGTGCCTCCAAATCGTACGGCGGATAGGCAGGTGACTCCTTGTTACAGAGGCTCCCTTTGCATATGAAAAGACCCAGTTCCTCAAAGACATTTAGGCACAGGCCAAGGCAATGAAGTACTTCTCAAGGCAACCACGTTGCCTTCATGGAAGAACTCCCACCAAAACCATAGTACAGATAGTGCAGAGTCCAGATACTCCCTAAGGAGCCACAGCAATAGAAACGCAGCAGGAAGAGAGCCTGCCATTACTGAATACCAAACAGAGAAAAATGCAAGCCCACGGGGATATGCTGTCTTCAGTCCTGTCAGTCACAGATGTGACAGCCAGGACCTTTAGAGACTGTCAAAGGAGGAAAACCAAGGCACTCCAAATGCCAAGACTGTCAGCAGCATAATTAACATGTCATGTATGGTCTGCTCAAAAGTGCAGCACTTACTGCACCTCCAACAGACAATCGGCTGCTCAGCTGGTAAATCCTGCACCTTGCAATAATGTCTAAGTTACTGAAAAATCAAGGAAAAACACAAACTGTAGCCTTTGGAAAGACAGAAATCAGTTTGTAACCCATGGAGGAAGGCAACCTAGCCTACCACATTGCTTCTCCTACTCCAGAGGCATGTCTCTGGAAATTTGTATCCAGTTGTATTTTTATAGAAGAACATCTGTTTCACATGGGCAAAATACATCAAACAAAAAGGATAGAGGCAAGTTCTGCAGGGAATTTATAAATCAAAACAGGTTTGGGGATCTCAGCAGATGAGGTGTGCTCCCCACTAACCTGCAAGGACCAGTTTGAGGCAGGTGGCACCAAGCACCAGGTAAAAGGGAAACTTTCTCTCCCCCATCTGTGGCAGCATACTTTGGACAAAATTACAAATGTGAAGTGGCAAGCAAGAGAAAGAAAAATCCCATGTTGTGAAAGCCAGCCCATTCAGAGAGCATTGCCAATTCTCCCCCTGCACAGACAAAATGGATGTGTGTGGTTAAGTGCAGGACTGTCCCAGTTAAGGTAAAATATTTGGGGCAACTTAGATGAATGCTCAGGGTGAGAAAAATCTAAGGTTTCATTTGAATAAATGGAGATCTGTAGCCATGACTGACCAAAATGTCCAGACCAAGGACAGCACCTGAATCCACTATTCAAACGTACTTGAGCAAGCTCACTGTCACATTGCTTACAAGTACAGTATTGCTGCCAGCATGGGCTCTTCCACAGCTGATCTCTGACACACAAATCAGGGAAGGCACTGGAAAAGGAAACTCGGAAGATGAGGTCCAGGTGTTATTGTAAGGAACAATGGATCCATAAGGACTGGGTAAGAGACAGGAGAGAAAAAGCAAGCATGAAAGAAAGCAACAAAAGAGCTTTGAAAGTGCTAAGTCTGGTATAAGAGTAAATTTTTATCGAATATAACAATTAGCAACGGAGACATACAAGGAAGTTTTATCTATAGACTAGTAGAAAATTTAAAATCATAATAAAATAAAGCCAATCTATTTCTGCATAATAAATATATTGCTTCCCCTCTTCTTTCAGACTGAATTAAAATTACACAAGTTAAGGATATCTTACAAACAACAATGAATTTTAGTTTATAAAATATTTGTGAAGGAAGTTGTCCTAGCTAGTTTCTATTTCTGAACAAATGATTTGGAAAAAACCTTCTTCAGTGATTCCACTAGCTCCTTAAATATAGAGGACCTGCAGTCCAGTTTGTCTCAACATTACTTTCTTGTCTCACAAACAGCAAAGACCTGACCCTGTGGTCAACCAATCGGTTCCATTAAAGAGACCGATTTTATCAGGAGTTCCTACATCAGAACAAAGGGAGAAAAACAAAGCAGAAGAAAGAGGTGAAATGGACACCTTGTACTCCTGATGACAAAAAAGGAGCTTCTGAGTCACACAGAAAGCTCTCAACACCCTGATCAGATGGAGACAGGACATCTGAACACATGCTCAAAATGCTTTGGAGAGAAATAGTTACATCCAAACTGCTGCTGTAGCCAGGAAGGTCTTGCTGGGATTATAATCAACTGTGTGAATGAGCACAGTCATACCACATTTGGCTAGATGACTTTTTGTTAAGACTTGCCAGTGGTACAGGAAAAAAAAATTGCCCTTATAATGAAATAGATCTCATTTGCAGCTCTGTGATAAGTAGTATTTATCATGAATCTTTGATTCCTCGTGCTGCTATTGCAGCTCCTCTGGGATGGCATTAATGTACCATTTCTCTCCATGGCTCCTACTTATCGCAGTCTCTGCCACAAATAGGGTTTTCACCCCTGGCCTGTGACATTTCTTGAATCATCTGATAAGGGACAGTTTCAGCCACAATCCCAGCAGGTCCAAGATTCTGCCCAAATGTTATAATAAAACATGGGTCAACTGCACTATACAAGGTAGCGTGAAGATAAGGGTTTTACTGAAACTTCTTTACAGAGGGGTATAAAAGTTGAGCATAGCTTCATCATTCAGTAGAAGCACACTCATCTCATGCAATCAAAATAACCAAAAGTGATTTTTTACAGAAAGGAGTATGCATTTTAAAAAGTTATCTTTAACTAAGGTCTAGCACCAGACAAAAATGTGAATATTTAAGGAAATTAAACAGCAGCACATTTTAAAAAACAACAATAATAATTAACACACACTAGCTTATATTTTCAAAGCATTTTACAAAAACATGAATTAATTAAGGCTCACAACACCCTTGTGAGATAGTTAAGTACTATTAGTCCCATTTTAGAGACAGAGAAACAGGCATGGAAAAAGTATAACCTGCTCACCACCACACATGTCAAATCCAGGTACAGAACATCAGATTTTCCATTTTTTGCCATGTGTAGTCTGAACTCTTAAAAGCTTCTGGTCTTTATTGCTTCCTTTCATCCCTTTTAAGATGCCTGTCCTTATTTCAGCCTGGTATGAAAAGGTACTCACGAAGAGCTATTAATGGAATCACAGAAGGGTTTGGGTTGGAAGGGACTCTAAAGAAAATCCAGTTCCAACATCCCCACCATGGACTGGGATACCTTCCACTAGACCAGGTTGCTCAGAGCTGCATCAAACCTAGCTTTGAACACTTCCAAGGATGAGGCATCCGCAGCTTCCCTGGCAAGCAGCTCCAGTGCCTCACCACCCTCACAGTAAAGAATTCCTTCCCAATGTCTAATCTAAACCTAGCCTCTTTCAGTTTAAAGCCACTAACACCTGTTCTATCACTACATGCTCTTGTAAAAAGTCATAGGAGAAGTGCTCCAGCCTTCTGATCATCTTTGTAGCTCTTCTCTGGACTTGCTCTGTTTGTGGTCCCAGAGCTGGATGCAGTACTCCAGGTGGTCTCACGAGAGCAGAATACAGGGGGACAATCACCTCCCTTGACCTCCTGGTCATGCCTCTTTTGATGCAGCCCATGATGCAGTCTGCCTTCTGAAAAAGTTATCAACACATTCCAGGAACCTCCTGAACTGCTTATGCCCTGCTGTGTTGCCTCTCCAACAGATCTGGAGTGGCTGAAGTCCCCCATGAAGACCAAGCCTTGTAAACACAAGGCTCTTATCTACAGAGGGCTTAATCCACCCACTCTTCCTGGTAGGGCAACCTGTACCAGATCCTGACTGTCACCTGTCCCTGCCCTCTCTTTAATCCTGACCCATAAGTTCTTGGATGACTTCTCCTCCATCCCTAGGCTGAGCTCCATGCACTCCAGATGGAGCTCTGTGCACTGCAGCCAGTCACTGACATAGAAGGTCCTCCTTGCCACCAGTGCCTGTTCTTCCTGAAGAGCCTGCATCCTCCATTCCAACACTCCAGTCACAGGAGTTATGCTATCCTGTCTCTGTAACAGCCCTGCACGCGTGAGCACACTATTCACGACAAACAAGTAGAACTGGGAAAACCATTTTTTATAAACTCTGTTACTGGAAGCTGTTTTAACAAAAGACTTAACATGGGTATTTCCATACTGCCAGAGTGTCATTTCTCATCAGGCACTAGCCACCAGAAAACTTGCTGAGGCCTATCTGCAATGCTGGCACAGCTCAGCATCTGCAGAAAAAGCAAGGTTTCTTTGCTTCTTCCAAACAAGGAATCTCTCTCTGGCAGGGGGTCTTCTCTAGGAAGAACTCATATGAGCACAACCGTACTGAAAATAAAGACTTCTATCAAGAAGACTCTCAAGGTAAAGCAAAGGGCACAAATGTATGTCAGAAAATCTGGAAATGTTCATCTATTGTGCTTTTTGGCCTCTCTCTGGACTCACTCTATTACAAGAGATGGTCTGGAGGCATCAGACATCCTGGGGGCTAGAAAATGATTCTTCATAGTCACTTTGAGAAGACAAATTCACTTATCATATCACTCTTGCACTGAACTAGTAAGTGACAGACCAGGATTAAACTTCCAAACCACCTGAAACTTCAAATCAATGGATTAAACTCTATACTGTCAAATTTAACTCTTTAACAGTCAAATCTGGCAGATCTGCTGCTTTTTGCAAACCCAGGCCTCAGGTGTTAGTGAAGACATAGAAATAAAAATAGTCCTTCCATCTTCAGTTACATTATGTCCATTAGACACTCTCCAGAGTCCAGGAAATTAGTTTCATGACAGCTTGATCTGAAGATCCTCCCCATACTTTTGGATCAGCTTCATGTGGTTATGGTCCACTGACCACTGCTCTGGGAGGTGTTTGGGCTTCATGCTGTCCAAGAAATGCTGCCGCCAGCGTCTTTCCAGCTGCATAAGGGAGCGCAGGCCTCCTTTAGCACAGCACTGCACCACCTTCAGTCCATGTGGCACGTAGCTCTCATTGCAGATCCTGCCAGGACACAAGCACAATTTACTTTCACACAAGCCCGCTGTCAGACTCCAGATCTGTCTCCAATGAACAGCAAGACATTGAAGATACTTTCAGCTGCAGAGTTTAATTACAGACAAAGGGTAAGCTAACCAAGAGGAAGAGTTTTAAGCTTTGCTTCAATGCCAGACTGCTTTCTGGAACACAGTTACACCGTAAAGCTGGTTTCTTTGAACCAAGAAAGTGTTCCTTTAAAGCAACGCTAAACAAAGCTCTTAAGGTCCAATACAAGCTCCTCAGGAGACTGCAAATTTCTCAAGGCAAGAACTATATGACCCTCCAGAGCACTGAGCCTGTCACTGAATTCCCTGCCTGGATAGGCTCTGACTTACAACACTGACACTTTACAAACAACAGTGAGCATAACAAGGAGAAAATACTCATTTCATGCAGAGACTAGACACTTGTTAAGAAAAGATATTTGGGGAGGCTTTGAAAAAGTGAAGATGAGGAGACTTCCAATATGACTGTCCTTCAGACTCTTTTCCTGATCTGTCCTTCAAAAGAAGTATAAAATGCTGGGAGGGAAGATGGAGAGCAAGAACAGAAGACTGGTGAGGAGGAAGGGAAAGAGGGAAAGAAACAAGAGCTGCAGTTCAGAGACCAGTAGTGGGTTGAGAGGAGACAGATATAAACAAAAACAAAACCAGTAAGAAATGCAATATAAATGACTATAAATCTTACATCCAGCCTACATGGGCTTGCTATACCTGGTTTCCAGACCAGCTGCTGCCTGGAGCATCTCTGGAGTGACTGTCTCTGTGTTATAAAAGTCCTTGATGCTTTGCAGAAGCTCTGCCCTTCGGGGGTCAGGCAGGCTGTCTGCATTCAGCAGGGCGCGAGCCCCTGAGCGCACTTGCCTGCGCAAAGGGTCCTCCAGGAGACGCACGCCTTCCTCGGAGCCGATGGGGGCCCCAAACTCCTCAGCCAGCTGCTGCTTGAGGTGGTTGTCATAGTAATTGGAGATGGCATGGCAGGATGTGCAGAGTAGGAGCACGTCATGCGAGTTGTGGTCCTTCATCTGGATGGGGAAGTGTCTTCGGTATTCGTGAGGAACAACATTCTTCCTAGAGAAGACAAAACAGACAGCTCATTGCATTTGTCTGGAGCTGCTGCTCCCCAGTTCCTCCTCTTCTTGCCCCAGAAAGGGTCAATTAAAACTAAAAGTCCAGGTAAACAAAGATTACCAGGACTCATAGTACAGAAAGTGATTCTTTTTATTCTTTTCATTTGTAGTTCTCTCTACAAATATTCTGCATTTCTCTTGTTTCCTTTCCAAAAATTCATCACATTCAGTTAAAGATTCATACTGTTAAAAAAAAAAAAATCAAGTAATGCACTATGAGAAGTATACTTCTCAAGTAATCAGTAGCAGACAAAAAGACAAAAATCTTGTTCTTTTTGACCTCATGAGCTTTAGGCTCATCCAAACCATTCAAAAATATAAGGACTAAGTAGTGGAAGAAATAGTACAGCTATTTTCAAAAGGGGATGCCACCCACCCCGTGTGTGTCAGCACACTGCTGCCCCCGGCATTCAAACTACAGCACATACATGTTCCATATGCTTTTCTCTCTCCTAGGGTCAATATCTCTTCCCTCTGTAAGAGGAAAGGTTGGTCTCTTCAGTGTCTCACACAGCCATACAACTGCAGAGCATTCATACAACTGCAGAGCATTCAGTGTCCCATCCAGAACATGAACAAGCAAAATGGTTCAGGCCCTAACCAAGCTTCCGGATGACAAACTAGATGCAGAGCTCAGTCCTGTTTTAGAAGATGCATTTTTCTCCAATCCACTAAACAACTCACCGAATATAGGATTCTCGCTTGCCACATACAACACAGAGGTTTTCTTTGACTGTCAGATAATAATCAACTTGAGACTCGGGACGTCCTGAAGGCTCAAACCGCAGCTTCACAACAAATGGGTCTGTGCTAACTAGCTCTAAAAGGATAAAGGCAGAGAAAATATTCAAGACAAAGTTGTATTGGAAAGCTAAAATAACCATGCTACAATGTAAGAGTCATCCTAGTGAATCCCGCAGTACAACAAATCCCCAACAGTATTTCCAAAAAGAAAGGATACAAAAAAATTCAGGCTCCATTATGAAGAAGAGAGAGAAGAGAGAGGAGAGAGAACAGAGAAAGCTGTATTTCAAATACCAACAGGAAAACTGGTATGCCTACCTCCAATCCCCTTGTCCAGATACCACTGAGCCTTCTTGCGATCGCAAGTGCACAGGGGCTGTCCATCTGGTGCATGCAGGAAGCAGTTGTCATACAGTGGAGATTTGCTATGAAATAATGGCATTATTATAGCAACTATAATAGCATGCAAAAAACTCCAGAGCTCTCTATAGCCCTGTGTGCCACTATGCAGTTCAAGTGGCCTCCTCCAAATCACAGGAGTACCCCTAAACACACACTTGAGGCTACTGAGACTCCACAGGCTGCTGCTACGGGAAGCAGTACATCTGAAAACTTATCCAGGGTTCAGTAATTGACTCTATGGCATCTTTGCTCTCCTGCTGCCAACAGAATTGTAGCTCTGAATCCCAATTTTCAAGAGATGCCATCAATGATGATAGCCTTTAAAAAAAATTGCATTAGAAAACAAAAGAGAATTAAAGTCACAAAGGATGATGAGCTAAGAGTAAGCTCAAAGAGAGCATCAACTCACAGGCAAGGCAGTTTCAAGGATCGGCTGCCTAAGCCTGGATTTCAATGTTTTATTATGAAAATTTTTCTAAAACTTAGTGTGAATAGCAATTATTTCATTCACCCAAGAGAAATGATCCAAAAAGGCTCTTGCAGCACTGAGAACTCAAACACATGAGTTCAGAAGAGTAACAAAGGTGAGCTGATGCCCTCAAACACAGGCCCCAAACTTTGGCAGTGACAAGAATTCCAGTTTGTGGCAGTGTGTGGAAGGGCTTTATTTTGCAGAAAACATTTCTTTACTCTGCCAACCTCCTTCAAACAAAATTGGAGAGTGAAGCAGGCTGGGCTCAGACTCAGACTGGGAGGAACAGGCCAGATATGTCACAATACGCTGCAAAAAAGTTTCCTTTCTTCTCTACAGTGAGATTGTACAATTTAGTACTCAGCAGACCTCTACTAGCTAAAAAGGTTGATTCACAGGCTATGTAAGCTGACAAAATTATTTCTTCTGAGATCTATGAGGGGAAAAAACTCAACAAAAGATACAAGAGGTCTCCTTCCACTGAGCATCAACAGTCCAACTCAGTCACCATTACAATTTCAGTACTTCCCATTTCTAAATTAATAAACATTAAAACTAAACAGACTTAAACAGAAAAGAAGAGTGAAAAAGGACTTTTGAACCACGTCCAGTGTTATTACAGACCAGAGCCACACTGCTGTAAATAATGTAAAAAACAATGAGTCTACAGATCTCTCATGAAGGCAAGCACAGTGAAAAACAAAAAATAAATAGACAAATATGGGGAGATCTCAGTTTATCTTGGAATGTAATTTTGTTTAAATTTTAATCCTCCCATGGGATGCAGTCCTCTTGTTTTATATTACACAGCCTCCATATAAAAAAAAGAGGGACTTGCTCTGTAAAACACAATACTGTTAATGACTGCTAATGAAATCAATACTACTACTACACTAAAATTTCTCCATTGCCAATCCAATAAACTTAAATAGAAGAAGACAAATACAAAAATGTCTGACTTCCTTTTCCATATAATTTTAGTTATGTTCAGTGATAAATTTTATTAGATTGTATCCCAACAAAACCAAACATACCAATACCCCGCATTTTCCACTGCATTGAGCTTAAAGCAACTTTTTCAACTTGTTTTTAACTTAAAAATTAAAAATTGAACTCTCACTTGCAAAAGCCCATAAGAATTTAGGATTAGCTCAAAAAAATCACCTGCAAGGATGGTGATCTTGAATCCAGCAGCATCTGCCTCTGCAAGGCCAAAGCAGGACTGTTCTCTCCTCTCAGCCCCCAGCCAACACAGCGCACTGCTTTGCTGCTACCACAGACTGTTCCCTCCTGCGCCCTCTGGCACCTCATATAACATGTCTTACCCCTGTTAACCTTAGCTTTCAGGCCTGCCGTCTCTGTGCTCACACTGACATGGGATAGCAAAGGACAAACAACAGTCCATGAGGCAGATCCTGATGAAAGGACAAGCTCTGTGCCACCTTTTCCCTGGAGGAGACAGGACGCAGCTGTTTGAGCAGCAGAATCACATAGAATATGCTGAGTAGGAAGGGACCCACCAGGATCACTGAGTCCAACTCCTGGCCCTGCTCAGGACACCTTGGACACCCAAGAATGGCACCTGGACAGCCAACTGCCTCCTGCTGGAACTCTGCTCTCTGGCTAATGCTTCCACAGGGGAAGAAAGAAAGGGCAAAACGTGAATACAACACCTCAACTTGCTCATGATCTAAGTAGAAATCTAAGTGCTGCCCCTGTTTTCAATACCACCTAAAGGAAAATGAGGAAAACAGAAACAGGATCTGACCCCCATGACTGTTAGGTCCTGTGTTCCCTTTCCTAGCTCATATGATCTACTTTGTTTAATGACTAGAGCATGAGAGAACACTCAAAGTTTTCCATATGCAATGCAAAGAATAACATGTGCTCATATACTCACCGTGCAGAATATCCCACACCCAGAGGCTTTCGCTTCTGCCTCCGTGGATCTCTCATTTGCTGATTGCCAGAGGGCTGGCCATTCACCCAAGATTTCCGATTTTTTGTTTTTTGAGGGGAACGTCCCTCTCCACTCTTCTCCTCTCCTGTGCTGACACTCTTCCTTCCTCTAAATGGGATATCCACCAAGCCCTGGCATTTTCCCCGTGCTTTTTCCCAAGCAGTGACAGAGTTTTCACCTTCAGATGTAGCAGGGAGGCTGGTAAATCCCAGCAAATGGAAGAACAGAGCCACTGAGACCTGGGCATCCCTAGCAGCATAGAGAACCTGCAGAAAAGCACAGAAATCGAGACTTGACAAAGAGCAAATACTCCCAAACATTATCAGTCTTTAGCATTTGGTACAGTAAAGCCAGAAGCTGGATTCATTTCCTTTTGAAATTCACACGAAGTTTTGCCAGTTGAGTGGCACTTTCATAACGTCACCACACCCCACTACCCTGGGGTAGTGCCCCCAGGAACCGCAAGGGACTGCAAATATATTTAGGCTAGACATCCTCCTACCCCACCAATCCCTCCCTCACAAAAAGTTCCCTTTTGGCATACTGGCTACGAGTACTCAGCACGGTTCTTTGTCCTGTCACTCCCTCTACCGGTCACTGCTACCGCAGGCGCCTGAAGCTTGATTAAAGACAATGGGAAATCGGGGAAAACACAACGCTCTGAAGAAGGTGAACAAGATTTCCAGTGTCTCTTCAATATTGCACCGACTGCTACAGACTGAAGAAAATACTAAAAAGGTGAGGTTTTGGAAGCATTTCCTCAAAGGATCTTGCCTCATATCTTTCAGGACTACAGGAAAACAAGGGTCAAGGATCCATGGAGAATAGCAGAAAATTATCTTAATGGAAAAGGAGGGAAATGAAGACAGTGAGCCTGAAATTAACCTTAGGCCACGTCAAACATAACGTTTTGAGGTATAATTTGAATAGGCTCAGAACTCCCTGTTGTTAAGCCTCTTTTTCTACTAAGAAGGCTACTTTTCCTCACAAAACAGTAAACTGGAGGACACACACCTGATCTTGTGTCAGTTCTTCTGCCTCCCAGTTGCTGCAACGCACATGAGGAGACTTGTCAAGCGAGAAGTTCAGGACTTTTTCAGCTAAAGACTTAAGGCTAAGGCAGTTGTGAAGTAGATCCTTCCTTCAGTTCAACAAAGAAAGTGAAACAAACATATTAATGAAACTATACACTCATGCAAATTCAGTTGCCCTCATATAGCCTGAACCTGTGAGAACACAATACACATGATGCATGACTCAAACAGCACACAACTGTCAGCTTTATAGGCCCTCTCCCTCCCCTCTACTAAAACGTCCTTTCTAGATTTAGCAATTATCCTGTGTCTGCAATATGCAAAGCAAGCAAGGCTGGGAGTTAGTAACATTTAAGACTGAAGTGTTTGGCTCTCAACTATTCACTTCTGAACTAAAGAGGTCCATCATACAGTGACGAACCACCTGTCCAAGGGATTCATGAAAAGCCCAAGAACCAGGAATGACTTGGAAGAACCTTGGCCACAAGAAGTTCATCCTCAGTGCTCAAAAGGCACCAAGAGGTCAGCAAACCCATGGCCCAGATCACTAACACCACACTCTGGCATACACGTAACTTTATGTGAAGAATATTTGCAAGTAAAGCACTATTTTTAGGAAGAGTGATGGATAAGAAAACAGCATCGTAACTGTAACCTTTCCATAGAAGCACTGTTATTAAAAGAGAAAATTGGAACTGGCTTATTTAGTAATTTTTCAAGAAATTTTGAAATTCAACAGTCCACTTACATGCCCTGGGCACATTTAACTCATACTTCTAGGCAGTGTATTCTAATATCTGCTGACAGTGTTCACTCTCACTGCATTACATCATTGTGCCTGGACTTCTTAAAAGCTTGAGCACAATACACAGAAAAGTCCACAAAGGTATTAGGTCTGTCAGAAGACTAACAGACACAATTAGCAAATGAAATTCTCGTGAAGATTTCATTTCCATTAAGGCCACAGAATAGAAGCATGACATGTTCTTGGGTTGCAGATATCAATTCCCATTCCCAAAAGCCACCCTAAGAATTCCAGACATACCAGCCTGATATCATTCAGCTTATGCAAATCACCTAAGAAATATTTCCACCTCACATGCTGCCTCAAACAGAGCTACCTCTGTCTTCGGGCACTTACCGCTGTCTCATGGCTAAGTACCGCAGATCCATGCTCCCTTTGACCGGAAGACCATAATCATGAAGTAATTTACAAGCATCTTCCCAGCATCCTACCCCAACTTTCAACACAGCACTATCTGCCATGATGTCCAACAAGGTCTTTGGAAGAGTCTGGCCACTAGCAACAAGCCTGGGCAACCGAACAAGAATGCAGAGGCCACTGGAAGAAGTCATCTGTAGCAGGGATACAGGATTTGCTTTTCCCTCCACAGATACCTGTAATGAAGTAAAAAATTAGAGTCCGGGTTACAGTATTATTAGTAATACTGGAGCTGAAGCAAATTGCAAAAAAGGCTACTGAAGGCAGGAAATACTTATCAGTTTATTCAGCCAAGTATTGTTACATGTCTCTTAAAAATTTACTGCAAGTTATGTGGTCTTTTTCACAGTATTAATGTCCCCAGGCTACTCCTTGCCACATTCCCACAAGCGAATCTTTCCCCCTTTCACCTTTCCCCTTCATAGCTGAGCTGGTAGAAGAAATCAGAAACATTTTTTTAATCCACATCAGCACAAAGTTACCTGCTATATAAATGTTTATGGCAAATACATTGTTTAGCTGTGGCTTATACTAATGACTGTGGGGTGAATAAATTTCCAGTCAAAACAATGGCAAAGACAGGCTTTATAAATTACTTTATGCCTGTTTCGAGATGTCACACCTGCAAATGTACAAGCAGAAGTTTGTTTTCTGGTTGTCCCAGGGAGTTTTATCTTCATATCAGCATTATCCTCCTTTTTGATATTGTTTCTTGAATATGTAGCGGGATTTAAAATAGTGTAAACTCAAGCTACTTCTAGTAAATCACCTTTAAAGAGATATTACACAAAACACATAATGCTATATTTAGCCATGTGACTGTTACTATATTTAGTAAAGTCGATTTATCACAAGAACTCAGTATATAAATACATCTGTTGAATTTAAAACTTAGCACACTTAAATGTAAGAGCAGTCAAAATTAGCAGCTACTTCACTGCTGCCATGACAGACAATCACAGTTTCAATAGTCAGTCCTGTGGTACCTGTTTCAGCAAAGGAATTACTCCACCTTCAATGATCTCCCCATGCAATTTGCAATCTAAAGGAAGGGAGAGGCGCCTCTTGATCACTCACCCACTCACAATCAATTCCAAGAACCGGCCACTTCTCCAGCTCCTTCTTCAGCAATGGTTCAACATGATCCCACTGCTCCTGCTCTGAAACTATCACTATGTCTGCACCAAGGATCCTCTCTATCCAGGAAAAGGGGGGAGATCTGAGGAAGGAAAGCACCTTCTTATCCTCTGCCTTAATGAGTTTCTCATCTTCTGACTTTACTGCTGCTTCCTCTTGCTGACTCCTACAGCATGTTTTTCCTTTCCGACGCTGGGTTGCTTTCCATAAAACCAGGCCCCCCAATGCAACACCCAGCAGGGCTACCAAAGTAATTGTCACTGCTGTTTGCTTGGCCATTTTTTACTGCCCTTTCTCTTCCTTCACCTCACTCTCTCAAAACAGCATTGTGGGATTTCATCACGGCCTGCAGAGAAAAATGAGAGAGGTAGAAATTAAAGACAAAGTAATGAAATGTATTTGGAAACATTAAACACATACAATGGTATCATAACAAGGTTCTAGCCACAACTTATGATCCTGTTAGAAAAAAAGGTCTGGGTCCCGCTTTGATAGACTGGGGGCCTGAGGGTAGACTGCTGCAGTGATGGATTGGGCAGGAAGAGGAGACTGAATGCTGTTGTTGATGACTCAAGTAAAAACCTTTAGGAGAATCAGTTAAATTAAACTGGTGCAACTGGACGCTTCCACAAACTCTGCTACTCCAAATATAAACTAGTCACTGTTATTATCAACATCTTTTTAGTTCAGTTTGGAACTAGATCAACCTAAACAAGGCCAAAATGAAATTGCTGCAGAATAAGCATGTCCATTCATGCATTAGTAAATAACAGGCATTTGTCCATTATATTCACATTCATACTAGGGTCAAATGGCTCTTCAGGCATTGAAAAGCCCTAAAGCAGCAGCATCTATTTGTAACACAGCTGTCCCTGTATCATACAGAAGCTTAGTACCCCTTCAATAAATTGAAATCAACCCTGCCCCAGCATCCCTACCTCCCCAACCCACCACATTGTTTCAAAAGGGCTGTCTTTGCGCACTCTTCCCCGCAAGCAGAAGTTCGGGTGTCGATGCTACTCCAGCCCTGCGCAGCCGCTCCCAGCACCCCGAGCACGGCCCGGGCACCTGCCTGAGCGCCCCCGAAGCAACAGGTCGTTCACTGCCACCCCGTAAAGTGAGCGCGAACACCGGCTGCAAGGAAGCCGCCCGCAGCGATGGGCTCTCTCTCGGTCCAACAGCCCCCAGCCCTCTGGGAACCGGGGGGTGCCTGCGATCCTTGTGCGCATCCCCCGCCGGGGCAGAAGCCCCGATAAGCCACCCCGGCCCCGGCTCAGCCCTGGCGGCAGTGGCGCGCCAAGGCCCGGGGGCGGGCCCAGGACCCCAGCGGAGCGCTTCTCCGGGCCGCCGCCAGGCCCGGCGGGATGGGGGCAGGCGGGGGTGCCCACGACTGCCCTCGGCAGCAGGGCGAAGGCGCTGCCCGCTTTAGGCTCAGTCGCGGTTATTTACCCCGGGAAAAGGCCCGGACGCCGGGAGCGAGCATGCGGGAGGCCGCGGGCGCACCGGACCGCACGCTCACTGGCGCACCTGCAGCCGCGGCCGCCGTCTCTCCGGGATGCGCGCAGCAGCTTCTCCCCCGCGCCCGGCCCCGCCGCCCGCCCGCGGACCCGCCGGGCGACCACCGACCCGCCCGCTGCCTGCGTCCCGCGGAACTGCCGCGTCCGGCCGCAGGAACCCCCCGCGGGGCAGTCGCCACACACACCGGGAGCCTTAGAGCGGCGGACGCTTCCTCTGTGCCGGCGGTGCGAGTGGGCGGTGGGCGCCGCCATGTTGTACGGAAGGTGGTGGCGGGGCGGCTGTGTCGTTGGGCAGGCGTCAGCATGCCTTCAGCCAGGGCAAAATACTGGCAAAAACACTGAAAAGCCAGCTCTTTTTACAGGAGATTTTTGCAGTGAAAAGTGCGGTTCGTTGTCTGCGACTAGAGAGGGCTTGAGGAGCGAGCCGAAGGGGCTGTGAAGCGGGTGTGAGGCCACCCAGACGCAGAGCACCAGGGAGCCCCTGGGGCAGGAGGGACCAGAGCGAATGGGAAGTAAAGAACAAAGGCAGCCAGGAAAATAAGTAGCAAATCGCAGCCACCTCCAAAGTGGCAAACTGGAAGAAAACAAAGAGGGGGGGAAATAAAATAGAGAGTATGAAGAAATTAACAGATGAGTAATTGTAACAAGTAATTGTTCCCCTCATGTGTGCGGAGAAATACGAACGTGAGAAGTGTGACACCACAAAACCTGGACAGTGAGTACACAGGCAGCTGCTGTGTTCAGGATTACGATCGTCAAGGCTTGAGGCCATCACTGTCAAAGAGCAAACAAGTGTGCAGCCCAATTTCCGTTGCACATGAGAGGATCTGAGCACCCAGTTTCTTCAAATCCCCTTGCAATTCCCAGTATCTCACAGTTTTTGTGCTGTTAGAATTCCAGCTAGCTGCATCTGTTTGAAGTAGAGACTGAATCCACGTGAAATGCTGTGTTAAATCAATTTAACAATTTGACAGCATCAAATTTTGTTTTAACTTTGCCCATCAGTGTAGGAGGAACTCCCTAGCAGAGACGTGGTATTTAGCAGACACATTGTCCAAAGAGTGCAACAAAGCGGCTAATGGCTGGCATTGGGGAAAATCTTCTATAGAAGCAGCATTTTTTCTGTCTGTAGCTCATCTTTATTTTCCCCCTTCTTTTTTTCTTAACTCAGGAATGAGGTACAGACAGATTGATAGCTCACGAGGAACACGAGTGATTTTCAGAACACTTTTCTGAGCAAATAATGCCCTCTCCTTACCAGAAATGAGATGACAGGGCCATTAAAAGTTAAGCAGCTACTTGTTCTAAGGAACTGATCTATGCCAGCATGGTGTGACCACATCAGGTCTCACTGGTGGTGGCGTAGCATCAGAGAAGTTTGTTTTCCAGTGACTTGCATCTGTATTTTGAATGTACTAATGATTTATACCTCAGAGTTACAGATTCTGTATCACAAGTGTTTCTGCAAAGCCTCTCAGTCTTGCTCTACAGTGAAGAGATTTTCATATTATTTCACTGGTAGTGGCAAATCATTGCAATCTCACTGCAGTAACGCATACATCTTGTCTCTGATTTATTCTCCTCTGCAAGGAAGGTCTGCATCTCCCTTTCAGTCACAACCTCGCCACAGCTTCTCCATCTGTCCTCTATGCTCCAGTGCACCAGACACACCTGACCAGCTGAATTGCAGGTCACCAAGCAGGAGCCAGCACCACTGAAGTTTCTCACATGGCTTGTGCTCAGAAGAAAAGTGCATCATGTGCATGCTCAGGAGAGAAACCTGGAGGGGTATGGCAGTACCTGAATTCCCACAGTCAGATGGATATGTTCTGCCTGTTTCTATTCCTCTCTCTTCTCTTCACACATATCCCTCGAGGTACAGTGCTTTGTTCTGTATGGTCAATGTAACCTATCATAAACCCGGATTGCCACTGAGATGGGTAGTCCCACATTTCCTGTTGTACCTGTGATTGACTACTCATTCCTTGGTCCCTTGCTCCAGCACCCACATTTCTGTAATGACAGAGTCACAGAATCATGGAACTGATCCATCTGTAAACTACTTCAAGGGAAAAAGGTAACACCTGGGAACACAACAGACTTATTTCAAGGCCCAAGTGACTGGAAAGAGAACCAACACAATGCTGTAGCTGGGCTTCAGGATCCAGCTGCCCTATTGTGGGGTAGGCAAGGCATTTTTAAGAGAACTCTGTCAGAGCTTGAGATAAGCACAGAATACTGAACAAATCTGCAAAGCTTGTTTGTAGGTTGACTCTTCATGATAATCTGGCATCCCCACGGAAATCTGAAATACCGGGTTTTCCTTTTAAAAATTGTTTACCTTCATTTCTGAAGTAATAGAAGTGTAAATTTACAATACAGAAAAATGCAATAAAATACCCCAATATTTATTACACAGTGAAAATCTCACAGAGAAGATGCTAGCTTTTCTCCAAGTAAGAGGATTGTATCCCTGGTTGCATTTAAAGCCTTTATTTTCCATGACTTCACTGACGTTACAGAGTCCTGTAAGCCACAAGTCTCTTTAACAGCTTGTCTTATACCTACATAGCCATTTATTCATGTATAAGGATTAAATTAAAAATAAATGAAAGCAACTGATGCATGAGTGCACTCTGGCAAACAAACAACCAAGTTCCCAAAGCCTGATAAGGACATTGCTGAAGGTGAGAAGATGACTGAGTAAACACCAACTGCTGGCTTTTCCTTATGTGAAGTCTGTTACAGCAGGTAACAGGAAGCCTTTACATGATAAACAGCAACACTTACTTTTCTGTGTCTATAGCCTGACCTAAGGCTCTCTGCAGAGGTCTCTGTCAAAAGACTAATTTTTAGCCTGATTTCCTAAGGAAAGAAGGCTTATGTGATTACTCTATATTATTTCTGCCTCTGGGTCCCATTACTTCCCCCACTTTCCTTGCCAAAAAAACGCATGTTTCAACCATTGCTAAATTCTGTCTGAATTTGTACAAAGGTAACTTACATGAAATGCCAAATGGATGAAACAGGTCCTCATAAAGCTGCCACTGATAAAACGGTAAGCATGTGCAGACACTGCTTAATATACATATGAGAATCCACACAACGGTACCACATCAAGACAAATCCATAGGAAACCAGGCTTCACTTGTTCTGCTGATCACAGAAAAAAGAATTATTTTTATAATGACATTAGCTTGTCCTTTAGGAGGGAGAAGACTAGGGTAAATGACTCAGTGTTCAAAGGAAAATCAATGATCATGGAATATCAAAGCAGAGAGGCTCCAGTAAAGACTTAACTTGCTGATAGCAGACAATGAGCAGAGAGCTGCATGTAGTCCCCACCAACTCATTAATAACACTCTCTTTGGGGCCCTATCCCAAGCTACAGAAGAAAGCCAAACTCACATTTCAACTCCTAATTTATTTATCTTCCTTCTGTCAAAGCTAGTAACCCCATGACTACATAGCAAACAAGCCATTTTGAGCAGGATTTGTTTCAACAGGGTTGATACCAGAAAGGCAGTAGGGTTTCTTTACTCAAGAAGTCAGAATGAGAGCATTTTCAACCAACTGTGAAGCCACATCCTAAAGGTGGAGTCTCACACTGCAAGAAGGTTTAGTTTCTGTTGAAAAGGCAGTTCTGCTTCCCACTTCTGTCAGCATTCTTCTCCAGCTGCAATTCTGCAAATACTGGTGCCTGCTTGATTCAAGGAATTAAGTGAGCAGAAAGCTAGCACAGAAAAAATCTCGGTTTTCTTCTGGTTTAACTCCTTGTACTTACTCATCATACAGCCAGATCTCAGTGAAACTACATCCTAAGCCAAAAGATGAGTCAGTGGTAGCTCACTGCAGGGATCTTACAGAGTCTGCAGGTTATGCAAAGAATTTGCAAAAAACTCTCTTGGAGGTTTAAGATGCCAGATAATCCCATGAGGATGAGTTGTATTAACATCGATCTTCACCAACGGATTTCTTCCTTCATTGCCAACTCTTTCCATTGCTTATGCAGAAACAGAGATGAATTTCACAATTCCATTTCTTGATGAGCTGCTTAACTTACCCCAGGAGTTCAGTCCAGAAGGCACACTGAGTCAGCTTCATGGTTTATGGCTACTAAGAATATGACAATCCCCCATCTCCAAAACTCATCTCCCAGCTGGGCACTCCAGATCAGCTTGTGCTGATTTTGGCACTCATTGGGACACTTCCATGAGTCAAATAAACACATGGCAGACAAGCAGGTCCAATAAGTACCAGCATCAGGACAAAGAAAGGGACAGAACACAGAGCCACAAAAAAATAAAGACACTTTTCAGTGGCCACAAATCATTAGTTGGCTTAGCTGCATGTTAAACCTACATAGCTGAACAGCAAGTCCCAAGGGGAGACATTTGAGAAAACAATCCTTGTTTTTCCTACCTTTCTGGTAGGAAAGTGAGCATGAAAGTAAGCAAAAGGAGAAAAGCCCAGAAGCCACCACATTTTCACTAGAGGGAATAAATTACTCAAGCAAAATTATTTTTTAAAAAATTATATGGCTAAAATATTATATAGTCTTCTTGGTTTACCCTTTCTATTTCCATTCAAAAATAAAAAATATTAGTAGAAATAAACAAACTAATAAAAGCCTTGACTCAACTCCACTTTCCTGATTACCCTCTCTGACTCACTCCATAGACATCCAACTATCAGTGTCCAAACTTCTCAGTTTCCACTCTGGATTAACCAAAGCGAATCAAAGGTTCAACAGAACCCCCCAAAAAGTATTTAAAGCTCATCCTTTCTCACCTGACACAATCAACCATGCTTCGCCTAAATACTTTTTACCTATTTAAGCCTTCCTTCCTAGTGCTTGACAGACTCTCAGAGAGCTGTATCCTTGTTCTTCTGTTATCTTCCTACATTATCTGAGTTATCTCATCTGAAATACAAATAAATTAATGTCTCTGCAGATGATTTATGGATCTGCTCTTTTCCCCAGAGCTATCTCCCCCTACCCAAACTCAAAACATAAGTCTTCTTCTCTCTTCCATGAATGACTAGCAGGAAATTAGAGCTCAGCAGAGCTAGAACTCTTCCCTGAAAGCCCTCTTAGTATCTTCTTTGTGAGTATCTGTGGATAGCATCACCAGCTTACTTGCCACTCAGGCTTGTTTGTCAACTGTCAGGTCTGACTGAAATTTCTTTGAAGATCCTAGCACCCAAGGTATATACTTCTGCATGGCAGCTCCAAGACAAAGTCCTTTGATCCATCCTTGCAGCTGAGACCCTTGTTCTCTTGCTGATATAAAAGGCTGCCCTAATACCTCTCCCTCCAGCATTAACCAACACAGCTCTTAACACAATCATTGGCCACTGGAAATGCCACAGTCTGACAACAGAACAAAGCTGACTGTAGGCCTCCTATGATCAAATACACCACAGCCATTAAATGGGAACAACTAATGCAATTTAACTGAGTCTCCCAATTCAAATTTGTTTGGAAAAAATGTCAAAGGGATAACTTTGTACCAGCCGACAGTAAACCCTGACCAATTACTGTCAGTCCTTCCAGAGGCAGAACAAAAACTCTGTAGCATGGACAGAAACTAATATGAGAGCAATGTAACACCATGGCCACACCTGATCCAGATCAATTTAATACTGCTGAGAGACTGGGCTCTGCACAGCCCTGGAATTAGCAACTCTGAAACTGCAACCCAAGATTGTTTACATAGATCATTACACTAACCACATCACTTCTGTATTTGAAGGATTCTCCTAGTTTCCTCTTATGTATTGCATCAAACATTATTTACTTACTTTCATTTCCAAGGGCATCTACAGCAAGTCACCATCCTGTTCATTATCTCCTGTTTCCTATGCAGTTGACTCCTCTACTGTGTTGCCTACTTGTTGAAATTCCAGTCAAAACATTTGTTGTGCTTGATTTCATGCTGCTTTTGAGACATGGAGGAGACTACAAACATCCTTCAGAATTAAGCAGCTCAAGCAGTGTGAACAGACAGACTCTGGCTTCCTGTGCCCTTTGAGTCTGGCCAGGCTCAATCCAGCTTGGTCTGTGGCAATCAGTCTCGGCATAGCACCCCACATGTTAACATGTCCCACAGAACAGCAACTTGATGAAGTTTGCTCTGTATGGCTAACTACTGCCAGTGCATCAATTCCATTCCAAGCTGCAGAATGTTCCTGTTAAAGTAGACAAAGATGCTTCACTGATGCTACTTCAGTATGACTCAGGACAACAGTGTATGTGCTTTGGAGAGTTAGCAGCATTCTGGCATTATTAACACAGCAACCTATTATTTTCAAAGGAAGATATTACTAGAATAGGCTATGATAACTTCCTTAGGTGTTATGTTCAAAATTAATTTAAAGAAAGGAATCAGAGAGTAAGAAGAATGCTTACCAGTACAGTTTTTTAACCTATATGGTCATTTCATTGAGCAGGACAGATTTGCAGTCTGCTATTATTTTTCTTTTAAATTCTGACTGCTTACAAATGTAATTTAAAAACCCCCACAAAACACCCCCCAAAACCAAACCAAACAACAAACAAAAAAAAACTCCAAAAAAAAACAAGACAAAAAACAAACAAACAAAAAAACCCAACCCCCCCCCCAAAAAAAACACCCTCAGTTAAACCTTTCTTGAAAAACCTGGCACTGGTGGCTTAGGAAATAGTTTTATTTCTATGCAAGACCATATAAGTACACAGCTTTCCTAGAGACTAGATCCAGAATGTGGAGAAAAAGTACTGGAGATTTTCTTATATTGCATATTTATTTCAGTACAGAAACCAAAGATGCTCAAAAATATTAAACCTGAACTATACTTTAGGAAAGGGGAAGAAAATGAACCACATGTTGGGAATTTAAAGGTGAGCAACAGTTTCTGATAGAATTGTAATGGTGCAGAATGTCATGGCGTGCAAGCAACAGAGGTATAAAATATTATTTTATTGCAGTGTCTGAAGCTAAGCTAACAAACACAAACCATGATGGACAGGGTCTTTGCCTCTCTGTATTGAGGGTGGCTAGACATGGTACACTGCAATAGTTGGCCATCAACAACTGTAACTAGAAAAGACCCTTTTGTACAGTTCAGATGCAGAAGAGATTAACTGCTCTGTTTTCACTTCAATTGTGAAGCATTGTAAATTATTAGTATTAATGCTGTTAATGTTAGTGACTTCATACATTTTTTTTTATTCCCAATTAGAAGGGAAAGTTTTTTATTTACTTTATGTGTTAAAACTAAGGCTATAGTTTTGTCACATAAAAAGCTTGGTTTATGCAGGACTTGCTGTTCTTTCATAATTTTAACCAAGAAGAACTTAACTGACTTTCTATAATGGAATAATTTCTATTTCTATGGAAAAGCTGTCACCAGTATATGGCAGCAGTCTTAACAGTACTCAGTCATCTTGCCATATCACAGTTTATATCAGGGAGGGTTTTTCTCTCTGCTTGTTTTAAAGTTTGAAGACTCCAGATGTACTGCCACACAAAGATGGCCTGGATGGCCAGGCTAATTCCTCTCACCTTCAGAAAACTGTGTCTTCCCTTGGTACTGGTGTCATCGGGAAATACAGACCCGAAAGTCTCAATCAGCTCACTTTGTGCACAGGCAGCATGCAGTCAGATGCTGCAAAGCGGGACTGGGGGTCTGTGCAGCACCTCACGGACATCACTCTTTGAATGACACTCCTGTTGTCTGACACGGCATGTTACCTGAGAGGTACAGGGTCCTGTGAAAGAGAAAAAATATTTTTATCCCAGTAAGCTAAAGGTTGGGGTGTCGTTAAACAGTGAAGAACAACACAGATCAGTTCCACCTGGTTAGCGAGCTGCCTTTTGGGGTTTTGTTGATACTCGAGGGTAAGAGAAGAAAATTCATCTGTACTTCCAGCAGTCTTCCAGGGGCTGTAGAAAGGTCTACTGACTCACTTGTGGTGGGGCAACACTCCTGTGGTGAGTGTTACTCGGGAAGGAGCAGGAGGGAGCAAGCTAAGAAATCTCTGACAGCCCCATAAAAACTATCACAGAGAAAACCACCACCACAACAACAACAAACCCCCAAACAAACTAAATTCTAAAGCCATAATGCTTTGAATTCCCGCAATAATCACTCAGCATTTACAGAGGACAAGCCCCACTGCAAACCGGCCCCGCACTTGAGCTATTTTCCCACTCATCTTCCCTCCAGTGCGCGTTGCCTGCAGGATCGCAAGGCCGTGGCTCCGGAGCGCTCCCTTCTCATTCATCGCTCCGCGGGAGCACCTGCCCGCCCGCCGCCACCTTCCCTGCCGGCCGCGGGGCCGCAGGCGGCACAGGTAGCTCAGCCGGCCCGGCGGCGGGACGCGTCCTCCCGCGGCTGCTCCGAGTGACGGGTGTGTCCGTTCCCCGGCAGGTCCTCCGAGGGCCAACGTGTCCCGCCCCTAAAACGTCCCCAGAGCGGCGAGTGTGTCCGTCCCCCTGCAAGTCCCCGCAGCGGCGAATGTGTCCTTGCCACAGGAGGTCCTTGGAGTGGCGAACGTGTCCGTTCCCTTAGTGGCGAACGTTACCGTCCCCCTGCAGGTCCCCGCAGGGGCGAGTGTGTCTGTCCCCCCATGCCGCTCCAGGAGCGAGTTAACCGGCGGCGGCGCCACGCTAGAGCCGGGCCGGGAGGCGCGGGCTGCAGCTGAGGATCAGCTGCTGAGGGAAGCGGGGAGGAGCCAGCGGGATCAGGAAGCGGCGGAGTGTCTAACACCTCTCTGCCATGGCTGGCTAAAGAAAAATCATCATAACCATAACAAGGGGGGAAGCGGGGGAGGGGGGGGGGCCGCGGGGGGAAGGGGCGGGGGGGGAAGGAGCGGCGGGGAGCGGCGCAGGCCGGCAGCATGAGGAGGAGAGGCAGCCGGGGGGGCAGCATGCGGTCGGTGGTGGGGTTCCTGTCCCAGCGGGGCTTGGAGGGGGACCCCCTGCTCACCCAAGACTTCCAGCGAAGACGCCTGCGGGGCTGCAGGAACCTCTACAAGAAGGACCTCCTGGGCCACTTCGGCTGTGTCAATGCCATTGAATTCTCCAACAATGGAGGCCAGTGGCTGGTCTCAGGTAAAGCGAACGCTCCCGTCCCTCGCCCCCTCCCGCCACCCCCTCCCCAGGAAGCATCTTCCTCCCTGGCCGCCTCCCCTGCGGCCCGGGGGAGGGGAGCCGCGGCAGCGCTCCTCAGAGCCGTTTCCCAAATCCACCGGTGCCCGGGAATGATGTTTTCTCAAGTAGGGATCTAAAATGGTTGACAGGTTTTGAATTCTACTATTATGGGGGTGGGGGGGGAGCCCTGGACAAAGTTTTTACGAGAGTGTTTCCCGGGCGCTGGGGGTGGAAGCTAGGGATGCCCTTTTATTTGGTGGCTCGTGTGTCTTTCCTCGTAAAAGGGGATTTTCTTATTTTGGGGGGACGACGATGGAGAAGAAGCCGCCCCGCGGCGCGCATCGTGGGCACCGGGTGACATTTGTCAGCGCCGTGCCCCAGGCCGGGGGTCAGCGATAGCTGCCAGGAGCGGGTGGCGGGCCCGACTGTGGCCGGGGGGGCTGCAGTGCCGCTCGGCATCGAGCGGGAACCGGATCGGTTTAATCGAGGGACTGGTCACTTTGAGGCCACCCCCACCCCATCTTCTTTTGGGGGAAGGGAGTCGGGTTTTGTTTTGTTCCTCCTCCCTCTTCTTGCAGGGCGCGTTTGTGGAAGAGGGGGATATATTTGTGGTGATGGTTTTTGGCTTCAGGTCCCTTCTGTTGCCTGCCCAGGGCTGAGGGAGCCATAGGGGTGGGGGATGCTGTCAGGTAGGAGGGAGGCGAGGGCTTGACATCAGCTGCGACACCGAGGACGGGGAAAGGCTCTGCACCCCCAGCCAGGGAGGGGCTGCGGGGCTTGGCGGCCGGCTGCCCACCTCCCCCCACCCCAGCAGCGCTTGGCGCAGGTGCCTCTTCCTGCTTCCCCGCCTCCGGGCTCCGAGGGGCGGCAGGGGAAGGAGGCAACTTGAGGCCGGGGCCTGGCCGGGCGCTGCAGGCCGCGGTCTCCTCGGGCGGCTCTTAGCGACAGGCCGGGGAATCGCGGGCCGATCCCGCCCGCGGCGCCCAGGAGCTCGGGCACTGAGGGGTCACGGCGCTCCTCTTCCGCCGAGCCCTGGGACCCGGGGCTCCTCTACGAGGGGTCAGAGACCTTCGAGCGGCGGGGAGGGGGCTGCCGGCCGCGGAGGGGCCTCTCGTATCGCGCCTCCCCGGGCAGGGCCGGGCCGCCGAGCGCGGTGTCCATTGCAGGCCGCGGTCGGGGGGCGTCGTATCCTGGCCACCCCCCGCCCCCGGGGAAAGCGGACTGGAGGGAGCGGCCCTCATTTCGTTTCTCTCCCGTGGCTGGGACTGCGGCCAGGAGACGGGCAGCAGCCAGAAAGGCCTGTTCCCAGTTGTGTGGGGCAGCTGCCCTCGGGGGAATCGCAGAGGTCCTTGGCCCCAGGCCTTGGCAAGCTTTGGGTCTCCGCTTGCCACGAGGGCGCTGGCCTGGCAAGGAGGGCCTCGGTTTTGCCTGGCCACCTTGTAAATAGCGACAGAGGCTACTGAGGAATGTGATGGGGACATGGCTGAGCGGACACTTTACTGCCTTGCCGTGGTGTCTGGGCAGAGGTGAACTGTATCATGCAATGGTATCAATACTACTTTCAAAGACTATTCAATAAAAAGTTTTTATGACTGGTTACTTTTAAGCAAGGGCAGAATAGAAATCCTGTATAAACATACAGTGGAAGCTGATACACTGAAACCTTCTTAAATTTAACATTCTTACCCGAAGAAACTTACAGGCATATGTCCAGGGATTTTTGTAGTAAGTGTCCATGAAGGATCTTAGTGTTACTGTTAGGGATTCTCTTATCTTTATGCACATGCAACTTCTGAGATATGCATCCGTTTATCTTGTGAATATATGTGTGTATACGTGCATACGTATGTATGTATATAAACATGAATGTATATTGCAAGGGAATGCTGATTCACCTATTCTAAAGTTCCCATTTGTGCCAGTTGTCATGCTGGCTTCTACTTGTCCAGTAGAAAGCAGAGCGATGTATTTTTACTTCTAAAGTGTTACAGAGAGCCCAAGTGTATCTGTTGTTTCTTTTTTTTTGTTTTCCTTAATGATGGAAACACCACTGGTATTTTCCTTTCTTATTGCTCAACATCAATGTACTTACCTATGTTGACATCCATTCTTTAGGCAGAGGCATAAACAGTCCAGGGCTGGAAAGGACGTTTAAGAATTAATTTTGTCCAAACTACCTGAATCGAGGTAGGTGCAGTGAGAGAATGAAAGCAGAATTCACATCTAGTGGATATAGAGAAAAGGGTGTGTAAAAGGAAGGCTTTCAAGCAATGTTGAGTTTTCAATTTCCTGACTTTTCATAAAGCTTCAGAATGTTCAAAGAGGGTAAGGTTTTCCTCCATATGTGGTATATAAATGCTACTAGAGTTCTACCCTCCTAAAAAAAAAAAAATTACACGTGCTACCAGTACACAAATTTGAGATAACCAAGAACAGGTAACCTTAAGTCTGACCTTCTACTGATGTTCTGAGAAAATGAAGAGCTGCAATTATGGTAACTTTCTTTTTAAAAACTTTAATGTTATCCATGAGTGTAGTATCTAGAATGCTTTATCTTCCATAGCAACATCAGGCAGGTGCTTTGTGCTTCAGTCAAGAACAAGAAATTAAAAGTCCAAAGATTTATAGTTACTCTGTTAAATTTCACACCATTATAAGACTAAACTTCATTAAAATTACACTCAAAGCACAAGCACTCCTTTTAAAGGCCGTACTTGATCTTGAAGCTCTGAGAAGTAGCAACAGCAGGAAGAAAAGCAATGAGGAAAGGTAAAGGAAGAGTATAAACTGCCTCTACACTGAAGTTTTGTAGAAGAGTTGCTTCAAAAGACTTCCAAATGCAGATAAAGCCTTAGAATTGGTGGCATGAGAGTCTCTTTTTCCTCAAAATGGTCAGCATACAGAAGTAAGGATGAGATGTTGGATGCTTCCAACTGCACTTGGAGCAGCTAAGAGAGTTGACATATTGGAATGCATGAAAAGGGAGAGTGTAAGCGGTATTTTCAGTTGTTCAGTTTTAATATGTGCCTTAACCTAGAGAAGTCTGCTTTGGCTGAGTGATTTGTTAACAACTTAGACTTTGTCAGAGCTGTTTTAAGTATAGCTGATACAGTGCATTCATAGCAGCTATACCAATGCCATTGAAATAGTAGCCTGCATCCAAGTTAGTGCTGTTCTCATCACTTGGCTGGAATGCTTTCCTTAGGTATGTGTCCTGCTTTTTTTTTTTTTTTTTTTTTTTTTAAATGTGTCTCACAGAAGCAAGTCTGTAAGGCTAATGATTACTGTTTCAGTAAACAATTCAAACTGCTTAAACAGGGTTTATATTGCAGTTAAAGATAATTTTCCTGTTAGGATTTTGGAGAGAACTTTGGTGTAGACAAGCCTCAGCAGGCCCTCTGAAAGCATGTTTGAAACTTTTTGGTATCTTAACTTCTTTAAGTCTTGTATTGGAAAGTACATGTTTAATAGTTTTTATTTTTGTTCTTAACCACATTTCAAAGTAAAAAATTTGAGGTCCACAAATTGAATTGGGGCCAGTCTGCACTTGTGTGAAACTCAAGTGTCACTTTATAGAGGGGCAGAAGGAGAGAGATTAATATTTTGGGACAGGAGTGCTAGAAGAAGGAACTGACATAAGGACAAGATTTTTAAAAAATTATTTAATTGGAAGAGGAAGTGGACACTGAGGAGAAGATGCAGTGTGACAAGTAGGAAGAACTACCTGTTGAATGACACGAGAAGAGGAAAGCTTAACATATAAAAAAGTGTAAGTGGGTGGAAATTGGTTAAAACTTGCTTTAATAGGATAGAGTTGAAAAATTCTATTGGGGAAAATGTAACACTTTATGTACTAGATAGTGTTTTTTTCTTTTAACGGTTTGAGAAACATGTGACTGTCCATGCATGGTAATTAAAATCACCATGCAATGGTATGCAACTAACTTCTTCCCTCACATTTACCAAGCATCTCTGGCAATTTGACTTAAAAATCAGTTTTACTTGGTCTGTGCAATAGTCTTTCTCCCATCCTTAGGTTTGGTGGATGTGTTTTCCTGTTTGTTTATCTGAGTGTCATTTTTCATGCCTGCTATCTTTTACAAACATGAGTGCCTTTATCAGAACCTCCCACTTTTTTTTTGCGTACTTTAAACTGCATTTCAAGATGGCTTCTGGGAAGTACTGTAATCAGGGGCTTACTTAATCCATGCCAGTGTTCTTTTTCTCTTGGCTTTTCTTCCTCTCCTACCAGATAATGCAAAAATTAATAGCTGCTCTATGATCCTAAATCTGTGAGGATGCAATAAACTATTGGAAATTCATCTGTCATTTACTTGTTATGTAAATCTGAAGGAACATGAGCCTAAAACAGGGGAATGGGGTGACTTTAGCAAAGGTTGTGGAGTATTACCTCTGAATAAGGGGATTGTGTATCAAGTATGTTTGAAGGCGGGACAGTTTGATCTTAGTGGCGCTGTACCAAGCAGAATTCTGCGTGAGGACGGATATTAGGTTCAGTTACTACATCATGTTTTAATTAATGTTTGAGAAATTATAAAGTTTCTCAGGAAAGATAGGATACGGCAGCAGTAATTTCAGGGGGTAAGAGTTGAAGTTCAAGTTAATTAAGATATATTACATGGGGAAAAAAATGTCGTGTTTTGATAGGGACAAGTGCAACCTACAGCATGTGAATAAAAATGGTCGTCTCTACAAATACACTGTGGAGACTAGACCACAGTCATGTAGAAAAGGATCCAAAAGCATAAATATCACAGCACAAATACTGTCAGACATGACAAAGCACGTGAAGTAAACCTGCTGTGGTTCTGTTGGGGCCTCAAATGGAGTGCTGTGCTCAATTTTGGGCACTGTGTTTTGAGAAAGATATGCCCAAACTGAGAAAATTCAGAAGAGGGGGCATGAAGAATGATCAGAGGCCTAGAAGAATGAAACAATAAAAGAAAGGGGTGAGTTTAGTCTACAGAAAGAACAGCTGAGTAGCAATGCAAGTCTTGAGCTGCATAAAGGTATTTTTAATTATTATTACATGAAGTTGTAAACTCTTTTTTGTCTACTGGGAATAGGACAAAGAAATGGTCTCAAATTATAGGGAGAAAGATTTTAGGATGCTGTTTTATCTTGCATTTTCCCTTTATCCTGTAACTCATTCACTTACTTCTCCTCTTTGTTGTTTGCACTGTGGTACTTTTGTAATTTAAGTCTGAAACTGGTATGATGGAAGAATCTGATCAGGTTTATGGAATAAGTAGGAAGAGGCTGTTTGTCTGTCAGTTGATTTTCTGTCAGATCAACTTCTTTAACTTACGCCTGCCTGAATGGCCTCTGAATCCAACAGAAGGGAAAATAGCAGGAGCATGGGGCAAGGGGGAGTGGGATTATATGTAATGTCACACTGCGCCCTCAGGCTTGATATAATGGGGTAATCTGCCTAACGGCAAGGATAATGAAGAACTGAAATAGGCCGCCCGAGGAAGGTATGAAATCTACCTCAGCAGTGTTTTTTTTAAAAGCAAACTAGAGACTTATCTTCTGGGAATAATTCTGACAGAGCTTGGTCTTTTGCCTTTGGCCAGGGCCAGCTAAGTGATCAACTTCTAGAAATACCATCCAATCCTGCTTTCTGTGATTCATGCAATTTCTGGAGTTGACACAAGCAATAGAACTAATCTTTAAGGTTATGATATAGAAGTATTGCCCACTTGCCATGTAGGTTCTTTAGCAGATCGACCTGGTATACTGGAGATAAAGGGGAGTAGTGGTCTTGAGCTTTGTCCACAATAAGCAAGGTTAATGCACTTTAAAACTGCAGTTTTTCAGTCCTGACTGGTATGATCTTGATGTGCTTTTGTTAGTACACAGGAGCTCACGTGTGATTTGTGCTATGCAGATAGTGTTTGGAATAGATTTATTTTTCGCATGGATATGGCCCCCTTCAAACTATTTTAGTTCTAAAATGAAGAGACTTCTCTTCCTGTCTCTGGTTTTGATTGTAGAAGCAGGTTTGACCCTGCTCCTGTAATGAGCACTGAAGTACTTGACTAATTAAATCTTTTAAAATGTGGTTCCTTTCTGAAAAAGTAACTGTACAATGACATTGTGTAGTTCTTAGCTGGGTCACACAAACTTTTACTTTTCAAATTGTCAGTCATACAGTTCTAATCAGAATCTGCAAAATAAGATGAAAGTAAAGCTATTTCCTCATTGTAGATGCCAAACTTACTGTTTTTGACACCATGGACTGAAAAATTATAAATTCTCTGTGGATCTTCAATTTCCAGAAAATCCACATGTGGAGCCTTGTTGACTAAGGTATTTTCATATGAATCCATGTATCCAGGTTTTCTGGATATGTAGTAAACCTGTTTCTCTTGGTATATGCTGTATATTATGTTAAGAATGTGGCTTCTGCCTCAGTTGTTGTAGAATTGATGTACATGCACAATAAATTCACCATAAACTGAAAGTGTTTTAATTAGTCTTCATTTGGTGATCTACTACACATAACAAATGCTACAGACCTGAAGTTTCCTGTAATTCTCAGACTTGTAACTTATGCTGCATAATGTATATGCAGTTTATGTCTGATGAATCATAGTTCCTTTCTACAAAGCATAAAAACTATATATTCACATTTTCTTTGCTTTCTCCTTTTATACCTGTCCATACACCTGCACCTCCCTCCTTTCTTCCCTCTTGTGGAAAGAGATAGGTTTGGGTAATGGAGATTGTGGGTTTGTACCTTTCCTGGTTTCAGTCACTTAAGACTTGCCTTTTCTTGGGTATTATTTGCCTGTGACTTAACACTTCTTGTTCTCTTGTATGAGGATGAAGGGACTGCTAAAGTGTCTTGTTTGCCACAAATCCTCTGTGGTCCAACACATTGGGTAACTTTTTCTTTCTGGTGGAACTGACATTAAGTCAGAAGTATTTCTAGAATAGCTGAATTGGAATTAGAAGGGAACACACTTCCAACACAGTTAATGTTATTATTTTGTTGAATTTTTATGTCTCAGTGGGGTATGAGAAGAGTAAAACTGAGGAATGAACAGGTGTAGAAATTCTCAAAGACAAAGATGTACAAGAGAATAGATGGATGAAAAAGGGACAGCATTTCAGAAGTGTAGGGAGCTTTTAAAAGATTCTAGGATGTGGAATATGCCACCACCAAAGTTTCATGGGGATCTAGGTGTCTGGGAAGAGGGAGACATTTGCATTCAACAGGAAGAGTAGCTTCCAAGGCGGAGGCAAACAGCCACTAAAGTATAGGAATTGATAAAAGAGAAGGTAGTGGAAACTTTCCATACTAGCAAACAATTTTCTACACAGGTTGCAATTTATCCTACTCCTACCATACTGTATGTGTGCTGGGAACCATAGTAATGTTTGTTTTCTGTGGATATCTTAATTATTTTTGTTGCATCTGGACAGTGGTTGGTTGAAGTGATAATGAGTTTTCTGTTAAAGTGAGACACCTGGACAGCTGTGCTGTTAGGAGGATGTGTAGACTTTAAATAGACTTGATGCAGTGGCTTTGAAAATTGGTTTGCTGTGGTAACAAATAACAACAATATGTTACTATGTTTTGCCCTGAAATGTCTTTTATGGAGGGCAATAAATGAAGTATGATAGAAGCAATGTTGGTGTTCACCTCTGTTAAATGTTGCTTAAATTGTTTTTCAGGTGGTGATGACATTATGACATGGCTGTTGACAGCTTTGGGAAGTAGTGACATTTAGTGTGACAATTACTTTTTAAGCTTAACTTGAATGATGTGGTCATATGTTTCAACACTCATTTATTTCTATGTCTCCTTATTACAAGCTCATCTGCAATCGCTAGAGTGCAAATACAAATTTCTCTCCTGTTTCTAGACAGAAAGGAATATAAGTTCCCATCAGTTTAGTTGACCTTAGATTACTGTGAGATTTTGGATCCATCAGAATTGACTTGTTCTCAGTAGTTATCAAATGCATCACAAATCTTTGTATCATGTAATCTTGTTTGATGTGAGAAGTACAAAATCAGGAGGAGGAATACACAATTTCATGGAGCATGGGTAATCATAACATGCTGCTGTACTGTCTATCAAAGTATCATAAAATCTGTTAGGAGTCTCAAAGGCTGAGAGACTGTTTACTTGTAAGATATTTGATATAACTCCATGGGAAAACTTCTTAATAGCAACATATGATGTGAAAAGTTTTAAGAAATCTGATTAACAGTAGTTATGAAATCTATTTATGCATTTACCTTTTCTGTAAGTAAATAGCGGGCCAAGTAATTTTGGTTTCTTTTTTTCTCTTTTTGATGTCTTTGTCCTCTGGATAGCAGTTCAAAAGGCTCTGAGTTTAGACTTTTGATTTTGCAAAGAGTCAGTAAAATGTTTTAACTGTAAATCAGCATGTTTCTAGTGTCACTTTTCACTTGTGATGCCATTCTCTTCCATTTGTTATTAAAGACAGATACCAGAAATATTTTGAGTCTGACTTGAAGAAACCTTATTCAGATTTTACAGGCATTCAAAATTGCTGTTGAGTGCTGACCAATACAATAATATTTTGATTTTTTTTATTTTCCTAATAAATAATAACTTCATGCAATTGTAGCATGAAAAGTCTAATATTTATTATATATATAACTGTTTGCCAGAAAGAGAAAGACAAATATATTTATGTATAGAGTTCTGAACTGAGAACTGCATGTAAGCAAGCAATTAGGAGTGCAGCAAGATGTAAAGCAAGAGAGTTGAACTTCCTTTCTCCAGGTACTCTCTTTGTCAGGACTTCACCACAGAAATGTCTGTCTTAACCTTTACAGATCTAGAAGCTTGATGTAACTGTGCATCCTGAAGGCTTCTGAATGCTTCAGTAAAATCTTTTTATGACCACCTCTCAGTCCTGAGCAAACCTGTTCTATGAAGGCTTTGGAAAGACTGCTGGAGGAGATATAGTTGTCAGTGAAAGGGGGAAAAAGTTCTTATATAATGAATAACATAAGCAATGCTGGCAACAAGGAGCTGGTGTAGAAGCATTTTGCCAACATGCATATCTGAATTTGGCATGTAATTCATCTACAGCTTGCCAGAGAGTTTTACATAGAAGTAAATTTCTGAGTCTCCAGGTTGCTATAGGTTGTCACTATGTGTTGGCAGAATGGCAGCTGTTTAATTCAAACTTTTCCTGCTGATTGCTCTGTTTTCATTAATTTTAGTTGAATACCTGACTGCCTGACATCTTAATGTAAATGTGTGTCTATATATCCAAAAAGGCATACATTTTTGATGCTAATTAAGGTTTTAGCAAAACTTTTTATGAATAGCTGCAGAGTTAAATAATTTGTCTGTAATCAATGTACACATGGCTCTGGCAGTAATGCACATTTCCTTTATTTCTTCTAGGAGGAGATGACCGCCGGGTCTTACTTTGGCATATGGAAGAAGCCATCCACTCAAGAGTCAAACCAGTTCAGCTGAAAGGGGAGCATCACTCTAACATCTTCTGCCTAGCTTTCAACAGTGGCAATACAAAAGTGTTCTCTGGAGGTAAGGAAGGAAGAGCAACCTGATTTCACCTGAATATGTATTGTGAATGCCTTGGAGTAGAAATCATGAGTGAGATCCTGCCCTACGTGAGATCTGGAAGGTGTTCTTAATCATCAATTGGAATTTATTTGGGAACAGGGAATCCTTTAATTAGCGCAACATTTTCAATTTTGTCATGCCTTTTTCCAAATCCTGGTGTAAGCACATCATGTCTCAAGCTATTGTGAGAATCCTGGGTCCAGTCTGCCCCTACTTGTGCTAAAGACTGGAAAACATTGTCTGTGCTATTCCCTCTTAGCTGTATTAACAGCAGACCCTGCTATCTCTCTGGTACTCAAGCCTTATGCTTGAAAATCTTTGCTGCTACTGTCTGATTTCAATGCACCCTTAGATGGCTCATGAAGGACTATTGCCATCTATTGGTGGACCATGTTTTCTTAGACCCCATTTCAGTTCTTACTAGGTAAGCCTCTGTCTTTTAGAACTTGTTGGCACATTGGGCTCTGATAAGCCTTGATGCTCTCATCTCTTTTTAATATATATCTACTTTTTAATAGAGAGTTTAATTTGGTCCTAAAACTAAGGTAAGGTAACTGAACATATACTTGTTCTGGGGTAATAATTTCTGTAATTTAGATCCATTTCACCACTTGATTTTTAAAGTGTTGAGATAGGGAGGAAAACTGAATTGAGAGGAAAGAGGCACAAGAATGTCAGTGCAGTCAAGTGTCATTTTCTGCTGTACTTCATTTCCACTAACATGGTCACAGAACGGATGAGAATTTGTGTCTTTCATCAGTATATCCATTAATATACAGCTAGACTTACTTTAGGGTACTATGAAACTACTTGGTCAAAGCCCTTCATTGCCTTTTTGAACCAAGATTTGTGAACTGCCAGTCAATGCTGGAGATTGATTCTGTGTCATGTGAATGGTGGAAGCTTCCCATCCTTCAGTGTTAAAATTATAAAATTCCTTTTTAAAAAAGACATGACAAAACTTAAGATGGCGTCAGATTTCAAGGATGAAATGGTTCAGATATACTTCTCAGGTAGAATAAACCCCTAGACTGTCAAATAGTGATGCCTGTCTTCTTATTCTAGGGACTACTGTTTGTTTTATGAGGAAGACAGCAGTGCATGCTGTCTTCAAATGAATATATCTGCACAAGTGATTCCAGTGGAATTTTGGGCAGAGTCTCTTTTACTTTAGTTCGAATTCAGACAAATGGAACCTTACATGAATATTCAAGGAATGAAGTGTGCCAAGTCTTGCTGGACCAGATGGAACGGTATTTTCTCGTGTCCAACTCAGCCCTGTGTCCATTGGGCTTTGCTGTCAGAGGCTGCTGTTCTCACAGGAAAGGCAGAAGAGTGGTTTGATTGTACCTTGCTACTGAAGCTAACATAAGCATTTAAAGATTTATATAATTCATTATGGTGGATTTTTGCTAAGATGCCAGGTTAGAGGAGCTGTGACAGCTGACGCACAGGGAAACTGGCCGTTCTCATATCTTTTTCCTCCTCCAGTTTGCATAAAAACACTGTGCCTCTGCCAGAAATTATTTCCATTGGAGGAGTCAGGAGCTCTTTCAGCTGCTCCATCAAGATACAGTGAGCTCATCTGCAAGGGCTGTGAGTCTGACTCTTGGATCGCTTGTAAAGAGTCATTTTGCTGCATGGCCTAGATGTACCATCTGTTTTATCTCTGTTGGTAAAGTGGGGCTAGCTATATTTATTCACTCAATGATGTTCTGGCAGATTTTTAAAAAGACTGAAAGAATTGTAGGTCCTAGGAACTGGTTGTCACACAGACACCCACACCCACACCTGAGTCTGGAGTTGTATTTAAATTGTAGAAGTTGGAATACTTAAAAAAAACCCCAAATTAAAAATTAGAATATGGAAACTAGCACAGATCACACAGAGCTCAATTTATTCTGTAAATAAATGACTGCCAACGACTAATGGCTTAGGATCTGATGACCTTTCCCTAAAGCAACTCTTCATAACAGAGGAGAAGGGATTTTCCACTTCAGTACAAATTGGATTGCATCCAAGGAATTTCAGAGCTCTTTGCTTTGAAGGAGCAAGCACCCTATGGAGCTGTTAAAAAAATGGAAGGCAGAAACTGAGTGGACAGTGTTTTGCATGTAATCTCTGGAGGAAAAAACTGTCCTAAAAAGTTCCCATCCCTGAAGAACACTTTTGCCCTTCTCTGTCCACACACACTGAGAGTAGAGCACCATTTGAAATGGAAGGTCCCTTCCTTGTAAACTGCATGGACTTTTTTTTCTTACACTTAATGTTAGGTATATGAAAAGCTGAAATAAACCTACAGGAAATTGAATTTGTTTCTTTTAGGGCTTATATGACAGATATGGGATTTAGGCCACCTTAACTGTGCTCCCCTGTATGTGCTCTGCAGTATTTCACCCTTACAAGTATAACTGAAGGGAATGGCATATCCTTCCTGTCTTTCTGATGGTTGTAACTGGAGTTATCAAAACAAGAGAGATTATAAATGACACAGTTGTGTACACAATTACGACCCAGTTAGTCTCAATGAAGAATGAACTCTCCAGTGTTAAAGTAAAAACACTGTAAGTGGGAAGGCCCCTGGGCTGAACAGCAGTGGTGTTTTGTGCAGGGATGAATCCTTACCAGAGGCAACCAGTTTGTGGTTAGATTTTTGTCTCCACTTTCTCCTCCCACATACAGAACAGAGGAAAACAGTGGTTATTCCACTCTACTTTCATTCTTTCTTTCCCATTCTGGAGCTTGTGATGGAAGGGAATTTGATCCCATGATGACTAGATGCCTGAAACCGGGCAGCTGGAATGATTTTGTTCATACTGGATGGAGACTGAAGAGCCAGGACTGTCTGCTGGAGGAAATTTTGTCATTGGAGAAACTAGGCTGCATTTTTCACTACATAGGCACTAGAGTAATTTTACTTAGTATAAACGGTATGTAACAATATATAATGGGCAATTCCAAATACAATTAATGACCAAAGGACACTTAGCCTTAAATGCCTTGTTTATTGTACCATGGAAAAGATGACCTACTGCAGTAATCTAAGGCTGGCATGATTTTACTAGGAGCCTGGGCAAAGAGCAAGTGGTTGTAGAAATTCTCACACCTCACTAGTCAAAGAGAAACTTTCTCATATTTCTCAGCTAGAACAGAATACAACTGAAATATGTATGGGATAAATGAAAACTGAATCAATTTAACATTTAAGAATCATAACATGAAATCTTGCTCCTTCTGAACCTGTCTTTAGTGTGCACTAGGAAAGCTTCACAACTCTACATCACAACTACAGAGATATACAGGCATAAAAATACGACTTTGCAGGCTTTCTGATTTGGTTTTGTTTGTTGGGGGTTTTTTTTCTGAATTACATATAAAGCGTGTGTGTCCTTAAATATTTCTAAAGAGGAGGTGCCAAATTTAGGTAATAAAATATTCAGTCCAGGGACTAAAAAAATAATCTGTTGTTGTAGTTTGAAAAGCTCTGCATGAGCTATTGGAATTACTTAGTGGCTGTGACCCTCTTAGCCTGCACACATGTGGTTAGTTTCCATTGTATTCCATGGATGTGATCAAAGAAAAGTGACATGATTGTCTGGTTACTTAGTTTGGTTTTTGTCAATATAGAAGAAATTACATTGGCTGTATCATTCATGCCTTCTCAATGGTTGCAAAACCCTGAATGCTGATAGTGTTAGCTGGCAGCATTTGATCTGGGTGCCACATGCATTTCATTTATGACATCTCTTTTCACCATCCACAATCTTTTTATGGAGCATCCTTTAAGCAGAAAGAAAAATGTATTTTCATGAGAGTTAAAAATGTTCCGCTGCTTCATGTTATAGTCTTTATTGCAAATGTCCCAAAAATCAGGCTCAAACTGGGCAAAGGATGATTAGTAGGATATTTAAGTAGAATTATTTGTTGAGCAGTGGCAGATGAAACTGCTGGTGCATTTGGTCATGACTAGCAATATCACATGGAACTTTTCATATAACTGAGCAGAGGGTAACCAAGTAGCAGCTGAGCTGGTCTTCTTGGTTTTAACATTGGTTTTGAAATTGTAAATTTTTTTTAAAAAGGTGTTTTGGGGTTTTTTTCCACTATAATGCTTTTTAACCCCTAGAGCATGGTGTTAATTGCTTATATTTATCTTTTTAGGCAATGATGAACAAGTGATACTCCATGATGTCGAAAGGTAAGTACACAGTTTGTGTTTGTGTTTCAAGAACTCCTTTGCTGTCAACTCACTGGAGGCATTTCCTGTTTTAAATTAATGGTTTAGGAGAACAGTGTTTTAATACTGAAATTTGCATTTATTTATCTAAATTCATAACTGGAATGAAGTATTCCCTGTCACCCCATTTTCTTTTTTAGCTCTTGGGTTCTGTATTGTTTTGACCTTAGGAAAGAGACTGGTTATTAAATATATATGCTCTCCTGCAGGCAGCATAGTAGGTTCTGAGTAGATTATTCTGGCACATACACAACTGTTGGCACATACAGACTTCTTGTTTTTCAACAGACTCACCTGACTTGTGTTTAAGCTGGCTAGTGCTTGGCCTGCCTAACTTCCTTCTAAAACTTAGGGTGCAGCTGGCCTGATTCTCCACACTAACATGAAACATATTGGTTTTGATACTTACCTTCTACCAGAACTGCAAAACAGTTGGGAATTAGGCTTTGCTGTGCCACATCAAGATTTGGCTGTTAGTCAAAGTGTAATTAATACAGCTGTGGTAAAACAGTGAATTAGACTTATCTAGACATCATGTCTATTGAGCTTACTGCTTTTGAAGAAAAAAAAAAATTAAAATTTTGGTCTATACTAATAAATCTGCAGATTTAAGCATGGACCATTCATTTAACATGAACTCAAGAAAATAAAGAAAAAGCAGGAAGAGATATATGTAAGAACAGAGAAATGTAAAACCTTACATTTCTTTGAGCTTCCTGAACAACATAATCTGGATGTATTTCTTGATGTGTTTGTCCAAAGCCTTTTGCATTGAATTGTTCAGTGTATATCTGCCTTTCCCTGTATCTTATGTCTGCTTCTTACATGAATCTTACATACAAGCTGGGCCAAAGTAACTTTGTATTCTGTTCTGATGCTTTCTCAGGAATATCATGTTGTTTAGTGTTTGGGTGGGGAGGGGTTTGTTTTGGTTTTAACATTTTAGGCCTTTTTGGGAGGGGTGCTTTGTTTGTTTTGGGGGTTTTTTTTGTTTTGTTTTGTTTTTTAGGGGGGAGTTAGTTTTGGGAGAGTTTTTTGTTTGGTGTTCTGTTTTTCTAGTTTTAATTAAATATGAAAATGTCAGTTTTAGATGCTGGTGTTTATTGTGTTCTGACTTTTTAACCTTCTACAAGATCTTTGTCATTTTTACTTTTGTATGTAACACATTTTTTCCTTCTGTGTCTTGTTGAGATATTTTAACAAGTCTCTTTGTAATGTGCGTATTTTTAATGTGCTTTTATTATCAGGGTTTTATTTTTTTAGGTATGCTAAGTCCAGTTGTAATGCATGCATAATTCCTTCTTCTAAGTCTATTTTGTGTGATCTTCTAAAAGAAACCTTAGTGGTCTGATATCCCAAATTCTGATTGATTTCTGTGGAAAGTTAATCTCTTTTTAATAATGACACTAGGTCTATCAACTCCTTTTTTGTAACTTTAAATGACTTTTTCTGTTACTGTTTCCCCCCCCCCCTTTTTTTTTATTAATGGTCCCTGAGACAGAGTTTGTATATCTGCCACTATAAACATCAATTGCGATGTGAGCAAAATTTTATGTGGGATCTCTTTGCTGGAGCTTACATGACATATAGGGGTTGTATACAAAGTTTATTCTCTAAAGAAATAAAGGGGCTTTTTAAAAGAAATAAAACAGTCCCACGATCTTCTGATTTAGTATTTCAGCTTTTGGCCTCTCCATACCACTATTTCCAGCTTTTTTAGATGATCTAAAACATTGGGAAAAGAATAGAGAAGGTGCTTTTTCTTTCTTTAGGAAAAAAAAAATGAAATTGCTGAAATCCAGGTATAGTTTTGGGGGGATTATTTTTATTTTGTTGGTTTTTTGCTGTTCTTTCTACATGGAAAAATATAGGGCTTGTCTATCCTGAAAAACAAAGCAAGCTTACTGAAAAAGCTATCTGGAAAGTTGCTCTTATGTGAGCTTCAACTGAACTTTTGGACAAAACAGAAGACTGTATTAAAGAATGAACTTCTGTCTTGTTTTCCTTTTTACTTTAAGTAGTAAAAATTGATTCCAGAGGTCGCAAGGCTTCTTCCTCTTTCCCATTACATCCTCCCAAACTCAATCTAATACAACACGTGTTCCATAGCATCTTGCAGTATGTGAAGTTTTTAATGTTTGGGTTTTAGTTTGAGAGATTTTTTTCCTCATAGCATGAAGTCACTGTACGTGTGACATTTTGTTTTTTACTGTAATTAAACACAAGGGTCTTCCTATGAAATTACAGAAAATTTTTCATTAAGTATTACTAGGTAGATAAAGTGGTAAATATTTTGCTTTATAGAACAATAGCATAAGAAGGAAGAATAATAATGTTGTGTCTGTTTTCCAGCACTGAGACCTTGGACGTGTTTGCCCATGAAGATGCAGTGTATGGCCTTTCAGTGAGCCCAGTAAATGACAACATCTTTGCTAGTTCATCGGATGATGGCCGGGTTCTTATTTGGGACATCCGAGAGTCTTCCCATGGAGGTAAGATCTCTAGAAGGAAAAGATAGTTCATTTAGGAAGAATTCATGCAAGGCAAGGAGGAGAAAAGTTATGTTTATCTGGGATAATCGAGACAGTGAGTCTTGGCAAAGGTGAAAGTGAGACATAATTCTTTTGGCTGGTGATTGGCAAGCCCTGGTCTTTACAGTTTTGTGTTACTGTGTTAAATGGCTTTATAAAGAACCAGCATATAGCGCAGACTAGCACAGAACTTGGTATGAATAGGTTTTAACTAGAGTAAAGGGACAGTGCAGGGAATGTTTCTTCAATGAGAACATCTTGCCAAACTTGCAATCAGTTGAGAATATATTTTTGGGTTTTTTTCTATAGCCTAGGGTGGGAAAAAATTATGTTTAGAGAGCTGTTATTTTGATTTGAATAGTTTCCAAAGCTATTTATATACTTCCTGTGACCCTGATACACTTATACATAATGTTTTCTGCTTGTATGGAAACTTAGAACCCTTATGTGATAAAAGGGAAGTTGAATTATTACTTTGTTTTCTGAAACAGAGCTGAATACTGTTGATTTATGTAACAAACCTGCACCTTCTCAAAGCACTGTAACCTGTGTTTTTACAGCTGCAGTGTTGACACTGAAGAATCTCAGTTTAAAATTGTAGTTACATAAATTTGAGAGAAATACCTTAATATATTGAATTTCAGTACACAAATACTCAAGTACTTAAGTAAATGAATCTTCCAAGTTTACCTCATCCTAAAGAACACTGAGCAATCTGCAAGATAGAGAATATGGTTGCCTTCATTCATAGTTAAAATAAGTGTTCATTTCTTTTTGTAAGCTGTTGAAATGCAATTACCAGTAGCTTCTGCTGGTCTTACAGGAAAATTATTCGTGGCACTGAAATCCAGCTCAATGTATTTTGTATACATTTGTTGTTGAGTCAAAGCTGATGTTTTAAATTATTATCTTTTTCCATACCTAGTGAATTTCATCACTTTTCTAGACTGCAATTCTGCCCCTTTTTGACTTGGAAATGAAAGCTGAAACAGACATACTTTATAGAATCACAGGAGTCTTTAAGCCCTCTAGCATCCTGGGGGCTTTAATGAGCATGAGTAACTAGAGATAGGTCTTTCCTGTCAAGCCTGACCAGAATACTCAGAATAGATTGCTTATAGATACCCTCCCTACTCCAGGCATATTGCCTTTATACATACTAGCACAGCACAATTTTGTACAGTTCTCTGGCACAATCGTATTACCCCTCATCCCTTTTCCATGTTGAAATTTTATTAAACATCCTGAAAAACAATGTACACTCTTCATAAATGTGTATTGCAGACATTAATAAAAATATCTACATTGTCTCTTTTGTATCTTTGAGGAACTCATTAGTAACACCTCTCTTGCTCCTAAGTCCCTTGTAAGTCCCTTACAGCACAGTGAACTATTGTTTTCCCTTTGGACAGTTTCTTATCTCATGTACCTCCCTTTGCTTATCCCAACTGCCTGCAACTAAACTTGATACTATACCATATGTGAATTTAGTCCTCATTACATCTACCACTTTTCCCTTGTATAAAAAGTCAGTTACTTTATTAAAGTTGGAGATTCAATCACTATGCTGAGAATATTTTACTTTCAGAAAATCCAAGCGGCACTTCATCCCTGTTTTTATGTTTTCATAATATCCAAATTATAAGACTGGACACTGAATATGGTTTATAAATTGAAAATGGTGAAATGTTCCTTTATTGCTTTCTCCTGAACTCTCCACCATAAAGATTTATCTCTGTAAGGAGAATTACCTGTTGCTACCAGTGGATGTCAACAGTCAGGACGACTAGATATCTAAATGCATCTGTGTGAAGCTGCTTAGTATCATAAGCTAGTGTCCAATCTGATCTGAGTTTCTGAATTTATATGAAATTAAGTTTGTCCTTCTTTGTTGTAGTTAAACTTTGTTACTGCTTTTACTGTTGCTGAGACTGAATGAGATTGCCACACCAGTGAAAATGGTGTGAGGACATATTGTCTGTAGTAATTTTGGGCTTTTTGGAGTCATGTTTTAGGTTCTCTGAATTTAGAAAAAAAAGGGCTTTTCCACGCTTATACAGCAGTCCTGAGTCAGCATTTATATGTGAGCCCTGCCAATGTTTACTGCAATGTAGTGCTTGTCACGGGGGTAATGCCCTTGTCTGCAATGGTATTTTCATGGGAATAGGTGCTATGCCTGCTAGTGTGAGGGTAGTTAGTTACCCTGAGTGGCCAGCTTATTAAAGTCTTTCAAATAACATCCTAGTTTAAAATAGGGTATTAAAAGAAGCAGAGGAACCATTTCTTTCTCCCTGTCTTTCGCTGCTGAGTGATTTATGCAGTAATTTTTATGAACCTACTTATAATTTTTATTAAAGATGATGTTCAGCTGCTCCCTTCACAAACATGTTCATACTCTGGTGTATAAGAGCTACAATTGTGAATGAGCTTAAAGAACAATAGAAAAGTAATCCCCCTACTTTTCATTAAAATGACTTAGTGCCTCATTAGTTTAAGTCCTGTAATCTCTCTCTGACAGATTGAAAGGCAACCTTTGATATCTTAGAAGAAAACTATGGTGCCAATCTATTTATAATAAAGGTGTGAAGGAAAGCACTGGTAATTAGCAACAATTATTTGACTAAGGAAATATACACAATTTTAAAGTTTATTTTAAAACCTATCTCCTTTATTTGGCCATCTGATGTTTGTCTCTCCACTCAGCTAATGCAGGCCTTTGCTTCTCAGTGGGAGCTGCCATTTTAATAACACAGCCTTTTATGTCCCAGCAGGATTCTGATTTGATGATGCAAATATAGAAGGTCAGTTTTGGTGTTTATTTGGAGCTGCTGGCAGACCAACAGCAATTTCTAAAGCCTTTGGGCAGAGTGGCAGAAAAAAAGTTGGCTTCTTTTCTTCTTTCTACCTGTGACTCCTATGACAGTGAATAGCACCTTTGTTTTCATCACTGATGAAAAAATACTAAAAAGGAAAGTCCCTGAATGAAAAAACTTGTAATAGAGCATGAGAGGAGGATACAGATGGGGCAAGACAAGTAAATGTTAATTCTCTCTCATTTGCATGATTGGCAATCATTTCATAAGGTATTGGGGATTTGAGAGGGTTGCCTGCTTAACCATGTTTTATATGTGGTAATGAGGGATATGAGGAAAGAAAATTCCATACTTTTGGAGGTGCTTGTGCGGCTGCAGGTGCTGCATATGGTGGCTCAGATAGAGGTAGTAACTGTCTCCTAAGCACATGAGCAGCACAGGAGTTGCTCCAAAGTAAACGGTGAATGGGAAAGTCTGGCATAATCCCTGACTCAAAATAGGGGTTGATTCTGGTTTCTTAGTTGATTGAAAGAGTGGCAGCATGCCACAAAAGATACAAACAAGGAAGAGTATTAGACTGTTCCTAAAGCTGTGAGGCTCACAGAAACTGAGGGAAGGTAACAGAGCCAAGGCTTTTCCCTACTCTTCATGGAGACGGTATTTTGATGTAATGAATAAGGCAGAGTAGCAGTCCAAACAGTCTTACAAGAAGGAAAGAATCTGAATGAGCATCTTTTCTACTCTGTGTGAACAGGAAGAGGTAACTGTTAACCTTTTTTTTATGCAAGAGAGAGACCCTTCTTGTCTGTGCAGCACTTAAGAAGGTAGATTTCTTTTCTCTTTAGCAGCTTTCTTTGAGCTGAGTTTCATACAAATTTATTTCATGTCTTGTAATATTATTCTCCTTTACAAGAAATTGCTGCTACATTTATGGTTTGGGTAATCAGCAGTGGCTGTGAAAGCTCTCAGGCATATATTACTAGGAAGCTTTCAGAAGCCCCTCCATGTATAGTCCTTATCAGATGAGCATTTGGTCATGAACCTTTAGAGATTCAAATATTTGATCTTTGAATAGCTAGTTTTAAACTCTGATAACCTTCCATAAAGAAAATGGTGTCTTGAAATTCGGTATGTGTCCTTTTCCATACTTAGACAGAATTAATGTACATGTGGGTGGATTTTAAAACTCCAGGTTTTATATTGCTTTGGATGTGTCAGCTTTAGAAATGGTTTGAACATGTCTCCATATCTTCAGATCTTGTTATAATGTTTCCATATTCAGCTGCCAAACTCCTTGCATCGAACAGTTGTATGCATTGTTTGTTCTTACATCTGAAATTTCAACTTTTTCAACAGAGCCCTTCTGCTTGGCACACTACCCATCAGCCTTTCACAGTGTGATGTTTAATCCAGTAGAACCCAGATTGCTGGCTACTGCCAACTCTAAGGAAGGTGTGGGACTCTGGGATATTCGTAAACCTCAGAGGTATGATCTGGCTGCCCTTGTTTTATGCTGGGTTTTTTCTTTCCCTTGGGAGGTGATGGCATGCTGCTTTGTTGGTTTTTTTTATTATTTAAGTCAGAATATATGGTAGTAAGAAAAGATGCAGAACAAAGTTAAGGACAGTGTTGGTAATCGATTATTTTGCATAATTTATATTCTTCATACTTACGATCTAATTTGATTTAAAATGGGACTAGATCTTCAGTGTTAAGGTAAGTGATTTTATCTGAAGCCTGCTTGGCTGCACCACTGCAGATTAACTTGGATTGCTGTGTCACATTCTCATCATTATATTTAGCACTATCTTGCTACTACTGGAAGAAGCTGTGGTGGGCACTGCCTGGTTTACAGTTTGTTTTTCTTGCCCAGCTCAGTTTTTAGTGGCTCACTAGAGACTGCAGTCAAGGCAACTCTTTACTCAGTGCTTATGAGTTTTACATAACTTCCTGACTGATATAGACATCTGTATAATCATTTCACAGTATAATGTGCTTCCAGATTCACATAGAGTTAAAAAACAAATGAAGAGAATTAGGTTGCAGCTTGAAATATGGTTAGACTGGGTTCTAAAGTGGATGTATTCAATGTCTGATACCAGACTTTGGCATGCATGAGAGATTAGGCCTTTTCAGTCTTTCAGATTTTGAATGTTCATTTTTTCATCATAATGGTCTGGGGGGGTGGGTTAAATCTGGCTGGATGCCAAGTGTAACATAAATGAATGCAGATGTTAAATCTGCTTTCAGCTACCATTTTTCTGGGACAGCCATTAGCTCTCCTTCTTTGCTTAAACAGAGATGTACCCAAAACATGGGGAGAATGGTATGCTTGGCTTAGGAAAAGAAAATGGCTCTAAAGCACTCTGTTGCCACTGCAGGATTTTTTTCTCCATGAAACTCTCAGGAAAAGGACTCTTCAAAATGATCTGTGTCCTGCTAGTGGGATGCCAAAGCCAGAGTCTCTCATATTTAAATAAATTTTGTCTTTTTAAAGTAACAGAACATTTGCCAAAACTTCTGCTTGTCTCTTTAGATCTAATTTGCTAATCTAGAAAGCTGGAACTTGTTTTGTAATGTATTTGTGGCCAATTCACTTTGCCTTATGAGAAAATGAAATTATTTATTTTTAGATAAGATATAATCCTTCCTCCACTGAGAAGGTAGAAGCCAGAATTTACACTTTCATCTGTGTGTTTTAGTTTGTTACAGTCTCTTCTGGGGGAAATACACTTAATTATCAGGGGGAAAAAATAGCTTTTTTTAAAGATAAAGTAATCCACATAATGCTGTGAGTACTTGTGAAAGACTGCATAAACCTGAAGTTGGTATGTGCAGGAGTTTAAGAATATTTTCTGTGTTCTTAGTAATAATAAAGTATGCTATAGTTGCAGGTAAGATGTGTGCCAAAAGCATTTTAATTGAGGAATTCTACAGGCATAATGGATTAAACAGCCCTGAATTTCTCCATAATCAAGGGGTAAACTGGAAGCTGCCTGTGTAAGCATACCACTAGGACAGCAAAGGAGGGCGACTGAATCAGATGCTTTCCTCATTGTCAAAAAAGTTTGCTGATGGTAGAAATCCTTGCTTCCCTACATGTTTGTAGCTCTCTTTTATGCTGTCATCAGTATCCAAGAGAATGTAATAGTTCCTGAAGTGTAGGAAGTGTGAGGGAATAGAGGTTTTTGAGGGACATGATTTAGAAGTACTTGTTTGATTGTTGAATCCTTGCTGGAATTGTTGAATAGCAAAATATATAAATAACTACAGCAAAAAATTGCTAGATTTGTCTATTTCTTCCCTAATCTACATTTTTATTTACATTGCTGCGCATGATGTTCACCTGCGAGGGATTTTTATACCTTAAACCATCAAGAGAAATTTCTCCTTTCCTTTGGTACTGATGTAGTCCATCATAACACTGTGGCCATTGTGGAAGTTTTTCAGTCCTATCATTCCACCTGTGGTGCTAATAGAAAGTACTAGTTCAGGTAAACTTTGGCTCTTTTGTCACATTGTGTGGTAGTGGGGTTTTGATTAGAAATTGAGTGGGTAGAAAGAAGGGGGAGAAGTGTAGAGACTTTTAAATGTTTGCTGTGGATTGCCAAAATTTTAACTTCCAGTGGGTGGTTAAACTGGACCACAGCACTCTTCCAACAAGGGACAGGTGAAATGGTTACATGTAGTTAATAATTTACAGCTGGTATAACACTTCCTGTAAAGCTCACTTCCCCAACTACTGTTGGTTCTCAGATGGAGGCAGAATTTGGTGATGTAGGCACTACTTAGTTTGCTTCGTAAGTGGTGGCTGCTCTGGGGAATCCTGCTGCTGCTCATCTGCAAAATCCAGCAAGTGAAATTGGAATTCTGAAGACTAGCTGTTTTTGGCCAGTAGCAGTACTGTAGTTAGCAATACCTTAGTACAACATGTATGGCAGCCAACAGCCCTGGTGTGATAAGACTTTTTACAGATATAGGTGAGGTTTGATAAAACCAGCAGGATTTGGCTGGTCTTCATTCATTTGAAGGGGACTTTCTGGTTTTAATCAGCAGAGGCTCCTCAGGTGAAATATAGTTTTTCTTTGAGTCTGTTCAGCTTGATAATGGACTAAGAGAAGGCGGGATTTGCTGTTAACTTCTAAACTTGTATGTCAGTCAGTGGAATATGGCTAATTGTGTAGTTTTAAACTAATAGCTCTACATTTTCAAAATGTTGAATAGAACAATGATGTCCTTGTAGGTTAGAGAATTCAGATACAGATTCCACTGCTTGTCAGGAACAAATGAGCTGCATGTACTTATTTATCTAGAAAATACAAGGATTTTTACAGCAAAGTGTTTTTCTCCAAAATACATGGCTCTTCTCCAATTGGATTATGGGAGAATTTGTCTCAGTTTGCTGTTGCATGCCTCCAGCCAGGAAAGTGGGTTTTGTCCACTTCTTTAGACAGGCAACATTAAACGCCCCTAAAATTTTTTAATTGAATGATTTTAGGGCTAGGAAGAAAGTCCTGATTATAAGTAGATTTTATTCATATGCTGTGGAATTGGTTAACTTCCTAATGGGAAGCTGGGAGTACTTTATACTTGGCTACAGTGAAGGAGGTAATTGAAAAGCCAGCATTTCTTGGCATGCATGGACAAATTTAGAGACAGTTGCACAGTTCTGAATTGTGGAAAGTTTAGCTCACTTCAAATAATCATAATTTAATTAGTCTTGCTGACTGAGTCAGGATACAGAGGCGGATTCATTTTGCTTTTCCCAAAGTTCATTCACAGCTTGATATCTCTTCTGTCTCAGATTTAGTTCAGCAATTGAGATTCTCTCCTTCTACCCAATGTACTAATAAGATCTGGATGTGGTGGGTTGGCTCCTCAAAAATAGCATATTAAGGGCTATAAATATAGAAATAATATAATTCTATGATTATGAGTTGACTAGTTATTCTGGAAATCTTATTTTTTTTATTTTTAGGATGTATAAGTATTTCTAGTCCTTCAGGTGGATGTTAAACTGAAACTATCTGTATTGTTTCTTTTTTAAAAACAGTGCATTGAAAAGCTTGAAATGTGGTTTTGATTGAGGAGGCTGCTGTAAGGCTTTCAGGCCACTAGATGGGGTGTGGAAGCTGTGCCTTTTTTAAAGAAAATTTTAAAAGGGAGATCTGTGCTTCTTAAACTATTTACAATAAAAAATATATTACAAGCATTGTTACAGAATTGCTGGGGGCAACTCAGCACATTAGAGTACATATATATTTCAAGCAAAGACTGTGTAACATCAGCTATTTTTAGGTACTCATATTCTCCCTCCTCTTTTTCCATGCAATTCCATGACCCTCTCCTTCTTTTTACTGAAATAAGAAGGCTGCTTTTTCCCCTAAGAAAATATTATCATTAACACCTTAATGCTTTCTTTTCCTATGTTCCCCTGACCCACCACTTACATCAACTTATGTGGAAGTTTTTGAGATCAAAATTATATTTCTTTGTGGTATTAATGACCATCACACATTTTTAAACTGATCTTCATGATGCAAAAAGGCTGTTCACAGAAGTGTATTCTGCTTGTGATGGGAGCATTGAACCAGTACTTTATGCACACTGGGATCCATCAGTGTGTCCAGTTCAGGGGTTAAAATGCTGCATCTTGTGTCATAAATACATATCTTGGGGTATTTTATGTGAGTCTGGGAGGGCTTATCTAAAAACTACCAGGCCCTCATTCCTATATCTGTTGCATAGTTACGTGTTTGACCTGGTTTTTGAGCCAACTCATCATGTTTAGAAGTTAGAAAACTAAGCAGGAAAGGCTTTGTAGCTTTCTTACACCCTCGCAAGTCGAACTTGATTTAAGGCAGGTCCAGTGGCAACTGTAAACTGTGGAGAAGAGAGAATAAGACCTGTGAGGCTGAGAGAGGGATGTAAGAAGGAAGCATGTTCTCATTTGAGAAGCAGTGAACTATTAGATATGTTCAGCTGTTTGTGGCATTCTGCTCATTCTGTTTTACTTGCTTTGGTTTCTTTTGCTACACTAATCTTCCTATTTTCTGCCTCCTCAGTATGTTCTTTACAAACTTTTTACAAAGTAGAAGTGAAAAGTGACCAAAGCTGGGGATGATTTACCTTCCAAGGATGCATGTTTCATAAGAATAAACTATAAGCAGAGAGTTTTTCTTTATTTCATTTGACTTTTTGTGTTCCTGGAGTAAAACACTGTTCCAAGACCCCAGACTTTAGTTTTGGGATCTGGAAACACATTTGTCCCCCTAATTCAAGTACTGGATTCAACTCTGAGTGAGGTAGAAATGGTTACACACAATAGACCTTTTTAAGATTCTTCTGAATGTTAATGAGATTTGTGCTGTCTGCATAGTTACAAGTCAGTGTACTCAAAAAGCCCAATGATGAGTTAAAAAAATCCTTGAGCAACAGGGCAAGCCTGGTGGTATTCCTTGGTGGTTTTAACCCTTATGGCATATTTTAAAACCTAATTTGACCATACAAATCATAATAAGCCCAAGTTTAAAGCAATGTCAGTTTTAGTGTTTTCCATCAAGTCTTTACAGATAAATCCAAAAGGAACATTAATTCAGCTTTGATTTCTTTCTTTATCTTGGCTGACAAGTAACTGCAGTTCAGAGCCCACTAAAACAAACTTTTTTAGCTCACATTAAATGAATATTTGCATCTCAAGAAACACCAGTCAAAAGGCTTTCTTAGTGTTCTCCAAACTAACATTAAATTTGCCTCCTGGACTAAGAATTTAGAGGAAGCAAACTCCCAAATTGTGGACAAGGAATTACTGTTGTTAGATATCAGTGAATCACCTAGTGATTAACTCATTAAATAGTAAGCAAAATATAGAGATATAGAAATTTTTTCCCTGTAGTAAACTATTTAGATTCAGGGGGATCTTGAGAGCAGACTCTTCTTAGCAGGTTTATGAATGTTCAGGTATGTTGATCTTGCCTGTGTGTGGAGGACTTTGAAGGTGTGGCTGCACTGTACTGCTGGTCTTGAACTGACTCTTTTCTAAAGTCTTTGTCTTGAACAGAGCTTTTCTGCCAAGTGCTAATTATGAGGTGTTCAGCTTAGTCATTGTGCTGCGAGTAAACACAATGCAATTCTTAAAACAATCTATTAAATCCATAACTTCTGGTCCACATGTATTGGAAATCACAGCTACTTTTGAAAATACAGTTCTTGACTCCTGATTGCTTTGACTCGTAATTTCTCTTATTTCATTCACTTCCCAGCCTTTTAAAGACCTGATGAGTATTACTTTTTTGTTTTTGTATCAGAAGTCTGGTAGCAAGAGGAAAACACTGTTGGACATAGAAATCTTGCAGGTGGTGTATGTTAGATTGACATGTAGTTGGAAAAGCTAGGTTTCAGGTTTATGAGGCCTCTAGCTGCCAGAACTACAGGAAATTTGAGAACAGTTCTTCACAGTTTGGTTAGTTGCATGTCAAATAGACCAGCTTTGCAAGAGAGGAGTGAGTATTCTGAATAAATGGTTAATCCTGTTAGAGTTTATTTTTGATGAGTGGATGTGCAAGGCAAAGGGAGGAAAGGGAGATGATGAGTATTTGCAGCTCTTGCTGTACCACAGGTGATATTTGTAAACTGTTGCATAGAGAGGACTTCAGAAAATCTGTACGGTGATGTTAAAGGTATTCTAAAGGTAAACACTGCATTCTAAGTTCATTCTAAGTTCATATCCATAGATTGAGGTCTCCAATGGTTGCCAGTTTTAGTTTCTAGGGTCATGCCTTCAAGGTATTTGATCCTTAAAGATCATACCATAAGAACACAGATGGCAGTTATTTTCTGAGAAATGCTCATACATGTGCTGAGTTTTTATCCTTTCTAGCTTTCCTTCCTGAGCTCACTCTACAAAGTAACTGTTGCCTTTTTTTATCTGTGTGTTACTAAGATGTCTGGTATGCTGGATGAAGTACTGAGCTTCTGGAAGTGCAAGTGAGGGATCTAGTATTGTTGGTGATTGTGTTGGGGATATTAATTCAGGGGCCAGCCACAGGGTTTGCTTCTGACAGTGATTTACATCTTTCATGTTACCACGGTTCAGGGCTCTTTCCTTAAAAGCTAGTAATTTTCTTAATCTGTAGATGTTCCATAATGGCAGGAATAGTATGAGGATATTTAAGGTGTTACTTTGACTGTTTTGCATTTTGACTTTTCATGTGAAAGAAAGAAGCTTCTGATTGTCATCACTTCCAGTGTGAATGCTTTGGGATTCCCAAAGCCCCTGCAGGTGGAAGAGTTCACTACATCATTGATTGGGCAATTACTGTTTAAATTATTTCAGTGCAGTAGAAGTGTGCTGCATGTTTCTTTTTGGACATGTTTGTCAGTCCTGCTCTGAGCAGAGCATTGTATTAAAGATTTCAGGAGAAATGTGAGTATCTTGGCAACCACTTGTTCATTGTCAAGCTTATCATTTTTTTCTCTTCTCAGTGGAATAATTTGTTATGAATTTTGACTAACTTGATGTTGCTTAAAGTAATCCATTTAGCTGGGTTACAGTATAACAAATTTTAAGTGCTATTTTGGAACTTACCAATATGGGTCAACCACACCACCTCAAATAGTTCAAATAACTATTTGTCTTCTCTTGCAGTTCAGGAAATAGAACTCATCCCACACATGTACCATCCTCATCTGTTAAGTTTGTGCTACTGAGGCAGCTCAACTGATCAGTTTCTCAGCCTAGAATCTGAAGATCTAACCAGGTCTGACTTGGCATATTTGCCCCAAATTACACAGAACCTAAATGTAGATACCTTCCCCCCTATTTGTCTTCCATTATTTCTCAAAAGTTCCCTTTAATGTGATTGAAAGTGAACTGTTTATTGCTTAAGTTCATGGGGATTGAATTTTTCTGGGAATCTTTGGGATGTGTTGAAGGAAAATTTGAATAGTAATGGCATCTGGGGAAGTAGTACTTTTCAGATGGCTTTTGGCTTTGATTTCCTTATTGTAAACATAAATAAATCTCCAAAGTATTTGCCACAAATTTGGCCAAAATCAATGACTTTTTTAGGGTTAAAAATATCTAAGGTAGTTTCCTCTGCCTTTCCTTCTTTCTTCTCACTGAAGGAAAAAAGGGAGCACTTGCAAATGAGTATTTTTTTTCACTTTGGACAAAGAAAGATCAGGACAATCATTAGGCTTCAGTCATGTTGATGACTTTTCTGCATATGGAGACTTTTTTGTGGTTGCCACCTTCAGTCAATTGATGTTTTTTTCTTTTTTTTTTTTTTTTAAAGACAGGAGTGTAGCCTAAAGTTGTGAAATATGTAAATCAGTGAATTTATTGTTAAATATTTTTTTTATTCTGAAGCAATAATTTCTGTTGCTGGTGTGAGCATCAACTGGTAGGTAGTCTGCAAATACATAAGTGTGCAAGTCTCCCAGATAGTGCCTGGTATTTAAGTGTGTGAAACAGGTGCTGTAGTCTCTTTTCCCCACCCTTATGCCTTGTCCTTATAGTGGTATTTCCTGGAATGGTACCATATGAAGGACGCTCTCACTTAGCTTCTGTTTTAGATGTACACACTCCATATTTCATTTGCAGTCCTGCTTTATGCATCACCTTGTCAGCCCTCTTGGGATAGAGGGTTTAGCATAGCTTTTTTGGTGTTAAGGCTGGTATCCTTCCTGTGGTAGAGTGTATTTAGAAAGATTTTAAACTTTCCTCTAGCATCCCTGGATTTGTTGATCACACACACAACTGAATTTTGGAGAACTGAGGTTCAAATTATATAATAAAAAAGAGTGTTGTTAGTCGCTCAGCTTTTAGTTTGTTGTTCTCAGATAGGGCTAATGGTCTTTCTTTTGTTCAGCCTCTCCCGTCTTGATTCCCCTCCATCACATGCACGGGGATTTTCTGATTCGAAGATGAAACTTTTTCACACCTATCATTAACAGGCACTTTAAGCTCAATACTGTCCCTTTGCTCTGTGGGATACAGCTTGCTCCTACAAGCAGAGGTGCTATTCATGTTTTAGATTTTCAACACTGTGTGTAACTGTAAACAAGAAGTCAGGAAACCTGGTTTTGTTTCACAGTGTTGGTTAGGTCTGTTGGTTGACCTTTCTTGCCCTCGGTTTTTCCTGTACCAAGAAAAGGGAAAACTGCCTACTTCAAAAGCCTCATGATGCTTAATCTTTTTGTTAGCTTTGAAATACTTTAGCACCCAGATCTTTCTAAAGCAAGAATTTGAAGTGCCAAGTATTGTCCTTGTAATGCAAATTTTAAAAGTATAATCTCTTGTTAAGGAGAAGCTCAGGTTGAATGGGTTTTGATAGAGCGCTTTCTTAAGGGAATAGGTCAGTAATTGTGAGTCGTGCCATAATCACCTCTATACCGCTATTTAATGTGGAGGGAATTAAAAGAGAAACTTTTTTGTTCAAAAAGAAAAAAAAAATATAAAAGAAAATTTAAAAAATATATTGGTGGCTTAAAGGAGAGATTCTCTTAAGTGCGTTTACTAGGAGAACATCTGAAATGTTACTTTAATGCTATTGTAAGAGAAAGGAATTGGTCTTTGAAACATCAGTCCAGGGGAAACTGTGGTGGACCCAACCTGATGAGCCCAAAGTTATGTCTGCAGTTGCATTCATTTAGCTTTACGAGAAAATTTATATTCATATTTTACCTACTACAGGCCAAAGCTTTACTTGTTCAAGACCGGACTCTTACTGCAGGAGCATTTTGAATCTTGCTAATTTTCCTGTCAGAAGAAAGGCCTACTTTCTTCTTGCTGCTATTTTCTTTAATTTCTGCTTGTGTAGTTTTTGTAAATTCAAAATTCATGCAGCTTCAGTAGAGAAAAGAAGGGAAGTGAGTATATATATTATTGGATAAGAGAACAAATCTGTGGCTGATGTTACTCAGCTTTCCTAATGCAAGACAACAACTGCAGCACAGAAATGTGTAGGAAAAATGTATCATAGGACTGCAGTATTAACACGTGACTGATTTTGCATAAGATATGAAAATGGATTCATTCTTCAAGAGGAATTGCCAACTTTTACACTCAGATTATTTTTCTGAGGTAACATTCTCTGGTATCCATGTTCTTTGTTTTATAATTACTTTGGTGTATGCTCAGTTTTGGGAACAGGTCCTGTTCCTTCATTTGGCCTAAGGGTTGTCGTCCATGCCAAGTCTGGCTGTTATTTGCATCTTCTTTATCTAGTTATCTAATGGAACCTTCTCCTTTGTGTTTTGCTGTATTTAGCTGAGCAGTGTTCTCTGTCACAGTCTGTACTCCATCCTACAAGGTACTATTTCTGAACAGGCTGAATAATGGACTCTGATCAGAGAATTTAGGGATTAGAAAAGGATGGAAATGATCAGGTGTTTCAGCTAGTTTGCTTGTGGCTGTTGGACAGTTGCTTTTTACATTGTGTTCTCTAGTTTATTTTTTTTTTAATCTGGCTAAATTGTGTTGTTGTTTGGTTGGGAGTTTTTATTGTTTGTTCTTTTGTTTGTTTTTTTCCTGAAAAACAAATTGTCTGCCTGCTAGATCTCATTTATTACTTACATTAGAGTAACACCTGCATGATACAAGCAGAGAGTGAGGACACTCTTGTGCCTGCTGACTCTAGTGAGGGCAAGCCTAGGGCAGGAGAATGTTTGGGAACAGGTCTGTAATAAGACCAAAACAAACCTTGGCTAGAGCTGGAGGAGGATGTGAAGCACTCAAGCAACAGGGTTCTTTTTTTTTTTTTTTTTGCTTGTTGTCATTTGCTACTGTTCAATCTTTGTAATGGCAGAGGTAAGCCTTAAATCCTGAAAGGATAAAAGTAATACAGATGTGGGGGACAGTTTAGTATACTTTATGCCTCTGCTCTTCATTAATGATGGTGAGATTCCATTTTGTACTAGTTTACATGTTTCTAACAGCAAACAGCAAAGAAATGTCACATTCTTGAAAGGGCAGAATCTTCACCCTGAATTCTGTACTTTTATTGTCTTGGTGGATGGAGTTTATTTTAGTTGTCGTTTCTTTTTGAAGGAAAGCAAAGATGTTTAGTTTTGTTAACAATACTCAGCCTTTATTTTATTTGGTTATTGTTTAATGTCCAAGCAAATACGCCTTACTTCCTGGCAAGTATTCTGGGAGGCAATTCCTGTAGAAGTAGTAAGATAATCAGAAGTAGTGATGATACAATTTAGAAAAACGAGCTTGTTTCTGATAAATAATAAAATCTTGAGTATGGCTTGTATACCTTCTAACCTTGAGACACTGATGGACTTCCTTCACATTTGTTAACACTTTCAATACTTGTAGTGAAATACCATAAACTTTGACACAATTTATCTGCTTTTCAAAGAAACTATCTTGAGATTTCTGAGACTCGTAATCTACTTTAAAAAGGTCTGCATGTTTATTGATATTGTGCTGACTTTTCTGTTACTGGTTAATTTAGCTTTAAGTGCTTCGGACTATATAAGAATTGTGTCCTTTTAAACACACAATAATTTTCTTGCAAATAAACTCCCAAACTTTTCTGCAGTTTTCCAGGCCAAAATTTTGTTTGCCAAGTTTCATTCCAGTTCTTTTTTTGCACAGTTAGAAGTTCCTCAGTTTTGTGGTTACAGAATTGCTGACAAACACAGTTGTATGCAATGGTGTGTATTAGTTACAAGCATTCAGTTCATTCTTTCCTTTTAAGGTCATTCTTTCATTAACTTAGTCTCACTCACTGCAGTTTATGATACCAACACTTTTCCCTTGCTCAATTCCTTTCTTTTCCCTCTTAAATGATACCCCTGTCCCAAGGACAGTGTCTGTACTGCAGTGATACTGCTTACTCCCTTACCCCACTAAGTGCCAGTAGAATCCGATTTATTTACGTTAGTGGTGCTACTCATGGATTCAAAGCCTTCCATTGTTTGGCTGAGCTGGTATTTAGTTAGCCCTTGCCTGCTGCCCGTGTGCAGCGTATCCAGCTATGGAAATGACCATACTGCAATAATCGTCCATTCTCTGCCTCCCTCCAGCTCCAGCATATGTGTTTGGATTGCGATGTTCCATCTGTGGACTAAATATTTCTCTTAATCATACAATATGACTTTTTAAAAACCTCGAAGTGCATGTGTCTCTCTATATTGCTTCCAGAGCTGGTAGGCAACATCAGCATTCCACAGCTGTCTGGGTGAGCCAAATTTGGAAGCAGAGTAAATCCGAGTAGTCTGGCTTTGGATTCGTAAAAATAATGCCTCTGGCAGAAAGAGCACTCATTTTGTTTAGAAGTGTCCTTTTAGTATTGCCTTCAGATTTTTCATTAGCTGTCGTGGTCTGTGTCTTCAAGATGAGATTATTGCTTCTGGCATGATGCATCAGTAAACTTTTTAGTAACTGCAACAAGGTGTTGCCTCTGAAATTCCTTTGTTAGTGCATGCAGTAAGGGGCAGGCAGAAGTGGCAGTTCCAGCATGAGCAACATATCCAAACATGTCTGCGCTGCCAGAACATAATCCTGTGTGAAAAAATCCAAAAGTAGCAATGACTAAAGGTACAGAGCAACACCCTGGTGCAACTGGGGAAGTGGATGTAGTCATTTGAACATGTTTAAACACAGCACTTCTCTTCCTCTCCTCTCCCCTCCCCAGCCCCCCAAAAAAGAAAGTGCAAAACTTCTGATTCTGGTCAGTTTAAAGATCTTTAGAGCTTCTTGATTTAGATATCCTCTTTAGTACTAGCAAGTATTAGTAGTGGTTTAATACTGTAGAAAATAACTTCTGCTGGCTTCTTTCTTGGAGAGAGCTGTCTGGATTTTTCCTGAAATTTTGATTGAGGTGGATGCTCTAGAAGTCATCTCAGGCAATTATTATTTTTTTCCTAAAATCAGCATGGTTGTTCTAAAATCAACAAAATTTTATGATGGAAGATAACAAAGTCTCGGGGTTCCTCAGTTCTCAACACTGGTACCATGGGCACTGCCCGCAGTATGAGGCAGAGGAAGAGAGACTTCTCAAATCCTTTATATATCCTCTATTTGCGAACTAGGTGAGCAACTTTGCCACCAAGAAAGAGCCATGAGTTGCACTCCCTCCCTCTTATTTGTGAATATATCTCTAGATGTTCTGTCCTAGGAGGAGAGAGCAAATATTTTTCCTCTGTTTGGGTCAGGAAATGGATGTTTGGTGGCGGCTTGTGTCAGTTGTTCACCTCATCACCACCTGACTACCTGCTGCCTCTTTTCAGAGTTTGTTAAAGGAAAACACTGTGCAGTTAATTTAACAAATCCTTTCAAAGCGGCAGAGAGGAAGCAATCAGGACACAGCAGGGTGGGGAAAACAGAAAACTGCTGTGATTGTACTTGTGATTAGTACAGCAAAATGCTGCACTTGGAGCTATAGTGTCAGACTTTTGGGGCCAGAATTAAGGCAAGTGGGGAAAGTCATTACTCTTACTTTATAAATAAATGGCAAACAGCTATTTTAGTATTTCTTTCTGTATCAGCCAACTAGCTCACTGCTTTTTTGTTAGTGTGGGGGTTTGGTTTTTTTGTTTTTTTTTTCCTTTGTTTTTTATTTGAGCCAAATGTTAAAAAAACTGCAGCAGGAACTGTATTTTCATTACATGTGTGGCTGAATTGTGTGGAATGAGGGTCTGAGGCAGGCAAAGCTGTGGATCTTTTGAGGAGTGTTAACTATACAGCTCCTTAATTCTAGACCTTTCATGTGTGTAAATGGTCATTTTTTCTGACGTTCTAGTCTTTCTTGCTTCCTTTAATTTCTGAAGTAAAATATTCTTTTGGAGCTTTGTTACGCTAAAGTTACTGCAACACAATACACAATTCAATTCCAAGCGTTTGCTCTGGTACCTTTGACTGCTGTAGGAGCTTAATGAAACATCTGTAAGCAGAGTGGAAGCCAGTTTTAACATTGTACTCCTATTGCTATAAAATATAATCTCAAATGATTTCAGGCAGGGCATAATAATAGTAACCATGGAAACTTTGCTTGAAGACTTCAAAGGATGGGGCATCTGGTAGGCTCACTCACTTGTAGGCAGGAGAGAATTCTGGGTTGTGGTTTGGATTAAGGAGGAGAACTGGTAATGAGGAGAGGAGCTTAATCTTGGTGCAGCAGTGGCTGCACCTAAAGTCTGGTTGGTGCATATTTGTAATGACCTTCTTATTCATGTTGGACAGCTCATATATTTCTATTAAAAATTAACTTTTCTTAGCAAAAAACAAATCTGGGATTGTTTGTTCTGCCAGTTTTTTGTGTTGAGATCTTGGTTGGGTTGGGGCTTTGGGGCTTTTATGATGTTTTAGCTTATTTGTGTATCTTTATTAAGGAAGTGGAAAATTCGTTAAAAAATTTTTTTGGCTTACTAAGCCCTATCAGAAGAGGAGGAGGCAAAAATGTCATGTGTGTTTTGGTTATCTTCTTTTGTTGTGATTTTTAATGCCTGACTGAGTATTTTGAGCTGAGTACTTTATTGGTCTTGATTAACAGAAACTAGGGCTGATGAAAGGGATCTTAAATCCTTGTCTCTAAAGTTACAGTTTCTAGTATTAAATTCTCTTATGTTTTAATTAAATACCTTGAACACGATTAAGAAAAGTTCAGCAACTTTGGAGAAGGAGAACATGAGACACCAGGACTGTTCATGCTGATACAAGTGTTCAGAAGTTTTGGTGCCCAGCTTGAAGAACTTGCTAGTTAGTGGGCTTTAAAAATGTGACTTCTAGTGCCTTTGTGGCATCCTGGCTTTGACTCTTCAGTTCAATAGAGTGTGTGTGAGAGTAGGGTACTTCTAGGGCATTCATTATGTAGAGTCTTGCATTTTGTATTGGTTTTGTTGAACTCTGGCTTAGGAACAATGGTTTTTAACTTTGTGGTATCTCAGGCAATGATGCGTGCTTCGACCTGCATGGAATGTGGCTTCCCGTCCATGTGGAGTGACTCATTTTTCACAGTTGTTGGGGCAAAGGGCTGCATCAGAAAGTATTATGCATTAAAATCTGTGAATAAACTTCCCTCTAGAATTTAAAAATTCTGAGCTGGCATGCTTTTTCTGGTCAAGAAGTGGCATAGAAGTCACAGTTCTCAACAAGATTTGATGCTTATTGCTCAAAACAGAACTGTAAACAAAAGGTTGAGCTCTAGTACTGTTTAGGGAGGTTTCAGTGATCACTGAGCAAAAAAAGGGATAAAATGTCTTCCATCTTTGTCTTGCTTTCCATACACACAATCATTTCAAATACACAGATTTGAATAAAGTCTTTGAAAAGAACAGAAGATCTGTACAAGTTGCATTTAAGGTGTGTTTTGATTAACTTTATGTTCCTTTATGGAACAAATTCCATTTCTGTTACTTTTTTAAAGAGAGAGTCTGGAAACTTATGAACCTTTGGATTTGTTTTGTATATGTCAGTAAGAATGGATACAGATACTCCAGCTCTGAACATACAACCTTATATGGGATGGGGCAAGGAAACCAGCTAATCCTGACACATGAGAGTTTTAGGTAATAATGTCATGTGATAGCGTAATTGTCTTGCCTACTTGGCAGTATTTTTAGATGAAGGTAGTTTGAGATTAGCCAAGTGACTTATTTTAGCATTTCTTGCAATAACATGTTAGTAAGATGTCTTTTTATTTAAGACCTCTGGAACTGATTGTGAGTTTAAACATCCTCTTATGCCGTGTAGAGATATAAATAGAAGCAGAAGAGAGAGAATGGCCAGCCTATCTACATTTGGATAAAATGCCATCTGGTGCCAGAGCAGGGGTAAAAAACTGCCTGGATTCAAGAACCAGCTAATAAAAAGAAGGGCTGAGTGCTGGTAGGGTCAGTCTCAAAGGCAGGCATCCCAGAAGTAAAAAGACAACCTTTTTAAGGCTCTGTCCAACTTTGCTCCTATGCAGGAAATGTATTTGTTATTAACAAAACTACTCACAGTCTTTAACTTCTTCTGTAGACAAAGCAGTCATAGCATTTTGATAGCTTGTCATTCAGGTTTCATATTAGGATTTTTCAGGAACCGATGCTTTAAAGCAGAAACTAAATAAGATTATAGTTTACTGGGCTTGTTGGTTTGAAATGCCTCAGTAAGATTAAAGAGAGTTCTGTCTTTTAAGCAGTTCAGTTCACACGTGCAGTCCATCTCACTTGCTCCCACTTGTCTTTTCCCAGTTCCCTGCTCCGCTACGGTGGAAACCTCTCCCTTCAGAGTGCCATGAGCGTCCGGTTCAACAGTAATGGCACCCAACTGCTGGCGCTGCGTCGGCGCCTTCCCCCGGTGCTCTACGACATCCACTGCCGGCTGCCTGTCTTCCAGTTTGACAACCAAGGGTACTTCAACTCCTGCACTATGAAGAGCTGCTGTTTTGCAGGCGATCGTGATCAGGTAATAAGCAAGCAATGCTGCCCTGAGTCTCAGAGTTTCCATGACTGTTTGAGAACACTTCTGTAAGGGTGGCTTTTTTTCTGATTCAGGAGATAAAACAGGAAGCAGGACATGTACGAGCATATTCAGAACTGTTTTGCAATGTGGGCTGTGAAGGAAGGAAAACATATGCCAAAGCACATGATAAATTCTACCTGTTGTTTGATGTGATCTAATACTTACTTTGAAGATTATATTCAGAAGAAAGTATTTGCAGTCTTTTTAGGTCCAATTAATACAATGTTAGCTACTCATCTACATAGGATAAGGAAGCATCTTCCTTGCACTACAATATTGTTACTGAGTGACATAGAGGCAATCCCACAAAATGTAAATATTGCATATTTATAGTTATGGATTTTTATTTCAAATTATAATGTTTCTCTTTTAATGCTCTACTACTGGATCAGGTAGGATAGGTCTTCATAGGTCAGTGTTCTGTAAGTGGTGATAGCAGGTGGTTAGGAAGGAATAATCTGTTCCTTCACTGAGGCAAGGCTCTGTCCCTACTACTAATCACCAAGAAATACGTCACATGTCAAGTGACTAACAGAAGTTCATATGATTCTAGAGCCAGATATTGTCTTTGGACAACTGTATTTAATAACCACTGGCACTGTTTTAGGAAAAAAGATGTATTTTCAAGCTATGGTAGTATCAAACCATGATCTGAAAATTTCTTAATTGTCATCAGCAAAATTCCTGCAGTCAGAATTTTATCACTAATTCTATTGCTGCTGCTGCAGGAGGCAGAGTTGAGCTTCTTTCAGATTGCAAATAGGAAATACATTCATGTCACTGAACTCAAGCAGTGTTCCTTAGTTCTGCATAGTTTTTCACAGGAGTGTGAAGATGTGATAATGAAACTCTTTTAAAACAATTGAGTGGCTTACTACAAAGAATGGGAAAACACATGTATTGGTTAAGAAGAAAACCCCTGACAATTTGTGGGCCATTATTTAGTCAGCCTAAAGGTAACACTTTTCTCCCCTGGAACTCAGTGTAGAGCTGTGTACACTCTGACATATAATTTAGCTTCTCATCTGTTAACTAAAGATGTAGGGAAAAGTCTTAGTATATGTTGCTTTGCTTCCAAAGCCATTTTCTTATAGGTATGGTATTATTTTAACAGGAAGAGTTTGTCTGTTCTGTATCAGGGTGATGCAATACTTCAGGAGCCTGCATTTTAAAAAAACTTTATATGTGCTTGACAGACTTTCTGTTCTGATAAGTAGCAGCACGTAATGCTACTAATGAGTTGGAAAACAGAGCAAAAGACAATTATGTTATCACATAAAGCTATATGAAGCTAATAGGGAAGATGTAGTTTAATATGGAATGTTAGAGAGATGTGGAATTTGATATTTTGACACAAGCTCGTACCCATCTTCTAACTGGAAGGAAAAAAGATAACGAATTCAGAAAATGCCAACACATGCTCCAACTCTGTCTGAAACTGTCCAGTAATGTCCAAATTCTGTGACTAAGACTGTCAACACTAGGCATAGCACTTAGGGACTGACTTTTACCGAGAACCTAATTCCAGTTGTAAGTATGTCTAGAAAAACAGGTTAGTGTTGGAACCTACTGTGAGGTAGACAAGGTAAATAAAAAAATGACATCGTTTTTTCAGTTTTGCCTTTCTATACAACAAGTATGCTTTTGCATAATGTATACAAGTCTTCACCCCTGCAAATCAGAATTCATCAAAAGAAGAAATAATTCTGTATCCAGTTTAATCTGGCTCCAGTCCCCTCTCCCTTTTAATAGTGCTGTTCTAGCCTTTATAAAGAATGTCTTTCATTTGAGATCTATGAAAAGTAAGCTTCAGAGAGTACCTTGGTTGTATTTCCTCATAGGGTCAAAATTTTGTGTGGGCTAAGGCTCATTTGGAGGGACTTCTGGATAAGAAGGTTGTTTCAAATTGTGAGTGGCACTTGTGGTAGGAAGGCTTCTTCAGCAATTTTTTCACATTGCACCTCTGATTTTCTCTGTCTTTGATTTTTCTTTTCATCTTTATTAAACTGCCAGCTTGATTTTTTTTTCTTTTAAGCTGTCTGAAATAGTTAGATTTTACCTTTCTTATAGAGCATAGTAAATTAAAAATGGGAGTCTCCTGTGTTCAGAAATTATTATGTTTTGTCTGCACAGGTAGTTCATCTCATAAAGTAGCATTTCTATTGTACATTTTAACTCTAATAAGAAAGGATTATCCTTAACTCATCAGTGCTTAGAATGCAATTGCATTGGGAAAAAAGTGAACTGCTGAAAGGGGGAGGCCTTTTTTATCCAGTAGAGGTGATGTAAGACCTTTCACTGACACCACTTCTAACTTGGCATTTATTTCTTTTCATTTCTTTTATTTCTTTTCTTGGGTTAATGGCTTGTAGTGACACTCAGAGAGCTCTGACAAGCATTTGGATGTGATATAGGGATCAGAAGATAAGTGAGAGACAGAGAGATGGCCTTTCAGCTCTGTGAGACTCTGCTCCTCACAGAACTATAGTCTTTGCTAATCTTTCTTTGAAGTTTGTACATAGAAAGTGGTTTGCTCAGGAAGTTTTCTTGTAAATTATGACCATCAGGGTTTAAAACCCCATAACTGTTAGTTTGGGGTTGCCTTTGGAAATTTGTTTTAACACAGTGGTGAAAATCTACAGTAAAGGTTAATAACACCCTGTTCCATATGGAACAGTTGGATTCTGATATGGCAGAAATGAGAAGATTCTGAGCTGCAAGCACACAACTTAAGAGTTCTCTTGGACATTGCCCTTATATCTCAAGAAGCCAAATGCTTAACTTCCCAAAATGATCAGAAGTAGTGTTCTTACTTTGACAGGGTATGTGTGTTAAATTGATGAAATTTCTTTGCAGAAATAGAACAGAGACTACCAGTTGGGGAATAGTTTGATTGGTTTGTCTGGTGATGGGGATTAGACTTTATACTAATATTTCCTCAGTATTGTTTTTTTAGTGCTCACAGATTGTGATGGGTACCCAAAAGGGCTTTGAGCCAGAACTCCTGACATGTCACTCTAGAGGGAAGCCTGCAACCAGCAAGCGTGCAGTGATCTGTATAACGCCTCCTTTCACTGGAGCATCTCTCATACAATTAGATTGAAACCTCTTAGCAAAGAATGATATATCATTAATGCTTTAAGGTACAAAATGCAGAAGGACTCACTTGTTAACTGCAATGATTTTTCGGGTCTTTTTTAAGTTTAAGAACACATTCTGAAATACTTATATGGTTTTGAGTTGTTGCAGGTACTGATGTACCTTAGGTTGTAGCACAAGCTAAGTGACAGGGTCTTAGAGGATAAACGGCTTTATTTCTCTTTCGGGCCTTGCAAACTATTCCTCCAAAACTTATTGTCCTAGTCCTTGTGAGCCTGATTGCAAAGTCAATGAGCAGTGTGTATATATATATATACATAAGCTTTTTTCTAGAAATGCCGCAGTTGTGCTTTTCTTGTTTCTTGCAACTACCAAAGCTTGAGAGGCGTTGTTTAGCTGATGTTTTATTTGCACCCATTTATAACTACCTTCATTTGCTCCTCTCAGAACTTTTTCTTTTGTCCATGTCATTGGTGTAATGACCTAATTCACATGACACCAATTTTTCTATTCTTTGAAGAACAGCTGTGATGTTGGTTGATAAACAGGTTGAAAGTTGTATGGCATTTGCATTATCCAAGAGCTCACTTGAGTCATACAGCAGTGAAAGAGAGGAAGGGTTAGGTAGTCTGGATGGATCAAGCATGGCTCTGAGTTTTCCACTGCCTTTGCTGGCTGTAGAGATTTGTGTGAGAACGTAATTTATCTATACTTCTGGGCATCCAGGTCCAGAATTTTAAAAACAAAACAGTTTATTTATATACCCAAGTCCCACTGACTTTAGAGTGTACAAGTGTTTGATTACATAAAAATATCAAATGTGTGAGACTCTCTAGTCATGTCATGGTGCCAGGGAAGTTTCTGTTCTTCTTGTCAGCATTAGAATTTGGGAAATGTTGATTAAGTATTAAGGATTTTTAATTTTTAGATTGGTATAGAAAATATCTTCTTGCATCTGAGGATACAGAAAGTATTGCAGGACTTCTGGTACCCAAATGTATTTTTAAGAGTAGGAGCCTCACAGGCTGTAGTGATGGGCAGCAGCATAAAAAAGGCCCAGAAAGAAACCACAAAACACAACCAAACTAAAATAGTCCAAAAGTTTTTCTTGCTTAAGGATTGTTCCCTGTGTCACAATGATGAATGCTATCAGTTCATTCCTGTTTTTTCCCCGTGTAGATAACGTGAGGCTCTATAACACTTGTGGTTGTAAAATCAACTGCGTATTGCCTGTTTAAAAAAAGCGGGGGTGGGGAGAATTAGCTTGTACCCTGTGAATCAAACAAAAAGTGTCTTGACTCTGGCATGCCCTCAGACATTACATCACCACTCAGCCTTTTCTGTTGACATTACACTGGTATAGGAGAGTTTCAGGAATGCACTGCTCACGGTACTGCAAGGCTGCTCCAACTCCCTATAAAGTTACAGCCCTCATTATGTTGAAGTCTGTGTTCTAAATAACCCTGGTTAGGGACAAGCCAGCTTTTTGCAGGACAGAATTACTACATGAATGTAACTCTTCCAAAAACAAGGTTAGCTGTATGGGTTCCAGAGGTCTTGTATGGTTGTATATTGCCTTTGTAAAGAAAGAGAACTTTTTTTCAGCGGTGTTCTTTGTGTCATCTAATTTGAAGGTCATTTATCATGGGAAGTAGTGCTTATCAATGTCTAGGTTTGAGAACTAGCAAGAAGAAGGGGAATTATTCTTTGAGAGAATGTAAGTTTCCTGTACACAGACAACTTCCTAATGAATAGTAGCTTATTGCAGTCAGCATTTCTTAATATATGAAAAGCATTCAGCGTGCAAATATGTTGCTGTGCTTGGATAAAAAGAAAATTGATGTCTTACTCTGTCTTAAATTTGATTTCTTCCAAGAATTACTGATGAGACTGTGTTTTTTTGCGTTATCTAAATAGCAGATTAAGTTCTAGCTATATGCATAATACATACGTATAAAGTTCATACATGAGATTTAGCTAGCAGTGAAATTATTTATTCATTTTTTTCCCCATTGTTTATGGTAATTGACATTGGAAGGCTCATACTGAAAATGTCTCTTAAGAGTCAAGGTCTTGACAGCAGGAGCCATGAGTTTTCCTTAACCTTTCTTGTTCTGATTGCTTCTTCCCCCATTCCTGGTACATCGTGCCAGCCCCATTTCCTGTCTCCCTTCTCTTCTGTATTCCGATAAGCCCTTGGGGGAGTTTTTATTGACATCTGCACAGCAATACATAAGCCCAAAAAGACCCATACTGGAACTAAATTCCTGTGGAGTGGAGCTCAGACTCAGGAGACTTTGAATTTTGCAGGCTTTGTGTCCCTCATAGTACATCATGGGAGATTGGTAGTTTAGTAGCACCTCTCATATGCTCAGATAAATTTGTTGATTTCTTTGTAATGTAATAGAAATCTTTTCCCTGCCATAGAAATTCTCAGTAAGGATTTATAAGTTGCTTTTGTTCATTAATAAAATTACTGTTATGGCCTTTCTGCATCGCAGAAAGGCAGCTGTAAGAATGTTGATGGATTGTTCCCAATGATGCTTCTGTAAGCATTTGAAATTGCCCCACATAGAGTCGGCTGTTTATAAGATTAGGGATTTAGGGAGTGGGAATACAAATTTTTGGCTTTGAAATGTATGTACCAGAAGCAATTTGCATTTCTCCAGTCTGCTGTGTCATAGCTTTACTTTTTCCAGTTCATGAGATAGGTGTGCTTCTTACCGAGGAACAAAGCTTCTATTGTTAAAAAAGCCTTTTGGACGCACCCGTTTGATTATCAGGCTGAGATGGAAAACTTTTCAGCTCTTTCTTGTGCCAGTTTCAGCCTCTTGAAAAGCAGTCCCAAAGAGTACAGGTTAGTATGTAAAGAGTACAGGCTGTCCTGGCTCATGTGAAAACAGATGTCTGTTTTCACAGTGTTGTAAGACCTCTTTGAATTTGTTAAATATTTTTTTAAAACCCCATAATTTGTGCTCCAGAATGTATTATAAAGCAGAAGATAAAAGGTTGTGAAGGTATCTTGTAGGCAAGTTCTTTTCTTAGCCGTAACTTTTTCAAAACACATCTCAGAGCGATCTTCCTCAGTTATGTCTCCTCTTACTTTAGGTTTTTCTTTGAAAGATGGGAATAGGAGGTTAGTAGCTTGCACAGGTGACTTCTCATTATTTTGTCTTCTCCGGGTTAACTGCCTTGGAGAGAAGAACTTCTCTAGGTGGTGACAGGGAGAGCTGCTACAGGGAGGCAGCCAGTCTACTGGGGTTGCAGTTTGAGGTACAAATAAGGCAGTATGGCCTTGAGGGGACATCCTGTACTTCTCTTGTGCTTTGCTGGCACCCATCTGACCCCTATAGAATCTGGTTGAAATACATAAATGGCAATACCGTATTGAATGACTCATGACAATTTGTATGAGGTTTTACTGCTGTAGCTACTGAATCAGACCACTGCTGTTAGGAGTGCCAGTGTTAGCACAAGACATGTGGGTGGGAACATACCTGCTTTGGAAGTCAGCTGATGATCATTTACAGCAGTCTTTCAAGCTGTACTTAGTGGGAATTCTCTACTAAAAACATAAAATCAGCATAAAGGTACCAGCCTGACAGATCAGGAATTGCAAAGAGATGGAAATACTTGACTAATTCACTGTTGTTTATTTCTTAGTTGTTTTGCCCTGTTCTTTGTTTCTTGATGCCTTTTCACTACAAAAAAGTCTTTTCCTCCTCCATAGTTGTGTCCTTACCTAGTTTCCCATCTGGTAAGTAGATACTCTTAACAATAGAAAGACAAATTGCAAGCAAATCTGTGTGTTTTCTACCTGCAGGAAATGCAGACAACATGAAATTATGATCAAATTGTAAATTATCAGTCATTTTTAAAAGTGGTGAAAATAGCAGGGGAAGCTTTTTTTGTAAGGAAGAGATGTAGAGAAGTCTTGGCATCACAAAAGGTCTAGAAGGAGCTATAAAAAATATTTGATTGTGTTCTGTCAAATAATTTTCATACAAAACATGTAATGTATAACAAGACCTGTGTTCATGGTTGTGGTTTTTATATACATACATACATATATATATATATATATATATATATGCATATACACAATCACACACAAATATGCATGTATGTATGAGGGGAGCTTTCTTACTTTTTGCTTCTTTTTGTTTATAGCTTGTTTATCCCCCTTAAAAGTTCAGTGAGAAGCAGATTGTCATGATATCAATGGGATTTTGACTTCCCTTTTGGGTTTCCCGATGTTTAGTTAGTAAGATGTATCTGTGTATCAAAACTGCTTTGTTTTCAGTGGCTACTTACAGGGTATCTCTCTCCCCTCTATGTGACAGCTACCCTTTTGTAGAAGAATATTTCTGGACAGTCCATAATTCTGTAATCTTGAGGTCCTCTATCAAATTTGAAATTAGGCTTAGAAGTTCTTTGAGACAGAGAGTTGCCACAAAGAACAAAATGGCATAAGCTCTGTTTACTTAGGAAACCTTTCCTCAGATAAATACAGTTTTTATGTTCTTCATGTAAATGGATTCCTTTTCACAGCTGATTGCTGTGAATTCCAATCTTTTTTGGACAAACAGTGTTTTTCAGACTTCAGTGATGATTCATGTCAAACTGTGGTTTCCTCAATGCCAATCAATGCATATTCCATCACAGAAGTGATGAGCAAGTCTCAAGAGGAATTAGGACTTGAGCCTAGCAGACTGCTCCAAACCAGAATCTTTGTCTTTTGTCATGGGAAAAGAACCAGAAGTCTACACCCCACCCATGAATTATGTTATGTTACAGGTAAAATAGAGGGCCTGTACGTCCTGTCTGTTAAAGGACATGTGCAAAACACCAGCGTAACTTTGAAATTTGGATGCCTCTGTGCTTCTTTCCCAGCATGTGGGTTTTGCATTACTTGAAGAACCTAAGGGACAGCTCACTAAAACCCTGAGAAAAATTCTGTCTGCTCTGGTCTTTTTTGCCCCAAGTTTCATTGGCCCCTCTGAAGAAAGAGCAGACATGCCCTTTCTTCAGAGTGAGTGGGAATTGAGATTTAAGAAGTTTAGTTTCTTTCAAAGCTGTAAACACCAGCATGAAATTCGAGTCTGACAAGCATGTTCCTGCTAGTAACTTAGCAGTACTCACTTTTTAATGGTTATCATTTCTGTGCCTTTACCTGTTGCTTATGCATGCATTTATAATTATATAGCGATGGTGCTTCTCTATTTGTGCATTTAAGGCAAAGTTTCCTACATTCTTCTTGTTCTCCCCTGCATTACTTGGGTTATTCAAGAGACTTGCTGACACTTTTGGTAACACAATCTGTGTCTGCTAGTCCCTTATCTAGGGCCAAAACCTCAAAAATCTCTCTGATATAGGTCTTAAGCAACAGAACATTTTATAGGAGCAGGAAATGGGGATATTGAAAACTAAAATAAGGTGTGATTTAAATAAAATTTTACTGAGATAATCCATATTCAGTAGCACCTGAGGAAATGCGGCTTGTGGGATTTTGAAAGCTTTCAAACTGGCAGTGGTAAGAACAAAAAATAAATTCCATGGAGTGGTAGTACTCTGCAAAATGCAATGCTAATGCTACTGTTACGAGACTACAGCAGCAGATTAGATCTTCATTTATTTATATCAACTGCTGTAATTTCCTTGGGGAGAGAGAAAATGAGAAGGGTTACAGTGGAATGAGTGGGGAGTGTTAGTCCAATGTAATTCTTTCAGATTCCTGATGGTGGTTCATTTTAAACATTTTATGCGTACTTGAAACTCAGACTGAATTGGTATTTTCTCCCAAGAGCAGACTCTAACCACGCCTGAGAGTTTTCTTCCTTCTAAGGCAAACTTCTGAATCAGCAGCTCATAGTCATCTGGAAGCCTTTTCCTGTCATTGTTGCTAACAGCTAGGCATAGAAGCTGACTCTGCCCTTCTAAAAAAACTCCAGTACTAACAGCAAGTGTTTTTTCTGTCTAATCTTGTGTTAATGTGAATACTGCAAATGTTGATTTCTGAAGTCCTGGTCATATACAGCAGCAAAAAGGCAGATAATGAAACAGGTGGGTTTAATATTGGTCTGTTCCCCCCGGACATGTGAGCTCCTCACACAGGGTCTGGTCTGATTCCTAATTCAGCACTGCGATGGTTCTTGAGGTTATGTTCAGCTTGAGTTTGGCTTTGGGGCGAGGGTTGGAAGGAGGACAGTGCTTGATGTCTTAGCTATTTAGTTGTCTCTGCGAATGCACATTTTTGCCTCCCCCGGCTTACTTCTGTGATTTTATTATCTGGGCTTTTGTTCTTAAAGTGAGTGAATAGAAGGTACTCTGTTAGGAATTAAATTTCCAGCATCCCCTCAGGACCAAAAATCCTTGTTCACAATTAAAGTGGAGTCTGCCATATGCAGGATGACATTCTTTCATCTACTCTTCCCCAAGCCCTTCTTTTTTTCCCTTTCTGTTCCTTCCTTTTAAAAAGTCTACTCCATTCTCTCATGATTTGAGCCTTATTAACTAGAGTTTGGTGAACTTAAGTAATTATTTCTTTGACTTTTCTAGTAGTAGGGACTGACTTTTTCATTTTCTTCATCCTTACTCTCCAACTATGATACATCAAAGAAAAATTTTCCCAGATGGTCATGTAAATGTCCTAGTAACATCAGTCCAGCTGTGTTCTCTAGAGGCCTTAGGTTCTGATTGTCTTGTGCAGACAATACTAACTGGAACTGAGGAGGTTTTTTCCAAATGTGACATCAAGCATGTTTCTGACTTTGGCAGCTTGGGTGTCCACTCTTGAAGCTTCATGTGGTGCACTGTTCTTGCAATGGCTGCAGTCATGAGGTGGTTCTTCTGCCAATCTCTTGGTCTTGGCCAGAAAAGCAACTTTTTGCTTGTCAGACCCATATCACCTAGCATTACAGAAAAAAACAAAAGGAATGCATTTGGAGATTCAGTTCTCTGTTGTGAGGACAGCAGGAAAACGTGTACCCCAGAGGTATCCTTACTGGGAAAGAGAGTGGAAAACAATTCTGGCTGGTACAGTGGTGGCAGTGCAATGGCAGAGATACAAAATACTTGGATACTTTGTGGAATATGATCAATTTCTGGTGATTATTGGCAGACTTCACCATCAGAATAAAATGTAATTTTATATAAAGTTCACTACTCACATCCCATTGCTTACAACATCAAACTTGTGTACATGACTTTATCAGTTAATGTTTTTGGCATTTACTAATGGCTGTCTCATGTCAAGATTAAAGCCATAAGCACTTTTTCAGCTTAGATCCTGAGCTGAGCTTGTTCTGTGACTGGACATAATTTCATTGCAGATGTTTAATTCATTCCTGCTTATTTTCTCCTAATTTACTCCAGAATACTTTAGCCAAGTGTGTTTGATCAGTGCAAATGTCATTAGGCTTGAAAATGATAACAAAGTGAAGGACTTCACAGTCCTTTTAAGTTGATTGGATTGGATTGAATCTCTGCCATTGGAGATACTCCAGAGCCATCTGGACACAGTGGATTGGACCAGATGACTTCTGAAGGTCCCTTCCCGCCTCAACCATTCTATGATTCTGTGAACCATTTTAAGGTACTTCGTCAGTTTTTTCCTCTAAATTCCCCAAATTGCGATCACTTTAATTTAAGCAAGTCCATGTGCTGAACTGCAGATCCTGTCTCTGTGGCCTAAGTTTGTCTTCTCATTAGTAATTTCCATGAAGCTGTGATGTCTGATGGAGCGTAAAAGTTTCAGGTGGGCGTTTTCCTGACACTGTCCACTTCCCCCCTTCTCCTTCCTCTCCACCCTGTAACCCAAAGCCCAATCCCTGTCCACCAAGAAAATTATTTCCCTTTTTATTTTGGCAATCTTTGAAGAAAATCAGAAGAGAGCTCTGGAGATCACCTGACTTAAGATGCTTCTCAGAGCAGAGCATCTTCAAAGTCAGATCAGATTGCTCAGGGAATTGTTCAGGTAAATTTTGGATTTGCAAGAGTGGAGATTCCACCATCTTTCTGGGGCTGTGTTGCAGTGTTTGTTATGCTCCTGGACATGCTGTTTCTTTGTGCTCAGCTGGAATTTCCCTTACTGTGACTTATGACTGTTGCTTCCTGCAATACTGCATGCCTCTGAGAAGAATCTGTCCCTGGCTAGTCAGTATTCCTTTGAAGAGTGGGAAACTGTTGAGGTCCACTCTATCCCTTCCCTTTCTCTTCTGGCTAAAAAAGACCAGTTCCCTTAGGTTTTCCTTGCAGGTCATGGGCCTTCAGCTGCAGCAGCTGTCTTGTCCACTCTGTCTGATCTGTTATTGTCACTCTTGTATTGGGGGACCTGAGCCAGACACAGTACCCCAGGTGTGGCTTCAAAAATGCCATGTGAGGGAAATAATCACTTGTATTGACCTGCTGTTTACACTCCTGACAGTGCATCAAGTTGCTATTACTGCACATCACTGCAAGGGCACTCTAAATTATGCTGTCTCCAAAGCAATACAGAGTATACTGGGGTCAGTGGTCTTTGAATGTAGTATTTTGCACCGTGGGCAGTGATACATGAGATGTCCTGCACAACTGACCATTGAGTCTTTCAGGATACACAAAATGTTCCCCTGCAAGTAATTTTGGGAGTAGGTTTGAAGAGTCTCACAGACACTCCATTCCTGGCACATAAATAACATGTTTATTCTGTCTTGTGTGCCTCACACAGGATATCGGAAATCTGTCACTTTGGGGCCCTGTCATTGCTGGTTTGGTATATGGGGAGGGGGGAGGAAGCATGGTCATAAATTCAATATAGTGAGTTTTCTAGGTGTTCTAGTTACAAGTCTGTTTTTAGTCATGTGTCCTTAGCAAACTAGTTGCTGCTTCAACAACACAATTTAGTAATAAATAGTAACAGTTGGCAACATCTCTGTATAAATAAGACTTTTTTTCCATGTAGCATTTTTTTAACAAAACATATTAGAGGTGCTTTCTTTCTAATTGCTGGGGTGTTTCCTATATGAGCCCTAATCCATGGAGTTTTGGCACAGTGGCTCAGCCTGCTGTGGGCTAACATTTATGAGCAGTCAAATGAAAGGGGAAGCACATATTCCTGGCACCATCAGGTCAGTTTGGAAGGTAAATTGCCTAAGTGCTTGAACATGTTGGCTTGTAGAAATAACTTTCTGGCTTGGAAACTATGGGTTTATGAGTGATGCTGAACTAGTGTGCACAAGCTTTTAAAGGAGCTTTTGTTTGATCAATGCTTCTTACCTGTCAGAAAATGAGCAGAATTGCATTCATAATGGCTTACTCACATCCTGCATTCTTAAAAATGAGGGGAAAAAGAATGGTTGGATTATGATAGCAGGAAACCAGAGAAGGGATTTTAGTGGGTCGTTATTGCATTTTTGTGACAGGAAAGATCCAAACACTGTACTAATGTAATTAGCATTGCAAACAGAATATATGCAAATTTATAGCCATTTTTTTCTGTGATAGTGTATATTTCTTGTTTATTTGCTTCTCAGTCTTGTGTTATTCCAGAACTTGTCTCCTCACTGCTTGATGTTACTTTGCCTGATGATTTTATGTATGCCTGGAGAATGAAGGGCAGAAAGCAGTTATATTTGAGCCAAACAAAACAGAATTTGTCTCTCATCAAAGGTTAGAAAGGGGACAAACTGGCTTCATTTCTTTCTTTTTCTTCCTTTCCCCTAACCTAACAATAATAATAAAATGAAAAGCCCAGCTTCTTGACTGTATTGATTAAACTGCAACCAAATGTCAGTTGAGGGATAGAGATTTACACCAGTAGAACTGGGACTGGAATCTGCCATTGGTTCCAGCACGTGTCATTTAATCTCTGATTTGGGAGAGAAATGAACTGTACTGCCTGTCATTTATTGGAGAATAAGTGCTTGGAGGCAAGGCATAGTTTGTGGCCTCTCCAAACTGAGAGGCATAAGCTTTTTGCCACATCAAATGTCACCTGTCATTCCAGCACCTCCTTGTAGTATATTAAGCTACTTTAAATTGCATATTGCCTGGAGTTCTGCACAATAAAGAGATTGTTTATAATTTGTGCACTGTTGAAAAAGGGCAGCCTTCCATCTCTTCAGAGTAACTATAAGCAGGAAAAAAATTAAAAGTGTGATAAATGTGCTGGGAGGGGGGGTGGTTTAAACCACGTGAGACTTGCTGACAGTGAATGTTTAGCTTTGGTTTTCATTTAGTGAATGACTGACTTTTGATGGTCTTGGTAGATATGTTTGGCTTGATGAGTAACGGGCATGCTTGTGTGTAATGGACATGGTAGCTCTCTTCTTAGGTAGGTGTTTAATGGAATTTTCCTTGGTAGTACAGGAGATGAGAAAAAGCAATGAAGGGCTTCAACGTCAAAAAAGGCCAGAGTTGTAGGCTGCAAATAGAGAGTGTGATCTAGATCTAGACATGCTTATATTAAAGGCAACCAAAATTCATAGCCTTTTTAGCAAAGCAAACACACACTTTGGGCAGTAGACACTAGATACATGAAGTATGCTTTTCAAATTTGGTCCCTTTATGCATGCAGCATTTTCGTGCTGGTATTTAATCCCCATTTAAATGTAAATTGATTAGTGAGGTGCGAAGAATGATGCAGTTTATCCTTTTTTCTCATTTTTGGTTTGGAGGAACTAGATCAATAGTAAAATAACATAATTCAGGTGATACTTTGTGGTAAATGGCTTTTATTTTTATTCTTCACAGTACATCCTTTCGGGTTCTGATGACTTCAATTTGTATATGTGGAGGATTCCTCCAGACCCAGAAGCAGGTAAGTGTTGTTGTTGTTTTAGATGGGGAAGGAAGAGTGGAGGGCAGGTGTCTGGCAAGTACTAGACTGGTATTTCAAAAAAATTGCTGTTCTCACTCACACTGTGAATCTAGAGCAACTCTGAAGAAAGCTAGGTAGGGAGAGTTTACAAATGCCTGGTCCCATGTCTGGATAGCAGTGGGCACTGCCATTTGAATGTTTTATCATAATGATTTTCTATTTTTTTTTTCCCTTCTCATGTAATGATCATACCTTCCATAATAAAGCTTGCAGCATAAAATGGTGCAGGGTTCACATGGTGCTCCTTATAGCTTCAGTGCATTGACCTCTTTTCCCCTCTCATTCCTCTAACACCAAAATCCTCACACTGATTTCCAGTGCAGAGAAGTTCTGCTTTTTTACTTTCTGGGTGGAGAAGCATTATCAGCTGGTGGAAATGGCCATTTTTGACTCATTTCTGAGCCATTCCCATGCTGGGGCAGACATGGTAAGCAAATAGCAGTAGCAGAGCTCTATGTGAAAGTACAGGAGAGGGATGTGAAAGAAAAGCAGTAGGGTGGGGGCAATGTAACAGCAGTATTGGGAATGCCACTGTTGGTCAGTGTCTAGTTTGATGTGGTCTAGTAGGTTATAGGGTTTGGCACTATGACACTCGAAGCCATACAATGTCAGCATCTCTGTTCTGTGGAAAGAAATCACCACGCTTCTAGAAGTGTGTTAAATTTTAATTGACAGAGTCAAGGCTTTCAAAACTGTACTAGTGTTTTCATTTTTAGTGGCTCTGGCTCTTTAAACTGTACGTCTTAGTGATATTAAGTACAACTGAGAGCTATCCTGTGGTCTCAGATGCTTTAGCAATAATGAGAGAAAATTACAAGCTCTGTTAGAGGTAAAATGAAAATATTTTGTTTCATTTTCAGAGGTTGTTAATAACAGCTATATAATCCACAGCTGAGAGGATTAATAGCCTTTGGTTAATGGCAGGGTTTTGAGGAAAATTACATTCTAATGTTGGGGCTTTTGCTTAGTTAACCAACATTTCATGTTTCAGTCCACAAGTCCTGAAGATGGTCCTACTAAATACCAGGAACTTGGCCTTCTCTCTTTGCATAGAGTTTATAGAGATATCTCCCTGATACCCCTCTGTAAAAGACACATGCTTGCAAAAAAGTTACTATTTACAACTAGGTAATACAATTTAATCAAACACATTTACATTTTAATTTGTGATTTACCACAAAACAATGTAATATCTGTTTTGGTCAGGTTTCTTGTCTCTGGTTCTTGTAACTTCAGGAAGGGTGTTGGTACACTTGCAACATTTCAGTTACAAAATTAATTACTTAATATCAATTGCTTTCAGTGGTTGCTTAACGAATCAGAAGACACAGGAGTAGGAACGTGTATGTCTTAATGTCGTGTAACTTGAGGAGTTCTCTTTTTGAAATATTTTACCAAAACTCACAAGCTTTGTTTTGTTAGACCTAAAGGTCCACTTCTGTGGCAAATAACTAATTGGGCATCCAGATCACCTGTGATAGGCTTATTGAAGTTTTTCTTCATTCACCTCTTCTTGAAGGGTTGTGCCTGTTTTGAATGTGATGAAATGTTCTTTCTTAAATCTCCTCCTGCTGTTCAGAATCATTGTCAGAGAGAGGTGTTGCTGTGCTTCCTTCTTGGAGAAATAATCTTGCCATAGGGATGTAGAGACTTTGAAAAACTTTTGCTTCAGTGGAAAACTCCTTGTTCTTATGTTTTAGCTAAAATAGGAGTGCCTTTGCATTTGTGATCTGAGAGAATGGAATGTGGTCTTTTACTTAAAATAGTGTACAAACTAGACAGGATGATGTAATGTCCTGCGCCGTTGGTTGGTATTTTAAATAAAAATATCTCTCTAGCTGATTTCTGCCTTCCGGGTCAACTCAGACATTGTGTTGCTATAAATGTTTTTGATACAGCTCCCTTAAATTGTATCAGTTATTTGAAAATAGGGACATTTTTTGCAAGCTTATATCTTTTTGAACAGCTTCATCTTTAACAACAGTTCTGAAATTATTTTAAGTATAGGTGCACAAATTACTGGTTATCCAATGGTTAGCAACGTTAGTGAACAAAAGATGAAGAAGAGTGTGAAGGAACATACTAGTCAGACAATTGCAAACATATTTCAAGTTGGAGAAATGTAGTTGCCTGTATTGATATTTTGCCAGGAGAATAGAACAAATTCTGCTGGGTCTTTTTTCCAACAGTCATAGTTTAGAAGTGTCCTTCCAGTATGCTGCATTAAATTATTCCCATAATCAGCTGGAAACTGCAAGCAGTTTTGGTTGGTTCAATAATTAGGCAGGATTTTTTCCCCCTTTGGGGCAGAGAGGTGTGTGAAAAAAGGTATTTCCTAAATTGCTTGGGAAGCTATTTTGTTGATGAGTTTTACTGACTGTCTCCCTTTGTATATTCTGAATGGGATGAGATTTCCTATGCCAGAAGGTTGGTTGCTTTTTTACCACCTTCTGTGGTTTCTTAAAAGTTGGAATAGTTTGCTCATTTTTCCACTTTATTCTCCATCCAAGTATTATCCAGCTTTCCACTGTGCTTTAGGAGTAATTGCCAAATGTTTCATGAATTTGTTGGCTAGTTTCTCTTTTAAAGTAATCCATGAAAGTATCACAGTTTTCTTCAGAAGCAGCTTTTAGCAAAGTTAATACATAATTTTGGCAGAAGAAAAGCAGTCCTGAGTTTCCACAGCTTTTACTTGACTCCAAGGCAGGCTGGAAGTGAGAAGAGACATCAGTCCTACATGACTTGCCCAGCAAGTGTGTTAACATATAAGCACTTTAGACATTATTAAACCTAGCACCAATAAATGTGGTCTATTAGCTGGTAAAGAACCCCTGTTCAAGACAGAACCTGACATGTCTTGTGGAGCAATAGAGGGTTTAGTAGACTAAAAGTTTTCAAAATGGAATTTACATTTCTCTCTCACTACTCTGAATCGTCTGTGCAACTCTTGCTTTTGAAATGTTGCTCAAAGCTGCCATGTGAGGGATATGGTATTTATTTGTGATTGAGAAGTCAGTTGGGGATCCTTCAGTTCGTGTGAGCAGGCTGTCACCAAGCTCTGGAAAACTTTACTAAATCAGAACAGCAAAATTCATTTCAAAACTTCTTTTTAATTCTGTCTTTGACTGTAACTGGAAACAAGAAAAGACCCATCATTGTGGTCCAGTTACTAAACTAATTGCACAAATTTTCAGCAGAACTGATGCAATTTATCTTCCTTGTTTTCCTCCTGCTTGGTCTTTGTAAATGCCAACACTTCTTCAGACTTGAAGAATTCAGCAACAGATCTTTTCACAATACTTGAACAAGGCTATCTCATTGGAGACAGCTTGTAGTTTAAGTTCTCAAAGTTCTAGACTGATAAATGAAGATGAATAAAAAATTATTAAGTGTTTCTTAATGTTTTTAGCTATTTTTGAGGTATTTTATATATAGATACATATGCATATATGCATACCAGTTGGGTTGGGGCATGGGAAAGCCATCTGACCCAATGGGGAGCATACTCTGGAAGGTTTGTATTTTTCTTAAAAATTTATTTTTCTGAGATGTGATCTTGGGATCTAAACTGTTTCACTTTTAAGACTGTAGTTTGTCTCTTTCTTCAGGTCAGGCAGTGTTGACCATAGTGTGCTATGGAACAGTTGTTTCATTAACACAGCGAGTATGTGGTGGGGCATGGTAGGAAATGTCCTTGTATTTGGTGGAATTGGGGCTGGTTTCCATGTCGTGTGGATTGTAATGATGCCATGGACCTGTGGAATGTACTGGCCAAATGTCATCTATCAGAAAACAAGGCAGTGTTGGGTGCTTTGCAGTGCTGTAGACAATTGAAAAAAGATTCAGCATCCACAAGTGTTTCTCTCACCAGCCTTAGTATGTTTAATATCTAATTCAGGAACAGAGAGCTGAAGATAACACTGAGCTCTGGGACAGGCTGGAGAAGCTTTAGTCCCTAGCAACTGGCCATCTGATTTTACCAAAGCTCCGTTCTCTTTGTTATATTGAAAAAGTTTGCAGCCAACAGTGCAAAAGAAATGCACAGCCAAGCAGTTTTCACACTTCCATTAAAAAAACCCAAAACCAACCACAAAAAAGCAAACAAAAATTCCCAAGCAAACAGCTATTGGTTGTGAGATAATTTCACTTACTTTATGTCCATTATGTTCCAAAAGCATAGTTGTTGTTGGTAATTTGCATGGTTCCAATAACACTGTGAAACCCATTGCAACTTTTGCAATTAAGCCCACCAAAAAAGCAGTGTCTCTCAGACCAGGAGGGGAACAGAGTGGAAAGGGTGTGCCAAAGTTTATTTCTATAGTAATTTTGTCCTAGCTGTCATATTGTTGTTCAGCTATACTGGTGATAACAATAGTGGTAGGGTTGGTATAGATAAGGTGTATGGCAGATATTTAGAAGCAACAAAAGAAGGGAGAAATTTACATCCAAAAATAGAAACTACCACTACAGCTTTCTGCACAGTCTTTAAATGTTTAACTATTACTTTTTTCTGTGGCTTTTGGAACCTCTGCAGAGGTACAAGAACACTGTGGGGCTGGTTCTAGGTATAGGCCAGGCAAAGGAGTTGATTGCTTGGAAGAGCACGTTGTCCGAGGCAGAGGCTGCTACCTGTGCTGACTGCTCCCTGTGCTTTCACTCAAGCTCTGCAAGGCTGTGCTGATCCTTTCACCTTGCCTGGAAGCTGGAGGGGATATTCAAAGGTGTCAAAGGAAGCAGTCTGCAAATGGAGTTGGAGCTGCTTTCTTATGAGGGGTGCTTCCGATGTCTCCTTTCACCATGCTAGGAGGAGAAAAGATCTTGGCCACCCCTTCCTGTTCTCACCCCATATTTGATGTGACCTAAGTCAGTTTTGACTGTGCTGCTGAGAAACCTTCAGTAAGTCTGGCTGCTGCCCGAGCTGGAGTCAGATTCCTGATCCCTGAAGAAGGTATGCTGCAGGACCCTGTGCTCCCAGGGCAAAAGTGCTTGTGTTTAAATCTAGCTTCTCTGCAGGTGGGCCTCTGAGTAGCAAAGCCATCTACTGGCATTCATTGTATGAAACAAATACAGGTGTGTGAGGGACCAAAGAGAGACTTTTAAGGTGTCCAAATATAATCTGCTGCACTGAAGGCAGAGGCCTCTATATGCTATGCATATTTGCTTGTATTGTGCTGTGCATTTGCTTTCCAAACTATGGTATCTCTCTTTGTTAGCACATCATGATCTCATAGGATTCAAATGCAAAGTAGTGGCCTACGGTCTAAATGTGCCCTGGATTATTATTAATGAAAACTAAATTAATTTTAAATGAGCTACTACTCTAGTGCCAAATACTGCAGTGGAATGGTATGCTATGGCACACTGGCAGCAGCTGCAAATATCTGGTTCTTCTCAGGAGTTTTCAGCACTTTGAGTAATTCACAAGGCTTGTATGAAGTTATGCTTTAGTCTGTGGAACGTCTTTCTACCTTATATGAACAAACAGTGGGATTTCTTTTCCAGTGTCCTAGATAGAAAAGACTTCTTAATGAAGTCATTTAATTCCTCTGTTAGAGAGCCAGTGGAGGATAGTTCCTTACCCCAACAAGTTCTCTGGCATTTTGACAGGTTTTTTTAATGTTTGGAACAATGCAGCTTCCAGTAGTATGGAGACTATTCTACATTCTTACAGGATTTCTGCACTAGAGCACTTTTCCTAGTAATCTATCACTTTTGCTTTTTCTTTATCCTTCAAATAATTCATTCTGGGTTTGTCTAAACATTACTTCTTTTTGTAGAACTCATGCAGGGCAAGTCAGATTGATGTCTAAATCATTCTCCTTTGTTACAATTTACTAGAGTTTTTAAAATGTATAGGGATGCACCATTCAGCATGTTTGCAATATGTCAAATCATTCACACAAGTATTTACAAAACCACATAATTAAGAAATAGTTCACTAGCCTAACATTTGAAACATAATTTAATAAAGCAGACCAAGAAGAAATCACTTTGGCAACTTAGTAGACATCAACTACTTCAAAACACTGTATTATTCCTTCCTCTGTACAGGAGCTTGTAAAGAGGCCTTGTGTTGCCAAGGTATTCTTGTCAAACATGTACGGGAAATCTGTGTTAAAATGTGCACATTAGATTTAACCTTTTATATGTTATTTCTTTCAGATGGCCAGATACCACAGTAGGGTATTACTTAGAGGATTTTTTGAGATTTTGTACTGCTCTTCTTTGGAACACTTATTTGCAGGGTATAAATTAAGAGTGATTTTCTTGATGTTTCACTTTGAGTATCAAATAAAAGCAGACCAAAAAAACCCATTGACCAGCACAGCTAGAACACTAAACCACTACTCAGGACTGTCTTTAAGCTTGGCAATTTTTGGGTAGTATTGCAAAACCAGCTAGATATCCATCTCTTCCCTCCGGTACTTAGAGGTTATAAAATTATAAACCTTCCAAAATTGGCATAGTCAGCCTCGGAAGACTTCAAGATTTATTTTTTAATATATTATTAATAACAGATATGTAAACTAATGGCTTCTGCATGAACACTGCTTACACATGTTGGAGCTAGCTAAGAATATAAAAGCTGACATGCTAAAAGAGTTGTAGGACCCGTGCATGCCACTAAATTTAAAAGCAAACAAATAATACCCCCTTCCCCTAAAAAAAAAACAAACCGCAAAAGCAAAATTCGAGTGGTTTTAGGACAGCAGAAGTCAATTCTGCTGAAACAGTACAAATAAAAATACTATTTCAAGGGAATACAGCAAAAAGAAATGGAATTTATTACATGGAAAAAAAGGAAGATAGCATCAGGAATTTGAGCAGTTTATGGCTAGCCTCCACTTAATGTACAGATGCACTTTTTTTTTTTGCCAGCCTACATAAGCAAACTTAACTCACACTCTGAGATGGCTAAGGGCTGTATGGCTGCAGCTAAGCCTCTGCTGGGAGACCAGGGGAATTTCAGACAAGTCTGGACACAGGCAGATTTCTGCCATGCAGATACTAATGTAATATGATGACAGCTGTGGTGGGCTACCATAAAACAGAGAGACTGCTTTCAAAAAAAGGATGTAGAAGGGTTTCCATTAAGAGCTTACTTAGAGGTGTTGCTTAAACACATAGGAGTTGGTAGACTAAAATTGCATCAAGCAAGGTTGTCCAAAAATGAGATTCTGGGACAGTCTGTAATATTTGACACAAAGATTATCAGAGTATTGCTGGAGTCAATACTACTTGCTTTAAATTATTAAACCCTCCCATACCATTGGTAAAATCTGACTGCTAAGATTTGTACTTTTCCTGTGGCAGTTTCATGTAATTGGGCAGTTCTTTTAAGGAACCTTGTAGGGAAGTTCACCTTCATTTTAAGAGAAGTGAAGTGTGTTCTATTACTATGCTTCCTCTGAATTTACTGTTAGCTGCTTAAGAGGAGTTCAAGGGACTTCAATATTAAATCAGAAGCCTTTGGAGTTCCTTCACAGAATTATAAAACCATAGAATCATAGAATGGGTTGGGTTGGAAGGGACCTTTAAATGTAGTTCCAACATCTCTACCAAAGGCAGGGACACCTTCCATGAGACCAGCTTGCTGAAAGCCTCACCCAGCCCAGCCTCGAACACTTCCAGGGATGGGGCAACCACAACTGCTCTCAGCAACCTGTTCCAGTGTCTCATACTCTCATTTGAAAAAATGCCTTCCTTATATCCAATATAACCCTACACTCTTTCAGCTTAAAACTGTTGCTCCTTCATCTGTCACCAGAGGCCTTAGTAAAAATTGTCTGTCTTTCTTATAAGGCCCCTTTATTAAAAGGCTACAATAAATTCTCCCTGGAGCCTTCTTTTGTCCCAGCTGAACAACCCCAGTTCTCTCAGCTGTTCTTATAGGAGAGTTGTTTCTTCACTGATCATTTTTGTGGCCCTCCTCTGGACCCACTTTAACACCTCCAGGTATTTCTTGTGCAGGAGGCCCCAGAACGGGATGCAGTATTCCAGGCAGTCTCACAAGGGCAGAGGTGAATCACCTCCCTTGACTTGTTGGTCACACTGCTTTTGATGCAGCCCAGGATATGGTTGACTTTTCTGAGCTTCTGACACTGGCTGAATCTGACTACAGCCTGTGTTCTAGACATGGCATGCTGAGTACTTTTCATCCACTGCTTTTAGTGTATTGATAAACATTAAAAAGTTTAATGCCAGAAGATACTTCTGACATTAAATTACTCTTCTCACTGTTCTATTAGGAAAATAGCCATGGGTTAATTCACACTGCTGACAGTACCATAAAAGGCCAATGACTTAGAAATACAGCCCAAGATACTGGTATATGGCATTTGTTTTTCATCTCCATTATAGCTCTGTCTTTGCTTATTGTCCCTCTCACTTCTGACTCTTTCATTAGTGACTTATAGGGCAGATTTCTTGTTTTGTACAGAATTCAGGCATCTACAGTCCATGGATAGTTAAAACTGTTTTAGACATCGCTTATAGGCCTGGAAACACTTCCTAAGTGAACTATCTCTTCATTCCCGAGGCTCTCTTTCTTGGAATATTTGTCTGCTAGGTCAAGATGTGTCTTGATGTAACCATCTACTGTTGGCTTGATAGATACAATTGGACTGACAGCTCTGATTTGGCTGGAAGAAATGCTCTGGGAGTAGGGCAACTTGCCCTCAGCCGTGTCTAGCAGGATGAGCAGAATGAAAGGACATGAGGAATCTCATAAAATGGAAAAGAAAATCAAAAGAGCTTAATTTGGCATTTAATGAACTTGCTCTCCAATCAGTTACTTCCCAGTCAAATTTGCTGACAGTGGTGAAATCTTGCTCCAGTGGCTGAAGGCAGAATGTATCTCTGAATATTTATGGAAAATACAAATGTACCCAAATAAGAGAACTGCTCCAGGTAACTCACTCTCAGTGCACTTTCAGTGCAGTGAACACATGTATTAGTTAACTAGCTAGTGATAGTCTTGCTGTCAAGTTTTCTTAGTTTTAAATGAGACTTCATTCTATAAACAGTCTTTAAAAGGGCCATGTATTTTGATCCCTGGAGTTATTTGCCATCACTTTTCCCTTTTTCAGGAACTTTATTTTTCTATCCCAAAGTGCTATGAGACAGCAGTTTGGTGTGCAAAGCAGAACACTTTCTAGGAGCAGTAAAAGATCTGTCTCTGGATTTTTAGGACTTGGATGATACCTCATTTCTAAATCCTTATCATGGTTTGTACTCCCTGTTAAACATCAGTCAGGTCTTCAGAGTGCAGTTACAATGAGTGAAAGGGATAGAGCGCTTTCTGAGAGGAGAGGGGCTATACACAAAGTCATTAGCTGCAGTTCTTTTCATCATTTATGTGATCTAACAAATGGAAGGTGATATAAGAATGGGGGGGTTTTTTTCATTTTTTTTCCTTGACCCTTCTATCTTGCTACACTTCAGTGGTAATGCAAGTTCTTCTTTAGGAAATGTGCATTACAGGAGAACTCCGACTGTTTTAGAAAATAAGTTGTTCAACATAGGGCTTTTACTAACAACTGTTTCAGCTGAAATAGCTCCTATTGGGGTTAAAGGAAGATAGCAAACATTTTCAGCAGAAGGAGCATGAAGTCTGTTTAGTGTAAAGAAGACTATAAGTAGCACAGAAGCTAATGAAATTATTTTGACTTTCTGTAAGGTGTACTTACAACCTGTGGAGTTTTAAATAGCAAGTTGATTTTCATCTGAAGTGATTGTCAGTTTTTACTTCTCAGCTTTTAAGTTTTGTTTTCTTTCACTGAAAATGTTTAGTCATAGCATGTTCATGGGCAATTGTTTATTCAGATACAAAGATGTGCTTTCTAATAAATTTGTAGTTTTAATTGTGTGAGTCTATGAATATAAAAAAAAATACTGCTTGACAGTTTCTTGCTTTGGTGTATAGACCTAGTAAGAGTTAATGACCAAGCAGAAAAGTTAATTGGCTTCTGTTTTGGGTTTTACCACTAGCACAAAAGCATTCCACTTTGGCTAATTCACTGCCTTGTGACAAAGAGTGATATAACCCTCTGCTCAGTTGTGTTATTTTGGGTCCTTTCTATTCATCAGACTAGAGTCAACTGTGAGAGTAATAAATCATTGATTTAAAAAATAAATTTGAAAAATAGTACAGCTTTTAAAAGTCAACCTCTTTATTTGTCTCTGCTTCAGATTTACAACCTGTGTCATGCCTTAGGTACTGTGGTTTCACTGGTGATTTCATTATGTATGTTGTTCTCATTCACATATTTGTCATATTAGGTCAAAACCCTTCGTTGTTTGTTTAGATGAATCAAAGCAAGCCTCTAAGTCCTAATATGCAGGAAGGATGCTTTTCCTCAAACTTGCAGCTTCTCATAGGGCATTGCTCATAAAATTGAGCAGCCAACACAGCCTTAAAATATTGCAGAATAAAGTTGAAGTGCATTGTCAAATATAATAGGACTTAAAATGACTGTGAACAAAAGTAATATGAAGATTTAATTATTCATGTCCATGTGTGCTTGTTTTCCCCTAGGTGGCATTGGCAGGGTCGTCAATGGTGCTTTTATGGTATTGAAAGGTCATCGGTCAATTGTAAACCAAGTGAGGTTTAATCCTCACACTTACATGATCTGTTCTTCTGGCGTTGAAAAGATAATAAAGGTAAGATTAGTTATCAGAAAATGTGCTCTTTCAATGTTTCAGGAAGAAATGCTTTGTTTTGCTCAGCATCATTCTATTCTACACCCATCCTGTCTTCTCCTATTACTGTTTTATGAAATGTGATGTCTTGTTTGCTGACTAAACAGATCCAGATCCAAATTTTTAATTGGTCATTTCAACTTTAAAATTCATTTCAATTTCAAAGGGTTCAGAGATAAGGGATAAGATCAGAATTTTCTAGATTTATACCTTGAAAAAGGAATTTTTCTTCAGTTTATTTCCATGCATCACTGAAGTATCATGCAAACAGTCCCTCTCGGGTGAGTTTGGTTACAGTTGTAATGTGATCTCCTACAACTTCTGGTACTCTGGTCTAAAATTTAATAAAAGTATCTCCAAAGAGTATTGTTAAACCTTAGCCTAGACTGACCTGGCTGAATTTGGTCCAAACAACACCTCAGAAGCCCTTCTATAATTTTTGTACATATTTGTGCATTGAATCAATTCAACATACCTTTTCTGTGGCTTCCAGGGGAAAGAATCTTAATACCTTGCACAGTATGCCTTTTTTCGAATTCTTTAACAATGTTCAGTAATTTTAGGAAGTTTTTTTATCTTTTTCTGTGGAAATGGAAGAGATAAGAAACTCTGTTAGAGTCTGAATTTTTCTTTCCTTAAGGAAAGATAGTCAATATTGTGGGAGCAAGGCAAAACAAATTTTGTTATATGAGGGTTGGGAAGGCCAAGGAGTATGCTACACTAATGGGATTTGCATTCTGCTGCCGTAGGTATTTTGCTATAATTGAGATCTACCAACAGGATGAGAAAAGCCATAACCGTTTAATTTTGAAGTAGGATAATAAGAACTGCAGCTGATCCTAACTATTTGTTGAATGACTTCGTGAAAGTCTTACGTGCATGTGGTAATAGATAATGTTGTTAGAATATTAGTAAATGCTTTTGTCAGCTACAAGTTGACAGAATGAACTTGTCCTGCAAATGAGTGTTTTAGTGATGTGCAACTTACAGATCTGAACTGCCCCAAAATCCTGGGACCATGGCTCAATGTCCCACTGCATCGCTTGCATTACAGCCACTGTCATTTGGGTTCTGACTGTAGTTCAGCTTTCCTTCTCTTCTGTCTTCCCTTGTACTTTAGTTCTTTTTTTCTTCATCTGTGCCTGCCTGACAGGTTTGATCACAAATATATTAAATACAGGCTTTGAACAAAAGTGCATTGAACAGTCTTAGCAGCTCACTGATTTTTCAGTTTCCAAGCAGTCAAACTGTCACTGTTTAACAACAGTTTTGCCAGAGGCATATTTTTTTTTGCTTTGGGAACTTGATTCATGCAACCTGAATTTTCCCTTTTGGATTCTAGATCTGCTGACCTTTCACCCTATGAATCCTTCCTGCATGATTGTGCTTAGACTGTTGGATTAGCATTGGTATAAACATCCCCTGTGTTGCTTTTGTGTACTTCTGCTAGGGTTTTGGCAGGGTGTTTTTTTTGCCTAGTGATTAAAAAGGTAGTTTGATTAAGGTTGCAGTCACAGGTTGTGTAACTCTTTGAAAGACACCTCTGCTTGAGCGCTTCCTTAGAAGAGAACGCCTGTTGTGTCACAGTGTGTGCAGTGGAACTTGTGCAGCTGCTTTGAAGGAAGTGAATTCCCCAAACATTGCAAGCTAGAAACAAATGAAGGGAAAGGTGTTTAATGTATTAAGTTTATTAGCAAGCCAGAACTTCTCACCCTTTTGTCTTATGTCCATTTGTCTCAGCTTGCAATGTTTGGGGATTGGGTTGTTTCAATGCTTGTGGCTTGTCTGAGCTGCCTGACTTCACTCTCTAAAGGAACTGTTTTAGTGCACAGTGGTTTGTGGGTGACTCTACAAAGGTGGTTTCTTCTTCATTCCAGCTAGTTCTGTGGATAGGCTGGAGACTAGTAACTGCCACTAGCAGAAGGGCAAAACAGGAAAAACGGCACCAGCAGTTTTGGGGCTATTTACTGCATTATAAACAGCTGGGAACACAAGTCTTTCCTTTGCATGGCTGTCTTTCTTTCCCCTATATAAATGCTTCATGGACTTCCTCAGAGAAATTGAAATGATAGGAGAAGGAACCATAAATAAAAATCATAGTTAAGTTTTTTATGTTTTCTTATTTTGTTCCTTTTTGTTTATTTGCTTTATTCACTTTTCTTTAAAAGTGTCCTTGTTTTTATTATCCTTCAAGTATCTTCTAAAACCCTTCTGGAATTAAATCACAGAAGATAACTTCACTGTGGTTGATTGCAATTGTGGAAACAATTGTAGAGGCTTTGTGATGAATTAAAAACGTGGATGCAAGTAGTTGTTTGTCTGAGCTCTTATTTTTTAGATTAGCTGGCCTAAATTTAGTACTTCAAGAAGGGAGGAACTGATAGCACCAGCATCAAGCCATAATACAGACAAGCCATTCAATAATTCCATGAGCTTCTGCCAACACATTTGCTATTTTAATGCTGATTGTAAATGAGAGACAAATTCGTCTCAGGCCTAGCCCCACAGAAAAGAGTAGTATTCACAAGAATGGTTTTGATGGTTTTAGTTATGTGGGGGTTTTTTGCTTTAGTTCATTCTGTTGTGAAGCACCCACAAGAATACAAATCAGTAATTCATTGGTTAAGGGTTTGATTTCTGCTAGGACCAAAAATAAGACCCAACAATATCATTAATAGAAGATATTAGAAGCCTCGACTCCAGACAGTGTATGGTGGACATGTCAACCCAAATGAATTGTTCATTGCCCTTTATTTACTGAACTTCAGTAAAATTGTCTGGAAAAGCGCAGCTGCAAACTAAAATAATCATTTGCATCAAGCATTCACCACAAGGGCTAAAGCAATATAAAACAGAAAAATACCACTTTCCCCTCAGTTCTAAGTGTGCAAGACATTGGGATGTGCTGGCAGGAAAACAGATTGCATTGCAGAAGAAATAAATGAGGCATTCCCTCTGAGGTGTTGGGCTTAGAGGAGGGCCATGGAGAATTATGCAGTTAGGAGACAGTTCCAGGAAAGATAAAATAGATGAAGTGCATAACGATTTTCACAAAGAAATTCTGTTTTGTACTGAAAATGGAATATTGTGTAACAGAGCACAACTGTTGTAGGTCCCATTTGTTTAAAAATCATCAGTGTGTCAGAGATAACAAAGTCTATTTGCACATGTTGCTATGGTGACTGATTAATGTCATTGTGACTATCTGCCTCTGCCTAATCAGATAATCTCATATAACTGGTTTTAATTATTCTCATGCTACAGGCATAACTACTTTTTTGTTTTAAAATTTGGGGGTTTGCCACCATGGAATACAAGCAATTCAAAGATGCTGTCAGTAGATATCTACTGAAGTAGAGAACCAGTTTCATATTCCCATTTTTCTGTTATTGTTCCTATTTTTATATCTGTACTCAGGTCATCAGTGAGTAATATTCATCTCCTTAATCTTCTGACAGAAAGAATTTCTTGATAAATTGTCGGCTTCAGTGGGTTGATTTGCCAACTTACTTTCTCCAGTTTGATTACATTATTCCTCAATGTGGCATCAGTCAGAGGGTAAGAAAAAGGCAAAGGCATTCCATTTACAAAGAAGCCCATTTCAGATGCCACAGAGAGCACTGGATCAGTTGATGCCATCTTAAAGTCTTCCCAGTTCTGCCAAGCATAGATTCTTAGTCTGATTTCTTTCTGTGACTCTGGCAGGCCTTTGCACTCCCTCATAACAGAATATCTAAAATGTAGGGATATCATTCTCCAGAGACAACTGATCCTTTACAAACAAGTATTCATCCTGAATTCCCTTGACTTCTCTTTATTACTTACTTCTTCTCTGCGAACAGAATGGAATGGAAAAGCTTCACTATGGACTCTTTGTAGCTATTTTTCCAATATTTTACACTGCTCTGTTTTTGCTGATGCTTGCAGAAAGAGCAGAGAGACGTGGTAGTGCCAGCAAGGATGTAGAATATCTCTGTGCACACTTTATGAACCTTCTTAGATTAATTCCATTACAAAACAGACCCTTCTCAGAGGGACTTCGGAGCAGACTACCTCTCCTCCATTTATATTGGTTCATACAGGATCTAAGCATTTTCTAATTCTCTTGCTTTAAAAATTAAAAAAGGTTTTATAAAACCTAGTGATCAATCGACCACTTCTAAGATTATTTGAGGAAGGGGAATGCCAGCCTGTTGAAGCACATAGTATGGAGCATTTACAAGAAGTTATATACTTCTTAAAAAGATCTGATCTGCTTCCTGAAATGCTCAGTAGCGGGGCAAAGGGGGAAAAGATCTGACAGGTTGTGAGAGAAGGTACTGAACACATGCTACATAAATCATCAAGAAGGCATCAACCCAAGAACAGTCCTTTCAGCAAGTAGAGTTCTTTTTTCTGCTAAAAATCTTGGTGTATCCACAAATCAACAATCTCTCTCATGGATTCACTGAGAGAAAGCTCTTTCCTACATTGTCTTTAGGAATTGAAGCCTGGGAAACTGAGGATGAAGAGTGATTCTTTCTGTTCTCTTGAGTAGTTCAAAAAGGTTAAGTATGGTTGTTGAAATTCTTTAAATAGTAGGCTTAGACTGGGTTTTATTATCTTCATCCAAACGTGATGCTTGTCCTTTGCGTTATGTGTCTGGTAAGTGCGGTGCTTGAACCAAGCAACAGAGAGCCATCTTCATTCTGGTTTCAAGTGTCATATTAAAGAACTGCACTGAAGTACTGCAAAAAATAAAAATAGCAATTAAGTACCAATAGCAAATGCACCTTGATGTTGAGATGCTCCTAGAAACAGCCTAATATAATGCAATGTAAAGTTCCTTTCCCTTTGCACTGAAAGGCAGCTTGATGATTGTGTGCAGAAGAAAGTATATCTGCAGATAAACTTGAATTTTGGAATAGTGTCTCTAGATCATATGTGGAAGCTCTGATAACCATAAATTACAGAGGATGCAAAGTAAAAGCCTTCAAATTTGGGAGATTTCCAGAATAAAGTCTACTTGTTCATCTTAAATTCAGCTGTTCTGGACAAGTAGTTGCAAGATAATTTATTTCATTTTGCTGTTACTATTAAAGGTGTAAGGTTTCTCTGTACACTGTTAAAAATCTCAGTGAAAACAGAGTAAGTAGCATCTTTGTGGGCTTTTCTTATATTGCTTGTCATGGTAGTATCAGGTTATGTTGCATGTGTTAATTAGACATCTGTAAGATGAGTGCTGATTAAGTCATTTATACATGCAAACCACTCTTTTTGTTAGCCATTTTGTCTGTTTGGAACAAAACTTAATTAATTTCTGTTGGGAAAATTGTTAGATTTTTTTTTTTCCAAAAACTATCCCAAAAGCCCAAACTGGCATAGATTTTTTTTTCCCTGAGCTTGTTAGCATGGTAAAACCAAAGCATGGCTGAGATCAGATCTTTATAAGCAGTACATTAAGGTGTTGTTGGAGGTAAGCTACACACTGGCTCTGCTTACAGTCAGGCATTGTTCATCCCATTAACCATTGATCCAAAGGGATGATGGTTGTCCACAGAACGTCATTATCACATTGCTCCCAAATCTGTGAGTAAATCTGAGAAGGGTGGAGACGTCCAACTATTATGTTTGCTATGGATTACCAGTTTCTTAGGGATACTGGTGGATCTTCTTTGGAGCGTTTTTTCCCCCCCTTTTCCTCTCCATACCAGGAAAATTGAGGGAAGGACAGATGGACAGCACAGCAAGACTGTTACTGTTGGTGAAATCAGTACAATTCAAAAGCAGCTTTCTAGTAACTCTTCAACTTTCCTCATCAAAACTGTTGCTGTGTCTTCAGAGGATACTGAAGATATCTTTTCTTTGTAATTGTTCCCTAAAGCAAGTAGTGCACCTCTACTTTTCACCTCCATGCATTCAACTCTATGCCTGCTGATCAGGTGGGATTGACTACATAGCTTCGTGGAATGTTCCTCTACACCACTGGCACAAGCAACTCTAGTTTCCTGGGAAACAAGTGCCTTCATTAGTGCTAAGACTGTATTGTAGGCAACAAACTATTCTTACTGTTAGTGAGTAAGCATCCCTTATTACATAAAAATAGAGCTCTGCAATTTGGGAGGAATTATCACACAATGAATTACCAAAATTATGGGTAATTTGCAGTGTGAGAGCTTTTATATTCTGGATGGGAGAAGTAAATGCAGAAAAAACACATTTGTAAAGGGGAAGATAAAATCCCACAGCTCTATAATACTTTTAAGTATGGTACTGAGGGGTAAAAAATAATAAAAAAAATCTGCAACCTGCAGCTATTCTGGGTCTTTGAGCTACTGTTCCATTTCAAATGCTTATAATAGTTTATGAATTCAAAGACATATGTTTGGTTTTTTTTTTCATTTTCTGTTACAGATCTGGAGTCCCTACAAGCAGCCTGACTGCACAGGGGACCTGGATGGTAGAATTGAGGATGATTCACGTTGCCTCTACACTCATGAAGAGTACATCAGTCTTGTGTTGAACAGTGGTAGTGGTTTGTCCCACGATTATGCCAACCAATCAGTCCAGGAAGATCCACGGATGATGGCCTTTTTTGACTCTCTTGTGCGCCGGGAGATCGAGGGCTGGAGTTCTGATTCAGACAGTGACCTCAGTGAGAGCACAATCCTGCAGCTCCATGCAGGAGTAAGTGAACGCTCCGCGTACAGCGAGTCAGAGTCCTCCACCTCTTTGCATCACTCCCCACCACATGTGGCTGAAGAGTCTGATGAAACTGCCTATAACTTAAGGGCCTTAAGATCAACTGCATCCCCCTCAGCCAGAGAAGATGTGTCTTCCCGTCAGCAGAGGCTCTCTGCACTGAGAAAGTATCAGGATAAGCGTCTCCTGGCCCTTTCCAATGAGTCTGACTCTGATGACAATACCTGTGAGGCAGAACTAGATACAGACCTTTTCCCACGGCCACCATCCCCGAGTCCTGAGGAGAATGAATCCAGCAGCTCCAGCAGCAGCAGCAGTACAGAAGATGAAGAGGAACTGAATGAAAGACGCACATCGATGAGGCAACGCAATGCACTGAGGCGTCGACAGAAGGTGCAAAAGGAGGAAAGGACTAGCACTAACACGGAGAATGTAACACCTTACATAGGTGAGGACATATATGATTACCCCCAGATCAAAGTAGATGATCTTTCTTCTTCTCCAGCTTCTTCACCAGAAAGGAGTTCAGCCAACAAAGAAGTTCTTAAAGAAAGGACGTCCCCTTGTTCAGACAGTGAATCAGTGGAGAGAAAGATTTACAAAGCTTACAAATGGCTCCATTATTCTTACATATCATATTCAGCTAGTAAAGATGGTGAATCCTCCAGAGGAGATGGAGAAAATGATGAAGGGAAACCAGGAACCAGTGGAAGGCACAATGCAGCACGTTCGCTAACTAAGGAAGGTGCTAGGAACTTAAGTCCAGTAGTTCCTCAGGATTCCTCAGCTCTTTCTGCTGAAAGCCACAACAGAGAATCTTTAAAAGAATGTGGTGGGATAGAAAATTCTAGTAATGGTCAAGCTCATGAACGTGACAATCAGCGGCGGATGGAGGGTCAAGAAAACACATCTGAAGACACAAGCAGTGGAGGTGTAGAGCATCCTTTTGAGACTAAAAAGCTCAATGGAAAAGCTAACTGCAAAGGGCTAAATAGCTGTACCGAAGAACCTTGCATTCAGACCGCAGGACTTGTGGAACAGAAAAATAGTCAGAACTGTCAACCAGCACCAAGCCATCACTCACTGGTCCCTCCATTCTCCGCTGTTGCCATCTGTAGTATGTCAGGGCACTGCTCCAGAAACCAGACTGATGGCAGTGAGGAGAGGAGCCTCGACCCCTCCTGCATTAACCACAATAATGGCCACTTGCATCTACACCCTTCATGCTTCAACAATGGACAGAGTTTTGGAGAGCAGGAGACTGTGACGCAAGGACTACAGGTGCACTCAAATGCTGATAATGGCAACCTTGTACAGGTGGGTGTGACCTTGCACAAAGACTGCTGCCTGTCTGAAATGGACTCCAACAGCTACAATGTGAGCACAAGAGAGGATACTGCTGACCTGCATCCCGCAGGCAGTGAGAGCACTCAGTCTCTTGGAGGACTGAAAAGACACAGAGTGGAGTTGGAAGATGCAGATTCAGAGAGTTCATCCTTAGAAAAGAAGTTAAAAACATGATAAATGCAAATGTCTGTCGTAGTGTGCACTCTCAAAAAGAAAAGGAAAAAGAAAGTATTAAAGGCACATAGAGCTTGGGTCTGAAACATTGCGTTTGATTCTCCATTCCGTTCTTCAGTGGGTCTCTTTTAGATTCCCAGTGGTTCATGCTGTATAAAAATCCAACTTGCTCCTTAATGAGACTGAGTCTAGTGTACCCATACAAGGTTCTGTTTAAAGTAAATCCTTATTAAGATGGTTGACTGAATAATTCTTGTGTGAACATGTGTCATTTGTTCAGCCAGCCAACCAGAATGACTTCTTTAAAGTTTCATTGTTCTTCTAAGGAGGAAGTTTTCCATACTGACACCACATACTGCAGACTGAAGAATGGTGGAATTAGATCACACTGCTGGTAGATCACACAATTAGGGTGTGTTTCTTGTTGAGGAAAATAGGGAGGTAGTCTTTCTGGGCCCTTTATTTTGCTTCAGAAAGTAAAGAAATACAACCATTAGGGAGGATATTTTCAGACCTGACTGGTATCTTTACAGATAATACTTCATAAAGCACTTCTGATTCCGTTCAGTGACATTATTTTATGCCTACAGAAAAGCTATAGGAAATGAGCCTCTTTCCAAAATCAACTTTAGACTGTTCCCATGGTGACATTCAATTTTGTGGGCTTTTTTAAAGAAAAGAGCTGAACAACACAGTGTCATCACTATCGAAGTATGATTGTTGGCAACAGGCAGGTATTATGCTGTAGACCTCATTCTAACCAAGGGCTTTTAAAAATCAGGCATTGAAATGTGCCTTTATGTGATCTTAACACATAGACATTCTTCTCCTTTATTATTGTTGTTATAATCATTATTATTACTATTATTATTAACAATATGGTTCTGGGTGTTGGGATAGATCTCGATTGTGCCCACCCTTCCCCCATGTTCTTACTTTTGAGAAGCAGTAGACCAAACAGAAAATAGCTGAAGTATGGATAATGTAACCGATTCATGTTCACAGCAACATTTGGTAAAGTCTGAAAAATGCTTTTTTAGCACTTTTCGTACCCCAAAACAGGTTGGGGTTGGAGATCAGGGTTGGTTTTCCTCCACTGGGCTGCTAATATTTGAATTTGCAGATGGGTAGATGTATTCAGCAGAGTTCTGCTTGTAAGGGAGAGCTTCAGAGAATGTCCCCATATGTGGGGAGATTGAGTCTTCAAGTCTGGCAATCAGAACGTGGGCAAAAACACAGCTCTTGCTGCCAAGAACTGGAGTACTCTGTGGTGGACAGAGTCCTTTCTTGCCTGGGCACTGTTTTGAGTGGAGTATCTGGTGAGTCATCTCAGTTCTGGCATGCTGGAATTGGTGGAATTGCACTTGCTTCCCTAGCAACAAGGTAAGAGTCAGTGTGTGAAGGGAAAACAAGCCATCTATGAAGGACACAAAAACTAAATGTGAGTGCAACAAAAAAAAGAGGCTTCTTTTGACCCTTCTAATTTTTAAAGGCTTTCAAGCCAAATACTGAGGAAGAGTTAGTTTATTTTAAGGAAATGGAAATTTTTACTTTCAATACAACTCTAACAGTACATTGCTGTAGAGCACTGCCCTCAGAATAATTATTTCATGTCCACAACTCCCTCATACCTTGGGAAAGTGGGAAGATGCCTTGTTAAAACAGGATGAAAATGAAGGAACATTTCAGAAGGGATGCCATGAGGGAAAGGTATGGGAGGGAGAGTGAAGAACATGACCTGAAACGTCGTCTTGCAACTACTGTAAGTAGTCTGTCGTAGGCTGTCTGCCCACACTGGGTCTGCTTTTCTAGGTGCAAAAGGCAAAGGGGTGTTTGCAAACACAAGCAAAAGTGGCAGTAAGAGCAAGCTCTGAGACATTGTTACCTTATTGATAAAATAATTCTGTACTTACTATATTGTACCTCACTGCAGTCAAGATCTCTATAGGAGTGTTTTCCTCAGTTGTATAAACATCTTACTGTAAATTCTGGGTTTTGGCCAAAATCTTGAGGTTAAGTCAAAATGCTTTGATGTTTTAAAAGGTCTTTACATTGAAAAATTTTCTCCTCTCTCACTTCTTCTGGTGAATGAGCATCTCTACCCTTCTTTGACCATGGTCATCTTTTCCTGGTGTTTTCCCAAATGCCTTGTGGTCTCAGTTTCTCGTTCTTTTGTTTGTTTCAGAAGCAGAATAAAAGCTCACAGACTTGGTGTTACAGAATCACAGAATGGGTGAGGTTGGAAGAGACCACTGGAGGTCATCTAATCCAACCTGCCTGCTCCTGTACAGGCTCTAGGCATAAAGGATTGCTGTGGTTTCCCCAAAGACAACCACCCATTCTGTCTGTATTCCTATTTCTAGTTTCTGCCAGGCAGGAGGAAGAAGGCAAGCTGCAATCTTAAACCTTGTGTTCCTAGGAAATTTAAGTGCACACAAGAACTGAAGCTTCTGAAGCAGTGTGTTCACCTCACATAAATAAATGGTACCACCAGTAGGCAGCTCCAGTATGTGGTAAAGACCCCTAAAAAAGCAAGCCAGCAAGCAGCAGCATGTCTCCTTCAGGCAGCCAACACTGAGAAGAGCTGCTCTGAGCAGGTTGCTTCACTCTCTCATTGATCCCGCGTGTTAGCTCGCTCTCCCTAGACTGGGTTGCTTGTTCTGCTGTGTACCCACAGTTTCCATGTGAGTTTTGCTGTGTGCTTGGGATTGTCACTCCCTACTTCTGGGAAAAGAGTAAACTGTCTGGTGGAAAATCCTACTAATTTATCTGAAGAGATTTTACCTTTTCTAGTAATCTGCCACGTACTTAAAACTGAAAAAGGTTGTGTAAATATTGAACTACCCTGTTAGTCACTATTTGCTTGCCATGCAGCTTGTTATGGCAGGAAATTTGCTAGGCCACCTTGTACAGTTCATCTCCAGAGAACCTTATCAGTGGGAAAGAAAAACCCTCCCATCCGCCTCCCCAGAACACATTAGAGAAATATTGATCTTTAGAAGTTCTTTTTATATTTCTACAGGGTCACAGACTGTATTTGCTTATTTCAGCCTTTTCTGTTTAAACTGAGTCAAAGAGTCAAAGCTGACTCTTTCTCTGAAGAACAAGCATGAGGTTTGTCTAGGCCAGGGTATTAACTGCTTGTAGAGATGCAGGAGGATATGAAATCTATCAAGCAAAGTTCATCTGAGGTATTTCCAGCTCTCCAGTGAACATTTTACCAAAGCTGGTGAGTCTTCTCCAAGGTGAGGAGCTCAATGGAGATGACACATTGCTGTTTAGAAGCAGCTCTCACAGACTAAGCATGAGCAGAAAGATAACAGCTGCCTTGAGAAGGCAAGGGCACAGGTTTTTACCAGTTGTTTGCAGAAAATTCTGAAATCCAGCCTGTCTCAGCTGGAGTAATAAATGGGAAGGATGACTTATTTCAGAACCTTTCCTCCAAAACTTCCAGTGGATTTTTTCCTGTTAAGTTTCATAATAGAGTAAGTGATTGAAACACCATTGTAATCTCTACCTATAGAGATTGTCACTTGGTAGGTGGGAAGTCACTATTCCTCAAACATTTCAAGAAGATAAATGGGGTTAGGTCCACTTCTGTGGTCTTGTACTTGCCTGCATTGTCACAGCTTCATGAACAAATGGAGGCCTCTTGCTCACTGTACTCATCGTGAGCTGATGTGGCCTGATATTACTAAATTCTTGGGCTGTTTTCATTTGCAGTCACTTTATTTTGCTGTTTATGGAAGAGAGCAATACAAGACTGTTGTTATTACCTCATTGAGTTAAAATGCTCTGTGTTAGTGAGTTTTCATCTCCTTTTTACAGGCACTGGTACTGGCTCTTTACACCTGATGTTTTCTCTCATTTTCACCCACTCAGATTATCTGCGTGTCTCTGTCAGACCTGGGAAGCTCAGTGCTGTGCTGCAAGGTCTTCAGAGTACCAGAGAAATGCAAATGGCTGCAACAGATGAATTACTATGTGCACATACACGTGGTTCTTCAGGAATTCTTCAATAAGCTCATCTTAGCACATACATAATTTATAAAACACATCAGCACACTCCTGCAGCTGTGTCAGAATGCACTAATTAGCCCAGCTAATGCTCTGCTCTTACAAACAAGAACTCTATTTCAAACATCTGAGAAAATGGCAATTCTCTAGGGGGGGAAAAAGAGAAAAAAAAACACCACCACCCCTCAATAAAAAAACCCAAACCAACACCCCACTGGTTATGGGAGGCTCCAAGTTTGCCAAAGTTTTCTTCAGTGGTTGTTCAGGTCAAAAGCAGAGAAATCCCAGACATCAGTGTGTTCTGTGATCAGAAAAAATAAGCAATCTGAATTTAATGTTTCTGCTTTGCCTGATTGAAGTCAGGGACTTGAGCATCCTAAGCATCATCCTGTTGCATTATTCAGGATGGGGTTTGTTCACCTTTTGTCTGAAATGTGAAGGGAAAAGGAAATGAAAACCATTCCTTCCACAAATGCCTGGAGCAGAGCCTTGAGCCCAGCCCTGCTCATTTATGGTTTGGTGAGAAAATGCTGGAGGATCCTTTCTCCCTTCTCCACCTTGTGTGATCTCTGTTCCAGAGAGCAAGAGGAAGATGGTGATGCAGCTTTGTATGCTTGCCATTGTCTGGAATGTGGGAGAATGGTCCTTTCCAAATTGGGCAGTGTGGGTATGATTTTTTTATACTATTATTTTGTTGTAGACACACAATACTTAGCTCCTGAGCTGACTGGCCAAGTCAGTGAGCTGTTTGTTCCCGGATACGGCTGGCAGGCTCAGCTTCTCTGTCTCATGGATATCTTTCTTCAGTTCTAGTCTTGCACGGTCTCACCAGCAGCTTTGGAGTTGCTGTGCAGATGTAGGTTGGCACTGTTGCTGCTTTCAGAGCTGATCAGAGCCTTTGCTGAAGCTGCTGTTTGCACTCTGGCTGCTTGGAGCTGTGTGGTGCAAATGAGTGAAAACAATTTGTATGCTCCTATAAACAGGAAAAAATGCCTGAATTTGAACTTCTCAAGGGGGAGCAGGTCCTTCGCAGCCACTGGATGCCTCTGGCTATGTCTAGCACTTTCGGTTGGATGCTACAGGAGTTGCAGGTTTCTAGGTGTAATGTGATCCCAGGACTATATTTTACTTCACAAACCACTGCTTTTAGCAGCATTAACAGCTGAAAGCACCAGCTCCTAGGTTCTTCCAGAGCTCACCTCCTGGCCATTCCTAAATGGTCAAATCATATGATCTTTGAGAAGGTCTTTTGTGTCAGTGTCCTGCTTTGAGAACAGAAACTGAAACAAAAGTTGCTTCAAGAAAAGCCTAATGCATATTTTCCAAGAGCTTTGGCTTTAGTTCAGCATTTAAGTACTCACGAGATACATTTTGAACTCTTTAAAATGTGAATGTGTGGCAGAAAAGAAAACAGCATGAGCTTCAGAACTGAATTCTGTCACGAAATAGGAAAGGAGTTGAAATGTTTGTTGAAAAACAAACAAACAAGCCCCTCATACCCAATTAGGTTCTGAATAGAAGTTCATTGCCTGCTTCAAAGACTGACTTCTAAAAGCCTCAGCAATAAGTTAACAGAATTGACTTCTCACTCTTGAGCTTGGACAGCTCAAAACCACTGATCTGAAGAAGCTGAGATGCCACAGCCAGGCCTCACATCGCTCTCTTGACGGGCCTGCCACAGGTTGTTATGCAGTCGGGGTCACTTTTCCATGTGTGGCCAGCATGGTTGTCAGCAGCAAAGCTGCCCTGGGCTCTGACCAGCTGATTCTGTCTTGTTTTTTCTACAGTTGTCTGGTTTAGCTTCACAGTGCCTGGGACATGCTGAAGAAAACCCAAAGTGCTTTCCTCTAAGGACCTTAGTTCATGTCTGCCTTTGGATCTTGGAGGGAAGGTCTGAGGCTAGGTTTCTGGGTGATCTTTATGCAGCCTATTAAAAATAGGAAAATAAATGTATCCTTGCAGGAAGAACAGAGGAGTCCAAGACATGAGCCTCCTCTGACTTACTCTTTCCCTTCCTGAGGTTTCTGTGTCTCCTCGAGGAGTCTTGTGCATATTTCTTGTCTCTAGGACCTAGAGAGATTTCTAGAAAGCAAAAATGAAACTTTGTAGCTCTGCTCTGTGACATTTCCAGTATATTAAGTCCAGACCTGGCATTTACTGCCTTGGAATTATATCCTTGAACACAATTTTCTCCAAAGCATGAGCAAAGTCTGCTTCCCACCTATTTAAGCTTTGGAGGGAGAGAAAGGAAAGATGGTCTAAGCTTCAACAATCTTGGAATGAAAGGATGTACGTGTTTCAAGCTGGTTATAAGCCCCCTCTTCCCAATGATTGTCCTTCACACACACCAACTCCGCAATGCAGTGCACTTATCTGCATGCAGGGATGGCAACAGCAGAAGTCCTGCATCTCCCTTAATTCTGGGACTGAGAGTGCTTCAGTATGTCTGACAGGGCAGATCTCTAGTCTTCCCATAAAGAAGCTTTTTTTAGCTCCTACATGTTTCTGATGATGTGGAAGATTTATTTTTAATCTGGGAAAGTCTGTAGCAATGTTTTGAATTCCTAAATGGCTGACTGACTGATAATCTATCTAAGGAACACTGGAAGCAATTTACAGCCTTAGATGGAGATTTTTATTTACTTACACATACTTCTAAAGTCAAAACTTGTACAGTTCGTCACCCAACATGAGGGCTCTTCACCTTTTGTCTCCCCTTTATTTGCCAAGGGAGGGTGAACATTCTCCTTCCCTCCACTAATGACCTGCACTAATGATATAGATGCAAAAGGTACAGATCCTTTGTGGCCCATCTTCCCAGCAGTTCATGAGCATGCTGGGACGGTAGATCATCTTGCTAGAGACACACAAATTGCAGTAGTCAGCAGGAGAAATGGCTCATTATCTATGCTCTGAAGTTGAAAATCTGCAAAAACATTGGAAGGTTTCAGTCTGAGTGACACATTTTGAGGTCTCCTACTGCTGGGCCTGAAATCGCTTTGATGTTCCTCCAATTTTATGTTATAGTCTCCAAAGCCAGTATTTGTTTCCAGCCCAAGGGTAAGCCTACTCTAATCTTACTCCTGCCAGATGAAAATTATTTCAGAACTCAAAGTCAGTGTATTGCTTAGCTGATTACATTCCTGAAGTTTAAACCAAATTAAATACTCACCTGATCATACTATACAATTATACTGCCTAAAGGGAAAGATTTAATTTGTCTACAGCTGGGAAAGAAAAAAAAAAAAACAACCAAACCAAGCAAACAAAAAAATACCCAAACAATTTAAACTACAAACTGTGAGTAAAAAGGAAGGTGATGGTTGCATGAGCAGCTCAAATCTGCTGCTGTGAAACTGCTGCAGAGGAGAAACCTCTTCTCCAGGATGGAGGCAGGCAGTCCTGCGCTGCTGGGCTTCCTATGGGAACCAGTTCAACTTCCAAAGCCTGTGGAAAGCTGACAGGTTTCTCCTGGATTAATGTGCTTGTTGACTCACAAGAAAGGCCCCAGAAGGAGCAGCAGGAGTGTTTGGTGGTAGCCAGACTCAAAGAGGGGTGCTCTGACTCCTGTCATCAGTGGTAATTGAGGAAGCTCTTAGAATCACAGCATGGTTTGGGTTGAAAAGGACCTTAAAGTTCATCTTTTTCTAGCCCCTCTGCCATGGGCAGGGACATCTTCCACCAGACCGAGATGCTCACAGCCATCCAGCCTAGCCTTGAACACTTCCAGGGATGGGGCATCCACAGCTGCTCTGGGCAACCCATTCCAGTGCCTCATCAACCTCACAGTAAAGAATTTCTTCCTAATATCTAATCCAAACCTACTCTCTGTCAGTTTAAAGCCAATACCCCTTGTCCTATCACTACATGCCTTTGCAAAAAGCCCCTCTCCACATTTGCTGTAGCACCCTTTAGCTTCTGGAAGGCTGCAGTAAGGTCTCCTCAGAGACTTCCCCAGACTGAACAATCCCCAACTCAAGAGTTTCAGCCTTTCCTCATGGGAGAGGTTCTCCATCCCTCTGATCATCTTTGTGGTGCTCCTCTGGACTCACTCCAGCAGGTTGATGTCTTTCTTATGCTCAGAACCCCAGGGCTGGATGCAGCACTGCAGGTGGGGTCTCACCAGAGCAGAGTGAAGTGGGAGAATCCCCTCCCTCACCCTGCTGGCCACAGTACCTTGTTACTCTTCCACAAAAGCATTGCCTTATGGAGGAGTGATTCACTGGGGAAGGAGAGGCAGGGAGCTGCCAGGACTTCAGTTCCTTCCCTCACCAATTCCACTCATTATGGCAACTTTGCTTGTGATATCAGGATGTGAAGACCTCATTTCACTACTGCTGATAGCAGCATATAATGGAGCTGCCTGGGTAGCTGTAGCTTCCTTCCATCCAGCCCTGACTTACAGAGGTTTTAGGATGTTTCCCTGGAAAGTCCAAATACCACACTGAGACAGCTGGGTACTGGTGATTTGCAAATGAACTTGGGTTCAGGGGCAGTAAATGCACTAATAAAGTACAACTTTACAGTTAGCAAACAGTGAAAAGGGGAAGTTCACTACAATAAATATGAATTATAAATATGGGCAAGCAATGAGGGAAACAAAAGTCTTAAGGAGAAAAAAAAAAAAAAAGGAATACAGGGCAAGTAAGCGTATTTGGTCAAATCCAGATCAGTAGGAACCTGCTGTTTTCCCAGGAGCTGAAAGTGCAGTTTGTCTGCAGTAGCACAGGGTGGGCAGGACCCTGAGGTGAGCTGCTCCTGCCCCAGGAAAGCCAGCAAGAAACTGTGGCTCCTGTTCCTTCAAACCAACAGGAATGGATAATTTGCACTTGGGAGTTTCCAGCTAACAACACAGAGAGATCTCTGATAATATAGTGTGGGGAGTATTAATAAGCCTTGCTGCTCAGGAAAGCTCTGGGGGTCTGGGAAGCAGCCGTGGAAACAAGATGACCTAATTCCAGTCCCACTGGCTTGCTCTCAGTGCCAACAAAATGAAGATTCGATATGAGGCAAGTACTAAAAAAGAAGCAAGAATATATCATCATGGCTAATTAAACAGTGAACACTGATAGGGAATGGTGTAGAATATGGACTGTGATGAACTAAGCATATTTTCAAGCTCAGCTGATAAATGTAGAAGTTGCAATAATATTTGGGCTACAGGAGAGGTGTTTTCAGTGTCCCAGGGCCCAAGCACTGTCTATTAAACCAGAGCAATTCACATTCAGTGCATTCACCATTAATCAACATTAACCCCAAGCAGCAAATCACTAGTGACACTTTTAGTGGACAGCAGGGCCTGAAATGGGTACTGATACACCTATTAATATCTTTATTAATAGCTGGGCACCACGCACAAAGGTAACTATGTCCTTTGCAGCCTTTTACAAGCAGAGAAGACAGACAGTGAGAACAACACGACTCTGCAGCCAAGCGGCCAAGCAGCCTGCCACAGATCAGGCCCCAGATCAGGCCCTGATAAACCTGAGCTACTTGGGTATGGGAAAAAAACAGCCAGAAAAGCAGATATTTGTATAGTTGAGGGATATAAAACAGACAAGTCAATGTTACCTTTTCCCAACATCTTTCAGGATAATTAGGTGAAACCAGACTCCAAGCAGTTTCAATCCTTCATGTGTTTCATTGCTATCTGTTGATCGCCTTGTCTGGTGCAGCACAAGTAAGAGCTGGGGACTTCTCACAGAGGGAGAAGTTTTCTCGCAGCTCTGTGTCTGTGTGGCTGCATGATGCCAACACTTCCGCAGGTGTTCCACTGACGCATCAGCAGTACAGACATTTGTCCCTGTAATCTTGTACTGGATAACCTCATTTCCTGCTGGAAGTTCACAGTGCAATGCATAATGCTCTGCAGAGAAAAACCTGACTTGCCTGATGTAGTGGAGGGACAAGCTGAGAGAGAAACTCCTGAAAAAGCATTTAAAATGTCATTTCAGGTAACTAATCTGCATGCATCCTTCAGAAGCTACATGAAGCCCACACGTGCCATTCCTGAAGTACTACAGCTGACTGGTCCAGTTGCCTGCTTTTTGATTAACGTGAAAACCGTATTTGCCTCGAGTACAGAGACAAAAGCCCCTTTCAGCCCATTATTGTTGCTAAGGCAGGTTGTGATTCTTCTCTGCGGTTTCTCTCCTCTGTGACCCCACCCCTTGTGTTGCTCAGCCTGTGCTCTGCCGAGCAGGCAGCTGGAGCCATCCATGCCAGCAGCACCCTGCCGGGCGGCAGCAGTGCCTCACCGGTGCTATAAATGCTGACCAGACAAGGAGATGGGAAAGAGCCCAATATGAGTGCAAATGTGATCATAACATCATTGCATCCTTCTCTGAGGGGCTGCTCGGAGCACTGTGCTGAGACCATTTCTTGTTAGTCTAATCTTTAATGTTTTCAGGTTTATGTACACAAACAGCTCTTTGGAAAATAGTCAGGAGGGCATCTGGTTCTGTACGGCAAGAGTGAGGAAGGACGGGATATACAGATATTTTGGCTTCACAGTCTGTTCTCATATACTTCTGCGGTGGCATTCGTACTCTGAGAATTAATAAACTAATTCACTAAACAGTCGTGCTGTTGTTCACTAAGTTTGTTATCAGCTCATCTATGAAAAGTAGCAGCAGCTTGAGGATTTTGCTCCAAACACTTGGATTTTGCTTAAGGTGGTTCTTGATTACCTTCAACAAACTAAACTGATTTAGTTTCTCTTCTCATGAAAAGTACGATGGGGGAGCTGATTTATTCAGTCAGAGAATTCATCATTGCATAAACAGAGGAAGAGGCTGAATTAGCATTAGTGAAAGATCTATGAATGTTCCTGGAGAAATTTTATTACTTTAACTCAGAGAATTGACTCTGGGGCTTAGCTTATTCTCCTTTGCTCTGTAAGAGTTTCCAGTGGACTGCTCTGTGATGAATAATATCTCAGTTGTTCTTCTTTACTTAAATAAATCTAATTATGCTTTTTCCATGCAGGAAATGGAATCAAATTATAGGTATCACTCATTCATCCTTTTATAACTCCTGTAACATTAGCAAGACAATGTCCTGCTGGTGAAGAAAGCTGTGTGCTTGGCCCTGGGCAGTTGGTAGAAGATGGAAGCATCTGATCAAATTACTCAGCTTCTCAAAGAAATCATTTTTAGAGGATGTTGATGATTATCATTTCCTTACCTTGTTATGTCCAGGTTGTTCCTAGCCATGGAAAATCACCACGGCAGAGGAGTGATGCTGGACAGGGGGATATGGGTAGTGCTGAGCACAAGGATAACACCAGGGCAGCCGGCTGGAATAACCCATCAAAGCAAGTGCTTGGTAGTCTCATACATATCTTGGATTCTTCTACAGGGCTTAAAGCATGTCATCATATATGTCTTGAATTATATATGAACAGCTGATTGGACATAGCATATCTGTGTAACCACAGCATTATCCACCCGCCCACGGGCTGCCGGCTCCGCCAGATGGGAAACGTCCGCTCCTACACAGTCCAGCTGCGGTCTGTCTTCCTCCTGTGTCAGAGATCCCAGCTGCTGCCACGCTGGGGTGGCCTCTATCCCAGCAGAGGTGCTACAGAAGGGGGAAAAGCTCAGGTATGAACATCCTACAGAGATACAAGTGTTTCCATCTCTCCATCCTGCCCTGGTGTTTAGTACCACACTGGCCCTGGGGGACAGGTGGCACTCCCAGAGCATCAGGGGGCTGCAGCATGGTTGGTCTTGGGCCACAGTGGTCACAGGTAGCTGGCAAGGATGGTTCCTGACTCCCCCTTGAGGAGGCCTGCTGAGGCCCACTGAGAAGATGCTGCTTGTGCTTTTATGCAGCTGTTGTAGTAGAAGGGGGAGAGGACTGGACCATCAGCATGGTGAATTGGTAGCAGGGTGGGTGCAACCACACCTGTGCTTAGCGCTGGATGAACAGTGATGGTCCCCTCCAACCCTTGGGTGGGCAGGTTTGGGGTTCCTGTCCCCAACACCTGCATTGTCATTTGGGCAGGTGTGACTCTTTCACCCCAGGCACTCTGCAGCCTGTGACACAGTGCCATCCACCACAGCCACCTGGGAGCAACAGGCTCTGTGCTCAGGCTGAAGCACACAGACTCTCAGGAAATAAATCATTGCTGGCTGAGGTTTGAGCCTGGTGTCTTTAGAAGTGGGTTCGTGGAGAAGCAAGGCAGAGGAAGACTCATGCAAGTGGACTCTGGGCAACAAATGTGATCACCATCCAAGCCCCTCTCCTCACCTGTCTGCAGTGGGCACAATCAAAAAACACCAAATCTCCTAGATCTCATAGAGGTCTCCTCTACCTTTATTCCTTGAAGAGCTGCTTGCAAGTCCATAAAGTATGTGCAGGGCTGCCCAACCTACCTACTGGGCTGGTGCCCTCAGCTGTGCAGCCTGACTCCAGCTCCATGTGTGCTCAGACAGAGCATGTTTTCAGCAGTCAGGCTCAGCACCCCCTTCCCAAGCAGGGGGCTCTTCCTTATTAGTCCCCAGCCCTGGGGAACTGACCCAGTCCAACCCCAGTTCTCTGTTTATTTCTAGTTTTATAGCTTTAGAAAAATTCCTGTCTGATGATCTACTACTTATTCTCCACTGCTGTGTAGTAACATTCCACCAATGCTAAGCAATATTTCATTCAGGGACTAAATTTGCTGTCTGAGTTCAGAAGCTCTTCATCATTGTGGGAACAGATCTCTCAAAATCTCTCTCAAATATTTATCTATTGCATCATGTCCAGAAAATTACAATCTGGACCTCTCTTTGGACTAGAGAACTGTGAAAACCACTGCCTGTTTCCCTGGGCCTCTTCTCCACATGGGGCTAAACTCTCTATCCATATCCCTGGGAGCTGTGGAAAGTCTGGATAATGGTGATGATGGCAAAGAGTTACACCTTTGTAAACAAGGACATGCAGGGAAAACAGTTAAAGATAGTTCTATAAATCTGCTAGGAAAAGGGAGGGATTGGGGTCCTGGGGCATTCCCGAGCCAGCTGCTGTGGTTGTTCCCATCTCTGATTGCTTATGCAGGTACTTTGATGTCTGACCTCACTCTCTGCTGGATATAAATGTCTACAGCGCTGGACTTAGAAGGATCCTTCCTTCAGTAGGAGGGGAAACAATGAAAAGTCTGGGACTGGTAACTTTGGCAAGAAGATTGAATACAGCACAGGTCATGGTAGCTTGAGCTTCAGAGTTTATGAGATTCAGGAAACCTCACAGAAAACCAAGACTGACTTACTATGCTATGTGACAGTTTCTCATCTGCCTGATTACACAGTTCTCCACTTCCCTCTGAAATGCCGTGCTGGGGCTGCTGCCACACAAGGTAGACCTCAGGCTTCAATCAACATGGCAATTCCCTTGTCCCTTCTGCTAATCATTTTCCACAGCCCTCGTACCTCCATGGCTATCAGCCTTGTCTAGGAAGATAAGCGAGATAATCTGCAAGGACTGAGCACCCATTCCCTGGTTGCTGGTCCTCCCCCACCTCTGCCATCCTGGCTCCTCAGTGAGCTGGTACCAATGAAGTCTGAATTTTGACAGTTTCCTTCCTAAAAGGAAAATGTCTTTCTCCACAACCAGCTCTGACACCTCTCGTCAGCAGCAATTTCAAATTCACCAGGGAACACGAATAAAAAAAGCCCACACCTAAACTGCAGCCCTGTTTCACATGATCTGGTGCAGGGACAAGTCCCTGGGGATGGAGCTGTGGCTGGAGGAGAGCAGTGTGTGCCCCCGTGGGGTGGCTGTGTGGCTGCTGCTCCCACAGCCTCCCTGCAGGAATGCAGGCAGGCACATCCTCCTGCGCTTCCTGGACTCTGTCCGGGGCGAGCTGCCAGCTGGTTCCACAGCCTCCCTCAGCTGAAAGGGCCTGAGAAGGCCACAGAGGATCTCTGTGGCCTGTGGCTGAAAGCTTTTTCTCTATCTGATGTTGCCTCCTAATAGAATTTGACTGGTAGATACTGGCTAGTATGCATGGGGTGAGAGCATTCTTAAATGGGTGTTGAAAACGCTTTTGTGGAGAATTTCCAGCCTTCTTTATTGCTCCAGGTGGGAGAAGCCTGGAGGAAAGCCACATGTATGCAACAGTCTAGACATGTTTGATTTCTTTTTGGAATTAAAGAACAGAAGTCTCATAATACTCTCTCTTTTTTTTAGCATTCATACAAGTAGCCAATATAAACAATTCTCTCACTGCCCTGAAATCTGGAGTTGCTCACAGGATGAAGCAGTGACCTACTGAACCTCTGGGAAGAGTAATATTAGCCTCTGTCTGCTGTGCTGCCGCCTTGGCCCGGTGCGCAGCCCCGCTGCCCGAGGCCCAGCTCAGGCGCTTCGGTGCTGTCTCCAGGCTGCCTCTGGGCTGCTGCTCCCATCCAAGGAGAGGAGACACATAATGAGGACACTGAACTCAAAGACCCCCCCGTGCTTAGGCACCTAACAAACCCCCTGCTCCCTTATATACAGCAGGTTCCCCCAGCTTTCCTTCAATCCACCTGGAGGGCTAAGCTACTGAGGCCTTGTGTCCTGGGATCTGGAACTGGCATTAAATCCCATGTGTTGAACACAGAGAACATTTTTCCATCACACCTGAGAGCTGCTGCTCATGATGATGGATTTTGAAGTGCCTATAGACACATTCATGGCACCAAGCCTCCAGGCTGACTCACAGGCAGATAACTGCCACCTGAACTGAGGTCACTTCTGATTGCCAGTGCCCTCTCTGCAGATAGGCTTTCATGCACAAGTGATGGAGTTTCTTGTCACAACGTGAAATATTAGGATAAGTGTCAAGGGGGCTGAGTAATTATTGCACTTGCAATCAAGCAAGAATGAGGGCTGCTTGTTCTTCTCAAGCTGGTGGTGGTGCTGCTCCTTTGGGCTTCCTCTAAGCCTTCTGTCTACAATAGTTTTGCCTGGAGTTCTGAGATGCTGTCACTTTTCTAGCTTGTTTTATACAAATGGATTTTTCTTTTCTGGATTTTCTGTGCCTTTAACTTTGGTTCTGCCTACACACTCATGGTTGGAATTGCATTGAAGAGGCACACAACAAAGAACAACATGAAGCAGCTGCCCATATATCCTGCTCAGTTTCACATGCAGTGGAGGAGATGACAGCTGCCCAGGTTGGACTCCTCAGCATGGAAATGGTTCAAAACGGACAAAATCATATTGACGGAAAAGATCTGCTCAGGAGTCAGCCTCTCTGATGGCATGAGCAGCCAAGAATGGGGTGTCCATATTTTCTCTGTAGTGGTAGGATGAGTGTCAGGGATGTAAGAAATAATCAAATGTGAGGAAGGGATTGTTGCCTTTCAGCTAAGCTCTTGTCCTTGCCTTTTAGGACTTCAAGATAAAGAACTGGCATTCGGATCTAATCAGGACTTAGAGAAGCAGACAAGCTGATAATGTTTCAAGGCTTCAGGCCCTCTGGATTAATTTTGGTTTAATCTCTGTGTAGTTAATTTTACTTCCCAAAGATGTTTTGCAGGCTCTTATTTCAGTTTTGTTCTTCTTCATGCTCCTCAAGCATACATGATGCTGGTGCTGGTGGGTAGCTTTGCAAAGGTGCTGCATCCCACAACAAGCTTCTGCGTTGATTGACTCCCCTGTGCCCCATGAGCTTAGGAAGGCAACTTGGGATCCTCTAGACCAAAGGTGCAACCCCAAAAAGAGCAGTTGCTGCAGTTATCATGGCTGAAATTTCCTTGGGTATCTCTCTCTGGGCTTCGTTTCCTGCCTTGCTCTGGCAAAGCTCCCCGTTTCCATGGTGATGATTTATACCTCTAAATAGTTTCTATTCAAGAACAATATCATGGGTCCTTCTCTGTTGTTGGTTTAATTAAAAATAACCTACTCTTCTCTTGGTATCAGTCTTGCCTGAAGCAGTTGGAGTTGGACACTGACCTCCAGCTTCTCTGATCCAGCCTTGCTCCCAACCAGAGATGACCTTTCTGCCTCCCTGCCACTCAGTGTAACCCTTGAGGACTGTCCTACTGCTCCTGACCTGTCCTACTGAAAAATCTCACACAAGTGGAGCTAAAAGGAAAACACAGAGAGGAGGAAAGGAGAGAGCAGCTGAGCCCTGGCAGAACAGCACCAAACAGTCCCACATCTGTCCAGGAGTGGAGCATGACATGCTGGACAGCTCTGCTCTTGAGCGTTCCTTTCCATGAGCCATGAGGCTTGTGATAAATAGGAAGCCTTGTGAGAACAGCATGGCCTGTGATGAAATGGCCTGAAGTGCATAACTCATCATCACAGCCTGGATTTTAAATGGGCTGCCAAAGAGGGAGCTTTTCCCCTCCTCCCTAGTCCTTGGCTTCCAAACAGTTGGTTTTTTTACTATGAGTGGAACAAAGACTTGTAGCCTTAAAAACTGGAAACAGAAATGAAAGAAAATGAAAAGGTTGAACTGCATATTTTGTAAATCTTAAAGTGTCCATTTTATCGCATAGAAGTCTGAATAGGCAGCCTGGTCTCCATACAACAGGTGCCATTTGGTGTTTCTTGGGACACTTCCTTCTTGCTTTGCATAATGAAAGAGACAGAGCATCTGGTTTCTCTGCCTCATTTTAAATGCCAGTGCTTATTTTGTTAATACATTTACATTCTAATTTTCTTCACATGTAGTAAAAAGGAAATGCTTTGAGGTTCTTCTACATAGAAGCACATTAACATGCTTGATTTTTAGGCACCAGTGGCAGACATACTCAGATCCTGGAGTTCAACCATGGAGTGAGGAGAATGGACTTTGAATTGAATTGAATTCCCATCTATGAAAGCAGTTCCTGAATCAATGAAGAAATTTTCTGACTTGTTCCGTTAAATGCAGCCAGCACTGGCTTATGCTGGAAGATGGACAAATATCTGTCCACAAAAAAGTATGGAATATAACCTTCCAAATGGTTTTTGCTCTGGTGCACAGAACAGCATCCCAGGAGTGCCAGGTTGCTGGCTAATCCAGAAGGGTGGGTACCACGTACATTTCCTTCTGCAATACTCAGGCTGCAAAATCTTGTAAAGCAGTTGCAGCACCTTTTGAACACGCAGTGGAACTCATCCTTATAAGGTGAGAAAGCTCCATGTTCTGCTGTTAGAAGATAGGAATGTGAGCTCTTCAAGGATTGCTTCATGTGAGCCCTTTATCTGAGAAACTGGTGATAAAACTGAAGAAGTTCACGTGACACAAGAAGAATTTCTCCCTTATCTAAAGGAAGGCGGAGATGCCAAATCAGAGGTACAATACACAGGATGAGTTACGAGGAGGAAATGATGTAAAGGGGCCAGACAGTTTGGAAATCTGCCTGCTTGCTTGTGTCCTATTTTGTGCCTTGGAGGATTATACTGACATCAACACAATACTGATTTTAAAAATCACTGACTGGAAGGTTGAATCTGTCAGCTGTATGACAAAATGGCAAAATCCAAAGTCCTTAGGACCCTCAAGTGTTCCATCTCTATTTTTGACCTCTCTTTGACATTGAACTGGGAGAAAACAAGGGAGGATTTTGAGATAAGCCTTCCAATCTATTAGTTATTTGTAATTTCCCTCATGCAATTTTTTCTGAAAGTAGCAGCTTCTATGCCTTTGAAAGTACAGTGGGGGAAGATGCTGTGCTATCAAAACAGTTCATTTCCTTCTTACCAGAAACCCACGAAGTTTGCCCATAAGAGATTTTTCAATCATTTAAACCTTTGTTTTAAGATGGCTTGTCTCCTTTAAAAGCAAAGAGGAAAATGCTACTTCTTGGTATAGAACATAGGCATGCTGAGTGTTAAATTCCAGCTATTTTCTCTATACCCTTTCAAAAGCCTGGCTAGAAACATCTTGTCCCATTGTAAGAAGCCTGTGTGGTCCTTAGCTTCTCTTGACATGTCACTGCATGCTCCCTGGTTAATCTTGCCATCAAAACCCTCTTGCTTCCATCCCTAATGCCACTGTTTCTGCCTGTTTGGTGTTTCACCTCTTTACAGCCTCTCCTCCCCATGTTTCCTTTTGCCTGGTCTCGGTGCTTAGCTGAAATGCTGCTTTTCAGCACAGTGTGATGGAAAGCCAGACATCAATCATCTCTTGTCTAGTCTATGGACTCCAGAAAAAGCAGTTACAAGGCACAGGACTCCTGGTGAAACCAGAGGGCTGTGAGGGAAGGGCCACATGCTCACCTGGATCCCAGGAAACATGGACCCAACACACTTTCTGTTTGGCCAGGATATCTCCAAAGCAAAACTCAGGCACAAGAAGAGGTCACCAGCAGAACTGTAGTTGCAGTGCTGTGAGGCCATGCTATGCCATTCAGACATGTTTTTTTTATCCATAAGCCTCATCCTTCATGAGCAGCTCAGATGAGGTTTTTTAAAGGAATAGCCCTGGGTTATTTTTATCAAAGACAATGTGGACACTAGAAGTAGCATAATGGGGCTCAGCATGATTTACTTTTTTCCAGGACAATGGCCATTGTTCTGGTGGAGTTAAGGACAGTTTGTGCTCTTACCAACTGCCATTTTCATATAAACCAGGGCAAAAAGCAAAACAGAACCTGACTCATCAGCTGGGCAGAGCTGTAGTGGTTTCTCTATTGCTGGTGTAACTAAAATGTGGTAAAAATGCAGTCCAGTCTCTCAAGCCAGCAAATAGGATGAAAAAGAGACTGTCAGTGAAATCCTGCTTTTTTTTGGCCTGAGAAGCCTGATGAAAACTGGCCCTGCTCTGAGCTGGCAGCTGGACCAGCTGTCCTCCTGGGGCCCCTTCCAAACTGGATTTCCCGATGGTACTCAAGAATGACAAACTTCTCCTGGCCTGCACAAGAATTTGACTTGAACTTCCACAGACATTAAACCAGAATGAAATTTAAGATCCTAATTCCATTCTGAATTACAAGCCTAGGGCTCACTGTGGTTTTCTGGTTTTGTTTTTCATCAAGCCCAGGGTATCCCCTGGTGGGGGGCTCCCCAGCAGCCAACCCCCTGGCCTAGTGGTTCATGGAGTGCCTCCCACCCAGCAGTCCATGCATGCGCATGCCCTCCCTGAGGGCTACACCCTGCAGTGGTAGCTCTTTCCAAGACTCCCATTGAAGCTGGAAGGAGTGAGAGATGTGTCTGCAGCTACACATTAAAATGCAAGGCCCGAATTTTTCTCAGTGGGACTACACACAGAATGAATACTGTTTCTGCTCTTCCAGGGAAGCTGGAAGACAGATACTGGCCCTGTTCCTTCTTCAGAGCATCCATCTCAGGCTTATCTGAAAATAGAGACCTACACTTGGGACCAGGCTGGTCCGAATGTGCCTAATAAAAGGGGATGGTACCAATGTGAAAGGTGCTCACACATGCAGCTCTGGGCTGTGCTCAAGGGAAATACCCACATCAACAGTGACCATGGTGGGCTGGAGGTCTCTGGCTTGTGCAGGCAGAGACCAAGCGGAAATAGAGATGCTGTCAGGAAGGATGAGTTTGCTCCAAGGAGATTGGTACATCTTCTGAACCAGACTGGAGAACAGTGTCAGGATTTTTTCACTCATTTGCACCCATCTCTAATTTCTTCCACCAACGCTCTGGCAGAACTGAAGTCTATTGATGTTTAAAAAGCTCTTGGAGCTGTTTTTTTCTCTCAGGGTGTTTTAGATGTATGCAATACATTGTGACTATGCTCCCAGAAACCTGTTGGATGGGCTAGATTTTGTAAATATGAATGTTAAGTCACAGATAAATGAACAAAGCAGATAAGCAGGTACAAGAGGAAATGCTGCTGTAAATCTGAGGTGCGCCTCGTCCGTAGCTTTATTTGAGAATCAGGAAGAAACCAGCACTCAGTCCTGTTCAAGGTAATGGTAGTTTTGGTATTGAGCATACACAATTTGGACCGGGCCCAGACCCTCTTTCTCTCTCCTTTTTTAATTGTTCTTGCCATAATTACCACTATTATTGTAGGTAGTTGGTTTTTTTCCCCTTGTGTGCAAAAACTATGATGCAAATGGGAGTCACTCCCAGAGAGTGCCCAAGGGCTGGGATGCAACTGCCATGAGATGGGTCATGCTGAAAAATAGTAAGGGTCAGGGGACTCATTCCAAACCAGATGGCATTGACAAACATGCTGTGCCATCACTGTGCTCCAAAAGAACTATCAGAGCCACGAGCCTTGGTCATGCCCCCAAAAAAATCTGTGCAGCTGGGCTGGGACTCACCTCTCCTCTGTGATGGTCATACAGGAGAGGTTGGACTTTTTCTCCCCAGAGCTATTTGAAAGTCCTGGGCAAACAAGGACACTGGCCCTGGACAGGAAACTCAGCAATTGCACAGTGCTGACAAATGTCCAGAGACAATAAAGCACAAAAGCATAGAGAAAATGGGGAGCCTTGAGCTCTCCATTTTTCAAGTGTAGGGATCTCAGGTGCCAGTCACAAAGAGACCAGACATCTGCAGACAACCCCGTGATATTTATTTTTAGCTGCAGCAATGTAATTTGTGGCTAATGTGATGGTTTAAAAAAACAGAATCAGAAAGCAGTGAAGTTATTTATGTCTTTCAGCAGGACCCACACAGCCTGTTCCAGAAGCTGTACAGCCCCAGCCTAAGCCCCTGGGCAGAGGGCATGTGCATGGAGACGACACAATGTTGTGAGCTCTGCTCAGCTTTACTACTATCAGACACCATTCAAGCATGTTACAAAGTGGTACTCCAGTAACCTTGGGCTCATACCCTCTCTGCTTTCCTCTCACTAAAGTGGGAGTGCTATGGTGCTAAACTGAACTCAGCACAAGGGAGACCTGGACACTTTCAAAGTCCAAAATGGAGTCAGGTGATGAAGAAGTACTTATATTTATTTTCTACAATGTCAATGGTGTACTTTTTGCATTGTCTGTCCTTCAAAGAATGACAGTTTAGGGATTCAGGGGGATGAAGGGGGATGTTTGGTTACTTTTTTTGCCCTAGCAGAAAATCATCCTTGAATAAAGATCCCAGAAACATTATTAACCCCAAAGCAGTATGTTCCAGAAATTATGAGTATGTGGAACAGAGTCTGGGCGCACATACGATGAAAATTATTTCCAAATTTTGTCTTCTGTCCTGTCACAGGACACCTCAACAAGGTGCTGGCAGGACAGGACTTAACCATAACTTTTCAACAAACCCCCTTAATCAACCAAGTTGATATATATTTGTGTAGTGCTAGGGCTGAATTTGTCACTGTCTTGGGAAAGGTTTGCAAAACTGTAATTTGCATGTAAGTTCCCTTGTGTTCTTCATCAAGTATTCACATCTTTTTGGTTTTGATTTCCTTTATTCTTCAGGGTACCACACACTTGAGGTACCTGAGATGCACGTAGGTACTCTTGGGTCTGAAAGAAATAGGGATTAAAATAGTCTTCTTTCGCTGTGGGTAGAGGTCTATTAGCAGGGAACTAGAAATGTTTCTTGTAGAGCATATTTCTGGCTCTATACCTGAGATGGCTGTGACCATTAGTACTGTGCATATTAGTAGTTGTAATGATTCATAGTAGCAAAAAATATATTTCACTGTATTTCCCATACAAATATTGTCAGTTCATTTCACACAATTGGCAGCTCTCTTAATTTTTTCACATTTTCCCCTTCAGAAAATACTTACCATTCAAAAAGGAGCAAACCACCTTTATACACAGACAGGTAGACTATGCCACAAGAGTTTTTCTTTTATGTGGGTGTTGCTATAAAGGAAGATTACAATCTAGGGCTCTTGCCTGTGGGTTATCTTATGAATTGTCTAGTTCATTTATGAAAGTGTAGGATATGGAATGGGACTTCATAAGAAATAACCAGGATATTTCACAAAGTCTCAGTATCTCGGTATTTCCAGTTCCTAGTTTGCTAGACTGCAGTGCTGTGAACAGTGTGGTCCAGAGATGTCAGGTGTCAGAGCGGTATTCAGAAGAACAGGACAGTGCCAAAAACTCAGCCCCAGCACTGCTAAGTCTTATAGTAAGACCAGGTTACTTTCTTTTCCTCCCAGACTTTTGTTTTCCTGACTACTTTTCAAAGTCCTGGCTGATGCAGTACCTGAAAGATGGGGATTTTTTCAGCTCAACCTTACAAAAGAGAGTAAAGAGCACCTGTGGCTCTTTACCACAACAGTACAAGGAAGTTTTCTGAGGTTCATGCTTCATTAGCTCAGCTTCTCCAGCCATAACCATTTGGGTACAATGTGCATAACCTGCACAGTGATTATGGCAAGATCAAAATCCTTGATGGTTTTTTCTGCCCTGTGGTCCATGCACTGCCACCAAAGGTGGGAGACCTTCTGCTGTCCCTGACTATAATTCTGTTTCCCAATACCTGCAACTTCGGATATCACAGGAATTACTGCAATAAAAAAATACCCTGTGAGATGATGTAATTTTTTTTAAAAAAAGTTAAGAGATTAAGTAATCAAGAGTCCAGCACACTGATCTTGTGGCTCATTCACGTCATCTCTGTTTTACCCAGATGGGGATGTCCTTACTTCTTGTCCAACAACTTTGAGGCAGTGGTGACTGCTTGGGATCACCTTCTCAGAACTGTGGGTATAGGCAAGATATATCAGGCTGCATATCACTAAAATGCTAAGATGGAAAAGGAGACCATGGTAACAAGCAGCTGGAGAAAAGGCCTTCACTGAGTGGAAAAATGCTGGATGCACAACAGCTATAGGGCTGCTTCTGCAGGTGGTACCAGCTCTGTTCTTCCAAATGACAGCTGGCTGACACCTCTCTTTGTAAGGTTCATTTCTCTAGAACATATGACTGCCATGAGATAGCATATTGTGGCTTAGGATGGGGAAATAACACTTCAGCCTTTAGTCTTTCTCTGACAATTTTCATTAAAATGGATTCCAACTCTCCTCTGCACATTGAAGAAAAGCAGGTGTTTGCCATCTAGTGTGTTTTGAGCCAAGGCTTGTGTGGGACAGATGAGATAGGGCCAGTGATTCAGTGTCAGAGGAGACATACTAGGCACATCTCAGGGCTGAAACAACTTCTTCCCAAGTGTGTCCAAGTACGGGTAGACCCAACTGTGTCAGCCCCAAGGCCAGAACCGTTCTGCCTATCATGAGGCTCCTACTTCATCCCCAAAGCTGCCAAGCTCTCCTACAGCACTGCTTTCATTAAATACATAGGGTCAGGGGCCAGCCATGCAGGCTGCCTCCCAGCCAGCTGAGAGTGCTGAAACCCCATCTACTACTGCCCTGTGAGGAGGACGGGGTAGGGATGTTCAGGGTATTTTTGGCCAGGAACATTGGTGGTTAGTTTGCTGTTGGCCAGAGCACAAGAAAAAAACCCCCACATCTTCCTTTATGTTAACAAGTGGCTCTCCTTTTTCAGCGGGGAAGGCCAAGGGGAGCTGTAAGGGCAGCTTTCACTTTCCAGGGAGGAAAGCACCGCTGCTTTCTGCCTGTGTCCTGCAGGGCAATCTACAGCAGCACGTCTTTACCCAGACAGTTATTTAAACAGTGCGCATGTCAAGCAATGTGCCCAGCCCCAAACTCCCCACTCGGTGTTTCCCCTCTTGTACCCGGTAGGGGTTTGGCTCTCCGTTTCACAGCTTCGGTTGCAGAGGCCTCCGCTGTGGCTCAGAGGGAGAGCCGGGCGCTGCAGCGGGAGCGGGAGGAGCTGCCCCGGGGAGCCGGGGACCCGGGGACCCTCCGCCGGCGGGACGGCATCGCCCCCGCTGCCGCTCCTCACACGGCTGGAAGGGTTCCACCTTTCCTGCGGGGGGGCGAGCCGGCCCGCGGGAAACAGCCTGACCGTAGATGGCTGTGGAAACCTTCAAGCTCCCGGCCGGGCACCGTGAGGCCTGGCACAGCCTCGAGTGGGAAAACCTGGAGGGGGCCGTGACATGGCCCACAAGGGACTCTCGGCTTTTGTCCCTACACCAAGCACCGGGCACCGCTGGGGTCGGGGAGAGACGGAGTGATCAGAAGGGACTCCAGTCCACCAGTGCTGCCGTGATCCAGCTTGTGTGCATCACTCATCCAGCAGACCCAGTCAGGGTCACTGACTGCTGGGCTGGACAGCAGCCACACTAAACCCCGCTTAAAGCTGTCATGTAAAAACCTGCAGTTTGATTCCCAGGCATCCCATGTGGAAATGCATATGTCCTTCCTGGGACAGGGGCACAACTACAGGGAAGGCCTCTGCTTGATGCCTGCCTTGCAAAAAGTTAATTAAATAAATAATAATTTTTTTTTTTAAATCCGGAAAGAAACACGTACCAATCCACTGGGGTTAATTTGTTGGTCCAACAAAAGACGTGAGAGACTGATGTCTTGACATGTGGACTTCAGGCTTAATGTGAGGTCTGATCTACTACTCTATATTATTTATTACTCCTCAGCCACTTTATCTCCCTCTCTGCTATTGAAGAAATAGCTTAGGCTTTTTCAAAGGAAAAAAATAATTAAAAAGCAGAATATATAAATGGAGATCAGGAGAGCTCCTAGAGATGGGAGAAGACCTGTTTATGGGATAAACTCTAAATGCTAAAGATGACCTGTGGCCCTGACTGCTGGGCTACAGCCACAGGGAGCACAGGTGGAACACAAACACAAGGCAGCAGCCCAGCCTGAATGAGGTGGTGGCTGGGCTGTCCCGAGAGCCTCCTTCCCTTGGTCTCAAAGTGCCACTGTCTGCATTTCTTACATCCCTCTTTACTTGCTGTGTATCAAAGCTAATTTTATTACAGGCCCGGAGGGAAGGCACAAGCAGGTAGTCATGGCTCAGAGAGTCAAAGCACTGCATGGGAGCCCAGGGCTTGCACAGCTGGTTTGGAGCCTCCTCTTAGAGAAGAGATTAAAGGAAGCTGGGGAGAGCAGCTTACTTAATTTGCCTGCTGAGGAGCTGCCCTTGCTGTATGCTGTTGGTGCTGCCCAGCAGCATTGTCCTCGTTTGTCTTACGGCACTGGACATACTGCTCCACAAGTGTCACCTTCCTCAAAGTGAAGCCACTGCAAATATAAAGTTATGACGTTCTCTGCTGCTTTCCAAATAAGAAGCTTTCTGATACAAGAGGTAACTTTGCACTGCACAGTTTGATTTCCAGTAGCTGTGCAGAGTTGCTCCCACTGTACAGAGGAGAAACAGCCAGGAAAATGAGCTAGTTAGGAAACAAGAATAATGAACACAAGATGATTTTCTGTACAAAGGCATGCATAACCCATAGCTGCTTCTACGCAGCAGTTTTTGCTTGCAGAGTGCAGAAGCTTAACCTGTTCTGCAGAGACAGGCAGGCTGCCAACTACCCAGGTGCTCCTTGAGCCCTCCAGAGAAGTGGGGTGAAGGGACTTCTTCAAACAAAGCCCATAGCCATACCTCTTTGTACAATGGATAGCTTTAGGCTCCAGGAAGTGTATTTTGAGAAGGAAAGCTAATGGAGCAGTGACTTTAGGCTCAGTGTGTGGGTTCTGCTCCAATTCTGAGAAAAGTCTGAATTTGGATCCCAGCCTCACTGACTCAGTATAATGCTCCCCACTCACTGCTGGACCACTGAGTGGTGAGAACAAGCTAACGTCTGGAAGGCTCTTGGTATGTTTTTCAGCTGTACAAACTACTTTTCTAAAGTGAGTGAGCTCTTTCTCCACACCACACTGTGCTAAGCTGTGCCACCTCTGCTGCTGGTGGAGGCAGGTGGCTTGGTATTGTACAGAAGAAACTGAAAATCTCAGGTGTTTCTGCCAGGGCAGCCTTAGGAGCACTAGATGATACCACAGGAGCCTTGATTAGCATCCTGAAGAGCACAGATAACAGGTAAGAATCAACCAACTCCCTTCACACTTAGTTTTCATTTAAAGCATTTTAGAGCATTCATGTCCTGATGATGCACTATGATGAGGGCAGGCCTCTACAGAATCACATGGATCTGCATTTTCTTAGCCCTTTATGAACTGTCATTGTGGCTCCATACCCAAGCATGGATTGTGAATATAGTTTGCAGTTTGATGATACTGTGAGCCATCTAACTGTTGAAATAAACAATTGATGCTAAAAGCATGAGGAGATGGAGAAGCTATGAGAGGTGCATTTAAAAGCCAAAACCAGGACTGAAGCATCTCCTGTCATCATTTGGAGTAGTGATGGTGAGTTTTGATGGTAGCTGCAACACAGAGAACTGCCACTTCCTTTATGAGGCAGCTGGAAGTGGATTTAAAGCCGGTTTTGTCCATGTAAGTATATATAAATGTATTTTTTCCCCCAGCCCCTTTCACTTTACTCACCTCTCTCAGCTGAGTCAAGTTCCTGCAGCAGTTGTGCTGCAGTGTGCTTTACACATGGGTGTTTGATGAGACTGTCTAGGTCAGGTTCCATATGTCTGATTTTACATTTTTATGTCCCTACAGTTGTAAATACTTTTCTTCAATCATTAGTCTCTTTACAATCATGTAGCTTCATGGTACTGTCTTACCCTCTGAAGCTGACAGTATTGCACTGTATGAAACCCAGTTGGAAGGGATCATGCAAGGTCACACAGGGTTCATCTTCCAAGCTCATGGTGGGGTTGATTGTCCCTAAAGTTTGGCCTTTCATATAACTGTCCTACTTGTTCTTTAAAATCTCCAGCAGTGGAAATTTAGCAGCTTCCTTTGGTGGCCTCCTCAAGAGCTTTGCTATCCTGACCCTTTGCAGATTCCCCAGTGGCCATGGCAAATGGTGTGTTACTTTTTGCAGTAAACTTTTATGCATTTGAGGACTGGTATTGTGTCTCACTTAAATTTTTTCTTCCCTAGACTAAACAAAGCCTGCTTCTTCCAGTCTCCTCTCAAAGGTCAGGTTTTCTAGACCTCTGAGCCTTCTTGTTACTTCTTTGGACTCTCTCCAGCTGATGTGTATCTGTCTTAAAAACTGGCACCCAGAGCCAGACACAGGACTCCATCCACAGCGTTACAAATGCTGAGGGGAACAGAAGGGTTGCTTCTCATGTTCTACAAATGACACTGCTTTGTGCATGCACTTCTGGACATGGATTTCCTGGGGAAAGGCCTGAAAGAGCTGCACCTCTGGCATTACCATCTGCCTGCACAGCATTCATACCTTGCCATGCCGCTGCAATTGCACAGCATTCCCTGGCTGCTGACAGTACAGTCTGCTCCAGATCTGTTGATGTGTTTGTTCTGCATATAGAACTCACATAGCCGCAACTCTCACACCATGCACTTCCCCACAAAGAATTAAGACTGCAGTATGTGCCTGGCCTGCTTGTATTGCATTTTGCATTGTATCAAATTTCTACCACCCATCACCCTCCATGGTTTTCCCTACAGGATTATACCAGGCCTGTATCATTAATGGAGCAAAAATTATGAGCGAGTGAACTTCATGCACAATCAGGTCTTACACCAGCTCTCTGTAACCTGTCAGGGATGGAAGGGCTGTGTGACCACAACACTGAGCTCTCTAGCGATGCATTTCTGCAGCAGAATCCTACAGATCTTCCCCCAGGAATGCTTCTTTTGTGTAAAACTGTCCCATGGATGGATGGAGCCTGGGGTCTGCAGACAGCTACAGACCACTGCAGCAGCATGCAAAATCTTGAGCAAGCACCCTCAAAGAGCTTTGCTCTAAACATATCTGAGTGCAGTTGTGGGTTTGTTCAGGCAGGGATTGCTGACAACGACTGTGACCTACAGCTGCATGCTCTACTAATATTGGCTGTATTTGTAAGGGACCCAGCACATCCCAGAGCAGTGATGGAGGGCATAGCAATGATATTGCTGCCTGGTCAGTGTTAGACTCGCAGGTTAGTGGCAGAGACATGTGAGAAAGAAGCCAGTGCAGTGTGTTGTTGCTGAAGTATGATGAGGCAGCTGCTTTGCTCAGAAGAAATTAAATGTTTGTTGGCTTTCTCTCTGGAAAGTGATTCCAAGCCATGGCCAGAAAGGGGTTCTGCTTGAAAACAGCCTGAGGATACCACTGTACAAGTGATATACTTGAAGATGGGGGAGGGCTGGTTTTTTTTCAAGCACTGTACTACAAAACAGCAGACTTGCAATTATGGAGAACATCAAAGTGAATGGATTTTAAGTGAAGTTTTTAAGCTGGAGCTAAATAATGATACGTCTGAGAGCTCAGTGACTCTCATATAAAAAAAGATTTTTGTGTGAAGGCAAGGGTGGAGACAGAAAGAGACTAATCCCTGTGCTTGCTTTTCTTCTACTGTGTTGCAGCTGTTCTCTCTCCAGAAAAACTTCGCAACATTTACCTCCAAAGCTTGTCACACTTACTCCATGGTCAGTTTTGGTGCCTGGGAAGTGAGAGAAGCAACAAATTCTGCCTCTTGCATCTTTAAGCCATGGGCACATCATCAGGCAAGCTCTGCTCAGAGAGTGAGAAGAAGAGACTCAAACCTAAGTCTCCCTCTTGGTGTCACGAGGAATGAGCCATCCTATATTTCATTTGCAGTCTCCAGAAGTAAGCAGGTTCTCCTGTCTTCTTGCTACCATGCAGAAGGCACTGGTTGGCTTTGCATTTCAGAGCTCTGCTCATGGAGGTGTGTAGCTTCTGCAGCAGCTGCTGCACCATGGCTTCCCCTGTGCCTCAGGGCAGCCCTGTCTCCACCAGGAGAGACGTAACTGAGCATGGCCTGGATCAAGCCTTTGGTCTGTACAGGGATACACAAGTTGTCAGGGATTTGTGCGCTTATGGTGTCGAGTTTAAAGTGCGCTCTCTTCTACACTTTGATCCATTCCCTGTCTCTTGTAGGAACATGGAAAATGCTATTGTCTTAACTTCTCTGGTCCCTGAGTCTCCTTATTTTTTGGGCCACACAGAGGTACTGTGTCAGCACTGTGAAATGGAACGTCCTTTAAAGACTAACACAGAAAACCAAAAAGACTGAGGAAAAGAAACCCACAAAGGCCTGCCCTTCAGTAAAGGGCAACTTGGAGGCAAAACATGAAAATGAGAAGTACTTACCATGGGTGACGGAAGGTCTCTATGCCCATATCATAGAATAAGGGTGGTAACCCCAGTGAGGTGGTCATTTCACTGTACAATGTGTTTCATGGGCATCTAACATGACTCTGTCAGTGGCACTGGATGGTTTTACTCCCTGTGTCCCTCTGCAGAACCAGCTCAGCAGCTGCCCAAGTTGATTGGGTTGCATGATGCTCCTGTGCACTTCTGAGCAGCAAACACCTTTCCCTTCAGTGATAAAGTGAGGGAGAAAAGAGGATGTCATATGGGCAGTGTTGGTCAAGTACTCTTTAAAGGATGAAAGTAGATAGGGGTAGGTGATAACAGGAATATAGGACTAGATGTGTAATTCTTGATTCTATTATTGTTGAAGTGGTGCTGTGAAAGCAAAGGGAACAATCTAGACTATACTCGGCTAGAAAAGTAAAATCAGGATTTTTATGGGGGAAAAAAAATTTTCACAAAACGACACACATCAAACAATATTAGCAAATATATATGAAGACTGCTCTATAAGTCACTCTGGCCTTACAGCTCATGCTCTGAACAAGCATAGCTGACTTCAGCAGAAGGAGGAGATAATAGCCTCTTCAGGTACTTGTGCAGTCCCACAGTTTAGGATGAAGGACTGGGAAGCCAATTTTGGAAGACCAGGTAATTGGGAAGGGAAGTAAAGGGAAAGAGGACTTAGGATGGTAGGGTCCTAGAAGAAGAGGAAATGCAACTTGGGGGAAGAGGCCCTGAAGGAAAGAAGATGTTTTGTACTTGGGAGCTTCATTTGGGCCTCTTTTTCTTTTGTCCAAATACAGCACTTCTACCTTGGTTGTTCCTTTTTTTTTTTTTTTCCTCATTTCCACCTATCCCTGGATGACCATGGCAATTACTGCATGACACTTCTTAAAAACACAAGTTCTACCCAAGCCTGGGCACAAGCCCCTTCCTCCCTAGACCCCATGAAGCATGGTATACCCCACTGAGCTCAACCAAATTAATGTCTGCATTTCCCAGGGCCTGAGTTCTTACTGGTAGTGTGTCCTGGATTGGCGACGTAGAAATTATAAAAAAAGAATTTAACCTGTTGAATTCTTCACTGTGACAGCCCAATTTGCAGTTCAAATTTAAGTGCCAAATCTCTGAACAACAAAGTTTTTGTTGCTCATGATATAAGCATAGAATATAAGCACTGAAACTTGGCTATGAGACTTCCCAAAACAAAAGTCAAGGGCCATTCCAATACAGCCTTGTTCATTGTTGTACAGTGACTGAGCTCACCTGCCGGGCCTCATTACAGAAGCTTATGGATGTTCTTGGCAAGAAAACAGATATGTCCCCAGGGAAGCTTGTGACCTGTAGCTAATATGCAAAGCACAAAGAGAATGAGCAGCAAACAGTAACCATAAATACCCTAATGCCTTCGGGCTTCTTCCTCTTTTCATCTGTTGCAGGCTGAAGAAGTAGGATGTTCGCGTAACCATTCCCACGGTGACTCTGGCCCCTGCCCTGCAGAAAGCCCACTCTCCCTTCATTGGATCAGGAAGACTTTAATGGAGACCCACTTAAACCAGCAGGGTTGGAATAATGCCCATGAAATGCAGCAGCAATTTTGTACAGAGACGAGAACTCTAGGAGTAATGAAAGGAAGTAAGGAAAACCAGAGTACTGCTGGGGTTACAGGCACCTCTCCCATCAGCAGCACCGGTCTCTGAAGCTCCTGTTGCTGCTGTGCTTCCCTCTCCCATTGCGAGCTCATCTCTTCCCCTTCGGGGTGCCAGTACAACTCTTTGCAAGGGCAAAGGTCAAGTGGATCCGGGAACTATCCCAAGTTTGGAAACAGTCTTTTTTCCTCCCTTCACTATTGCTCGTAAGTTCACAAAACTCAGGCCAAGAACACTCACTTCCTTTTGTTAAGGAGTTTGTAAAAAGCCAATAGTTGGGATGGGCTTAGGAGTGAAAAATTAAGGTATTACCCAGAAATCCAAGAAAGAATTTTGAGAAAGCAAGAATGGTGAAGTTAGAAATACAAATGTCAGGGGCAATTAGGAGAGAGGCCCTAATATGCTAGAAACCTCACAGTAGTTCTTGATTTTATAACAGTTTGTTGTACTTATGTTGTATATTAAATTGTCTAATCCATCCTTTACCCTGTGTGAGAAGAAATAGGTACATGAACAGGATATTGGCAACTAAACACATTTTTCTATTTATAGTATCACCAGATCACTGGGTGTATTTTACACAGGTAAGAATAATAACTTTATGAGTATGGCGATAGTTGCTTTGCGACTCAGCTCCAAATAACCAAAGAGGCAGCATCTAGAAGATTCAGCCTCACAGAAATCCAGTGCGTGTCTCAGGGCTTGGATATCCATGGTGCTGAGCATTTCCTCAAATCCCCAGTAACTAAAAGGCAGCTGAGACCTCTCACCACATTTGTGAAGCTCTGAAAATGGCTTTCATGGGCTCTTAAAATACAAGGGCAGTGAAGCAAGTAGGACCCCCTGCCTTAAAATACAAAGCCTAAAACTTCTCTCAAGGAATGTGTGTGCTTCCCTCCTTTTTTTTTCCCGGATCTCTACCAGTTCCCATATTCTTCTGGATTCTTCAGGTGGAAAGTGTCTTCATAAATAATAAAAACTAATAGGTACAAAACTTTTAGATATCTTTATTGTTTCTATCATGTGATCAGGCTGTAGCTATTGGTTCATAATTTTTGTTACTGGGCGTTCATCAATTGGTTGTACGAAATAAAAATTGGGGCCCTTCCTCTTCAAAATTATTAATGTTACTGTACTTATGTATTTAAATAATCTTTAATCTTGAGTGATGCATGGTAGACTGAATACAAGTCTCTGAACAGCACAGAACTGTTACAATTCTGATAATTTTATTTGTGTTTTTGATGTCAGCAAGTGTACATAAGGAGCACAGAGTACCATTATACCGTACATCTGTCCATCATATGGACAGTTATTTATGCCAAGAAGTGAAAGAATATATCCAATTTCACCTCCAATGTTTGTTAAGAAGCAGGAAAAAAAATTCCCCTTTTTTGCAAGTGGAGCTCATTAGTGTAATTCAGGGCTAAATCCAACTTGATGTGGAACATTTCAGCTCAATTCAACCTGGTGCTTTGCAGCATCTTTCTAGTTCATTCTCAGCTACCCCCTCTCCCACATTCCTGGGCCCCAAACTCTCTGCTTCCTCTGTATCAGACGAATTGGGACACAAGCTCACTCTGCCCTGCATGGTGTTGTAGAATGGCGTTTCCTTGGGCTTCCTCTCACTTTTTTGAGAGATGCCACAGTGCTTCTCAGCGAGACTACTGGGGGAACAAACAATGCCACTGTCCTTTTTCCCCCCTCCACTTGTTTAACTGACGGAAGCCCATGTCGAGCATTTGTGTGTTGGTACACGCCTTAACACATTTTGTTTCCCTTCTAGGAAGCTGCTAGATGAGCCAGACGCACTTTAGCGTTTTCCTGTCAAACAGGATATTTGTGGGCAGACAGCGGCAGGTGTGTCTGGGAGGCCTTGCCGCGGCACTGGATGCCCCACGGCTGCACCTGCGGACTCCAGGTGTGAGGACTCTGGCTGCCAGTGCTGGCAATCCCAGCCTTGACCAGCAGTTACCAGTCAGGAACAGGATAACACAGCCTTTTCTTTTTGCATCCTAGGTGTGGGCACTCCTGCATGACCCCACAAGGAAGCTGTGTTTTGAGTCGGGCAGCAGGACTGGGGGGCTGCGAGTGAGCGCCCTCACTTCGGGGCTGGCAGGATGAGCCACCAGCTGTGCCACACGAAAATATCCTCACAGAGACAGGATTTGATACACCTGAAGCTGTGTCGGGGAAGGTTTAGGTTGGGTATCAGGAAAAGGTTCTTCACCCAGAGGGTGGTTGGGCACTGGAACAGGCTCTCCAAGAAAGCGGTCACAGCACTAGATCTGAGAGGGTTCAATAAGCGTTTGGTCAATGCTCCCAGGTACAGGATGTGACTCCTGGGGTGTCCTGTACGGGGCCAGGAGTTGGACTCGATGATTCTTCGGGGTCTCTTCCAACTCAAGAGTATTCTGCGACTCTGTGACAAAATGCCGCCCGGATCCGCCCGTGACGACGCGCCTAGTACAGGCTCCCGCGCCCCATCTAGCCGCGGAGCCCTTGAAAGACAAATGCCCCGAAAGCGGCGGAGAGCTTCCCGTCATCGCACGGCACGGTACAAGCACAGCGCACCAGCCCGCGGCCCCCGCCCCGCGCCGGGGAGGAGTCGGGCGAGGCCGCGAGCAGGGCGGGGCTGCTGCAAACCGCCTATCGCGGCACACGGATCCCGTGACGGACGCGCGTGACGACCAATGAGCGAGGGTCTCTCCCGCGGAGGCCCGGGCTCGGCCGCTCGGATCGCGGCCAATGAGAGGCGCGGAGGCGGGCGGTGGGCGGGGCGTCCCGCCCCCGTGTGCTGCGCGCGGCCGAGGCGGAGAGGTGGGAGCGGGCGCCGCCGCCGCGCGCTCAGGCTGAGCGGCCGCGGGGCCGGGACGGGCACAGCGGGCAGCGGCACCGGCGGGACGCGACAGGACGGGACGGGCAGCAGCGGCCGCAGCCATGGATCACTACGACCCGCAGCAGACCAACGATTACATGCAGCCGGAGGAGGACTGGGACCGGGACCTGCTTCTCGACCCAGCCTGGGAGAAGCAGCAGAGGAAGGTGGGCGCACCCCTCTCCTCTCCCCTGGCATACGTCCCGTGAGGCTGCTGGGACCCGGCCCCGCCGCCCCCTCCACCGCTGCGGTGGGGCCGGTGCGCGCCCGGCCGGGGGCTGGCGCTGCGCGGCGCGGCGTGGCGGGGCGAGGCGATAGGATGGTTCGGAAACGTCTTAG
>JACBWW010000004.1:28736204-28830456 GCA_020086605.1 Lanius collurio | reverse complement strand
GGCAGGTGATGGCGGGGCGGGGAGGGAGAGAGGGAGGTGCTGCGGCGGGTCCCCCGCAGCAACAGATGTTGGCCGGGTCACCGGCTCCCGGCCCGCAGGTGCGCCTGGGCAGAGGGAGGACGGCGGTGGCGGGGCCCCTCCGCATCCCCCCCGCACCCCCGCCACCACCCGTGCTCCGGCCCCGGCGGCGGGACAGTAACTGGCTTCTGGTTTGAATGGTGTGGTTTAGGGCAGGGCTTGCGCGGAGCTTATGTCCAAAAATGGTAACATTCGGCCCTTTTTAAACCGAAAGGATGGCGGTGGGGAGGGGAGCTCAGGAGGAGCTCCAGCTTCGCTGCTCGCTAGTTAAATTTTTTTTCCCCTCCTCCTTTAAACCAAAAGCATCCTGTATTAGATCACTCAGGAATCCTAATCCCCGAAACATTTCCGTTTTAGTCACTCCATCAGACAACAGTAAAGCAGAATTTGGAACACCACTCGTGCTGGCATGGCAGGGGCACTTGGGGGTGCAGCCGGCTCCCACCAGCTTCCCAGCCAGTCCCTCGTTCTCTCTGGGCTCGTGTTTTGGATCGTGCCTTGTGCTCCCCGTGCTGTGAGCAGGCAGAAGAACCCCAGACCTCCTATGAGAGGGGGGACGATATTGCTTTTTTATGCACAAATGATATATTAATATATATAATGTAGTCTGAGGTGCGGGGCTTTCTGTAGGAAGCTGGGAACAATTGGGAAGGAGAACACAGCAGTGAGAAGATGATTATTCATCTTTAACTCTTCTCTTTTTCCCCTCCTCTGCTTCCAGATCAAAGGTTTTTAGGTTTTCCTGTTCAGAGCTGTCTGAAATGGTGCCAATGAGAAAGTTTTCCCCAGGAGTCTGATGAGTTAATGGAAGGTGATAGCTATAGAGCTGCTGTCAGTGGTTTCCTTGCTCAGGGACTTGAGTGCTGAGAGTAGACAGCATGAAAACTAAAGTATACAAACAAGAGCATTTACTGGAGAAAGAGTTGATAGTATGTGAGGTTATATTTCAGCAAAGGAAAAGCGAGGAATGCAGTCTTGGTCTGGGCTGTGAGTGCTGGATGGCTTATCAGAAGTCAGAGCTCTGCTCCTTTGAGGAGGGAAGTTTCTTCCTTTTCAGAAGATTTGCCTGGCTGCAGTCTCTTTTTCCAGTCTTATGCCTGTATCTGGCCAACACATCTAAAAACAGCTATTGGGGCCCAGAACAAGATTGCCAGCCCTGCTGATAGGCTGTGAAGGGAAATGATTGTCATGCTCTGGGGTTTTTTACTTTTTATGGTGCAGGGTGATATAAAATATTTTATCAGTAGAGGGATACTGGTTTGGTTGTAAGAAGCAGGAGTGGAACCTTTGGACTCAAAAGAAGTATCAAACCCAAGGTTGTAGTACATGCTGTAAATATCACGCTCTTTTAGTATTGCCTCCTTCCAGGAGATTTTAAGTCCTCTTGATCCTATCACAAGAGGGTGACAGAGAGCTGCTCTGTTAACTTGGGTTACTTGTGCAGGGGGAAGAAGCCAAGAGGGAGTTTTAAGTAATGAATACATCTGTTTCAGCATAATCAAGGCCAGCTTCTTGTGCCGGTCGACAGCTACCAGTTGAATTTGATGTGCTGGGAGTCACTCTCCAGCTTGCTGGACTGGAGGACTCGGTATAGTCAAATGTCTGTTGCTGGTGGTGGGATCACTTCATTGTTTCTCTTCCTGCTGATGGACAGCTGAAGCTGTTCCCTTCTGCACTGGGTGCAAGCTCAAAGTTTCATGGTGACCCACCCCTCTGGTGTCTGTAGTTAGGAAGATCAGGTCTGGAAGTGATGACTCTTCCCAGTTGCAGCCCATCAGGCTAATGTCTCCTCAGAGGGATTGGTGATTGAACCCCAGCCTAGACAGGCTATGCAGATATTGAGGGACAGTGTTATTCTTCTGGGGGTCTGAATGTCACCAAAAGCCCTGTTGGGGTCTTAGGGCTTGCTTCCTTCTGAGGTAGGGAGGTAACAGTATCTCCTAAGCAAAAGCCTGCAAAGTGAGGTATAGTAAAACTGTCATTCCTTCTTACCTGTGAAATGAAATCACTGCAGTAATTAAAGTTAAATGTTCGGTACAGTACATGTTAGTTAATAGCTTACTGAGATGAACAGGGAGAGATTCATGCCTACCGAATACTCCTGTAAATTCTTTTCAGGCTCAGTCTTTTCTTGTTGACTCACATGTTTTAGGTTTTTCTTCAGCTCAGTCTGATTTAAGTACTACTGAATTATTGTCATTATTATGCAAAACAAGCAGTATAGTAATGTTACTCAAATATGAATTAAGTCCAGCTCCCCTTCACCTGGCTGCATGGGCTCAGCAGAACTCGTGGCAGATGTCAAAAATGGGGAGATGTACTGAATTTTAGTAACAGCCTCTACAGGAGCATTATAAGGACAAATTTGCTGAGCTTTTGGGGAACTGCTTTGCAGATTTCCTACCTGTGCTGAGACAGATATTGTAACCTTTGCTGTCTGGGATGGTGCTTTGAAATGGGTGAATAGGCAAACTACAGAATGAATTTCATATGTGGAGGGTGAAAGTTGGATAAAGTGATGGTTCCTGGGAGGAAAGCAGTTTTCCTGTGAAGCCAGTTTTTCACGTCTATCCGAAGTGACTCTCTAAGAGGTTTTCAGGAGCTCGTCACAGCACTGCTATTCTTAAGCAGCAAAAAAACCCCAAAACATTTTGCAGAACAAATTCATCTGCTTTTCACCTGATATAAGCCTCTGCACAGTCTTTTATGCAGGAGCAGGGAGTCTCTTCTGGAGATTAAAATACTTTCTCCTTTGAGCTGTCTCAGTAGTTTGAACTGTTGAACTCATCTCAGCAGTTTCTTCTAACAGCCTTTTCTTTCCTCTGCCTTCTCTTCTTTCCTGTCTGGAGTCAAGCCTCAAAGTAGCACTAGCCAAGGCATAACAAGATAGATCCTGCTGTTTCCCAGATTTACAAAGCAAAACTTGCTGAAAGCCATTGCAGTGGACTCACCTAGCTGTCAATATAGACAAGCTTGCCATATAAAAAGTACACATGTGGTCTTTAGCAGCCAAGAGATTGTCACTTGTGCCCACAAGGACATTTCTATCTCCTGACGACATGTTAACAGCTGCAGCATTCAAACTTTTTCTGACAGGCTGGTGAAGGAGCTGGATGTGGTGTGAGGGACTAGGTGGGCCACTGGGTGCTCAGTGTGCCTGGCTCATCTTCACAGATGAGGTGAAGGGTAATGGTGAGAAGGGCAGTCTGTGGCTACTGTGTCCTGAGTGTCAGGAATAACGCTGGGGTGAAACGGGCTTTGTTTGGGGGTGCTGGTAGGGGTCAGCCCTCAGGTCCTGCATACAGCAGGCTCTCATGTGGGCCATTCCCATTTAATGAGCTCATTGTTCAAGGTACACCTCATTCTGGTTTATTTTAAAATTTGGCCTGAAGCAACTTGTCTCAACTGTGGAGCCAGCAGAAAAACTTTAAATGCCAAATTGCTTTTTGACCTGACAACTGCTTTCTTGACAATAGGAGTAGGAAGCAGTGTTCATTTGCTGTGTGTAGAAGACAGCCACATGCAATTTTAATGCTCTAAGGAATGATAGTAATGTTTGTCTTTATTTTTAAAAAATCAAAAATCGAATTGATGGAATTAGTGTGCCTTGTGCTTTATCCACTCCTGCTCTGCCTTGCCACGTTGGCATCTCTGTGACAATGTGGCAGTAAATGATATCTCTGGCTTAGACAACTGCACGGGTCAGATTTATGGTGGTGCAGAAGCAGTGATAACACAGACTTTGGGAGCACTTTTTCTGCACCAAAGCACAAAGAAGTGCTTACTAAGTACAGTTGTTCATGAACTTACAGAAATTTCCTGTTAGAAACCCAAGTCTCCTGCACAAGTCTCCTGAAAGCCCTCTCACTACTCTGTGCTATGCACTGCCTGTAAAGATACAAGGCTGATCCCGTCACCTAAGAAGGCATGGGTCTCATGACCCTACTGTGTCTGCATCCAGCAGGCCTTATGCCCTTCTGATTTGAATTTTGCTGTGCCAGTCAGCTTTCTGAGGTAGGGTTATTAATGATAGAAAGTACCCTTCAAACAGGGCCGTCAGGGAAACACCCCACTTCCAAGCCTGCTGGCAAGCATGCTCCGATCAGGTGGTGTGAGTGTGACTCTTCTCTCTGACAAAATGTAAAAGCCACAATCATAGCTTCCTTTTCACTTGAATTCAGTGTTCTCTTGTCCAGATAGGGTCTATTTTGAGAAAGGTATCTAGACTTCCAGAAAGCTACCATTGTGGTGGCTGCTGTGGACCCACAAAAAGGTGTGATACCGCTCTAAACTGAAGTTTGCTAAAATTTCTTTCAGTGCCTTCTCAGATACAGCCATGAGGTAAATGTGCATTGTTGATGAACGCACTGCACTGGGTTGCTTTGCTCCTGCTGTGACACTGCATAGTACTCTGTGTGGGTCATTGCAAGGGATGGTCCTTGCATGGTCTCTGTCTGCAGTGTGGGTGTGGTGCAGAGAAGGTGGCCCTGGTGCACCTGAGTATCCTATGTGCCTTGTTTTGCACTGACCAGTATCAATACAGAAGCAGAATGGTGAAATTGGTAAGGCTGCTTGCTCATCTGCTTTTTTGCAGTCAAACAGGCAGGCAGTATAGGTCACCAGATATCTCCTATCTGTCAGATCAAGCTTTTGTTGTTTAACATGGGTAGCTTGTTGCCAGACACTTGCTTTTCATAAGTTAAACTCAAAAGTTGATGTAGGGAGCTCTGGAAATATCTGGCTTTGTAGATCAGTTATTTGTCCTTGAGTGTGGGAGCTGCCTCATACTTTCTGTGATCAGGTTTCATCAGGATGTGCGTGTTTGGTTTTTTTAACAAGAACATTATTAGTCATTATAACCTCATGGTGGATGATGAATGAGGTGTGTGTGTTTTGCTGTGACTTACCCTCTTATTCAGAATTCTGTGTAAGGGGGGAGTCTTAAAGAAGAAGCAGGCATGGGTTAAAAAGGAGACTGAGGATTCTTTCAGGGGGAGTGTGTAACAGATCCCAAGGATCAGTTTATGAGAACATGGTACTCGCTAGTCTGCCAGTCTGTACTGAACTTTTCCTTCCGATCCCCTAGGGAAGGGTGAAACAGCTCAAAGGCATCCAGCTACCAGCTCAGTGATGTAAAGTATGTGTATCTGGGGAATTTCTTGATGACTGCTTCAGGCAACCAGTTTAAATTCTTGTGCATGTGATTTAGTAATGACATTTTTTCAGTGCATGAAGTGCAAAGGCCAGAGAGGATAACATTGTTTCCTGCCCTGACTGCTTGCAGTGCTCATAGCTTGGGGCATGTGGCATGCTCCTTAGGGCATCCTTAAGTAGAAGCTGTTTGGAAACCAGTTTTATTGTGTGTTGGGTGAGAACTTGTCGCCTCGGAAGCATGTGCTTTTTGTATGAGATGATGTTGTCTTTGTATAATTCAAGTGTAACTGGGTGGTAACTGAGAATGTGGGACAGTAAACCTGTTCAGTAGAAGTGTTCATGAACGGTGGAATCACATTTTTAGAAGCTGTGTATGTTACAGTGGTGACCCAGTGAATGGTACTGTTTCTTCCTAGCCCTGAAGTCCCAGCTACTCCTGCTGTAGGCACTTTGTCTTCTCATGTGTGCTGTGTGAGAAGTGCAGCTATTAGGCATTGTCAAGTGGAGGAGGAGCAAGGTTCAGGTGGCCTTCCCAGCCAGCTTGTGAGCCTGTGTGCTTTTCTGTGGCGATTCATTGGAATCCACCAAAAGCATTGTGCCACTAAGGCTGGCACAAGCAGCAGTGACAGAGATGGTGAAAACTTGCACGGCTGTGCTGGTGAAGGACTGAGAGCATTTTCCATCTGGCTGTGGATTATCACTGTTGTGCCTGACACTTAAGCTGTTCTCTGGGGTGCACTTACGCTATCGGAGAATGGCTGTGCTCTTTCTGACAATGAGGTGCAGAAAGCAGTCACTGTAGAAAAGAGGCTGGAAGCTGCAAAAATATGACGTACAGTGGACTGGTCTCACTTTAATGTGTTGTGTCTGCCCCAGGGCCTTGCTGGATGTATTGCTGTGATTTTGAGGTATTTTGTACAGTCTAAGAAATTGTATTTGAGGAGGATGGAAGGCAATGCAACAGTTTGCTCTTCTGTATGAGAATATAAAACTGATTTCTTGCCATGTGTGATCGTTGGAAGCATGATGGTTATCATAAGAAATGGGCTTAGTATGACTTCTACACATCTTCTATAGCAGTATAAAACCCTCTCATCCCATCAAAGCAATATGTGAACTGTGCCTGAAGGGGGAAAACGCAGGTGTAATATGCTTCACAACTGCCAAGGTAGGAAAAACATAACCTCAGCAAGAAAGGCAGTCACCTTTTATTCACAGAGGCATAAGATTTTCGCTAACTCTGGGATTTTGGGGCTGAAGCATGTTACTCAGAGATTGAGTCTGTGGTGAAGGGTGGTGAGATAGACTTGTCAGCAGCAGTGCTGTCTGTCTGGTGTTAGTAATGCCAGAGAAGCCTTCTATTGAAGTCTGTAGAACCACCCACCTCTTCTTTTTGACCCCAGTGCGTGAGAGTGACATGCAGGTTCCCAAAAGTCACTCAGATCCCTGAGACAGAACTGGGGACTTCCTGGGCCAATCAAAAAAATGCTTAGGTGAACAAAAGCACTAGCATTAATAGGATTAATTAAAAAAAAAAAAACTTCCTGTCCTGCCATTACCTTCCCTGCTCTCATTCCCCTACTGTATGAGAGCAGAACTTGGTATGTTTGTGGTGTGGCCTGGTGCCAGTTTAACCTCTTGGTTCCCTATTAGGCAGTAAAGCAGAAGCATTTTTTCCCCATTCTGATTTCCTGTCGTCGTGTCTTGGCCATTCAGCTGGCAATCAGTGTATCTTACTGGTAAGGGCCAGGTCAGGCCTTTGGAAAGCCAACTCTCTTATGTACTGCAGCTTGCTGTCCTCATGCTTTTACCTGCAGTTGTCCTCTCTTACTCTGCTTCCAAATCCATGGCTTCTTTGAAGCACTACAACATGAATGAGACTCTGCAGGGACATTCTCAACCCTCAGTGTTCTGAAACAGCTCCCATTGGCAGGGCTGGGGTATGCATGCATAAGCAGGAGATTTTGATTTTTCATCCAGATGAGTCTTTGATTTATCATTCTATCTGTGTAGACTGGAAATGTGTTCAACCCTGTGGGGTGAGAAATGACAGCAAACCTGTCATTTTTCTACTGTATTAGAGCCAAGATGGGAACTGTTGGCAAGTGAAAAGACTGTGTCTTAGCTACACTCACTGCAGTGAACACCACTGATGTGTGTCTCCATATCACCTGTCTGTCAGTCAGACTGGAGGGGTTTCAAGTAGGTCTCTGAATACCAGCAATCCAGGGTTTTGTTTTTTTTTTTTTTTTTTTTTTTGCTGGGAGCACCTGGGTGGATAGTTGATAGGCGTGTGAGGCTGCAGGACAGACTTCTTAAGCAGCAACTTTTTCCATATCCTCCTAGATAGCTTATGTGGTCAATGTGAAGGCAGGGATGACTTGATGGATCAGCTGATTGCTTCTTTGGTAGTCTACTTGACTTGGCAGTGATTGTGCCGTGCTGCAGTGTAGGACTTGCCCTTCAGGATAGCACAGGTGGGCTCTGCTCATGTGTCCTGTGCATGGCCCTCATTTTTCAGAGGGATCCATGTGAAATCTTGTATGTGTCACATAGCATAACGTGGTTGGGAACTGGTTTGCTCAGTTCCTTCCATGAGTACAGCGCTGGATGACTGGAGAAATTTCACACAGAATACTGATGTTTCCTTTTATAATGTGGAGGATTGCTCTCATGTCCTACAGAGGTGCTGAACCAAGGCCAGTTGGCTGTGGAGGAAGGACTTCTGCTTTCCATGTCCTCTGGATCAGGCAGCCAGGGCACTTTCTACTCCTCACTGCAGTATATGATGCTTAGCATTTGAACTTCACTGCTGCTGTAAATGGAAGTTGTGCTCTTACATCTTCACTGCAGGAGCTAGTCCATAAAGGCCTCCGAGAGATGAGAGAGAGTGAGAGAACCATGTATGGTCTCTGCATCCCAGCTGAGTGCTCTTTTCTTCATCATGGAAAATGATGTGTACGTCCTACAGCTTTGTTTCCTGGCCAGATTCCGTGGCTCTACAGTAGCCAAGTTTTTTTTGCTACCCAAGTACTTACTTACTTGTAATCCCCCTCACTTTATTTAAATCTACCTTTCAGTACATGGTAAGATAGTTCTGCTACTTAAATGTATTATCCCCGAGAAAACTGTAAAATTTCACTCCATGGGTGAAAAAAAAAGCAAGCCAATTTCTTAACTGCTAAACAATGCCAAAAAAAGGAGGCCATTTAAAGCTGTTTGGGCCGTATCTATGCCAGGCTTTATCTCAACAGAAAATACTTCATTTCCTAAGGAAAACTTTGACTGCAGCCAAAATCAGTTCCAAATTTTTAAGCATGTGTGCTTCTGTGTGAGTTTCTTACATGTCTTACCTGGTTTGGGAGATGTAGACATCTCCCACTTATGAAGTAGGGGAGAGTAGCCCAGATGCAGGCGTGTGATGGTAAGAGGAGTGTGGGGGTATGTTTGTTCAAGCCTCTGCCTTCCCTCTAGCCCTGCTTGTGGTGGTGCTGTACAAGAGGAGCATCTCTGGAAGAAGCATTGGCCTTGGCCCCACCTGGTTCTGCACACAGCGTGAGAGGCTCTGTGCTTTGACAGTGCTTGCTCATCAGGCACCCTTTGGCAGTGGCCCTTGCAGGTGGCTGCACTGTGCAGTGAAGGCTGGCTGGGGGCAGTGGGAGAGTGCAGTCATGAATACCAGTGTTGCAGTCTGTTTTAAAATGGTCAGCATGTGGAAGCTTGCTGTTTCCCAAGGGTTTTGTTGGGCCGTTGGGGAGCTATGGCCAGAGATGAGACTATTTCCAGCTGTGGTGAGCCAAGTGTGAACTCACTCTGGGCAAGATGCCCAGATCCACTGGTTTTCTCTTGCCAGAAATCCTTGCCCTCCAGCCAGCGATACCAGGCTCAGTTTCTGCCAGTCCTCAGCTGAAGACCTCTGAAGGGAAAAGAGAACAAGGAGGCCAAGCAGAGCAAGATACTGCTGAGGTGGGCAAGGGGAATAATTGAAGAGCTTGTGCAGCGGTTACAATGGTGGTGTGTCACCACTGAGGGCTGGCTGTTGTGGATGAGGGCTAGCAAGAGGTGTAGAGACCTGCTTTTCCTAGGATGAGGAGTCATGTAAAAGTGGCTGGTGGTGGTGCAAAGGATTGGCTTTTCTTGGCTAGGCAGAGTTACCTGACCCACAGGGCCATGACATACTGCTGGCACTACCATCAGGGTAGTCACCTGTGAATGAGTATTGTTGCCTTCACTGTGGTTTCAACATGCTGGGGATTTCTTCTGTAAAGTAGGATATTGCTTTCCTCTTTTGTGGAAGGTGCCCTTCAAGGTGGAGAGGCTGTGTGTCTGGTAATATTGCCTTCTTCATATCTGGGAGTCTTCTTGCCTTTCTCAGAAAACGCATGGCCACAAAAAACTTCATCTTCCAGAGCTGGCAGTCCTTCTTGTTGCGATCTCTCCACTGGGATAGGACTTCTTGCAGGGATCCATTGGTCCAGCCGCTTTTCTGCAGACTGCTCTGTAGTTAGACTGTGAAAGAGTGAGGAGGTGTGTCAGGTGTGGAGGGAGCCTCCCTTCCCATTACATGTATGGATTTCTGGTCCTCCCAAAGCTGGCAACAATTGCTAGTGAAAGGAAATTTCTGCTCTTTTTGATGAGTGCCTTTGCCTTTTGGTAGTGTGGGTGGTTGCATTCAGTTCTTTGGTTCAAGCTAGCAGGTCTCTGTAAAGACTTTCCAAAAGGCCTGTATTCACGACTTGAATGCTGAAACACAGCATCTCAGGCATGGTACCATGTCAGTAACTTAGCCTGCACGCACCTGCCTGCACCATGTCTTTTGTGTCCAGTCATGGGGAGGTTTTGGAGCTAATGGGATCAGCACATTAGCAGAAGACCTTCTGTTCCTGCAAACACACCTCCTCCAACACTGATAATTTTCATGTGCCAACATATCATTTAGTGACACATTACACCTTGCTGTTGCGGCATGTTGCAAGTAGTCTGACCCAGCCAGCTATTAACAGCCTCCTACAGAGTGAACTGCTGAAATCTGTTTCTCTCCTAAACCCAAAGGAGTATTTCCCTCCCCCTCCTATAATGGCTTGTTTCTTTAAAGCTGTTAACTGGCCATAATCAAATCATTACTACTGTAATTAGTGAACTGCTTACAGTAACTAAAGCACTTGAAGTGAAATATCCTCTGATTGCAGAGCTTGGAACAACTTCTGCCTGCAGTCCTGTGAGAGGTAGTTACTGCTGATGGCTCAGGGGTGGGTGCAGGGGACACAGGGCAAGCCTGGCACAGCTGCCACACTGTCTCTTGTGCCAAGCCCCAGCTTGTGGCCTTTCCACAGCAGGGTGATGCCTCAGAGCCCCATGGATGTGAGATGCTGTGCCTAGCTTAGGGTGGTGAGCTGCTGTCAAAAAGAAGCCTTCTTTTTGCAAGCTGTGGCAGAAGATGGTGGCTTTGGGTGGAACTTTCAAGACAGCTGGTGGCATTGAAGGTGTGATGTATTGGTACTTAACGTTTGGTTTATACAGGGTAGAAAATCACTGTCACAGCAGGCTCTGTGTCTTCTTGTTGTCAGGGTACCCTTGTCCCAGTGTGCAGTGCCTGTGCTCTCTCCACCTGCCAAATCACTAACTTCATAGGCAAGGCCAAGGGACTTCAGCTTCTGGCCCTGCACATTCGTTCCTGCAGGATTTGGGGTTTCCAGGCAGACACATCCCTCACGGCACGCTTCAGCCACTTTTCCTCTTGGGAGCAGTGAGAGAGCTTTCCTAAGGGCTTCACCTGCTCTCCCCTTTATACCCTGACAGGAGGGCAGTGCCAGTATGCTTGTCTCTGGCCTTTGTTCTGTTTCTTCATGTTTATGTCCTGAGATGAAGCCTGTTGTAACTTGAGCTCTTCCTTCTTGGGGAGGAGGAGGGCCATGGTGATGATCAAGTGTAGGCAGCTTTTGAAATGGAGGGCCCTGTTGGAGAGGAGGAGTGAGGGTCGGTGAGTCCATACAAGTACAGCAAGCAAAGGCTGTGCAGTGGTAAAATACCTCGTTGCCCAGCTGCCAGCCATGACATGGCAGGCATGCTGTACTTGGCAACTGAGGAGGGTATTTGTTGGCAATATTTGGCTTGTGATGGGGTCAGAAAAATGAGAAGTCTTTCTGGCCTAAGGAGGAGGTTTTTAAAAAAAACACAAAACAACAACAAAACCCAAACCAACCAAACACGACTACTACCACCGCCCTCAAAAAGCCCCCCCAAAATAACACAGAACCCATCCACCCAAAACCCACTTCCCTTGCTGGGTTTTCATTTTGCTCTTGAGCAGTTAATGTGCAGTGTCTTCAGGCTTTATTCCTGCGTGGTGCTGGGTGTTAGAGGCAGGTCTGCACCATGGCTCCTGGCACGTGAAATGGAGAAAAACGACTTCTGACGAGAATGAATTTCTTCTATGTGCTTTGGATTTAGCCTAGGAGGGAAGAGATGTTCTCACCCCTTTGGACCCTGTGCATGTTGTTAGCCTCCACCAATGCTGTCTGTATAGTTAACTTGTCCTAGAGCTGTGTGAAAGGTTGAAAATGTACTTGTTGCCATATAGGTCAGAGTGGTCAGTAAGATGGGGAGAAGTCCTGGAGCACCAATGGCCAGAGATCTGTGTGGTGGGCACTGTGATGTGCCAAGATCTGTGCCTGCTGGCCTGAGCAGAGTCTGCCTGCTGCCTTGCCCCTCTGCCTGTGCAACTGCCTGCATCTTCCTGCACTCTCTTGCTGGGCTTGCATCCTGCAGGGAATTGGGGAAAGGGACTGTTTCTGCTGTGTTAGTAGACCTCCCTCCACTACAGAACTCTGATCTTTGAGTGTGATCTTTGAGGTTCCCAGATGCTGCAATGTGACAAGCACTGCAAAGATGGTGACTGATTTTAAACAGATCTTGGTTTTTGTTGGTTTTACATGTTACCTTAAGACCACTTGTGCCGATTTCAGTACATCCTGCTTGTGATACTTGCATGTAATGCACTTGAATCAAATAAATGATTTGCAATTCCATGTTCTTTTGCACTGCCACCACGTGTTTGACTTGGTGTTTTAGGTGCTGGTGCAGCCACTGTCAGCACATCCTGATTGAGTGCTCTCAAGTAGCTCTTCAGGACCAAGTCTAGTGACAGACCACTTCAAAGCGGTTCTTATGTATTTCTGTAATGTTTAGCTTCAGATGTTTGCTTTCAATATGTTGTTACAAACTTGAAATTATAGATAACCCTTTCTCCACACTCTTTCAACTCTACGAGTGTAGTACAGAAATATTTGGTGGTGTGTTTCTGATGTGGGTTTAACCAGAGAATAAAATCACAGCATATTTTTTGTTAAATTTTGCTTTGAGTTTAAAGCGATCTTATAGTACTCCTTGATATACTTTTCTACCTATAAATCCCTATCCCAAATTCTACCTCCTCCTCTTCTTCCTTTCTTTTCTTGCCTCACCTTTGTTAACAGGTGCTGGGGGAAATGTGTTCCCATCTTATTCTGCCATTGTGTTCAGTGATCTCATATGCTTTGGATTGAAGAATGGTGTTCTGCTTAGGTGAGTTGCTGGCTTTCATGGTCTGATACATTAACAAAGTGATGTGCTGCTGGAAGAAGCTTTTGAAACTTTTTGTTAGTAAGATTTTAATAATTACCTTCATCTCTTTCATGTAGAGACTATTTTGGTGGTGTCACTGTCCTTCAGAAGTTATTTGGAAACTGCCCCTCCACTGGGAGTGGGCTTCAGCAGCCCCTGAGCAAGCATTGCTCTGCTTCTGAGTGGGGCAGCAGCAGGGAGGCTTGAGCTAGAGGAGTGTTTGTACTGGGCACAGTCAGGCTGTGGGAATTGAAGATGTGTATTCAGGGTGCACAGCCCATCCAAAGAAGCAGCTCTCTAGGCCAAGAGAGAAGTTCTTCATCACTGCTGGAGCAGTGTACACAAGTACACAGTCAGAGGTGTCATTTGGGTAAGTGTGCCTCTGGGAATTGAGTACTATCCTCATGCTATCGCAAAGAGTGAGGCATCTGCAAAGCTCATTCGGGTCTCTGTTCCACTCTGACCTTCCTGTGTGATGGATTGGTAGATCATGTTCTCCTATGACCTCTTCTCCTGTGAACCCTTAAAATATAAGGGTGCTCATTTGTCATGAAGGGTCAGTGCCCAGAACAACCACCACCCTTCTGATCTTATTATAAGACAATACAAATATTAGCTAGACATGCTCATTTCTGTCAGGCTAACTGGGATTTAACTTACCCCTCATTTGCTGCTTGCTTTGCTTTCCCAAGAAGACTTTAGTGGGCAAAATATTTCACATATGTATATTGGCGATAATGCACTCCAGAGCTCTTAATGTAGTTTATATAGTGCTTATCTGCTTTTTGGCTTGTAAACTTTGCTACTTCTGCAGCCTTACAAAAGGGGTGAATAAATGTATTGTGTAATTGCTGTTTGTAAAGTGAATTCTAGAGAGCTTGCCAGAGGGTGACATAAAGTATATTCAAATTTACGGTCCCTGATGATTCCAAATACCCACCAAAATCTTGTTTTCGCACCTAATTTATTTAACTTTTGCATATGCAAGTGCTGAATGTTCTCCTTTCCTCCATTTACTTGGGACGAGACTCACTCCAGATGCAGTTTCACAGTCCTTAGTCCAGTCTGACTATGCTTGTCTGTCACTTTTTCTCACTTGGACACACTCTTAACTCCACGTGTTATGGAAAAGTGAGTTTTCAGCCAGATCAAAGTTGATTGCTACTGAGCCTAAGGTTAAGAGAAGATGGAGGTAGCAAAGTGGGGGAAGTGAAGGGCAAGTTCAGAGTGGGACTGTCCACTTCACTGGTAGTTTGTCAATAAAGAGGTCAATGTCAGCCATGAAACCAGTCCGTTTGGAGCTCCAGCAAATGACGAGGGGACCTGGCTCCTGGCAGCCAAAGGAGCTGGAGGTTTGTGCTTTGTTCCAGGCTTCTGAGTACTGTTTGCTATGTTGGAAAGCAAAGTGATGCTTTCTCACTTTATTTAAGCCCTGCCCAAATTCCTTGAATTTTTGTACCTTGGACCAGGTGATAGTTCTAGTTTGCATGTAAAAAGAATAAAGTGTCTGCCAACTCTCCATAGGTAGGAATGCAGCTTAAAAGCTGCCCTTCTCTAGCCCTTGGAGATACCTGAGATTGAGGAATAGTTTTAAAGTGGGGAATGGAAATCTGCTTGACACAGTCCTGTTGGAAGCCGTGAGACTGTGCTTGACACAGTAAGTGGGCTGAACTAGCAATGGCTGCCTGAGAAATAGCTGTTCCTTCCCTTCCTTGCAAGGCACAGCCTCTGCATTGCTCCCACATTTCCTACTTGTGGACATGAACTATGAGCCAGATGAAAAATCTTAATTGGTTTTAAAATTATTTTACCTAAACAATAAGAGGAAGAAGAGTTGAACTTGGATAGCTCTCCACAGTGAAGGAGCAGCAAGAGAATGGGAAAGAGCTGGAGAGAGTTTAAGAAAAAAACAATCTTGACTGTTTTTTGCTGTGGAAATAAATATCGGCACATCTGTGTTTTAAACATCACATTGCCTGGTTCCCCAAGCACTGTCCCTGGACTGGGACTTGACATCTGTCTCAGTTTCAAGTCCTCTGCAAGTCTCTTGCCTTCTGGAAGGGAGTGCTTGATGGCTGGTGAAAAAACTACAGCACAGCAGCTGCTGAGCTGCAAAAGAAGCTGCTGCTGTTGCCTATGCAGGAACATTAACTGCATCCTCTTAGGCCCTCTTGGCAGAGATTGCTAGAGCTCAGTGCAGCTCACATGAACCCAGCTGCTGAAACTTTGAGGCAGCAAAGTTGCTCAGCAAGTGCAGTCTTCAGCCCTCCAAGTCTGAAAGCTCAAAACCTGAAGACTTTGCCATGCTGCTTTGCAGAATACCAGACTTTTTCCATTTACAAGTTCCAGTACCTGATCCCCCATCTTTAAAGAGGGGCCAGGCTGCTGTAGAGAGCTTGGGGAGCACAGGGTTGTGCTATGGGTTGGCCCCTCATGCCTGGGAGCTGGTGCTTCCCTTTTGGGTTAATTCAACAGGGCCGGTTGCTGCTACAGTGGGAATTCCCTGTCAGCAGGGAGATGCTTTGCTGTAGTTGCTCCACTGGCTCTTTATCCCCTATCTAGTGCATAATGCTCTGATCTGATCTGCTTTTGCTACCCTGTCACTGTTCATCTGAACATCTCTTGCTCTGCTAACTGTTGCTTCAAATATAGCTCAAAGTCAGCAGCATGAACATTTCAGTGCTCTGTGCTGTTTTCCTGGGTAGATCTCAGCCTACAGCAGTCCTAAATACAGAGAAAACATACAGAGAGCTGGAGACAGGCTCTACATTATCAGGGTTGGGTTCTTAAGCATCAGGAAATCAGGAAAAAAAAGTGCTAGAGTAGCCTGCTAAGCAATGCAAACGACTTAACAGTTTTGGCAACTGAGAAAGGAAGAAATAAATTCTAATTCACTTAACAATACCTTACCTATGTGCAGAAATGAGCTGGCTGGCTCATGGCATGGGAGGCTGTCTAATATGGAAATGACTAACTTCCTCTGGCAGTACCACTACGCTGCATAGGATGTAGGAGGTAGGGTATGAGGAGGTCCTGGGCCACTAAAAAGCGGAGCTAGGCTTGTTAAGTATCAAGTTGAATTTACTCTGTGAAAGCTCTGCTTTCTTAGTTGGATTGTCTGATTTGTGCAGGAAGAAAATACTTCACTTACAAGCACAGTGCTCTGTGGCCATCTGACTGCATAAGAGGAAGTAAGACTTTTGCGAAGGTTAGATCCTATGTGCCTTGATAGGATATGTGATCCCATGGAGGGGAAGAGAATCCCATGGGAGAGGAGGACTGAAATTGTTTACTTACTGTCTTCTAGCCTGCTGGTTCAGGTCACTTTCTCTTCCCAGCCTGCGGTGGGTGCTGGTGTAGGGTTGTGTGGTTGTAGCTGTGTGACGTGTGTGACGTGTGGCAGCAATTGGAGCGGGAGCACAGCGAGCGATTCCCTGTGCTGGATGCTTGTGTAGCAGCTGTGGTGTCCCTGGGTGATGGCCAGCACCTACAGTAGTGTGTAACAATCGCGTGATTGCTTGCTGAGGAAAGGGTTGGGACAGCTATACCCTTGCCCTTCAAGCCCACCCACTGTTTATTCAGCATGTTGGGGGTGGGGTTATTTCTTCCTGGCGCACAGACAAGATCAGCTTGAGCCTCTCACTGCGGCATCTTAATTACCCACACCCTTTTCCCTGGGAAGCTGCACGTAGTATTGCCCAATTGTGTGCTTGGGTCAGAGCAGGGGAGATCACCAAACAGCAGACTTCCAGGGGGCTGATTATGGTCAAAATTGCATACATCTTTCAGCAGTCTTCTGTTGTGTGGATGTGGCTCTTCAGAGGAGACAGCAGCAAGCACCAAGCTGAGGACAAAAGGCCAGTAGGTTTTTGGAGACTGTTTTACTGTTCCCACTGCAGCTTTGTGCTGATGTGCAGCTGCCAGCAGGAAGAGGGTTAAGCCCACGTATCACATGGCATGATTCTGTTTACTACATATTTCTCATAATTGGGACTGGCATCCAAATCCAGATGATTAGCACTTAACCAGAGACCCTGAAACAATGTGTGTCATGTTTGTATTCCTCTGAAGCTATGCAGTCTGTCATCATTTCTCTTGCAGAGACATGGTTCTCCCTGCAGCCTTCAAAGGGAGCTGTGGGGAGAACAGAAAATGAACAGTTTTATGACGAAGACTGGATTGGCCTGAACTTCATTCATCTTAGTCTAAGCTTGAAGCCAGGGGAATTTTGCCAGGAATCAACTTACACTATAATAACTTGATCTCTACCAAAGGAGATTCTTGCCTTACCCTGGTCTGAGATTAGAGCACCGGCTCAACAGCGATGGTCAGGGAAGTGAGACTATGCCCCTTGGCTTAAGGGTTTGGATGTTTATTTTTCAGTGCTGAGTACAAGCTGTGGTGGTAGAGAGCTAAGTATAAAATTCACGTTAGTTTTTGAGGTGTGGTTTTGGATAAGAGGAAAGGTGTAATTTCACATCACAATCTATACGTTATTCTTGCTACCAGCATGGGCATTACTGTAGCAAGCGTCCATGGGGCCCAAGGCAGGTTATGATTTAGGTTTCTACTATTCCTTCTGCACAAGGCAGTTTTCTGTTTCTTTCTCTCTCCTAACAAAAACATCTCTGCCCATACACATACACAACACATGGTTTTTCCCTTCTCTGGTGTAGTAGCAGTTGATTTGTAAAGACCTGCTTTGTCCCCCTTAGAGCTTCAACATGTGGCAGCAACCTGCAGTGCTGCCATTTCTGGAGGCAGATTGCAGAAGTCTGTTTTCCCCCATGCTTCTAAAGGTCTTTTTCCATCCGCCTGCTTTCTGTCTTATCTGAAAAGTCACATCATCATCCATGGCTAGAGTTTGCATGAATTAAACATGGGAGGGGAAGGATGAAGAGGTGTACCTTTTCCCCCCTTCTCTGTGATGAAGCCAATGCTAATGGATAAAGAATTTCTCTTGACATTCCTGTTATTGGGGGTTTATTTGTTATTGGGATCTACCTTCTTCGGAAACTCTTGGGCTGAAGGGAATTAGAAGAGGTTTTCTGATCTAAGCTTGAAATAAACCTGTCAATATGTCTGCTAGTAATATCAGAAGGACCCTCCTTTTTCTTTCTCAACCACAATGGCTTTTTACTCCTTTGTGCTTTGGGAGAAAAGGAGATGAATTCCCGCTTTCTATTCTGTTGAGTGCTGGCATGGCTGTTAACGTATGGTGCTGTTTCTTAGCCATAGATATTAAAAGTATAGCACATTGAGTCTATATTGAATTGTCTTTTTTATTTTGGTCTTACACTGAGCTGCACTACTGTAAGAAAAAGAGAAAGCAAGTTGAACTTCCAGAAATACTCTCAAATTTCTCTAACTAGAAGACTTGTGGTGGATGGCTTAGGGTGCTAGCAAGATACCTTCTTTTCATTAGATACTGACAGACATTGCATGGACATTTCTGGAATAAGGTTTTTAGGTTTTCTGAAATCAGGGACAGTAAATGTTCTTGACTGTTTGTACCAAGGTAATTTGACTCCCACATGGCAACTTACACTGCTGTCTGTCATCTGCATGTACCTTGCCTCGTTCAGATGAATCTTTATTTGAGAAAACAGACAGCACACATGATGGCAGTGATCAGGACTGCACATGACCTGCATGTCCTGCCATTTGAGTTACCTATTTCTTGTCAGTGGTTTGAACCAGACTGAACAGCCATGCATTTTCTTATGTGTAACCATTAGGACAGTAGTCATGTGTCACTTGTGATACTAAGCAAATGTTTTGCTTAGCAACTGTTGCAAAGGAAAATTGTCAGGCAACAGCAAAATTAGGAATGGTGAGTATGGAAGGCACTCTTTGTGAGAGATGAGCTGTACTCTGATGTGTTATCTGTGACTAAGTGATTTGGCATTTTCTTACACAAACACATAAGAATATGAGCGTTTATGAACAGATATCAAAGCAAGTTCAGTCTAATCCCTTAGGTCTGCCTGTGCTCTTGCTATCCTGGGTATAGTAGATATTTGCAGGCAACTTAGCAATGCAAGGCAGCACGGTTGAAAAGCTTGATGGGGTGGTAACTTCTACTACCAGTCCTTAGGCAGCAGTGAAGAATTTGAGTGGCATCCAGCCATGGTAACTGAAGAAAGCTGGTTGTGTTACTCATTCTCCATCATGAAACTGTTCGTTTTCCTGTGAAATACAGGCTGTACCTGGGAGGACCATGACCAATACTGTATTTGAGATTTCCCTTCAGTGGGATTACACCAAGGTTGACAGTGATGTAAGCACGAGTGTGTCTGCTCTTAAGTACAGAGCAAGACAGGCAAAAAGATGAGTGACACGGAATGGTGTCTGCACAAGTCCTTGTTCAATAGTACTGGCTGTGGAGCTTGAGGGTGAATCTACAGTGAAGTCGGCTTTAATTTTGTCATTTATAGGTGTGCACGTATTATAGAGAACACTGGGTTTAAAGTCGCTTTGAAGGGGGCTAATCCAGCAGTCTTTGGCATAAAGTCCAAAATAAGAAATCGATACTAAGCTAAACAACTGCTATAAGCATTTATGTTAAGCAGTGTCTGTGTTCATGTTTCCTGCCCTTGCTGCTGTAATCTTAACAAGAGACTGTCTTAGGAGAGGCATATGAGTAGCAGTTGGGTATCAGAATACAAATACTGTCAAGGTAGGTGCACTTTCATTAGGTGTTACTTATTCATGGGAGAAATTATTAAAGGCAAAAGAAACGTACCTTGAACTGGTACATGTGATGTGCCTCAGAGTGTGTGGGAGCCTTTCTACTGGGGTTATCTGTGAGAGGGTGCTTGGCATATGTCTTACAGACTAGTTTTACTTGATTATTAAATTCTATGCAAAAAAAAAAAAAAGTTATGTAGGGAATACTCAAGGTATAGCTTAGTAGTAGTCTGCCCAGATTGCTTGCCCAGTCTTGAAGTAGAGGTTTTGTTTTTCCCAGTATCCTGCTGCTGCGGTGAGGTTTTACAGTACTTCCATTGCCCTTACCGGCCAGGGCTCAGTTTTAACCAGAGCATGCTCTCCTCAATACCTGCCCTTTCTTCCTTGCCTGTCTCATGTGGCCGGGGGAATTGCTGTTTTTCTTGGGTTACAACACAGCTCAAGCAGAAGCTCTCCAATATGACAGCTTCTATATTTGAACCAGGCCATGCAGGAAACTGTTCTCATCAAGGTGTTACCTTTTTCTAAAATTTGCTTCCTAACTGAGGGTGGGATATTTCTGCAAGTCCTGTCCCTTCTGATGGAAGGATACTAGACATGATGTGGAGAGAGGACCCATCACTCTGACCATTCTACAGCAGAGACCTCATGTTTATTGTTCACATCAGAAGTGGGAGCATCTCCAACCTCATTTCTTGCTGTACCTGTGGGGTTTCAGTCATGGCAGTAAGAGGTGTGTGTTTCTCTGTTACAGAAATAGTGCTGTAGCTGTTACAGCTGATCCCTCCCGTGTCTCCTTTATCACCATCCTGATGAGTGTAGTGTGAAACAGGCCCTGGGGATTCTCCAAAGCTGCTGGAGGAGGCAGGTGCTGCTGGCAGACACTGGAGAAGCCTGTGCTGTTGTTACTCTCTTTTCCTTGCAATTAATAAAAAAGTCTGTTCTAAAAAAAAAAAAAAAAGTGCTACTTAAAGGCACCTGCTCTTCCAAAGGATGCGCAGCTGGTGGAAAGCAAATGGTATCTGACAAGGCAATGGGGGTGTATAAGCAGGCATCCTGTGTAGCTTCCAGGGCCTTCACAGTGCAGGCAAGAGGGTTGGTTTAAATTAGATACAAGAACGAAGGTTTTTACAGTGAAGGCGAAGAAACACTGGAACACATTGCCTAGAGAGGTGTTGGATGGAAACATTCACCTGGAAACATTTAAAATCAGATTGGATGGGACTCTGAACAGCCTAATGTAGTTGAGGATGTCCCTGCTCATTGCAGGGAGGTTGGACTAGATTAAAGGTCCCTTCCAACCCAATCTATTCTATGATTCTGTGCATCACAGAAAACAAGGTATGCCCATTGTCCTAGGTAAAAGTAGTGGTTCCAGATACCCATTTGCAAGTATAAAGCAGTGGGCATCCTTGTACTTTGTTCTTCCTGACAAGCCAGACCACAAAGGGCTTCTGTGGTGAGGAACCACATCTGAGAGTTTCAAAGGCAGCATGTGCCAGTTGGGGACCTTACAGCTAAAAGAGCCTATATTTCAGATGAGATCAGAGCTTACTAGAATGGAAAAAAAATCTGAGGAAAGATAGGGGTTAGAGATATGATTGCATGCATACTCATAGGCAAATAATGTGTTGTGATGGTTTACACTGGTTTTGATGCCCTGTTTTATGGGCGCTGCTGAAGCACTACTTTTTAAAGTAGCCCGGTTCTGATATCCACCCAAAATTTGTATCTGTAAGACTGTTTCAAAACTTGCAAGACACAAGGTGAAAAGAACCCCATCCTTTGAATGTTTTCACTTTTGTGAAGGAGAGAAGGGCACCTCTCCCCATGCTGCCCTCAGAGCTGCTATTGTCACTGGTAGTTAATATGCAACCATAATGTCCACAGAAAGTCTAGGTTTCCACAATTATTTCTGTACCTTGACAATGTCTTTTCCAAGAGTGGCAAGGGAGGGGCAGGAAAGGAGAGATTTCCTTTGTATTGCCTTAAAAGAGCTAAGCAAACTAACTGTAAGCCACAGAATATTGATCTGACCTTCATTGAAGTCAAACTCTACATAAAATCTGCTGTAAATATATGGAACAATTGCTGCATAATTCTCTCCAGCTCTTTGCTACTGAACTGCAAAACAGAAGTACATTAAACATCTCAGATGATTCAAGGCGTTTGCTTACAAAAGTGTTTTGTTCCTGCTGTCTTGTTGTGCAGGTTCAGGACCTCACTGTGCTCTGCATGCAGATCCAGCATGGAGCAGAGTGTTCTTATTGTGATGTCCATAAATTCTTGTTCATACTGTTGTTTCCTCACCTGTACTTGCAGTCTCGTGTATCAGATACTGCTATTTGTTAAGGGGATGAGTTTGTGGCTCTTCCCTGTTTTGTCCCAGTTTATTCTGAATTAACTTAGGATCCAGTAAGATGTTTGTGTAGTTCCAATACAGCTGAATCCTTGGAGAATTATCACCAGTGATTTTTGTCATTATGTTACTCACACATCTTTGATTAAATCTAGTTCTTCACAGCTAGGCTTTATAAACCAAAATATGTTTACACCTTACTGATCATCTTCTTTTTCTGTATCACTAGTAACTACATCAGGTGATATTTGTCCTTGTATGATATTTTGTGTAACCCCCTGCTTAGTTCTCTTGATGGTGGAGACTGGCCACTTTATGCTTTCATTTTCCATCCTCTAGCTAGTTTATATTCCAGAATATAAACATCCCTGTGAAAAGTCAATTATGTCAGTGGGGAAAATAAGTCATAAGTTGGGCAACGAAGAGGAAAGGTGCAAACTGCATATCATTTCTAGAGGTGTGGCAGAATGGGACAAGCCAAATAGGTTTGTTCCTTACCTAGACACCAGCACACTTGGGGCAGTGTAGGGAGCCAGAATTCATTAGTACTGCTGCTTGCTGAATAGCTTGCTATCAAAGAATAAATAGGTTAATATTTGACTTTGGGGATGAGGCATTACTTTTCAAGAAGAGCTGAAACCAATCAGAAATTGAATACAGCAGTATGTAGGAAAATGTGCACTAGCATTATTTTGCATCTTTCAAGAATGCCACATTGTCTGTTTTGTTACTATTGATTTTTTTTGAGTTGCCAAGGACAGCTGATGTTTAGTGGTGAGTGGCTAAGGCAGCTTCCTGGAGAAAAAGCTATACTGATAACCAAAGTAGCTGTGGGTTTTGATAGCCCAGCAAAGGGAAGAGGAGCCAGAGACAGTGCTTCTGTGATGTTTCAGCTTGATTCTATCTTAATGATTAGCCATGACCACTTAAAGCCTTCACTAGGAAGGTGGTGTTGACTTAGTGCCTATGTCAGGTGCAGTCAGTTAAGCTGTACTGTGGTAGCCAGCACATCTGAGAGCCGGCCATCTGGTAGTGCAGATGGAGCCCATTGTCTGGAGGGGCACTTCTCTTTGGGTGTTGTCCTCTCCTGCCTTTTGCCATGAGACAGTATGTTCTGAAGCAATGGATTTCCATTCCTTTGCGTGGGAGGGAAGGCTTGTGGTTGGATACCCATTTTGGTCACCTGGCCAGAAGGCTGGTGGGTTGCCCTTGGCAGTGGAGTTAAACTAGCTTCTTGGTGGGGCTTTGTGTTCATCACATCTGGCACAGTTTTTGAAAGCAAGTGCACAACACTTCGTCTTAAGTGGGAATTAAGCTCCTGTGTTGATTCTACCACATCACTCTTCAGAGATAAGGACCTGAAGTACAGTTTAAATCAAGGAGGAGGAAACTTTTCTAGGGCCATGATTTCACCTGCAAGATTCTGTTTGTTCTCAGGTGAAAGGGTAGAGAAGCTGTGAGGGCTCCTGGCCCAGTAGTTGGAAAGCCAGGTCTCAGCCTTCAAGACTTTGTGAAGAACATGTTTCTTGGGGTGGTCGAAGTGCATGGAGGGCTACTGAGTTCTCTGTTAAATTCAAGCAAGTGGGATGGAGATGAAGAACAGCATACAGGCCCTTTAAGAATAAATTGGCAAAAGAAGAACAGTATTTAAATTTAGTGCAGACGAAGAGGGAAAAAATTCCCTACAGCATCTGGTTTATATTACTGCTCTCTGCCTCAGTAGAGGGTGTGTTTACAGTGAAGCTCTCTGGTGCATAACAAGGGGGGTGCTCAAGCTGTTTGTTTCTGGGTAACTCTGATCTGAGGGTATGCCTTGCAGCCATCTCCATGTCCTCCCTTTGGCCTCCCTAACTAACTAATCCTACCTCAGCTGTTGAGCAGAGTGGAGGGGTGCCCTGTTGGGGATGAGATGTCTGAGCACAGCACTTCAGCTTCTAGGGTTCTCCAGTATTGCTTGTTGTCATGGCTTCTTCCCATTTTGCTCAGCCTAGAAATGGAAGCAAATAGTCCCCTTACAAGTTTAGGCAGACATACTAGCAGTGGCTACGTACAAAACTAAAACTGCTGATATGTCTGTGTCCCAGCTGTTTTAATGCTTTGAACAGAGCTGGTGACTTTGGATTTTTCTAAATGCAAGTTTGAAGCTCAGTGTGGGAGGTGGAAAGAGCAGAAGAATGGCTGGGTTTTAGTTGTGGTGGATTTTCTATTTTGTGTGTATGTGTTTTGTTTATTAAAGTGTGGTTTGTGGTCTCTGAGCAGTTTCAGCAGAGCCCAGTGCCAAAAGGAAACCTGAACTAGTAGCAGTAGTGGGGTGAGCTGCTCATCAGAATGTAGCACAGCTTTGCATAGGTGGTGCTTTACAGAGACCTCTGGTAACCTGTGCAAATGCTCACCTTCACCAATAGCTTATGCATCCTGTAGTGTATCTCCTTAAGGACTGACTGCACCTGTGGTCATGAGTGCTGTAAAAGTACAGCTGGACTCACAGTGAGCTCCTGTGCTCTGTTTGACAGGCAGGGGAGTTAAAAATTAATTTGAATTACATATCACCTGATAATATATCTCATATTGCAAGATTTCATCATGTTCAAGGCCAAAATACAATTTTTTTTTTTGACCTAGAGCTGTGGAAAAAATAATTCCTTGCCCACGGAGCTAGTGATCATTTCAGTGTCTGCTATTTGAAACTTTTGGGAATAGCTGCCATATGCTTCCAGGAAGAAGGAAGAGAAATGAAAGGAAAATTCTATATAAAGATTTTTCATATGGTCATTCTCTCCAGCTGCTGCTGGACCAAAACCTGTTACCACCACTGCTAGACCAAGATTAAAACTTGTAACACAAACTTCACTCAGCTATTGTTGCAATTTCCTTCATGCAAGAATGCACAAAACTAGAGCCCATCTCCCCTTTTTCCTCCTCCTCTTCCAGAACGAATCAGAAGCAGTTATAATCTTGCAATTTTCATCAGCTCTTCTCTTTAAACAGTAGCAGAGGTAAATAATTAATCTTTGCCTGACCCTATTCAAATTGGTCACCTCAACTGTTTGTCATCCATCTCCCTACAGGTGAATTCAAAGTTGAACCCTATCCTTGCCCCTCTGCCATCCTCTTTCAGCAAACCACCACCTTGTGAGCTGCCATGTTCATTTCCCAGTGACTGTCCTCCTAGAGACAGCCTGCTATTACTACGTTCAGGGACTGCATGATTGATAGCAAAACTGGCAGCACTGTGTGTGCTCTTTTCCTTGATGATGCTTTGGAGAAAGCTGGTGTGTAGGGGTTTGATTAGCAATTCTTCAGTTGTATCTGTGAGGTGGTTTCCAAAGGGAATTGCAACTCCCATGAAGTACACCCACCTGTAAAGTACCATCCTACTGGGTAGCTTATCGTGGACAGTGCCTTTAAACAAGTTCCTGCAGAGGACAAGAAAATGGGGGCATGAAACATCTGAACTACAGCTCCCGAAAGACATCACGATTCCACTGCCAGAGAAAAATTCTCTAACTTCTAACAAAATATTTTTATTATATGCACCCTTGCTGTAAACTGATCCTTTTCTGTAGAGCAGAAAAAAGCCCAAATTCTCAGAGCTATCCTGAAACTTGCTTTTCTAAAAATGGGGTATTTGCAGCCATCAATGGTGAACACTCACAATTTAAGAAGAAAGTATATGAGAGTATGGTTAGGGTTGAAATAAAGCTACAGTAAGGAAGGGAAAATACTGACAAATAATGTACAGTTGCCTGTAAAAATTTACTTTTAACTTTGGTTCTGCTGGGATTTTACTCTTCTTCTGTCTTTGCCCTTATCTAAGATACTTGCATTAATGCACAGTAACTTGGGACATTTGTCCTGGCAAATAAGAATTGTTCCAGTTGTCTTTATTCCATCCTAAAGCTGATAAAAATAAAAAGAAAAAGGCTATCTAATACTTTTTATTAGAAGGAGCTAAGACACCAAAAACTATTATGTATATAGTATATTCATTTATGTATATAGTATATTCATTTTCCTTGATGCAAATACATGATTTTTCCTCTGTTTTCGGTCCTCTGCCCATCTCAAGGCTCCTCTTAGTGAGGGAAATTGTTGGAGTTTTTTCTCCTATTCCTTAACTGAGCTTTGGCGACAGTGCTAACATTTTCATACTCAGAATGATGCCTCCTCTGGTCTAATGAAGAATGCACCTCTTACATCAATGGCCTTTCCTATAAATGGAAAGGCTTGGGATATGTGTGGAGCACAGTGAGAAAATAACCCCAGCATAGTGCTGGCACTCAGCATTCAGTTTGCGTCATACGTCCTCTCTTGTGGTGAGCTCTTTGACCTCATCTCCTAGAAATGAGAAAATGCAAGAATTTGAATGTGTCTGTGGCTAGGGCTTAAATCACACTCTCTTCTCAGCCATCGGAGTTGCTACAGATCCAGCTCCTGCATTCAAGTATTTCATGTGTTTTACTGTCTGGCCTGTGTGCCAGTTTCCCCAGCCAGATGCAGTAGAGTGGTGTTACTAATATGGGTTACATTTGGGCTTGTCACAGCAGAGCATGACTTTTAACAGAAGGCAGACCTGGGCTGGTCCCCAAGTCCTCACCAGTCAATGGCAATGTCTGTTTGCCTAGGGCATTGATGCTAGGACTTGTGTCCCCTATGTCCCTTTGTGCTCTGTCTCTCAGAGAACATCGTTTGAAGCCTCCAGCATTCTGACATGGAAAAATAAAAAGAGTAAACATTTCCTGATGGGCTGAACTGGCTGGTTAGCAGTGTTTTCCTCCTAGTTCCTTCTGCAGTGTGTTTCCTGCTATGTTCCCTTAGGTTTTCCTGTCATCAGGACAGTGAAAATCTTGCTGCTAGGTTTAAAAAGAGATCAATTTTTTTCCCAGTAGTATCTGGTAAAGTGTTCTGCATGTCTGGTTTTAAATAACACAGCAGCTCCTTTGGACTTGGTTGGAATCATCAGACATTTTCTGTCATTCTGCCACTCTCCCCCACAGTGCAGGGCCTTAACCCAACTCCCAGCAGTCAGTGGAAACATTCTCCTTGGTAGCCTTTGGGTTAAGTCCAGAAAGTTTGCTGACTGCCTTTCCCAGGCTTTACCTAGGACAGCTATTCTAATAAGCTGAACACCTTCCCAAAGTATTGCAGATCCCTTGTGCATGTGTCTTTAAGTCTTGCTTCCTTTTCTCCTTTTCATAAAAGTTTTGGAAAATTAAACTATAAACCCATAGCACAGCCTTTTAAAATAATAAACAATACTAATAGATATTAGCTCACAGCTACTGTGCTACTAAGAACTGGAACTGCCTTTGCTAATGGTTCAGGTTGAATAAAAGATCAAAGAAAGAAGAAAACAAAAATACCCAACAAACTGGAATGTTTCTCTTCTGTTTTTAATTCTTGGTATCAGTCCCACATCTGACTTCTTTCAGATAGTGTTCCTTGCTTTGATAAACTACATAAACAGTCTCAAGACAAAATAATTAAGAGAAAAATGTGAGGTTTTGCTCATGAGATCAAGAAAGCGTTTAAAGATTACATCTCCGTAAAGTTAAGTATGTTGTCCTTAGATTCCCAGCCGGAATTTTTAAAAGGCTGTGGGCAGGGCCAAGGAGCGTGAGTTTGGAGCAAAGACAGCAAATTGAAGGACACACAGGAGGGAGAGTCCTGTGCTGTCCTCAACCAGGTGTTATATTGGGTGAGCATTGCCTCCATCTCTCTTAATGCATTTGCTGATTTCTTGGGATGTCTGAAACATTGGACCACAGCAGTCTGGAACAAAACTCCTGCTGTAATTATGCCCTATCATAGTTTTTAATCTTCAACTGTCCTTTTTTTCTTTGTTTCAAGATCTGCATCCTGGTTTGAACACAACATACTGGGAAGACACGATGTGGACTCCCCTTCTTTGCCCCATTGCACTACTGAGCCTCAGTTTCCTGTTTGCTGGGTACTAATCTCTGGGGGGGGGGGGGGGGGCGGTGCCCTACAAGCCTGTTACATCTACATTAGATAGCCATTGCTAAGCTGTGCTTTACTACCACCAGTATTTCCAGTACCTTGGCTTAGATATTCCACACTGTTTTTCACTGTGCTGTCCAGGTGTACCCACAGACTTGGCACGGATCACTCAAAGCACACCTCAGTACCAGTCAGGACAATATTTACTGCATGGAGATAGGAGATCCCATTGCTTGCAGTGCATGTGCTGGAAAGTCAGTGATAGAAGCTTGCAGTGGCATGCAGATGCCTTAAGGCCCATGAAGATGCTCACTAATTAGACCCCTCCTCAGGCTGTGATGTGTACTGAGAAACAACTTGCTCTTCAGTGTCATTGTAGAGAGTTTAAATCCTGTTGTATTCTACTCTTAGATGACATATTCATGCATGAGCACAGAATATGTCTTAAGATTCCAGAAAAGACCATCTTCATAATCTCAGCACCCACAGTAGCTTTCACACTTTTGGTATCCAATTAAAAGTAAGTCTCAATGCAATTCAATTTTAAATACGACCTTTACTTTAATAAATACTCATCCCCACAACCACAGGGCACAGAGACACTGATCTATATCAATTTTTGTTGTTGCTAGTTTCATTTAAACTATAAGCTGGTTATTTAAACTACAAGTGAAAAAACTGTTGAACTTACAACTGTGCAAATGTGTGAGCCCACCTAAGAGTTAAAGCCTGGAAGGTGAAATGCCTGTGGTCAACACCCAGTAATTCACTGATGATCTGATCAACCTGACACTGCTTGTCTGTGCACTGTTGAAGGCCTGGAGGTTCAATTAGACATCGAGTGGACGCACTGGCAAGCTTGTGCCATAGTAAAGACTTACCTTCTCTTCATGCATGAGAAGGTGTAGATGTCAGTCCCATCCTGGTTGTCTGTGCTGGCTTTACAGAGGCAACAAAGACAATTCCTGCTTCTCTGTTTGTGTGAATGAAAGGAGCACATCTGCCTGGAAGTAGATGGAGGAGCAGTTCCACCTTCTCAGTCTCTCTGTTGTTCTGTGTTGCAGGGATGGAGGTTGGAAGAAGAAGGGGGTGCCCAGGTGGTCCCTTTTCATTGTTCCCAAGGCTCAGTTATGTATTTTGCATTTTAGAAGACATTTAGTGTTCACATGGGTTATCAGTGAGACTTTTTTACAGTGCCTTTATGTAAACATTCAGTATCTTGCCTTCACCGAGATCGGTTAAATCCTTTCTTCCAATAATAGATGTGACATTCCCTACTCCGACCTGACATTTTATTTATTCCAGAACGGGTGATGAATCTCCCATGCAGCTCTCACACAGGCTCTCAATTATCTTATGGTTGAGTAATGGCAACATTCTTTTTTTTCTGACCTCCATGAAATGATCCAATCGCACTCACCCAAACAGCTGCAGCAATAATTTTTGTCATCCATCACTTTTAAACATGCCCTTCAGTTCATGTCTCTTCAGTAGCATCCCTTTCTTCACCTTGTTAAATATGAGGTACCTACCTTTGTTTTCAAGGCCCTATTTCACCTTTCCTGTTCTTATCTCTACAGTGAGATGTCAGCCCGCACTTGTATCAGCCCCTGATGCTAACTGTCTTCTTGGTGCATTTTCAATTGCTTTCTTGCTCTTGTTTGTGTTGCCTCGCTTGCTTAGGTGTGATCTGCTGTAGACTGGCACAGTTTTGTTTCCCCTACATTAGGCTGGCAGCACCAACTGCATGGACCAAACTAGAGCAAAATGCACCATGGCAGCAGGATGTAGCTATTGAGAACAAGGTGATGACTCCAAACATTGGGGGGGGGGGGATTCAGTCCTGTGGTCTTGCATAGGAGGCTGCAGTTCAGATACATTTGTGTAGCTTGTAGGGGCTGTGAACTGTTTGTTCCTTTTTCAGATAGGATCAGTCTTTTTGTGGATCAAGTCTCTCTTTAGTTTACTATGATCTTGATATAGAAAGTGACAAGAGGTGGGTGTGCTGAGACCAGTGCCAAGCACCCTGACTAACACTGCCTACTTGTTTCCACCCTCAACTTGAGTCTCACATTGAAGTGCTTTGGAGCACAGAGCAGGTTTTTGCCCTGTGTATGGTAGTTCCTAGCACAGTAAGATCCTTCAGGGCCCTTACTTTGGTAGCACTTGTGAATCACAGTCATCTTGTCCCAGGAGCTATTTTCCTAATTTTGGAAGAATCCCATTTCAGGTGAATGATACTACCAGTAAAGACTTTGTTCAAAAGGCAACTCTTCTGGAGCTAGGAATAACCCCCCTGGAACTGGGAATTAGGTGTTTCACAGTTGCAAATGAGTGTGAGAGCTCTGAATGCTGACAGCACATTGTGTCAGGAACAGTGATGATGGTCAAGGGGACAAATGTATCCAAAAATCTTACCTTTTTTCTGTACGTTTTATCCAAGAGTTGGTGTTACTGGTGATGAGAGTGAAGCCCAAATACGTAGTACATCTATGCCATGTAGCTCTCTGTTAGATACAGGTATCCCTTCTGATTCCTTGCTCTTTGACAGGAAATGCTAAGGCTTCATGATAAGTACTGTTTTGGAGGCCCTTTCTTGTTAGAAATGCAGCTGTCGTTTCTTTTATCTAAAACATTTGCCATCATCCCTTAGAAAACCAGATTATTTCAAGTTTTTTCTGTGTTCCAGAGCTGCAGAGTCCCTAAACTTCTGCCAATGCTTTGTGCTAATTTTGCAGCATCCATACAGAGCAGTGGGCAAATATATTAAGTTGTTTCAATTATTCAACCTGTTTATGTAGCTCTGTATTTAGAAAGCCTGGATAAATGGATCTGTAACTTCCTCTCCCTCTCTTCCTGTTCATCAGTAAAGTAAACAGCCAAGGAAGAGCCACAGAAAAAACACCACCTGTGAATCCTCCCAGGAAGCTCTGGGCAGCCCCTACACTGCAGAACGGCTTTCAGCCAGATCAGCTCCTGCACTGCTGGCTCTGTGGATGCAGTATAAACTGATAGTCCCCACACATACACCTTCATGGCAGAAGCAAGACAAATCTTCATTGGAGCATTGTCTGCCACTGAATCCACCAGAGGGAAAGTGCTTCCTGGCCTGCTTCGAGTTGGAAAAGGTCTTGTACCTTTGGTCCATGCTCTCAGATAGGCCAGAGCTGGAGCAGAGCTGCATGTCTTGCTTTGTGTTACAGTGCCAGGTATTCTCTGTCTTCCCCCCCAGCCTGTTCTGGGACCAGGTGGGTGATACCTCACCTTCACGATGAAAGCAGTACTGGGTCTGGATAAACCTGGATGGTGAGATGTAAAGTGCAGGCCTGCCATCAGGAACATAAGGCTGCTCGTGCAGGTTTTCGTCGTGGTATCTTGGCCCAGTTCTGTGCCAAGCAGTTGGAGTTCAGCTTCCATGAATTGAACAGTCTGGCTTTCAGTGGTTTATTGCCACTTTTCAATCTATAAATAGTTGCATCTTAGTGCAGTAAAGTAATTTCTTCCAGTATATCTTCAAATGCTATAAAGCATTTGGGAAATTCAGCATATAAAATGCAGAGACAAGCTCTGTTTAATTTTTGTTATGAGAGAGCTTGAAGCAAGTTGACATTTATGAGCTGATTTCATAGGAGAGAGAAGAGTATAATGAAGAGTCTTGCTAGTCTGAACTTCATGATAAACTGTAAAAGACCTTACTTCTAGCTAGTTGATATCCTTGGGGGGTTGGGTTTCATAGTTTTTGCATGTTTGAAGGCTTCTTGTGTTTTCCTAGCTATTAGTGCTCTCTGGTAACTTGGGGATCAAGAGACCTTATACTTTAGTGATCTGAAATGCCAGCCAACTCGCTGATTTAATGGTTAGTAGCTTTCAAATACCAGAAGCAGATTCTTCTTGAAATGGTGCAGTTCTATAGCAGAAGTGGAATTAAAGGCTCCAGAGGCACAAATGTAGAGGAGAAAAAATATTTACCCTGTGTTGGACAGGAAGTGTGCTGGATTAAAATTTCTGCCCTTGTCACTTTAGCCTGTTATTAGCTAATAAAAGGGCGTGTTCTGGCTCCAAAGCAGTTAATACCATGCCAGTGGGAAACCAACGTGGAACAGACTTTGGGGTTTTCTTCTTTCATCCTGTCTTCGAGGATATGAGAATTAGACACTGAGAACTGTATGCCACTGAGCAAAAATAAAACCTCTTGCACTGAATTTACGTGGCACTTCTTGCAAGTGGTGTGCTGCTGATTCATTGCCTGTGCCCAAAAGGATGAACTGGCTGTCAGAAGAGTTTGTTATCTCTATGCAGCAGTTCCTAGCTCCTCTGAACAAAGAGACTTAAGTGGAGGAAGTTCACACTACCAGTGGGATCTAAGCCGTTTACACTTAGGGATGGAGCTCTTATTGCTGTAGTGTTGTTCTCATCCTGAGCTGCAGAGATGGGTTTTGGAAAGTGGCTAAGAAGTAGTGACTGAGATCTGTGTTTCTAAATTGCAGGGGGTGTGCTCTGGGATTGGTAAATGCAAGTAGATTTAGAATTTGCCTTTTCACCTTCAGTAAGTCCTTATGCAGCCACCAAATGGTTCTTTGAGTGCATGCTGGTACTGCGCAGCGCAGTGTAATGATACCTCCTGCTTTCAGGGCATAGCACTTGAGAAGTAGTGTGGTCTATATTTTGTTTTTCAGCTTGGAATGAAGCAGCTGCAGTTAAGCCAGAACAGGACATTAGCACTCACACTAGTAGTACTAAACTCCTTTTGTGGGGAGTTGGTGAAATTGTGCTGAGTGTCTGTAATGATTCCTTCTGAATATTCATTTAATTCCTTCAGCCTTTCTAAATGACCAAGTCTATTGGAAAGCAAAGCTCTTCACTGTGCAGCATTCATCTCATTGAGCATCAGTCATACCTGTAATTCTTTAGAGGTCAGCTGCTGATAGTGTAACTTGTAAACACAAACCAAGCTCTTTGAACTACCTCTGTGTCCTGGAGACTGGATTTGGAACATAAATACCAAAAGGGTTTATCAAATACCTTTCTTTTTTTTCAAAATTGGAATGTGGCTTCAAATGCAAAGCAACATGCAGTGAAGGTATTTCAGGTTAGAAGATGAGATTGAGGAGTATGGCAAATGGTGACTTTTCTCTTAATTCAAGATTGAAATAAAAGGAGGTTTGGGTGGCTCCCTGTATTTGGGATGAGGTTTGTGTAGAGGGTCTGCAATACCTAGAGCTTCCCTGTGGGGAGAGGACAACTATTTTTGAGTATTTTTAGGCATTCTAGCAGACGTCTGGGTACACCAAGGAGTAATCCAAGAGGTGTAGTATACAGAAGTACGGTGGTAGTAGGTCTGCACTTCCTCCATCACTATTGAAAACCAATAATATGTATGTGTTTAAAGCTTCTGCCACTTGCAGCACGTGGGCAGAGAAGATATGCAATGGGCCAGTTGTACCACATGAACCTTTTTAATATCCAGCTTTCTTCACTAGGGTTGTTGGTGTGACCTGTCATGTCCAGCCATGGCTTTTGCTGTGCCAGGGTGTTGACAGGATCTAGGATTACTTTGTAATTTCTTCCCAATTAAATGAGCACCTCCTTGTCAGCTTATATCACAGACTTGTGCAGAAAAAAAAGCTGCAACCAAGCCTGTCAATTGAGTCTGTGTTGAGTGTGGGGAGGGTGTTAAGCAGCCACCCACGAGACCCCAGCATTTCTTCCAAGTCCTTTAAGATGTGAAAGGAGGACTCAGAGCAGTAGCATTAGGAAAGGGAAAAATCACATGACACCCTGGGAGGTAATGCTGGTAACGAGTTAGTGCTGAACAAAGGGAAACTGGAACTGGATTGTTGAGCTTTATTTTTCATGGCCTACTCAGCCAGATCCTTCCAATTACTAAGTTGATGATGGCCTCGTCTGTCTGTTCAAGGAGCAAGAGAGAGATATTTGTGGTGGCTGTGGGTTAGCATCCTCCTTAATTGATACAGGATGTTCAGCTTCCAGACTACCAAGGTGGAAAGGATCCCTTTATGGGGCAGCTGGACTTCTTTGTTAGTAATCCTATTGCTTGAAGAAAGCTATGTGTGCAGCAGTTTTCTGCGTGTTATAATAAACTATTAGCTGTTATGAGATGATTGCATCAGTCCTTGTTTCAGATAATTTTATTTAAATAAAGTTCCTTGCAGCATAGACAGGGCTGTAGAAGTTGTTGCAAGAATTAGCTGATCTGCCCCAGCAATCCTGTAAGGAATGTATGGTGTTGCAGTGAGCAGGAGCCACGGAGGGTTTGCATTCAGGCCAAGCAGAGAATGCAGCCCGGCTGTGCAGAAGCCCAGGTGCACTGCTAACTATATGGCTAGCAGAAGTGCAGCACTTGCAGCTGGGTAAATTGATTTTGTTTTTCAGCTGTGTATGAAGTACTGTTTGATTATCCTGCTTTCTTATCTGGTGAGTGGAAAGGGAGTCCTGTTGTCATTTCTCCTACAACACTAGAAGAAAACCTGGGCTAGCACCCATAGCTTTCAGCCCACTCAAGACCTCCCTTTGCAGAGCACGTGTGTAGACAGCATAAAATTGTGCTACTAAACTGAGATTTGTGTGCTAGCAGCTCCATCCTCTTCTTACCAGGAGCCAAACCTTTGTGGACACATCTCAACAGCAGAGCTGTGTTAAAATACTTAATTAAAATTCATCCCCCAGCATAAATACAAGGAATGAGGATGCCTTGGTGGCTGTGAACACTGCCTCCCTTTGAGCCCGGTGGTGATGGTGGTCTGGAGAGGCAGTGCTCCAGTGAATTCTTTTGCTTAAGCCAGACCTTTCTCCTGTCAGAAGAGAGGCAAGCAGCACTGTTCTGGCTCAGTTACAGCTTCTTCAGGGCTGTTACACAAATATGGCAGTCTCTTGGCTGTGTCAAAAAGTTTACATTCACCCATGGAAAGCAGGGCTGTGTGGAGAGGGATTTAGCAAGGAGAGAAGTAAAGAGCATCTGGAAGGGTCAGATAAAGCCGGAATGTCACTGTCACAGTGACAAAGAGATGAAACTGCCCATTTATTTTTTCTTTGTATCTGTCATTTATGTGGTTGTGGTAGCTTCAGCATTTACACTGCTAAAATTGCTCAGCAGCCAAAGTGCCTTATGACTGCTTTCTTTCAGCAAAAAGCTCTCTAGATTGGCTCTGAGTGATATCGTGGTGCTGCTGCTGCTTTCCAGGCAGAAACATTCTTTAAAATGTTGACTCACTGTCCTAGTTCCCTAGGTTTCAGGAACTCTGCCTGAGCTACTTTAGTACCAGAAAGGTACTCGGACTGGAAATAAGAGTGTGAAGGGGAAGGTTATTGGCTTTCAGGAACAAAAAGCAAATGTTGAGCAAGTGCAAAGAATACCAGAGGGTGCAGTGTGTATGCACACTTAAGTGGTATGGGTAGGTTTGCAGTTGACACAGGTGAGAGATACCTGGAAGGACCTAGCTGAAGATGGAATCTCATTAGAGTTTTGCTTGCAGGACTAGCTATCACCTGGCTGTTGTTTTAATTGGCTTGTGACCAGGAAAGGGTTAATACAGTGAAGAAGCAGGGACTTTTCATGTTGTATCAAGAAAAAGTGTGCATGCCTGTTAAAATAGGTATGCAGTTAGGCTTGTAGAGGATACCCCAACAGTAAATATGCTGAGGCAGCAGAAGAGTTAATCATATTTACTTGCTTGAGGAACATATGTTATTCTCTTTATTATCTGACATGTTGTATTGTGGTAGAATACAAACGTGTTGTTGTTCATGCAGCACCCAGCAGCCAAATAGCAGGAGGTGATCTTGATGTCAGGGATCTTGCTGATCAGGCTGGGGTGTAAAAAGAAAGAATAAAAAAGCAATCTACAAAGCTAGGTGGAAGCAGGGAGTACAGAGAGCAATGATGAGAAATGCATCCATGTGCATGCTAATACACACGTGCTCCTTCATCACACGTCTTCCATAGTGAACAGTGAAAAAGAGACAGACCTGCAGGGGTGTCGTGGCAGTCTGTTGTGTCAAAAAATGAAACTAGGAGTACAATATATGGAAAGATCCAAGGGCCAAGAAACACAGCTCTTTTTGCACCTCTTGTACAGTTGCCACATAAAATTTATGGTGTGAGGTTTCTGTGCTATTATTTAACAGTAAGTAGTTTTCCAGCTCTGAAATTTCTGTAAGCCTCAAGATTAACAGACTGTTTTTTTCTTGTCTTTGGGACAGGGAGTTAGAAGTAAGCAGGAGAATAATCTCCAGACATCTGTGTCTGCATACATTAAGGAACAACATCTACTGCTTCCGAGCAGCTTCCCACCTGACAGTGTATTTTTGCCCTCTGAACTGTGGGGTGCAAGTCATGTCACCCCAAAAAATGCAGGTGTGGTGTTTTTTGGTGTTGTCTTCCTTGCCTGGCTATTCCCAGGGCCAGGCCTGCAACAGAAAAGGTGGATGGCTGCTCTTGACAGCCCTTTCCACTTCCAAAAACTTGTTTGCTGGTGACAGGCAGCACAGACAGGCTTAGCATCCACCCCGAGCCAAGTGCCACCAGTAGCTGTGACTCAAGGCATGGGGAGGAGTGGCTGTGTTGCCCAGAAGGTGTATGGGGTGAGTGGGAGGTTTCAGTAGGTTTCCTAGAATAACAAAAAGGATCCTGTGCAGATGCATGAAGCCAAGTCAGTAAAAACGGTTCTAAACAAGACTGCCAGGATTGCAAGACCCAGTGGACAGCAAAAATTTCAGCTCTCCATTCTCTTGCTTCCCTTTACTTTTCTGGCACATTTGTGCAGGCTTCTCCTATCTGTCAGATCTCTTTCCAGTTTACTACTTTGAAGTAAGAAGATATTTTACTGCTCTGCAGTATATGCAGTAAGTGTAACATAAGGCAGTTTTCTGATGCTTGTGTTTTGATAGATAATGCTCTGGGTTGATCTGTGGTGAATATAGTTTATGAGTCCCAATGCAGTTATTGAAAGCATTCTTAATCCTGCTTTCTTTTAAAATGGCCTAATGCATCCACACTGGGATACTGGTTGTTGCTGTTCATTATGCTATTGTGCTGCTCATAACATTGTGCTTGTTGGAGTTCATGTAGGACCTGAAGAATATCTTGAGAAAATGTCTGCACGTCTGGGAATTGTCTCATGGAACTGCATGTGCTCTATCCACTCACCCTCCATGGTCCGTGTTCTTGAGAAGCTGAAGTGTCCACTGTGCCACTCATGGGTAATGGCAGTGTTTTGCAGAATAGTGTCACTTCAGCCTATCTGAGGCCATGATGAGATGGAGATGGTTCCAGTTGAGAAGTTGGTGCAGGCTCTGGGACTTTGTTTCCTCCCAAGCCCTGGGTGACTCTTGCAGCAATAAAAATACTCTCACTGATCTAGTTATCCTGCCAGGCTTTATAATAAGACAAAGTTTAGAAGATTTGTGGTTCTCATTTTAACTTCATCTGTGTTTCTTGGAAGTGTAGAACTTCCACCCTCAAACCATGCAGAGGGATACCCTGTTGAGCTCTATTGGGATTATCAGTGATTTAAAGCAGAGATGTCTGATCTGCTTTGGGCTGATAGAAAACAAAATTGAAATTACTTCAGAGAAGTCAGACAGAAAATAAAAGTGCAGGCTTGTGGCCTGTGAGTTAGATCTCAGGCTTCCTCCTCAAATCAACACAAATTTTGTATTGTCACCCAGGACCAGGCACTAGCTCAAGGTATCTTGCTTTGTCTGCTTTCCAGATATGAGAAGGAGGTTCATGGGCAGCCACAAACTTTCTGACATAAGTTGCTCTCATACTTCGATATGTGATGATGATGATGTACCATTTGAAAGCATCTCTGCTCTCATTTGACTTTCTGGAGGAGTGAAGTATCCTCGCTGCAAAAGGGAGCCAAATAAATTAACCTGTCTTCTTGTAATACAGCTCAGGCAGTAGCATGAAGGAAGTAGAGCCAAAAGAACATACTTCAGGATACAGGGCCCTTTTCCAAATAAAACCACTCTTATTTGAGAAAAACCCAGCACCTTTTATTTCTCAGGGGGTTAACAATAAAAAGCAATAAAAGGTGCTTAATTACTTGCTTTTCTTTTTTCCACGCTTCCAAATCTGGAAGGAAACCGGGCTATTTTGAAAAAAGAGATCCCAGACTTTCACAATACATGCATCCATCCAAAGGGCCATTGCCATAAAAGTATTTACAGCTGTGCTGTTATCCTGCTTCATTCCACAGTCCCAGTGGAGAACAAGGCCAGAGTACAGCAGTGGGAAGCTCTGCAGCTGTTGAGCAATGCTTTTTCCAAGGAAAGATTCTGCCACACTGTTTGTGGTCTGGTGAGCTCAAATAAGAGCCGCTTAGTAGTGAAAGCCCAGCATTGAGCCAACTCAGAACAATCTTGTTGCCATTGGATAATCTTTCTTTTGAAATCTTGTGCATGCTATAAGTAGTAGTGAAGCATTTCTTAATTTTTGGCATGCTGTGCTTCGGTATTAGATGAGTCATTACTTCTGTGGTTCCCCAGTGGCCTAAAAATGGCATGGCTGCTGTGGTCCACTCCACCCTCCTGCCTTGGCCCATGTATACCCAGTTTTCTCTTGTAGAGGCTTGTTAGATGCTGCTGAACTGCCTCCATACAGTACTGAGCAGGAGACCTTAAGAAAATAATTTTCTTTTCTGGGTCAGTGTGTTGAATTGGCTCTAGGACCATATTTGTGAAAGGGAGGGAAGACTTTCCTTGTGGTAGCACTGAGCTTTTGGATGCATTCATTTGTGAGTAACCTCACCCTTCTATGTAGAGAGTGATTGAGGGTTTATCAGGTTGTACAAAGGAAAGGGTTTACTTGGTCTGCTATTCAAACACTGGGAAACATATTCATTAGCCCTTGAACAAACTTGTCCTCCTGGTTGCTACTACCATTTACTCTTCAAACAGTAGTTTTGTGTCAAACAGCTTCTGCTTCTTCAGATGAGATTGAGCTCTTTGATTCACCTGTGTAAGTCTATGCCATACAGAGGTGTCTGAGGTGTTTTATATTTGCTTCTTCTATTTTGACCATCAAACTTTTCTCTTTCAGACCACTTGACATGGTACTCTTTTGAGATAACCCCTTCTGTCATGTCTCTTGGAAGAGATGGTCTCTTCACTATCGGTCCCCCACATGCCCATTGTTCAGAGCATGGGCATACAGAATCCAACCACAGAAAAATGTGCTGTCGTCTGTTGTAGTGAAATTAATTTCTCTCATATGAGAGATGCTTTTATCCTGACTACTTGGGGTCAGAAGGTGCTTTCAAAAAAGAGTTATGTTTAGCTTGCATAGTACTGACTGTATTGTAGTTTGGGCCTCAGTCTGTCCTGCCCTTCAGATTCATATTATCATCCCAGTGGTGGTGCATTGTATCACTAATTACAGAGTGGCTGTGATTTTTACTACTGAGATGGCTGCAATGATGTTTCTGCCAGAGGCTCTCAAGTAGTGTGAGTTTGGGGCTGTGCTAGACAGTAGTGTCACTAAGGGATGATTACTTATATCCTTTCTAGGACCTGCACTCCTGCTGAGATGGATGATATTGTCCTTATTCAGAAAGTATTTACTCCTCCATGTTGTGGGGGAGGAAAGGTGGGACAATCACAGGGGAGGGAGGTCTACTTAGTAGCTAGTCAGTGAGAATGGAGGCAGCAGGACACGCACTCCTGGGATGTGATTTAAGTGGCTGAGGAGCTCAGCATCCTGTCCTTCTGTGTCTTAAGGGCTGCTGGGGATGGAGTAGACCAGAGGCAATTGAAGAATGGTTCTTTTTTTTTTTTCTCAAGCACCTCTCTAGAGACAAGATCATCTGGAATGCTGTTCCCTGTTCTTCTTCATATTAATATATGTCATCTAGTCCACTGGAAGTCCTTAGCAATCTGAGCACTTAGCATGCTTTAAAATCGGTTTTAAGGTATTTTAAGCCAAGCAGAAAATGAGAAGCCTCTCCAGTACATCAGATGTGCTGGAGCTGTTAAATGGTTGTCTCTGTTACAGAAACACCTGGTAACTACTTTGGATATTTAGAGGTACAAATGCTTGTGCTCCTCAAGGACATTGGATGGAGAGGTGATAACCTAATGAGCATTTGTCATGGTATATAGCAGCACTGCTTTGGTTGGGAACTGTTGTTTGGTTTGTGGGAAGATGACTGACTGCTTTTTTTTTTTTCTTTCTTTCCTATATTTTAGACATTTACAGCATGGTGTAATTCTCACCTCCGCAAGGCTGGGACACAGATTGAGAACATAGAGGAAGATTTCAGGGATGGTCTTAAACTCATGTTACTTCTGGAAGTCATTTCAGGTGAGAGAGGTTCTGTGTGGTGCTGTCCATGTAGGATACTGACTGCAAGGGCTGTAGTGCTGCAGTTTTTGCTGGAATGTAAGAACAGCTGCTTCCTGCTTCAGAGCAAATTTCTCCCTAACAAATATATGTCTCCATCAGTGACCATTTTGGAATGTACTCCAATGCTCATGGCTTGTGCAGGGTGCCTGTTGCATTCCTGCTTCGGCTTCTTGGCCTTTCTCTGCCTGTCAGGAATGCACAGCCTCCTGTGGCTGTAAGGCAGTGGCTCTTACTGTTTGGCTCTTACTGTTTGGCAGAGCTGATGAAGCAGTTCTGGGAAGTGTGGGAATGCTGCACTGGCAAATCATACCAAGGCCTCATGGCAGTGGGAGTACGATAGAAGTTACTGGAAGAAGGGAGTCAAACCAGTAAATCTTCTGTGTCATTCAGTTTCAGCTGTGACTGAAATTTTTCCATTCTAGTTTCAATCTGAGCTCAGTGCTCAAACCTTCATGGGGGGAAAAATCCTGAAGAAAAGCAGGATCTCAAAATACTCAGTCTGAAATAAAAGCAGTGGCATGAACAAGTTAGGTCAGATTTTTTTTTTATTCTGTGTCACAAATGTCTCACTGCTAGGCAGATATCTCCCAGGGATTATTTCATATAAGCAGTAATCCCTTAGTAGGAATAAATACCTTAGTAAAGTGTTGTAGGATGGATTGAAAGAGGGCAAGACTGTACTTTTCAAACTGAGGTTGTTCACCTCCAGCTCACAGACTTTGTTTTGATGGCTTTTAAGCCAGTTACAGCAACCCAGTGACTTGCATTCCTGACCTTGGTACATTTTCCAATAAAATGGCCATGATAGAAGAACTCATATTGCCTTTCCCATGACCCTCCTTCTCTTTTCTTACCTTCCCTTTTTCCATTTTATGCAAAGATTCTTTCAATTTATTGTCACTATTTGCCAGAAATTATGAATACGGAATGAAATCTCGGGGGATTTGCCCATACTGGTGGGTTGGAGGGATCAGAGTTTAAAGAAAGAACTTTGCAGTGCAGTGCTTGGAAGAAATAAGGTAGCAGAGTCCTGTTAGTTTATTTTCTGTATTTATGTTCCCTCACAGAGGCAGGGCTGCAGCCTGGACATTGGGGCAGATGGGCTTTGGTGGCTTAGCTTCTAATCGCTGGACTGGAAGATAGGGGAGAGAAGGATGTGTAGGAGAAGGCAGATGAGGCTTGGTGCTAAAGCAGGTCTTGTATCTTACACTGCTTAATTTCCTTGCATCACCTCCCATTCTTCCTCTCTGTTGTCCCTTTGGGAGCCCACTGGCAGGGCCTGTCAGATCCACCTCAGTTTGGGAAGAAGGCAATGGCTTTCAGTTGCAATGGTGTGGGTATGGCACGTACCTGTCCCAGTGCAGAGCAGCTCTGCCAGTGGGCAAAGGCATGGGGGTCAGCCGGGGACTGCATCCCACCAGAGACCATGGTCCTTCACACACTTAAGACTGAACATCCTTTCCCTAGAGACAGCAGAAGCCAGAACCGCAGTTCTCCTGAGTGCAGTGGCAGAAAAAGAAAAATGTGGCACATTTTTCCCCCATTTTGCTTCCATCACTGCAGTTCTGTTAGCCACTGTGAGCCCCGCTGCTCATACAGAGCCTCCTTCCAGCTGCCAGCTCCCCTCGCAATCCCTCAGGTCCGCAGCTGGGGAAGTAGGCGCCCATATGGGGAGCAGTGTGTCTCCTGATGTTTGGCAAGGGCTCACCTGTATGTTTTTGCCATGGTTCCCACTCATCATCTGCCACATTGGTGAGTCTCTGGGTGGCTGTTAGCTCTCCAGTTCCAGCTTCTGGCCTTTCCTTTCAACTCTTGGCTCAACCTTCCTTGTCACATATTTTGGGGGACTGCAGAGCTGCTGATGGGAATTTGGCATGGGCAGGGTTACTCTGTGGCAGTCTGATCTCCTCTAACCCAGAGGACAATGGCCATAAGAGCTTTCAGCCATGAGGGTGCTGGGTTGGCTTGGCTGAGAGCTGCATGGGGCCAACTGCCTCTTCTACCTGTCTGCCTGGCTGGGATGTGTGGGACCAAGGGAGCAGTGTGTCCCTCTGCCCCTGCTGCAGGATGGCTGCTGCCACTCTGTGCCATGGCAGAAGGGATGGAGCCTGCATCAGGGAAGCTACTGGAGACCCTACGGTGGAAGAGAGACTGCCACTAAGACTGTGGGAAAACTATATTCTTGGGAACATGTTGCTGCTAGGCAGCTAGGGCAAGTAGGAAGCGTTTTCCCATCCAGTGCAGTTTCCCAAAGTATGGGAAGCAATGATAGTCTGCAAGAGGAGAATGCTTCAGTTTTACTCAGTGTGGTACCTTCTGGAGGTGAGCTGTGCTGCTGACAGCTCCCCTTTCAGCCCCACCAGAGCCCCTTGGTTCCCCAGTCACTGTGCAGTGTGGGAAGTTCCATGGGCTGTCCTGGGACTTCCCCATTGCAGGTCCTCTCTGGTTGGCCGCTGTGGTTGGAAGTAAAACTGCCTTAGAAACTGCCCCAAAAGATACTTTCATTTTTCACCATGTGTGTTTCCTTCCCCTGACAAAGCCATTTTAAAAATCTACTACAAGATGGAAAAAGGCTAAACTCACATTTAGTACTTACAAAATAAAGTTGTAAGGTGCTTTTTATTCCCTTCAAAGAGACAGAGGCATTGATTGAAATTTTTCCTAAACAAATTTGCTGTGAACAACTATGCCAATGCATCCTTGCATTGTTTGGCTTTTCAAGCACAGCCTTGGGCTAATATATGGGAATCAGAATAAGAAGTGAGTAGATAATTTTCATTGTCTCAGCTAGAAGTACTGAGCAATAAAGCCAATGATGGAAATAGCTCAAAGTAAAACATATTTCTAGCAGGCTTCCTTTTAACAGTCTACATCATTAATAATGTATGGCATGGAACCACATTGCGCTTTTTTCTGAAAATCTAAATCTCTAATAAAAGTCCAAGTCTGGGTTTTGAAAGCTAAAAAGTTCCCAAAGAAAGGATTCTAATATGGGAGAGGTTTGCAATCACCATCAATTGCTTGAGGATCTCATGGCTTTCAGGGGGAGCAATCCTGCTCTTCCCAGCCTCAAGGAGAGCAGTTCAGATGCTCTCCACTGCACTGGCATTGCACATGTGGCCACAAGGTGAATTGGATCAGCTTGCTATTCCAGCTGAAACCTAATCGCTTGTCTTTGTTTTTCTTTTTGCAAGGCTAGTTTACAGTCACACGAACTGAAGAAAATGGCTGGTTTTTAGCTGGCTCAACCTATTTGTTGACATTTGGCTGCATAATACTGCTTAAGTCTGTTGTAAAATTACATGTAAAAATGTCATTGTGAAACTGTCACAAATAACTGTCACACAAAATGCTCAACTTCTCTGTAGATTGACTAGCATTATCCAAGTGGAAAAATAAAGCAGTGTACTGTGACATATACTTGAGGTTCCATTAAAGCAAAAGAGCTGTTTTTTTTTTTTTAATCTTAGGAAGGAGGTAATACCATAAAATACATCTTTTTTACTTAAATTGTCAGACATCAGTGTTTCCTTTTAAAAATTAGTCCGGTTTTATCCTTAAATGTGAGAGGTGATGACACCAGCTTACAGTAACTACTGAAACACTTTTAAAAGGAATGTAATTTCCAGACTCTTTCCTTTGGAGGGCATGTTTATGCAGATAGTATTCTCTTCTCTGTTTTAGCTTTTCCTCATGCCCGTGTTAGGAAACAAGCCAAGTACTTTTCTTTCTCACACTTAAACCTAAAATAAAGGGTTTGAGTCAGCTTGCATTGGCTTAAACATTCAGTTCAAGATATAGCAGTAGACTTTTGGAACTGAGTAGGTCAGGTGAGTAATTACTTGCCTAGACTTGCCCATTTGATCTCCTTTTAATTATAACTTTTTTTAAAGTACAAAACCTACTTGGAGTTTCTTTAGATTATTTTTGTATTCTGGAACTTGTGATCTAGAAGTGGAACCACGACAGTTGTCTTCACTTATAATGTTGTGTCACATACAGATGGTTCCTGAAATCCCATCTAATTATATTTCTATTTGAGGTTTCTTTGAAAAGTCCACCTATCTGAGCTTTAATTTGCTTACTCTGAGTGTTTGGATTATCATTAGTAAAAGCAGACTGTGAGTGTAGTTACAAGCAGTCTATCAAGAAGGACATGACTGCACTTAATGCACCTCTTTCAAATAAATAAGGTCGGAATCTACCAGCTTTGGTGCAGTCAGGAGCTGGATGTTATCCTAAGTCTGATTTCTAACAGATACTAACCTTTTCTTACCTCAGGGCTAGGCTGCTGCCTTCTCTGTGCCTCAGTATAAACATTTAAAATGCACTTGTGTAAAAGACCTAGTATAGAGCTAGAATTACATCAGACTTCATGGGAAGGCGTTGAGGTGACAGTCCTTACAGTTATAAAGTCACTTTGCCAAAGAACTATTTTTATTTCCTGCTACAGGCAGTTTTGACCATTCAGTGGAGAGACTAGAGAGGTAGGAGATTTGAATCTTGACTGGAGGAATGAAAAGGCAAGGTACAAGATCACCCTCATATTTGACTGTAGGTAGTTCCAGGGAGAGATTTGGTTTGTAAGTTGGCTGTTGCAAGTGCTAGAGGAGAGCTCCCCACCTGTCTTTGTCAGGAAGGGGAGTTTGTGCTCTTTCTAGGCCTTGTTATCTGTGGCTGGAGGAGGTTGGTTCCACTGCCTAGCTCAGTGGAGTTTTAACAGATTTTTTCACCTCTGATGCAAACCTACTCTGAAAAGAACTTGACAGGTTCTCTGTAACCAACTTACCTACGATGCATCAAAAAGATACTTTTCTGTCTGGTTCTTTCTGGAGATGCTTGAAAAGTGAGTGTGGCTGTCCTGAAAGGATGCAGGGAAGTCTGCTCTCTGCCAGGTTGAGCAGTGGGAGCCACACCACAGGAAACATGCGCCAGGAATTCTGAACAGGTTCAGAATTGTTTTCTAATACTTCCCCCCCCTCTTTTCTTATTAGGTGAACGTCTGGCTAAGCCTGAAAGAGGCAAAATGCGAGTGCACAAGATATCCAACGTGAACAAGGCCTTGGATTTCATTGCCAGCAAAGGAGTCAAGCTAGTATCTATTGGAGCAGAAGGTAAAGGAATCATCTGATTTTTCTGGGCCCAACTGTACTTAGCCCTTGCCTTTCTTTCATAGCCGCAGGTCATTTCCCTGTGCCCTACTGTATTCTTGTAGAATAAACCGTTTAGTTAAAAATGGGATATAGTAGGCCTTTACCCCGGATTTAAATCCTGTCTTCACACCAGGCTGCCAAACCTGATTCCCACTTGGGATTATTGGTCAGGTCATCCTGCTTTTCTCCTGGTTCTCATGAGTTGAAGAAAACTTTGAGCAGTGGCAGAAACAAATTAATTGAGATGTTTCTTTCTCAAAGGAAGAAAAGTCTAAATTGAAGCATAGCAGCTATTTGTATTTAACTTGTTTCAGAGCTGCTGGAGAAGGTCTGTCGCTGGAGGACATTGCATGGGTCACAGCCAAGTGCAGTCTCCAACACAGGACAAGGACCCCAGAGGCTCCAGTGTTCAGGGCTTCCAGGCTTCTGTTTGTGCACCCTATATAGCTGGATGCTCTGGCTGGAAGCCTGTGTATTACTGTGTAGACACCAGTGCGGGCAGCATCTGGGATCCCCTCAGGAACTTGCAGACCATGCAGAAAGCAGGCAGTTCTGTAGGTTTTTTGACTTTTTAGCAGAGATGGTATTTTACAGATCTGTCACCCAAGACCCAGAAGGTCTTGCAGGTTTTCATAATGCTTGTTTTTCTCTCTTCTGGATCTGTGTGTAAGTCCTTGCTGTGGATTCAGGTTGTCACTGTTGCTGTGGAGAAACTGCTTCTGTGATACTTCTAGGTTTGTCTTTACAGTGACCATGGAAAATGAGGGAGGTTTGTTATCTCCACCTTGCAGATGGAAATACTTGGTTTCTCTAGGGAAACTCCTGACACAGGCAGGAAATGAGTCCATGGTACAGTTGTGGATGAGTATTCCTTCTTTGGGAGAGTCCTGGGCCTACAGGGCTGAGCTCTGCTTGTTCTCAGCTCATGAGAGCAATGCAGTCTTGGCATGCTGTCCCCAGTTTTGAGTTTGCAAGACTTCTCTTGGGATATCTCCAACACCTGTACACATCCTATGGTTCATTTGTTCCATGTCAGATCAGGCAGATTACTCCAGCCACTGCAGTTGTGTATGTTTGCCTTACCCGAACCTTTACCTCAACATACTGCTTTAACTTTGTGGAGACTTTGGAATAATTCAGAACTAGTGTCAGGGACATTGCAGACACCTGTTTACTGTGTTTGGTACTGAAGAGCAAAATACAAGAGGTCAGTGGCTGAATGATACTGATATTTTGTATGCAAAACTTATCTTCAAATTTCTCAGCTTTTTCAGCAGCAGCAGCCTGAGGCTGTTGTTGGCCATGAGTACTGTTTATGGAGCACAAATACATATCTAAGGTCATTTTGTGCCCTTACAAAAAGACTGATGCATGCAGTGTCTGACACAATAGTCCATATAAATGAGACCATTTTCAACTAGAAAACTAGAAGCTGGATCTGGACCCAGAAATGGTCTACCTTAAAATAGCTTCTGTTTTCCAGTGTATAAACCCTAGCTCTCTTTTTTTCTTCCTCTGTTCCCTTTTTTTTCCCTTCTGATTCTGCTCTCCCTGGCACTATTTTGCCTTTTCCTCTTCTTCTGAGGGATTTCTTTTTTTTATCTTTGTTCCTGAGTCAGCTTTGACTGCATCCTCACCTCACAGCACCTGGAAACCATTTGCAAGTCAAATGATCTGTGACCAAAGATCACTAGGGCTGGATTGTTCACTGTGGACTCATAGCAGTTACCCTGTCCAGAAATAAGCTGTGAGGTGGCATTTTGTGACAGAAGTATGATTCATACCAATTGAATAGTGATCCTAACCTCCCCTGCCAAATGTTTCCTGGCTTTTCTTTGTCGTGAGACCTATGCAGCTACATGGAGTAGACACATGGCTTTCTTTAAACTGCCAAAGGCAGCATGGCACTGCAGTTTAGATTAAGGTTAGCTTTGATTTTTATACAGAGTGCTTGGGCCTGTGCTGTGAGGCCAGCCCAGGCCATGTAAGTGTGGTCACAGCAAGGATTCCCCCACCCCAGTGCCTGCCTGTGCACACAGACTGAGCCCAGGCCACTCTGCTTGTCACCAAGAAGCATAACCTGCTGCAGGGCCTTCTGCCCAGCCCCTCAGGTGCTTGGTGGGCAGTAAACTGCACATCAGCTATAAAAATGGACTTTGGACAGCACAGCAGTTAATTCTGTATATTAGAACAGAAGGATTCATGTTTCAGGAAGGGATTATGAACCTTATGAATTTTAGGGACTTGCTTTCAGAATTTCAAAAAACAGGCAGCAGCAGAAGGTCAAAACCAATGAGTCAGTCATAAGTCGGCACCAAGAAAATGAACTATAGATGCCTCAATGAGGTTGGACTGATGTAGAAAGTTTTCTAGGGGGCTTTTCTCTTAGAGAAGAAAACCATCATCCAGCAGCAGTGTGATGGTACTGGCTGAGGGAGCACATCCTTACCTCAGGGGCTTGTGTCATCTCTGGGTGTCTGCTGGGCAGCAAGGTCCTGTGTGAAGGCTCTGCAGCCCAGCTGTAGTTCCCTGTACACATTGGCCATCAGTGTCCTGGTTTGGGTTTGGGGTTTTTTTTTGTTTTGTTTTGTTTGATTGGTTTTTTGTTTGTTTGTTTGGGAGTTTTGTTTGTTTGTTTGTTGAGGGGTTTTTTGTTGTTGTTGCTTTTTCAGGTTTTTTTAAATCTATACATTTTGTTAGCCAGAGTCTTCAGAATCAAAGTATGTGGTGGTGTACAGCAGATCTGTGTAAATCTGTATCATGGAAGACTCTAGCCAAATGGTTTTCATCTGCTTTTAAATCTCACTGTCATCTGACACTTCAGGAGGCTTCTTTTGCTGTAATAGATTCCATACTCATGTCAAATGCTCCTGGGATTTAACAGACTGAATAGGTCAAGTATGTCACCCTAAGACTGGTTTATTTTTACCTTGAATATGCATAGAAAGTTGCTGCTTTCTTAACCAGATCTTGCTCACTTCAACATACAGATAACTTTGGGTAAACCGATTGCTATTCTCACCTGCACAAGTAAAAGGAGAAATAAAGCTTAGAGATTTCAAGGACTGCAGAAGTCCCATCTGAGTAAAGCACCTACTGAAGCACCAGGCAGTGCAAGCATATGTTTATTTCACTATGGAAAGAGGGAGGGAAATGGGGTGTTTCAACATCAGTGAGTGAAACATGACATTTTATTTGTTCCTATATCCTGTCCACTCAGTTAGGGACCTGAGAATTACCCTCACTAACAGTGCCAGCTGTCTGTCCTAAATCTGACAGGAGCATCAGGAGCAACATGCTTTCTGAAGACGGGCATGGATAATTGTCCTGCTGTATTTGGCTTTTGTTTGATTAAAAAAATGCAGACCAGCCTTTATGTCACCATTGTTCTATGTCTCTAATTCCCAGATCATAATGCTATCCTGCTAGTTGTTCATGCCCTGCAACTTCTCTCCATGGGGTAACCAGGGGCTGTGCTCTCATGGGCAGCTCAGGAGTATCTAGGAGGGGATAACAACTTCTGTTGTTATTGTTGATTCTGCTTCTGACTATCCAGGGCAGGAAAGGAAGTTAAATAATTTTTGTGTTTTTCAAAATGAGCTCATGCATTTAAAAGACGTGGTGGCATTTCAGAAGGCTTGTCTCTGTAGCCAGCCAGTACTGTAGTTTTTGCATACTTGTTACAATGATGGGAGCTGGGTGGAAGCATACTCACTGGTGCAAAAAATTTCCTTCTAGTGGATGCAGATGTCTCCCCAGCTTTAGCCAGCAACTGATCAACCCTCAAGTTGAGTGTAAATCACATTAATAACATGTGCTTACTGCTGCTGTTCCTTCAACAGCTGCTGGCGGTGAAGTGCACACAGTGCTTGCAGAGGCCCTGCCTGGAAAGAGCACTTGGAAAGCACAGTCAGGCTTTCAGAAAATACTGTCTGATTACTAGCCTTTTAATACATGAACTGCTCTCACATTACTGAGTCTTTCTTATATCAGCAGGGAACAGGCATAATATCTTTAATTAAACATTAGATTGTTCTAGCTTTGTAGTGTTGCAGTCAACTTTATAACAATTCCTGTGGAATTTCTTTTTCTTCATCACCAGGAAGCAGAAAGCTTCATGCAAACCCATTTTGCAACCATGTTTTTCACTTTTGTTTCTTGACCTATTCTATGCTACTAGGAAGAGACTGACAGCCGATGAAGGGTCCTGAATTCTGTAGGAAAAAGGAGGTTGGCAGCGAGGAGTGCAGGCATGGAAAACCAAGTGAGTCAGGGCCAAAGAGCATAGTCTTTCTGATCAGGCTGGCTGACTTTGTAACCAGGTTTCCAGGAGAACATTTTTAGCACTAGAAATGAAAAATTTCTGGCTTCCCTGCTTCCAACAAGTAATAACCATTTTGTCAACTCTAAAAGAAGAAAAAAAAAACCAAAAGGACTGAGGATTCTGGGGCTTGCTAAATGTGTATCCTGGGATGGATCACTCACTAATCTCACTGACATCAATATCTGTTTGGCAGGTGGTGGTACTGTGTAAAGTAAAGTGACATGCGGAGATGAAGTGGTTGAAACATTCTGGGTTTCCTCCACAGTAGCATTGTTTTGGTGTATTGCTAAGGAATAGTCGTATATGGGAACAGGGAGCACATCTTCCTTTTTAAATGGGTAATGCTGTGAAGAAAGAAGGGATGCTTCCACCTTAATTCCAGCAGCTGACTTTATAAAACTGGAATTTGAGAACGTGACCAGAACATAGTGCTGAGTTCTTATGCGACATTAGCGACTTAACACTATCTGGTTTTATATAAGTGTCTTGACCTTTATTTCCAATTAAAATCCATGTAAGAGAAATATTAATTACCTGTTTCAGCTCACTGGTTGATTTATTACTGTTCATGAAACATTTTCAGCACTTAAGTATTGTCATCAGATTTTAATCAAGGCCATTAAAATAAAGAGCTCAATTTAGTTTCAGGTCTTAAATATATCCTAGGAGAGTCCTGGCAACTGTTGTGGGTTTTACAAGCTTTAGGTTTTTGCTTTTTGAAAATCCTCATGAATATCTATCATATGAACAAGACAAACAAGCTGAAAATACAGATGCATTCTGGTATATTTTAGCTGCAGTATCTCAGGTATTTGTAAAAATAGTAAGGATTTTCCTTTAAGTTGAATGCAGTGCTTTTTTGGAGGGGTGAAGAATGCAAAAATTACAGAACTGAATACACTTGCCATCACATGACATTTTCTTGCATCAGCCTAGCAGACAACCGCCTGACATCAAAATATCAGCAAAAAATTAATTTGTGTGAAAACTGTCAACAGAAAAACACAGTTTTTTCATGCCAGCAAGAGTAACTGTAGGGTTTTTTGTACTGAACAGAACAGTTACTGGCTGTTTAATTCTGGGCAATCTGATGACCCACTAAGAGATCTGTGTGTACTCTGAAGTGTAGAAAGGAGCAGAGACAAGAGTTTTGTTGCAGTACAACAAGGTGGCCTGTCTTGTTTTCTGTCTTTGCATTTGTAAATCCCTAGTTCAGGTGTATGTCAAAGAACAGCAGAGCTTATAATTCTAATTTACACTGTAAATTGGACGACATGTATCTCTAAATCAAAAGTTCTCAGGAATTTGGACACAATTTTTCAAAATGTGTGTTTGGAGTGTGGGCTGCTTGTCTCTTGGTTTGAACGCAGTGAGATTCACATTTAGAAATTCTTTTCATAAGAAGAAAATCATTTTTTAAATCGCTTAAAAGGAAAAATTCAAATATTGTTACTTTTGTGTCAGAATCCAGACAGGTGTCAGTTGCCTATACTGCAAATTCTACTTGCCCCAGAACACAATGGGTTCCTGCTGGGCAGCTTTATGAAAGAAATGGCACAGAGGTGTCTACAGTAGTACAAAAATGGTTTCTGACAATCTTCTTGGGACTTGAATTATTGTATTGTACTGTATTATTGTATTGTACTTGAATTTCAAACACTAGGTTAATTCTAACCATTTTCATACTGAAAATACTCTTTTAACTTGTCATTTATTTATAAAAGATCCTGCCATACAGGGACCTGCCAGGGAATGATGAGTAGGAGAAAGCAGCTCAGCTAGTTTCACTACCCAAAAATGTGACGACTGTAAATTCTGTAACTGTATATATATCTCTTTGCAATTTCTGTAGATGTTGAGGATCAGCACTTGAGACCCATCTGCTCACTGTTTGGACTCTGGCTCTAGTCCATATGTGGTGGAAGCTCCCTTCTGCATTGCCCCAAGTGCCTCTCCACAGGACCTTGGTCTACCATCCTAAACAGATCGTACCTCACACACGCAAGCAGTTGCCTTGTAAAACCTCCAAGCTGTTGACCCTTGCTGATTTATATTGTGGAATCTAATGAGCAGTAAAGCACAATCTGCTCTCATCATGGTTTATGTTATCTTCAGCTCAGACTGGTCAGCATGAGTCTTTGCTTCCTCTTCTTTCAGGATGCATGGACTTTGAGAAATGCTCTGTTTTGTCTTTTGGCAATTACATGACTGAAAGGAGTCCTATACAGGCAGTCTGATGTATTTGGTCTTGTTTGAAATTAAAATGTTTATGCTGTATGGTTTTCTTGGTGGTATCTTGTTCACAGGACAAAACCAGCTGTCAGAGCTCATGTGCTCTGGGAATTGTCACTGGTTCTTCTGGTGTAATTATGCTGAGGCAGTTATATAGGTGACTTAGGGTAGACATAGGGTAAGACAAGGAAGGCTTTTCCTTTTCTCAGTTTGGCTTCTCTAAGTGATAGTAATTATACCTGAGAAAGGTGCTTTTAGACTTCTGTGGGGAATTACACTCATCTAAATTAGTGCTTATTCCTAATCTTTGGGAATATCTGTGTCTGTTGTGCTCTCAGTACTGTACTGCAGAAGAACCAGTATGATTACTGGGTACTGTATTGTACCAGCAGAGCACCTGGGAAGGCAGGGAAAAACAGTTTTTAGCAGGAATTCCAGTTTTCCTTCTACAAAAGGAAATATTCCCCAGTGCTCCTGTATTACAAGGATTGCATTTGCAACTTGATGTCTTCTATTTCTTCTCTTTCTACTGTTTTTATTTCCATAGAAATCGTGGATGGCAATGTTAAAATGACCCTTGGAATGATCTGGACCATCATCCTTCGTTTTGCCATTCAGGATATCTCAGTTGAAGGTAAATTTTAGTTCTTTCCTTCCACTGTTCAGTAACAGACAACTGGCATAACTAAATGGCTTTGCCACTAAATGGCCCAAAATGTGCTCTTAAGTGAGTCACTGAAAGATCCTAGGGAGCTACCCTTCCCAACCTGCCCTGATGTCTCACAGACATGTATGGCCAGGTTCAAGCATACTGAGATAAGTTTTTCACATGCTTTCTTGCAAGAGATTTCAAGAGTAGCTCAAAAGGATGACCAAGCCTGAATGTAAACTTTTGTGTTGGAGCTTGATTCAGGGACTAGCACTGAAAATGAGCCTATCACTTACAAGTCCTACAAGACTCTAGACCCAAAAAGCTATCTCCTTATTGCTGAATCTTATTAAGAAGATAATAGTAACAAAACTATCCCAGTAGACTTTTCCAAACAAGACATTTTCTGACAAGTGAAGTTAAATAAAGCACAATTTAGTACAGTCTCTACCAAAGAGGAATTGGCAATGGTTTTCTAGCATATGCTCCAGAGACTCCTGTTTTCTAAAAAATTGAGTTAATTTATGTGTTTTCTTTCTTTCTCTAGAAACATCTGCTAAAGAAGGACTTTTGTTGTGGTGTCAGAGGAAGACAGCCCCATACAAAAATGTAAACATCCAGAACTTCCATATCAGGTGAGTTACAGGCAAAAACTTAGCTTTACAATCAGTGTTATTTTCCTGTGTATCTCAGTATATTCAGCAATATTCCTGACAGGCCTCCCAAGGCAGTGCATGTGCACATTACACAGTAGCAGTGTGATCCAGAGCGATGCCTAGGAAATTGAAAGCAGAGGTTCTAAGAGCATCCGAGTACCTACATTCCAATTCCTCATTCAGGTTACAGTGCTGCTTTCATAAAGTTCTTCAGGGCAGCATTTGTGCCATGGGCTAAGCAAGAGAGCTTTTGCTCTGTGAAAACTCAGAGCACTTTAGGAACCATGAAAAAAGGACTGCCTCCTAAGTTTTGTAGTATGGCAGAGCTGAGAAGGGATAAGAGGTTCTCTTGCTCTGCTTTTCATATTTCCAAACTGGCAGATGTTCCAGTGAAGATTCTGCATAATAGTGGGGTTTTTTTCAGCACATCTTGGAGCCTTGTATGAACCATATAATGTAAAGCACTTCTAAGAGCTTAACTGCCATCCATGCTCTCCAGTACTTTAGTGGAGCTAGCTGAGGACATCTGCCTTTTCCCTAAGGAATGCACTTTTTCCTCCTTTACAGCTTGTGTCTACACGTTTTTTTAACCTTGAGCTCACGTGCTGCGCAGGACGTGCACAGAGAGTTCAGCACAGAGATCTGCCAAAAATGAGGTGCTAATTCAATGGGCAAGTCTTAATCACAATGGATTTTTGTTGGGGTTGAAAGGAGTTTTTATTGCAGTCTCATGCACATATGAGACATCCCTCATTCTCAGCACTTACAGAAGCACTGCTGGTTGGAAACTAAACCAGAATTAGTTGTCCCACTGCCTTGCTGCCTTCCCTCATGCTCACCACTGCATGTCTCCGTGACTGAACATTGTTCATTGTTCTCTCTTGTGTTTCTCTCGTAGTTGGAAGGATGGCCTTGGTTTCTGTGCTTTAATTCATAGACACCGTCCAGAGCTTATCGACTATGGGAAGCTACGAAAGGTACAACTCCATTTGTTTATCAGACAAGATGCTTGGCTCCTTGGAAGTAAAGAGGGAAAATAATTAGCTTGATAAACATAATTGGAGAACTTCAGCACAAGCTGGCAGTTGCAGGACAGGGGGGGAAGGAAAGAGGGATGAATCAGTACATTCAGGCTTCTTAGTGAAGCGTGAACTTAATGAGCTTCCTGCTTGACTTTCCCTGCTTCCAAACTGCCTTGTATGAGACACACGTGCCCCAGTCCCAACTGATGAGCAAAAGCTGGCAAACTCAGTAACACCAAATGTGAGAATAGTTCTGTGCTAATGTCACAGACCAGTGAGTCAAATCAGACTTAACAGTTCTGTGGAGAGTTGGATAGAAACCAGTTATCTGGTGTTCAGAATGCAATAGCTCATTGAAGGGTTTGTGTGCCCTCACTGGACACTTGTCACATGGTTCCAGCTTAGCACTGAGTCATCTGCAGTGCTGCTGGGCTTCCCTTAGCACATAGGTATCAGGTGCCAAAAAGGCATTTGTCACAAAACTCAATTTTACTTTAAAATTTGTTCTGCTAGCATGATACCAAGCTGCTCCAAAGTTTACTTCCTGTGTGGTCTGGAGACAAGATGGCTGAGTGGGTGATGACAGTAACCACTTAGTGGTCTATGCTGCTCCCAATGTCTTGACCCAGCAGTGCAATAGAAGATCAGACTGGGTTCTTTTCCTACTGGCATTCCTGCAGTCTCCTGAGATCCAGTTTCACTGTATCTGTGCCCATGTCACCTAGAGCATAATGAAATGTCACCAAGAGCATAATTTATGTATCATTGCTGAGGCCAACACAAAAAGTTTGTCCATCAGATCTCCTGGGCAGTGTGTTTTAAGTGCATGTGTGCTGGATGTTAGCTAGGGAAATAAATGTAGAAACCCATCACCAACAGACCTGGGCTCTTGGACCCCTATGCAAATAGATAAAATGTAAATGACCCAAGCAAATTATCTGCATTCCAAAGGCAATGAGTTGTACAATGCCTGATCTGCTTTTCAATAACTTTTTAGATCTTTACTGTCTTGCAGAGCAGTCACTTAACATTTTCTGATCAGTTTTAGTGTCTGGAGTCAGCACAGGATGAGTAAACAGTGGGAGGGGACTGTACCTGTTCATATAAACAGCAGTAAGAAGAAAAGGACTTATTAGAGTAACATTTTCAGTGCCTAGTCTTGGGAAATTAACACAGCTAAGCAATGTTACAAACCCGGGCTGGTAAATGGTTGTTATCAACAAAGCCCGAAGCCAAACCCAAGCAAAAACAGAGTGAAGGAAAGTGAGTTATTTGGTGATATTGTTTGCAGGGGTTTTTGAGTGAAGAATAGGGTGATTGTTCTAGCCAAATTCAGTGTACATGAGAGGGTTTTTTTCCTACTTGAAATAAGGTTAAATGGAACCAGCATCTTTTGATCTCTGCTTGCTTTTGATCCCATCCTTCATCCGGTTCCCTCTGTCCTCCTTAAGTCTTCTCACTTTCTGTGTATTGTTTTTATTGTTGTTCTGCCTCAGTTACTCTAAAGGGATGAGATTAAATGTATGTTGGAGAACTCTACATCAGCTGAAATCTTGAGCAAATAGCTGGGAGGAACTTAGAGCCTAGTCTTTAGCTCTGGCAGTTGATGTGTGCTGAAGGGAAGTTAACCTTTTTTATACTAGGTGTTTGAAACCCCTTTGTGGAATGTAAACACAGAGGAGGCTGCTGAGAAGCAGCCATTACAGTGGATAGTAGATTTGAGATCCACCTCAAGTTGTCTTCCAGCTCTAGGGAGCAATTAGTGGCATCTCAGTTGTGTGTGCCTTTGGCAATGCTGCGTGTTTCTGTGTAAACACAAGCACACAAATGTACAAGATAGAGGTGAAATCAGTCCAAGCTGTCCAGAGTTCTGCACTGTACCTCTTGTTTGGGCAGCATTCTTTTGCAGCTTTAGTGTTTTCTGCTCTTTCACAGAAGCTGTGTCTTAGGTTACAGACCTCTGTTGGCACTGTATACTTGCAAAAGGAAGCCAGTGTAGTAGCTGCATGTCTTCCCAAAATTTAGCAACTTCTTTTGTCAGCACTGTTTCGTATTGAGTTTGTTCCTAGCTATGTTAGTGGAACAAGCACAATTCTTTTCTGAATATGGGCACTACCTAACTAAAGTTAATTCTATAGTCCCAGCCTTAAAACAACAGATGCATGTCCAGCTTGGTGGTGGTGATTCCTTGACACCTCAGCTACTTGGTTAGATAGTTTCTATTTAGTGCAGGTCTGTCTGCTGTTACTTGAGTCACTGTAGATAAGTGAGGGGTATGCAGAAGATGGGGTTTCCCTTCCTCCTTTTGCCCATGACTGTAGCTCAGCCATGAGCCACATCTAAGATACTTTCATCAAGTACAGTGGTTGAATGATGGCTCTGACACCCCCTCATATACCACAATCTGTGTAGAACTGTGGTCTGTGTACTGCTGTGTTATATGCAGATATTTCTGAAAACATGAGTTTTGGAATTCTTTCCTAGAGTCTTTAACTCTGGCAGATATAGTAAGTACTTGCGCTCTCTCAGTTTTCCTCCCCCTCCATCTCCTTTCCTGATTGCTAGATAATAGATTATGTTTTTTGTTACATTGCAATAATTGCCATGGCAACCTTGTGTGCTGCAAGGACTTGGAAATAGCTGGAGGAAGAGAGGAGTCCCTGTATGAATTAGGGTTGTGGCAAAAGATAAGAGCTGCAATAGTTTTTAGTCAGCAAAAGCAGAGAGTGAGCCAGGTTGGCATCTGTTTAGGGCAGGTTTGCTGTCTGCCACCACTAAAACAAAGTGCCTCCTCCATGGTAAAGCTATAGATTTCCTTGTGGCACGCCCAGCTAGTCTGGCAAGTTACTGTTCCTCTTCAAGCCTCTGCCATTGCTATGCTCACGTAAATGGAGTTGTAGCCAAGGCACCTCTGCAGCCTCATCTGGATTAGTGCTCTTCTGGGTGTGTGTTTCAGCTGTGGAAGGAATCAGGGGGCCGGTGACTTGTCTTTTGTTTGATCTGCTGCACTGGGGTCCCTAAAATGTGCCTGCAGCCGTGGTGCTGCAGTGCGAGGCTTGGTGCTGCAGTGCGAGGCTTTTCATGGGCATCAGCTGAAACAGGTGATTTGAAATAATGATTAGTTGGTGTACAATGGGATGGAACTGAAAGTGGTGGAGTTCAGAGGAATTTAACAGGCCTTGAGACCCTGTTGTAGTCTTTGAAAAACTCCAGGAGAAACCCTAACTCTTGCACAAAGCATCATTGTTGTGATGGGCTGCTCCAGTGTCCTTGAAGCGTGAAGCTTTTTCTGCAGGGAACGATCTTGCTCAAATGTAGCTCTCTGCTCATCTCAAAGCTAGTCTTGGACTTAGGTAGCTTGCTTTCAGTAGTGCTATCTTTAGTTTCATTCCCTAAGAGATACGTGATCACACATCTTTCTTGCATTTGAAGTAGAAATCTGCTGGCTTTATCTGGGTGAGTTTCCAGTTTCCCACATTAAAACTTCCAGCCCTTCCTTTGGGACTGCCCAAGCCCAGTAAGTTTTCCCATCAGGAAACCTCTCCCAGCTTTCAGCCAAAAATTTCTTTTTAACCTTTGGCAACAGTGCTCCTGGTGTTGTTACTTGCAAACTGATAGGAAAGCTATCTTCAGTGAGAGAGTTGCTCCTCCTTTTCCTCCAGGAGAGGCTGACAGATCATGATGCAGCTTGTTCAGATGGGTCTGTGCTAAGGAAGGGTGTGTGTTAGTACTAAACACTCTATCAGGGTGTTAACAACCATGACAATCATGGTCACCGTAGGGGGAAATTTGCTACACAGTGGTGACATTTCTACAGAAATAGAAAATGGCACATGGGCTAGGGGAAGACTGGCAAGGGAGCTTCCTCTTGACGTTTCTGGATTCTCCTGCACTTCAGTGAAAGAAAATCTGTTATTTTTTCTTCCAAAATGAAGCTAGGGCCATGTCTACACTCAGTGAACAAGGTATGTTGTATACCACCTAGTCTCACCTCCTCAAGTAAGGCTTTTAGTTATGCTCTGGGTTCACAGGGGTTTCTCCACATCAGGCACAGAAGACAAGTAGGTTGAAATTGAAGTGGTTCCTCTAATTCCATGGCATATGATGGTTCCTTGTGTCTGGAGAATTGTAAAAATCCACTGCCTGCTCCACTGCTCAACTCTGAAGAGGTGGATGTAGATAGATCTGATGTAGTCACTATTGAAAGTGTATTATATAGGAATATGGGGATTTGGCACTATGTCATACTGTATGTGACGGCTGCTGGCTTCATCACAGCATGCCTGGGCAACATTTCCTTGCTTAATATTGACATGTTCCAGTGGACTAAATACAGATCTGTCTGATTTAATGGCCTTTGTGTGTGATTCACTTTGATAGGTGAAACACTGTTGTCTGCTAGAGACATTCACCCAAAGGAATATGTTGCTGATGCTGGATGCCAGCCTAATACATACATTGATTCCTAGGGACAAGCTGCAGGAAACTGCTTTTCAGAGCAGCTCAGTTTCCTAGTTTGTGAAGGCTGCAATCTGAGGGCTACATAATGACCAGTGCCATAAAGGAAGTTTTATTCATGCCCATACCCTGTCTGCCCAAGCCTGCCTAGCTTCATCTTTCCTGCTGGGTGGGTTCAAAGGAAACTGCCTGTTGATTAGAGTTCAGGCACAGCTTAATCTTCCAAGTCAGTGCAATAAGCAAAAACATATGATTCACACAGAAAATAAACAGAACATGGATGCCACTCTAGAAAGAAGGTGTAATAGTTTTACTCCCTACTTCCTATTTTTTTATGTGGGTCTCAGTGTGAGTGGCACAAATGACAGTATGGAGAGTACCACCCCATCTTTCCTCCCTCCCAAAAGACACTGCAGTTTATGCACAACCTTTCATCCAGTAGAAGCTATATGTCTCAACAGTAGAAATTGGTAACACAAATGTGATTCAAATCCATGAAGTGGATTGATCCGCAGTAATGAAGCATCATGGTTGTACAGGAATATAGGAACAAGCTGGTATGAGAATCTTATGCAGGCTGGCAGGTGTCTTGTTGCTAATTATTACATTTGAATGCTGGACACAATTTGCAGAGAGTCTTTCATTTTCAATGACATTTGTATTTCATGTTTTCTCATGTGGCTCTTTAAAATCTACAGAAAGTTTATATAGAGAGGAATAGAAATGTACTAAGGAAATTTCAAGACCTGTGCAAGAGGAAAAGCAATACTCAAGGCAAACTGGGTACTTTTATATGTATTTATTTTGTAGAGATTTGTTGAAACATTTCTCTTCCTCCCACTCAACTGGTGTTCAACAAACTGTATACTAGCTAAGGACAGCACCCATTGCAGATGTTGTTACTATTTTAGTATTGCTTAGATATTCTGACAGATACACAGCTCTGCAGTTCTTTAAAATGGAAGTTGTAAACCTAATATAGCATGAGATTTAAATGTGAGATGTGGTCTCATCATGTACTATCAGTATGATGTGAAGCAAATTTTAAACTAGGTTCAAGACAAAATGCATTATTCCTTTTTTTTTTTCAAGTGCACAGAGTCTATGTTAATTATCATGCCATGAGTCCCCAGGCTCTTCTTCCAAAAGGAAGCTAATTATTTCATCCTAATACATGAGGCTTCACACACAATTTTTTCTGGACAGCACAGTTACCTGAACCAAACCAAGCTCTTTCTGAGAGAAATGCTGTGTACTTTGTTAAATTTGACGCTGATGCCCTTCCTCTGTTTCTTTCCCAGGATGATCCTCTCACTAATCTAAACACAGCTTTTGATGTGGCTGAGAAGTATCTGGATATCCCGAAGATGCTGGATGCAGAAGGTAAAGTAGAATCCAACTGCTTTTAACTTGCTTTTTCTCAAGAATTTTTCCACTTCTTCTAGGTGGACTTCTTTTGTACAAGATTTCAGTAACCTTTGAATGTTCCCTGCATGACTGTGTAGTAAATGTATAGGGAAAAAGTTAAAATGGAATAATGAGTCACATGTTCTGCTTCCCTCTTCTGTCCTTCAATCTTTTGAGTCTAGCATGGACATCTTAGCTTGGGGTTGACACATGAGGCAGAGATGAGTAACACCTGTCATCTGCTAACTGAAGTGTTCCCTTTCAATTATCAGGCCAAATAGTAAGTTAGTGTATGGTGTAGAACTGTGTTCCTTTTGCTCCAGGGTTTTTTTGTTGTGATCTTTCTGACATTGCTGGTGTTCTTCCTTTTGAGGGCATGATATTACTATAAACTGCTTTTTCTTGACTACTCAGAAGTGTTTGGCCTGAAGACCCTTCACTGACTGGACCTGGAGACCAAGGCAGAGTTCCATGTTGTTCAGAGATGCTTTTGCTGCTGATTATGATTGCTTCCCTGAGGCCACTGCGACAGCAAGGATTACTTTTCAGAGCCTTGTCAGGAGTAGCTTGGCAATAGATTTTGAAGACTGTAACTCTGGAGTACAAACAACAGCCTGAAATAGTTCACTGGTTGTTGGCTGTTTGCCTAAAGCCAGCTGATTTCAGTGGTAGAAGCTGTATTTCAGGCTTGAGTTGGACAGGAGAAGCAGTTAAAGATTTTTGTTAAATAAAGGAGTAGGAGGAGCAAAGAGGAAAGTTGGGAATAGGACAGCCAAACCTAGTGAACCTATATTTCAGTAACGAGGATGTTCATATTCCTGGGTAGTATTTCCCATCCCCAGAGATGAGTTTTTGCTTTCCCTGCATTCATCATGCTGAGGTAAAAAAAAAAAAAATCATGAGGTTTCCAGAGTAGATTCAAATGTTTCCTACCATTCTGTAGGAAACACAGACACCTCCAAAATAAGCAGATTTAGCTTCACATCTCAGCAAAAGTAGCAGTGATGAAGAGGGCCCCTGGCAGGAGCTCTCATTGCTCTTTAACTGATCTCTCTCCTCCCTCATGGAGTTGAGCTCATGTGCATTCCTCCACAGCATTAATTCTGATCTCTGGAGGTGTTGAGTTTCCCCTGAAACTAATAAAAGGGCCTCTTGAAATTCAAGCCATCATTGTATTGAAATGGAGGAAGGAGGCATGGAAAAGAAGGGAGAAAATACCTTACCAGAAGAACAGAACTGTGGGGAGGAATTGCAGTATGGTATGGCTATAAAAGTCCTGTCAGCCTGTTGCCAGTTTGGGTGATTCAATCCACCAATCACAGTAATATTCTCAGGACAGGGAAGTGCTGTGGCACAAGACAAGCTGACATATGGCTGCGTTAGCCTGGCCAGACTCTGGAGGAAATTTTGTGATGAGGGAGGGGAACCAGAAGGGTGATTCTGGGTTCTGAGACACACACATCTTGTGGAGAATGCTGGGAAGCCCTGTGGAATCACTGTGACAAGCACACGCTGCAGCAGGCCTCCTGGACAGTTGTGGTTCTTCCTCTCCTTTGCTTTCCTCCCATCAGTTGATTATGCTCTTAACGTGAGGTTTTTTTTGACAGACATTGTTGGAACTGCCCGTCCTGACGAGAAAGCCATCATGACCTATGTTTCTAGCTTCTACCACGCCTTCTCAGGAGCCCAGAAGGTATCACAGGATCCCAAGCTCCCTCCACAGAGCACACCTGGTGCCGTTGCTAATGTCCAAACCTTTTTTCTTTCTCTCTCCTCTCTAGCTACGGGCATCTTTGTTATTATGTTCTTGGTAGAGTTGGCTGTTGGTTCAAAGTGGTGCCCCAGATACAATATGTGGGGCAAAGGAGCCAGGAATTCAATTTCCCTGTAGTCAGCAGTACCTCCAATGGCACTTAGGTGTGCCACACTTTGGCTCACACACAAATTTAAGGGAGCAGGGGCCTCTGCCTTCTCCACTTGCCTTACAAACTGCTGTCCTGCTGGCTGAGAACCTGTACCTCCTGTTTCTGGTAAATCTGAGCTAGGATGCTTGGTCTCACAAAAAGCGAAGACCGCCACATAGATGCTCTGCCCAGCAGGAAACTGGAGCCTGCCCCCATGGGAAATAATACAGATACATATTAACTTTTTTTTTTTGCCTTTTCCAAAGATGGAGAAACAGAGCTGACTGAGGTTTCATGAAGGGTTTAATGAATGGCCAAAGCTTTCTTTTGCCTTACGTACACTTCAGGTTCCAGCACCCTTGCTTTAAGGTGTGAACCTGCTGCTTTCTCAAGTTGTGCCACAAATTTAGTCTCAGTTCACCCGGGGCTTACAAAGCATGTCTAACAAGTACATCCACGGTGGTTTTGCAAACAGAGCATTGCTTATCATAACAGAGATGCCTGTTTTTGTTCATTTGTATCTTTTTTTTTCCCCTCTTTTCTCATCTGTGTTGGAAATCAGGCAGTTGAGTCCTTGCTACTTCTGGCTAAGCCATTTTCCTGTTGGTAATGGAGTCACTTCAGGAAAACATTTTGTGGGTGAAACCTTGTACACATCTCTTGCCAAAACCAAGCAGCCGCCTGTACTTCAGTGCCTTAGGAACAGGCAGTGCGCGTTGCCGCAGAGCAGATCCTGTGTAGGAAGTGCACTGCGTAGGAAGGCTCTGATCTCCAGTTCCTCGGCGTACGAAGGGCCTCGAGCGCGGGCGTTCAGATCTCCAAACAACTTGTTTGCATCCTTGGGCCAGGCCCCCAGACCGCAGCTACAAAGGTGCAGAGCCCAGATCCTCCTCTCAGGATCCCCCTGGATTGGGGGTAGGGAGGGGTGCCGCTTTGAGCCACAAGCCAACACTGCTAGCCACCTTCTGATCCGAATTCCTAGCTCTCCGCATGGAAATCTGTTTGGCCTGTCCTGCAATGCATGATGGGAAGTTTTCTCCCCCTCTCTCACGCCACCCATGATTGTTTTGTTTTATCCTATGTGCTGCTTCTTACTTTATCCTTTCAACCTCTTTTCCTTCTCTGCACAGATATTATAGGCACGCTAAGGCCGGATGAGAAGGCCATAATGACCTATGTCTCTTGTTACTACCACGCCTTCTCAGGGGCGCAGAAGGTGAGACTTTGCTGCTAACAACCCCTCCCCTCAACCTGCCCTGCCCACCTGTCCTCTCCAACGAGGAATGCCAGACCCCCATCCGCCTCAGGGCGTTTGCAAGGAAGCCTGATGTATCCAGTGATGCATTTGGATATGCCATCTGTAGTCTTGCTGGAGAAGTAATGTAAATGTCCTTTCGGACAGACTTGAGCTGCTCCTTCCCGCCAGTGTCACAACACAGCAGAGAAGAAAATATTTGGTAAAGCTGGCATTGAAAGGTGAATGGATGTCTTCTCTGACAGAGGCAGAACCCTTTCAGTAACTAGTGGGCATTGTCCTCGCCCGGCAGTGCGCCTCCCAAAGTACCACAGTCCAATGCACCCATTCCAGGAAATCACAGCCTGTCCCTCTTGGGCTGCCATCCTGCCTTCCACACTCAGCCTCCACTAGGTCTTTTCCTAGGCTGAATGGTCTGTGAGCTGGTTACATAGCACTTTAGTGCTCCAGCCACAAAGTTCATTTCTACCAGACCTTCAGCTTTCCCAGACTCAGGAGGTTTTTCCATTTCTTGTTTCTTCCTTGTCATTCTCTTCCATTTCCCAAACCACCTATATGTTTTATTTCTCTTTCCTCTGCCTTGTCCATTTCCATAGCTTCAGGCTTTCCTTCTTCCTCTGCTTCTTCTTTACTCCCAAGTCTCTTTGCCTGACATCAGGACATTTGGAACTAAATGGTTGCAGATCGCCTTTGGATGAGCAATTTCCCAGCAATCCTTTGAATAAAGGAAAAGATTCCATCCTTTTCTTCCATGTCATAACCTGCCTGGGCTGTGGCAGGTTCCACAAGTTTACTGCTAATTTCAAATTGTAGGCGTTAGAACAGTAAAATCCAAAATCCAAGACTACATGCTTCATGTTACAAACAGAATTAAAATCTCGTTGTTTCCCCCAGCCACAATTTCTTTCTCTCGTTAGACCTTTTCTATTTGAGACACAGTCCTTGTGTTGGCCATCTCGAGGGCTAATCTGACTCCAGGAAGATTCCATCTCTTTTGTGCAAAGCAGTGCTGATGGTTCCAACATTGGTTCAGTTACCATGCTGATGCTGACTTTCAGAGGGCAAATGCAAGCAGTAGTTTCCAGGGAAGCAGCTCTTTAGTTCAAGCTTTTTGTTCTTTGTCCAGTTCCATATAAATTACATGATAATGTCTTATTTCCAAGGAACTGGGAATGTGTCCCACAGCAGTGCAGTAGACTTGCCCATTTGGCATAATTTGTGTAGTCATGACTTTCCTGCTAGGATCCTGCTTTGTGATCCTGTGTTTTTTTCTTCAAAACACTTAAGACTAGTCTGCAAGCTCCAGCCAGCTGATACTTGCCTAGGAACACTGTAGTTACAGAAGTCATGCCAGCCTGATGATAAGGCCTGCTGTTTGCCAGGTGCCCCTGAGGGACTGCTCCATGCTGTCTGCTTAACCTGAGGAACTCCAGATGAAGAAACATCAAACCACAATACGAGGGGGATTGTAGCCTGCTGCAGAAACAGCCATGCAGCTTGCCAATCCCTTCCTTTTCTCTCTGCACTCACTTCGTTATTTGGGAACCTGTTCAGCAGGTTCCATGCTCTGATCAGAAATTTAGGTGGATGCTAAGTCTCCTGGGATAACTGAATACAGTCTTTTACTTGCCTCAGGACCTGAACCAAGTAGCTGAGGCAAAAACTAGAGATGAAGTTTCCTAAAGTTTCAATCCCATGTAGTCCAACTGGCTTACGGGGAAGATTTAATAGTTTGTTCATTCTTTAGCAGTCCTGGTGGGCCAGCAACTCAACTGTGTCCTAGCAGGAGGGGTACAGCTCCTTTTTGGAGCTGCCCTAGTCATATATTAGCCAGCTGCTAAGTGATACAGATTCAAACCTGCAGGCAAATGCAAAGCATTTACTGAGTACAAGCCCCTGCCCAGATGTTACTGTGTTTCCACCTCATGCAGGGTTAGGTGACTTACTGTGATATCGCTGAATTTTTCATCCAGATTTTTCACTACTGCCACCAGGCCTGAAGGGAGAATCCCATGAGCCGCTTTCTGCTTCTTTCACTTTCTTGTACTGAGCCTTTGAAGGTACAGGGTCCCCAGTCTGACGTGTGTGTAGATGGCTGCTTTTTCTCTATGCCATTTATATATATATATTTGTAGGTATACTTGCTTTGGTTGGTTTGCTTGTTTTCTAACCGCTTCTGACTTTCACACTAAATGCATGCAACTCCTGGTTGGCTTGATATTTTGTAAACTTGTGGAAATTTCTAACTAATGTTTTACTGTTTTATTAAGAGATTGTGTTTGGTGTACAGCATTTTGGAGTGGTCCTCTGAGGCCAGAGGACAGCAGCAGGCAGGCATCTTCCCCTGAGGCTAGAGGACAGCAACAGGCAGGCGTCCCTACGTTGTGCACTGTGGGAATGCCTTCCTTCATGATCCTCCTCAGCAGAAAGACTTAGATCCATGAACTAGAGAGACTGTAAACTCTGCTCCTATCCTAAGCAGTTCAAGTTATAGTTGAGAAATACAGAAAAGACAGAAGGCAGATAAATTGCTGCCATTCAGTTTTCCATTTTAATTCCACCAGAGAGCATGTGCAGAGATTCAGCAGCATGGTATCATGCAGAATGTCCTGGGCTTGTCCTCCCCAACACTGAGTGCAAGCTGTACAGTGCATCAGCAGATGCTGCACTGAAGCTGATGAGCTCACACAGATTCTCTGAGAATACAGCTATGCAGCTTCCAGACCCCAGGATTCTGCACCTTCTCTGTGCTGCCCTGTGCCTTGTGGGCATCTTGGCTTGTTTGGAGCCAGAGTGAGCATCCTAAATGCGTGTTGCCTTTAGCAGTGTGGGAAAGCCAAAACAGCTTTTTCCACTGAACTTATGAAGGTGTAGGGGGAGCTGCCTTGGCCTCATGAAAGCATCTTGGTATGTGCCATTCTTCTTTTACCTAAAAGTGTTTCACTTTAGTCGTGAGGTTGCCATCACCATGGATCAGCTCATTAGCAGTAGTGTGTGGGATATTTGTGAAGGTTGCTTGAAAGCACTGGTATCCTTCTGTGCTGCCTTGCTCAGAGCACAGTTTAACATGTTGCTCATGACTTTAATGGTCACTGTGGCCACAGAGCCTTTCCTGTGGCTGCAGCAACAGCATGCTGTTGCATAGAGCAGTAGCAGTTCCAAAGCAAGAACCACTGGGAGGCAAGTACTGGTGGGGGAAAGAAAGCCTCTAAGCTTCTGCCATTAGGATAATACAAATAATGTCTTGACTGCTGACATTCTTAGGGTCTTTTTGTTTGGACAGTTGTTCAACATGCTTATATACACACGCATATTTAAACTTAGGCAGCTGGAGAAAGTCTATCATCAGATACATGTAAATATGCCTCAATGGAATGGGGTGCTGCCTGCACAGCTGGATGCTGCTGCAGTGAGCTCATGGGGTGTACAAATAAGTAAGTTAAGAGTGTGCAATGAACACCTCTCCTGGAGTGACTGAGATAAACATTTGGTATTGCCAGTTCCCTGCAGTCACTAGGCATATCATGGTAGGGCTCTAGCAGTGTCTTTTTGACGTACTATTTGGTCCCATGTCTATAGTTTTCTCTGTATATCAAAACCACTCCACTAGAGTACAAACATTAGTTAAAAACAGGTGAAAGTACAAACTTTCTTAAATGTAACCATTTTTTGCACTTTTTGCAGATTCTTTTTAAGTGAAACTGCTCCTTTTTCTGTACAGGTCTCTCTGATGTGTTTTATATCAGCTGTATCTCATAGCTGGTCCACTTTAGGGAAGGGGCAGATGACTGAATAGATGTTTTAACAGCTTCATTTCATTCTACAAATGAGTAAGATTACCATGTCCCCTGGGACCTTAGCAATCCATACATCACTGTACAGCCTATGGCTTTATTGCTGTTCTTGCTGCCTCACATCAGCTGCAAAAATTAGAGGTTTTTTCTCAAATGTCCTTGAAGATTGACTAAACAGATAATAAAAGGCCTTTTAAAAATAGAAAAAGGTTGAAACTTACCAGCTATAAAATCAGCAAAACTTATTTTGGCATCAGTCCCAAATGTAGTTTTAAGGCAGGACAGTGTTGACAGTTGGTTTGTCGAAGTGTTGGCATGTACCTCTCCTCCTTACTTGCACTTAGCCTCTGTAAGGAGGACTTCTTCCATCAGGGCCTGTGGGTACCTCTAGCACCTTCCCCAGGCACCAGGGTCACAGCTGTACTGTGGTAAGAGGGGTCTGAGCAATCCCCTGATGTATCACAGGGGCATATCCTCAGGTGTTGTGGCATGGCACACACCATGGTAATGAAAAAGGGAGCTGATAACCCACAGATATATTCTGTGCAAGGATCAGCCTGCTTGTATGTCCCCCATGCCAAACACATGCATGGCACTCCAGACCAGACTGACTGCTTCTGAGTTCATAGCTGGGGTTTTTATGATCCTTACTTTCCAAATACATGTTTTAACATGTTCAGCTCCCTGCAGAGAACCAAGGTTTGGTCTCACAATGGAAAGAAAGAAATTAAAAAACTCCAAACCTAAATAGTAACAGTAAGATCATTTTTTTATTGTGAGGCTTGTTTTGGAAGAGTAAGTAGAAGGATTACCTGGAAAGGTGGGGATAAAAGAAATCCTCTTCTCAGCTGGATCATGAGACCCTGAATACATGATGGCTGTATTACAGGAGGTCGCCCTGTAATCAGTGCCAGAAATACAGGGAAGACTGGAAGACAGTGCTGCTGGGCAGAATTTAAGGTTAAGAAGAGTATCTACCATTTTATCTTCCAAACACAATTAGGAATTCTCCTGTCAGTCCAGTCTATGGATTAACTCTGGGTAGTTCTTTGCTGGGGTAAAGGTATGGAGACAGGCTCATCAGCTTGACATCACTCCATTACTGCTGTTCCAGCTCAGAATGCTGGTATGGGGGGTGGAGGTGGTAGCAGGAACTCCCTGTCTTTGTGAAGAGGTAGCCAGAGTCCCTCTGGTAGGAATCAAACCACAAGGCCCTCTTATAGAAGCAGCTCCAGAAAAAGCATAGAAACATTGGTTGTCCCACAACATATAAGGTAGAATCAGTACAGCTGAGAATCTCTGAAGGAACGCATTCACCTGAGAAGGGAAAAAGTAAATCATTATAGAAGGCCAGATGGAAAGCAGAGAGGTCAGGACAGATGTTTCAAAGTGCAGGCAGGTTGCTAGAGCTAAGGGTAGGAGATTTTACCTTCAGGTATATAGCAGGAAGCTAAACTGCAAGTTTTGGGTTGGGTTTTTTTTCACACTTCTCCCTTCTTTCGTTTTTCTTCTCTTTGTCAGGCGGAGACAGCAGCAAATCGTATCTGCAAGGTGCTGGCAGTCAACCAAGAGAATGAACAGCTCATGGAAGACTATGAAAAACTGGCCAGTGATGTAGGTGTTGGTTTTTGAGCGGCGGTATGCAGAAAAGAATTGCATTTAATGCTGATAAGTAATCTTGGGGAGTTCTACTGACTCGCTGCTCTTTTCCCTGGGAAATTATTGTTTCCTCTTCAAATTGAAGACTGAACTTACCTTAAAGACAAGAGCAATCTACTTTAAAACCGAAAGCTTCCATAGAGAAGCATTGAATTTCTCAGTTTATTAGGAGCCAACACAGAAATGCTAAAATTGAAGGAAAAATCAAGCTGGCTTGATTTGCATTTGTCAGGACTATACAAGTTCATTATATCTTTCATACAGCTTGTATGCTAGTATACTGTAGAAGTCAGGATCAGAGAATAAAATTTAGAGATAATTAAGGGAAGAAATATGCATTTCCTGATAATGGAAAGAATCTGTGTCAGATACAAACTGGAGGCTACTTTTGTTAACTGAGAAGGCTTACAGACTGACAGCAGAGAAACTACAAAAAGAGACCAAATGTAGACTGGAGTATGTTTTTGGTAGATAAGTAGGGAGAAGATGGACAGCAGAAGGGCAACCATAACCTATAAGCGTGGTTTCAGCCTGATCTGAAAAGCATAGGGCACTACTCCACTCACACTGTGGACTGCCCATTGCATTAGCATTTTGCCAGCTCTCCAGATAGGTGTGTTATGGAGGTTTATTCAAAGAGCTGCACTGACTTTGAGGAAGCTAGAGTGGGAAAAATGTAACTGAAAGCAAGAACTTGGTTTGTCCTGTCAGATTCTTCTGGAGATAGGACTAACAGCATCCTTTAGTTACGCAACAGTCCAGCAAAATTCTTAAGGCTTTAACATAATCTGAGGACATAGTTTTGGTCCTGGTTGTGCAAAAGCTGTTCCTTAAGCATGTTGGATTGGCACTGCTGCAACAAGCAGTACTACCTAGTGTGGTAGGGAATGTGCTGCTCATTAAAAAAAAAAGTACTTCCAAAAAAGCTGGCAAACTTTTCTTCACAAGCCCTGCTGGTAGCAGATCTTTCTGACAGCAAACGTAAAAGTAAATGGTCCCTTATGAAATCAGAGCTACACCTGCAGTTTTAACACAATTTTCAGTTCAAGGCTTCTTGTCATTGCCCCTTCCAGCTGCTGGAGTGGATTCGTCGCACCATCCCCTGGCTGGAGAACCGGGCTCCAGAGAACACCATGCAAGCCATGCAGCAGAAACTGGAGGACTTCCGGGACTACCGCCGCCTGCACAAGCCCCCCAAGGTTCAAGAGAAGTGCCAACTTGAGATCAATTTCAACACCTTGCAGACCAAGCTGCGGCTCAGCAACAGGCCAGCCTTCATGCCCTCAGAAGGGAAAATGGTCTCGGTGAGTGGGGCTAACTGCTTCTGGGTACCCCAACCATGCCTGAAAAACAAAGACTCCCTTTCTGCCTGTGGGTGGGCAGAGAATGCCCACCTTCATGGTGAGATACTCTGCAGGAGGAACCCTGCAACATATAGATCAGGGAGGCCATGATAGGAGAGGATCATGTGATCGTTGCTTTCCTGTGTCTAAATCAGACTCTGAGGCTCTTCCCAAATTGCATGTCTTTATGAGGAGATGTCTGGGTGCCTTTTGTTCTTTCTGATTCAGAAACTGTTGAGTTTTATTAAAGTTTCACGTAGGGGAACTTTAAAACTCCAGAAGTGTTGAGAGAGGCTTTTTTTTTGCAGACAGTTATATCCTGGCACTTCTAGTCCTGCTTGTCTCCCTGACCTGTCTGCAGAGCTCTGTGATGTGAAAAGCCTATGCTCACTCCCTCCAATCAGTTGGAGCCGTGTAGCTCACTGAGACTAGTGCTGGTGAGCATCTTCCCTCCACCTTCTAACCCACCTTTCTTTCTCGTGTTCCTGTCTCTAGGATATAAACAATGCCTGGGGTGGTCTAGAGCAGGCTGAGAAGGGCTACGAGGAGTGGTTATTGAATGAAATCCGGAGGCTAGAGAGGCTGGATCACCTGGCAGAGAAGTTCCGGCAGAAGGCATCCATTCATGAGTCCTGGACAGATGGTAAAGCCAACCTACATGCTTTCTATTGCCTGACACAGTGCTGACTGTTATGTAGGGAGGAAGAGATGGGTTGTGCATGGGTCCTTCTGTGAGAGTTTCCTCTTGAGAAGGCTAGATTTATTTCTTATTTTATTAGAAAATAGTGTATGAAAACCAGCTTGATCTCTGTTCTTCATCATGCAGTCAACATTGGCATTCCCTAACTGTGGCAAAGTGAGAACTTTGGCTAGAAGAGAGCAGCTACGGAGCAAAGGAAAAGTTCCTGTACTGTAAATGCTACCATTGGCTTTTACAGGATCAGCATAGCCCATTTTGCACACACAGAGACGAGTCCAGTATGAACTGTGACAGTGCTGGCTTAAGCTGCATTATGTGCCCTTCTGTGCTGTTAACGGGAAACTCACACTTTGTGGTTTGGAAGTGAGCATTGTGCTTTCTCTGGGCCGGGAGGCACGGGGACAAGCCTGGGGCAGGGCGACTGGAGTGGGGCCGATGGCCTTTTGAGGGCCCTCGAGGGTGCCTCGGTGGCGGGAGCTGGCTCTGGCCAGCCTGGGTCCTGTCCTTCATTCTTGTGTCCTTTGGCTCCCTCCGCAGGTAAGGAAGCAATGCTGCAGCAGAAGGATTACGAAACTGCAACCCTCTCGGAGATAAAGGCCCTCCTGAAGAAACACGAGGCCTTTGAGAGTGACCTGGCTGCACACCAGGACCGCGTGGAACAGATTGCTGCTATTGCACAAGAGCTCAAGTACGGCACCCCAGCGCACGTCCCATCCTTGGGGCCACAGAGGCTTAGTGAGCTTTGCTCTCTGCCCTCTGGAGAGGAAAAAATCCATCCTCATACAAAAATGCTGGGAATTCCCAGTGTTTCCAAACAGTATCTAGGATACTGCTATCCGGTATCCAGACACACCAGAAAAGCAGGCCAGAAAATGGATGAGTCGTGGGTGCTGTTGAGGAGGAGGCAGAATTATATTCCTAAGCCAAGTTTCCATCCTCTTCCAGGTCGTTATGCTGCCATGCACCCTTTCCTAAAGAGTTTGACCTGCTGCTGGCACCTGCTGTGTTTCAGAGTTGTAACACTATCACACTTTTCCAGGAACCGAAGGAAAGAGGAGAGGATAGGAGGGTCTCAGTTTGCTCTCTTCTATAAAATAAAAAAAGTGCTCCTTATTCTAGCAGGAAAAAAGCTGCTTGAGCCCATCATGGCCTCGTTCTTTCCCCCAGGAGTACTGCACTGTGTGCACTCTGTTAAGCACTTGCTGCAGGGCATCCTCACAGCAGATTGCCTCTTTCCCTGCTCCACTCCAGCGTGGAAACCCTCGCCTCCACTCCCTTTCCTGGAGTAATACAGGTTACCAGGAGAAATGGGCGGGCTCATCAGGATTGCTAGAGATAGCAGGCAGGCAAAGAGCTAGTGACTACAGCACAGGGAGGTTTTGAAACCCTTCATTTTTCTTGGCAAAAAACAGTCTGAACTACTTAGTGTTGACTCTGTTTCCTATTTTAAAAAGATTTATATATCACACTTGCCTATGTAAAGTTAGTGTCTGGGCCAAGATCAGTACTCTTGGGCTGAAGACCTGTTTTTCTCTAAAAAATTAGGATTACTGAATCAAGATCATTATCTTCTTTAACAACAGAGATTTACAGAATTGTTCTCTTGTCCACTGGAGGATTGACCTTGGAACAGTAGGAGGGTTCAAGGCAATCCTCTGTGTCAGTAAGATTAAAACTGATTCTGTCTGGCCAGGAAGCATTACCTGACCTGCCGCTTCCAAGGCACACACTACGTGTCAGCCAAAGAAGCTGCAGCTCTTAGAGCAACAGAGAAGACTGAGGCCCAAGCTGTGGGAGAGGTTATTTCTTCTAAAGTGTGAGAACAACAGGCTCTGCTATTCTCCTATAAAAGCCATCTTCCCTCTCAGCAAAGAGGCTATATCCTGAAAAACCATGGCAGAGCTCCTTTTCTCCCCCCAAGACTTGCTGCCTGAGAGATGCAGAGGGTGTGGAGGAAGCCATTGCAGCTACCCATGGCAGGAAAGTTTGGGGGCATGGCACTACTACTGCTACTCCCTAGCAGTAGTGGTCCAGCACGGGTGTGTTACAAGTCAGACTTTCAGAAGGAGTTCTTTCTTCTGCAGTGCTGGCTCTGCGGCAAAGTAGATCAAGCAACTGATCTGGATTAAAAACCTAGCAAAGAAGTTATTTTTAGCCCAAATCAGTTTTGTGCCTAGTTTACTGAAGGACTCCATCAACAGCTGTGCCCACACACCTCAGGAGGGCAATACAATGGCATGAAGAAACACGGTTGGGGGAGGCAAGAGTGTAACCTCCATTACTGCTTGGAGAATTGCTCATCAGATGGCTCAGGGTCACTCAGTATCACAGTGATTTATTCTGGGTTTTTCTTTCAAGGCTGCCACTTCTCAGATTGGCTGGTCTCCCTCTCCCTGCAGATTTCTCCCTCTTTGACAATGTGCAGAACTATGAGCACAAAGCAGTGCAAGGCCATAAGCTTTAGCGTGTCCCTGTGCTCTCCTTTTCCCAGTCATACTTTCACCAGCTTCTGTTTCTTGAGTGTCAGCCTATAGGTATGTCAGCAAAGCATTTCTTGTCAGGCGTCTAGGAGAGAAACCTACTATGTTATTCTGGGATTGTCCTAAATAAATTTACTGGGTTATGTAATTTAGCTATTCCTTGCCACCTGTACTATGCAATTCTTAGGACAATCTTAAGTAGTTTCTCAGTGTTCCTAATAAAATGTTTGCTTTCCGTTCTAACGTACAAGCCACAGTTAGTTAGCCTGCATAATGTTCTTAAGCAGAGTACAGGAGCAGATTGCTCTGCTCATAATCTCCTTATTTCCTGTCTGAGCAAAAGTTTATACTCCCTTCCCCCTTTGGCAAGTTACTCCCATCAGGTAGCCAACTTCAGTATTTGTTGAGGCCTTGGGTGGTGGTCCTGTTCTGTGCTGTTTAATGTACCATAACATACAGTGTCTCCTAAACTAGATGCTGATATCATCCTGACTTGCTTTATTTGCAGAGACCATGATCTCTTTGTTTGAATCTGTCTTCAAGACTGATCAAGATTTCTAATGGATTTCTCTTATTTCTGTACAGGGTCATTATTTGACTTCTTTTCATTTTTTCCCCAACCCTTTATAGTGAGCTGGACTATTATGACTCTCCCAGTGTCAATGCCAGATGCCAGAAGATCTGTGATCAGTGGGATAATCTGGGTGCCCTAACCCAGAAACGTAGAGAAGCCTTGGAGGTGAGATGTTTTAAATTGAACCTTCTGGGTAGTGCATTTGTGGGGGGGAAAGCTGCAGTTTGCACAAGCAATATCAGCTCACTTGTGAACTCCTAGAACATCCTGGACTGTAAACAAGGGCTACATTTCAGAATACTTAGACTGCTTTTCTTCCAGCCCAATTATGATGCCATTTATTTGCTCAGGCTGTTGATTTATTTTTACTTTTTTTGTTTTGTAATCTCATTCTGCATGAAAAGACTGTCTTTGTTTTGTTTTATTTCAAAGGACCTTGGATTTATTTTATTTCTCTTGGAGGAAAAAAATGTCTCCACTGTGTAATCTCTAACAGCAGAGATATTTTTTTGCTGATATGCCATCCTGGGAGCACCAAGGAGGGCTGAAAGGAGGGAGCAGCTCAGACAACCCATGTATCTATGTGACTTTTCTTCTCCAACCATCTTTTCTGATTTTCTTTCTTTTTTTTTTTCTTTTTTGTGCATGTATAGAGGACAGAGAAACTACTGGAAACAATTGACCAGTTGTACTTGGAATATGCCAAACGAGCTGCCCCTTTCAATAACTGGATGGAAGGGGCCATGGAGGATCTGCAGGACACGTTCATCGTTCACACCATTGAGGAGATCCAGGTACAGAGCAGTCATTTGCACCAGTTAGGTGGGGACAGTGAGAAGTTTGGGGTCTCCTGAGTGGCATGAATTCAGAATGGTATGAATTTATAGGTTATATTTTGGTGCTTCTGCTCTACTGAGTGAGCCTTATCAAGAGAAATAAAAATGAGTATGTTTTTCCTCGATTTTCTGCAAAAACCTGGATCTGAATAGATACAAAACATGCATACATCATCCTAGCTGGACACAAAAACTGAAAGCAGATTTTTCAGAGTAACTCCAGAGCCATATTAATGGAAGCCTGAAAACTGAGAGAACCTTTTAGGGTCTTGTGGAATTTTTCTTAACCCACAGGAGCAGAGCTTAGTGCTACTCTCAGGGTCCGCAGGTCAGTTCTCACATGGAATATCATGTCCAGGTCATTTGGTCTTATTTGACTGACAGGATGTATCATGAGGACACTTGAGTCGCCAGCTGGTTTTTGGTGCTGAGCACAAGAAAAATTGTCCTCTGGTGCTGAATCACCATTTGAAATCAAAGTTGTCTTGTCTCCTCTAAGACAACAAAGACAAATATCTCATTTTTTCCCCTTCTGAAAGGATGTTAGGAAAGCAACTTGAGGTATAGACAGGTAATTTGCAGACCTTAGAGAGCAGGAATAACTCTTTCCTGGACTGCAGTGAGAACTTCTATTTCACCTGCTTGATGGGCTTGTGAAAATAATCCAAGTCAGCTGTTTGCCAGAATTGCTGACAGGAGTGTGACCATCTGTGAGGCAGCAAATGGGAGACCTACAGGGAACACACAGCCAGGGCAGGAGCAGAGCAGTGACAGTTACTGAGATGCTACTTGTTTCTGTCCATCATTGCCTCCTGAACAAAGGGCTTCAATAAGTCTTTCATAATGCAAAATAGATCTAAACAGCACTTAAACACTTCCATCATCTCCTTGTGACTGTTTGCAGTGTCTTTCCCAGCCCCCAGACTTGTATTACATCTCTGTGGCCACTACAGCAGCTGCAAAGTAATGAGTCACCGTGTAAGGAAGGAATTTTACAGAAAGTAGTTAACAGTGTGTGTTGTGAGAGAGAACAGTCAGTCACGTGGTTTACTTTCATGCCTTCTTCTGTCCACACTGTTCCCTTGGTTATCCCTGCACACACCTCTGTTTCCCATTCATTTCCCTGCCTCTTTCCCTGCATTTGCTTCCCTACACTTGATCTTCTAGGTTTCTGGGATCAAGTACCTTAAAGGCCTGTAGAAGCAGTGGAAGATGAGCCAGGACCAGCTGGCTTGTCAGCTGGCTACAAACTACCAGCAAGCACGCCCCAACCATCAGTCCTTGGAGCACAGCCTGGGCGCCTCAGCGAGACAGGGAGCAGGAAAGGGCTTCCTGTGGTCAGGGAGAAGGAGCTGTTTTCCAGCAGCAGGAGCATGTGATGCCTGTGCAAATTTGCAGTTGTCTGGAAGACCTTCACCTGGTTCTAAATTATTCTAATGAAATTGAATCTGACTCTTAGTACTCACCTGGAGTTACTTTGTGTGTAAAAATAGTGCATACCTAGTGGGAGAAGAAAACATAGCGCATTTAAACTAGTGAGACTTTTTTAAAATAGTAATTAGAGTAGTGAGATCTTCCCCAAAGAGGCTGGCAAGCAGTCACTGAGCAGTGTTGCAGAAATAGTTCCCCCTAAATTATGAGCCATTATTATTCCATCTTTTTTTTGGTATGTGATCTCTGTCACTGATCAACATGGGACAGAAAGAGAGGGAAAACAACACTTCACATCATTTGACTACTTAAAACATCCCATTAGTGATACTGAGAGAACCTGAAAAGTATATTAGAGTAGCCTGCTTTATATGCTGGGAATATGTTAGCTTTTGCAGTCACTTCAGGAATATGTTTGCTAAAGAGGCTATTTCATAAGTAATGTTCTTACCCTCCCTTTGCTGCTGCCTTCCTTCTGCAGGGATTGACCACGGCTCACGAGCAGTTCAAAGCCACATTGCCAGATGCCGACAAGGAGCGACAAGCCATCCTGGGAATCCACAATGAAGTCTCAAAGATTGTCCAGACATATCATGTCAACATGGCAGGAACGAATCCTTACACTACAATCACACCACATGAGATCAATGGCAAATGGGAACATGTGAGTTCTTTCCAGCCTTGTAGGGTAGTGGGGGCAGTGTCACTGCTCAACCACTGTGGGCCCAGGAAGTGGATTATTTACTCTGCAGTTAACCTTTCATGTTTACTCCTGAGTTTGGTGTGGTTTTGTCATTTGGTTTTGGCTCAATTGCCCTTTGCTTGGAAAGTGGAAGATACCTATGATAACAAATGTTTAAGGCACATCAGACCCCCTTTTACATGCTAATTTTAAATGAAAGTTGCTAAATTTAAAAGCTTTGAGGTTTTTGATCTTCAGTTGACCTGCATATATAGGATGTAAATCAGTACCCCTTTTCACCATTCAGCCCTTCAAATGTTCTATTTCTGCAGCCAAGTAGCCTTTCCTTGCTGTAATCCTAAAAGAGCAACTACTGCCCATACTCATTGCACTTACAGTTCCTACTACCAAGCAAAATCACCAAAGTGAGATCTGAACAGAATCCTGCAACTCAGTTAACATGAGCCACCAAAACCCCAAATAATGAATGGAAGTTGCCTCTGGTCTTTTGTGGCCTGACATGAGTTTGTGTGTATCCTACAGCAGATAGGGTTCACATTCCATGAGCTTGCCCACTGTGACTTGAACCAAATGAATGCTTGTGTTAAGTCCAAACACCCACTCCTCCCTCCCTTGTGGCAACTTCTGCATTTACTGTGCATGTGCCTTTGTGTGTCTAAACTGCACACTTGCTCGTTGTTGTAGGTGCGGCAGCTGGTTCCCAGAAGGGATCAGGCCCTGATGGAAGAACACGCTCGCCAGCAGCAAAATGAGCGACTTCGTAAACAGTTTGGTGCACAGGCCAATGTCATTGGACCCTGGATCCAGACCAAGATGGAGGTAGTGCTTTGCAAATTTTGAAACAGCCTGTTTTTCTCTGTGATCTTCACTGATATCCTTATTTGTGGTCTCTCTTGACCACTGTCACAGCCATTGTTTCTCAAGTTACAACCAGAGAAACATCATAGAAAATACAAGGAACATCAAGATTAATATTGGTTACTGAAGTGCTTGTACTTTTCTTCCCCTTACTTAAGCATTACTTAAGATGGAGAACACTGGTATTTCAAGATTTGTGTTTAAATGCAACAAATTAAAAATCCTAGATCAGAGACACAGTTTCTGTAATTGCTTTCAAAGCAATGATCTCGATACACGTGACTAAATAAATACAATTAACATTCCAAACATCTGCAGAGGAGACATTTTTAAGGGAGATTTTTCTTTAGGTAAGAGTTGAGGTAAAGTAATTGGAGTTGATGAAATGTAAAATTACGAAGCTGTTAGTGATGGCAGGAGCTGGGAAGAAGAGAGCAATTACAGAAATATGTCTGTATGAAGGAGCTAACTTAGTGGCAGACAGTACACCAGAAAGAGATCTGGCTTGGTACATTACTAGCTTATGGACTGCAGTTTCATTTTGCTTTGTATCCTTGTATTAGACACATCTTAGGTGATTCACCTCACCTGGAAAATGTTCAGTGCTGTGCTAAATTTTTTGCTGACACTGTCTTGGCTTCTGTGAAGTAACTGCTCCATGAGATTTTTTTTTTTTTTGAATCATCATCCTGTGTGAGAGTGAAATTGCTGCAATAAATGTCAAGCACGTTAAGGCTCGTCCTTTCAGCGGAGTCTAACTCCTTTGGCTTTGCTAATGCAGGAGATTGGCCGCATTTCAATAGAGATGCATGGGACCCTGGAGGACCAGCTCAACCACTTGCGGCAGTACGAGAAGAGCATTGTGAATTACAAACCAAAGATTGACCAGCTGGAAGGAGACCACCAGCTGATCCAGGAAGCGCTTATCTTTGACAACAAGCACACCAACTACACCATGGAGGTAAGTGTTTTGGCAGCAGATCAGACAGCTTCATCTGCTGTGGCCAGTTAGCATCAGCCACATCTAGTTCTGGCAAGGTGTTGTGGTTCTCCAGTGATAATATGGCCAAACATGCAACAACATGCCACTGAATTTCATTTTTGCCTTGCTGTACTTCATGCCAAGTCATTCCAATGTACTTCCAAATACAGACAACAGAAACAACCTGAATGAGAGTATTGCTTGAAAAATTGACAGGTCTTGTTTCTCCTGCCACCTGATTGTGTTAGCTGGGATTAGAAAGGGAAGTGCTGATGATTTTGAGCTGCTGCTACCTGGCAGAAATAAAAAGTCCAACAGAGAAGTTTTTTTGAAAGTTGGAGACTGGCTTTCTGTTGATAACGTGAGGTTTCTTGGGAACAATCTGAGTTCAACGTGAGTCCAGCTGAACACAGGCTTTGAAACTGGTTTTTTGGTTTCTGGCCAACTTTCCATTAAGCAACAGTAGAGGCAGGGGAGCGCCAGTGTCTTCCAAGCACTGTGTTTTATTTAGTTTCTTGGTAAAGAGAGTTTTCTGCTTAACTAAGTCCTAGAAGCCCTGGGTTTGTTTCTCATTTGTGTTAAAGGCCTCCAGTATGTTGCTCTGACCAGGCAAAGGAACTTTAAATAGGACCAAGTTTTTCTTAAGATCAGAAATTGACCTCTTCAATATGTTTTTTTTGGGTCAAAATTCAGATTTTGAACGCCTGCAGATTAGAAGGCATTTTTTCTGAGAAAATGGACACTGGGACTTCCTTGCACACCAGGATCATTTAATGTGCAACAAGTAGCCTATCTGATCCACTGGACTCAGAAGCAGAAGAACGACTTCTTAATTTCAATATTGTCCTGACCTCTTTTTCCAGCATATCCGAGTGGGCTGGGAGCAGTTACTAACAACAATTGCTAGAACCATCAACGAAGTGGAAAACCAGATTCTGACCCGTGATGCCAAAGGAATCAGCCAGGAGCAGATGAATGAGTTCCGGGCTTCTTTCAACCACTTTGACAGGGTAAGTCAATGCTGACTGCAGCTTGGTAAGCTACAGGGTTCCATGTGGACTGCACAATGCAATAACAACCAAGCAGTCACTGTGATAAAATGAGATCATAGAAGAGGTTTCATTCTTAGAAGTGCCACTCCTGTGGAGCAGTCATTTCTGTGAAGACTGCCAAGTGATTGTTAGCCTGGGAGAAGTATATCTTCACAGGAGACTGCAAAATTCCCCGGTAAAGCCGAAGTGTGTAAAGGTTTGAAGTCTTTTTTAGGCAATTAGACTTTTATCCATTCCTCTTCAGAGAGCAGATTATTATTTTGATTTATAAAATTCTTGTGACTGTGTTCTCCACTCTTCTCTACCATCTCTGCTATATCTGAGGGCAGCCTGCCTTCAGAGATTGGCAATGCTTTTAAATTGCTGAACACTGGCTATTTCAGCCCTTCTCTAACTGTCTAAGAAAAACAAACCATGGCTTCTCTCCTTGGGAGAGGTACCCATAAAGTCCTGTAGATTTTATATTTTGACCTTCATATCATTCGCCCCTTCCAAAGTTCACAACAGTCTGAATGTTATTGCAGATAACATGGGTTTCCCACCTTCACCTGTTTGATCTATGAAGGCTTAACTTTTGACTTTAAAAGCTGAGTTTTTTTGAAGAAAGTCACTTGAAATTGGCCTGACCATCCTGTCTGTAGCCTCCTTGATCTGGTCAGAGGTGGTGGCTGCAGGCAGGGGCTCTTCAGTGCTTGGAGGCTGTTCTGAGCTAAAATTCTGCAGGATGGATGGGGATTCTTAGTTCCTGTAGTAGCTTGTGTATTATTTCATGGGTACATCCAAATGCTGGGGGAGTGGGCAATGAGCAAAGGGAAGAGCAGCTGCCATGCTGCATTGTGCTGCACTGTACATCTGTGGTGTTTGCAGAGCTCAGCACTTGAAATAGCTTTGCCAGTCAAAACTCCACCTCGTGTGCAGGTCTCATAAATACAGCCATAACGCTGCTCTTCTGAGCTTCAGCTGTTTTTCTTTGTCTTCCTGGGATGCCCTGACAGCTAAGCTTCCTTGGGTGTGTTGCCAAACATACCTGCCCTCACCTACTCCTTTAGTGGAACTTTTGACTATAAGATTAAGGCAATGCTTCCCACTGCCTCTGCCTGCTCACCTGCACTCTGGGTTACTGGTGAAACACAGGGCTTCTGACACTGGATAACAAGCAGTGATGCAAGTAATTCACTTGGGAGATTGAGATCTTGAGGCTTCTGAGCATCATCTGTTTTTGTCATTCAAATGCTCTCAAGATGGGATGAGCTTTCTGAGAAGGAACTGTTCCAAGAGCATTTTTAGCACATCCTAAAATGTCATTGTGATATCTAATGTTGTGCACTTTTTATTTTTCTTCCCTGTTTTTCTATCTGCATGTCATTCGTCCTCTCTCCTCACCCACTGCATGGTGCACCTGTTTGTTGTCCTTTCACCTCCCTTTGATCTCTCCTGTGTCTCTCTTCCTTCTGCCACACACCGTCACTCCACTGGCACTGCATGTCCTGCTGCCTGGCACACCGCATAACCAGGACCACTCCGGCACACTTGGCCCTGAGGAATTCAAAGCCTGTCTCATCAGCTTGGGTTACGATATTGGAAACGATGCACAGGTACTGAATGCTAGTGGTGAACACAGACAGATATTAAACTGTGAAAAAATAACAGTTTTTTCCTTTCTTTTCTTGTTTGTCTTAATCCATCTGTCATTGTTGTTTGTGTTTGACTATATATACATCACTTTTCTATACTACTTCCTCTCTAAATGCACTTTGGTATCTAATCCTTTTTAATTCCTTTATTTTTTGTCTTGGGAGAATTCCTTTTATGTCTTCCAACTGTTCTGCTTACTTCTGTGTCACTTAAAACTCCTTTTCTTATCCATTCCTCAATCTGTCTTGCTTAATATCTTTTTGCCCTTTTTTCATCACCAATATGTTTCTTGTGTGTAAACTATTCCATGTCCAAAACCACCTTTGCTTCTTCATGGTTTCACAAACTATCTTTCCTCTGTTATTTTTCATTGTCCTGTAAATCTTTCCTTCTATCTTCTCCCTTCCCAAAACTCATTCTTTGTAATGTCTCCTGTGGGTTCATTTCTCCCTGGACTGGTCTCCCTTCTCTCTCTTGGCTTTTTCCATCTTTGCGTCATTCTCTGTAGAAGAAGACTGGTATGATGGATTGTGAAGATTTCCGAGCCTGCCTTATCTCCATGGGTTACAATATGGTAACGTAGAGTCCTCTGTCACTCCTATTCAAAGTGATTCTGTAGGCACCTTCAAAAATACAGGGAGAATGTGTAGTGAATCAAGGTAAATACCGCCTTATTTTCCAGAATTATCAACAGTGTTAAATCTAGTCTTAGTTGTATGTGTAAAATTCTTGTCTCATAACTGTAGCTAAAGGGAAAAAAAACAGAAATAATTGTCTAATTCCTGGATGGTTCAAATAAAAATTAGCAAACTGTGTAGCTACTAGTGGAAGAAACAATAAGCTTCCTCATATTGGTGCCTGCTCTCTGCACAGCACACACAATCTCCCCCAGCCCTGAATATCAGTTGAAATCATTTGAAAGTACACACAACCTCACTTCTGAATACGCTCCAAATGCTGCTCCTCCCATTCCTACCATTTGTTTCACATCTCATTTCCTGTACATGTAAGTTCAAGTTCCCATCATTCTCTCTGAAGCTTTTCCCTCACGAGAATACCTGAATATTCAGAGCAGTAACATACAGCACCTTGAGAGGCACAACAGATAATAGGAAGAGCTTCACCAAAGACTGATGCTCCTCAAAGGGCAGAAGAATACAGCGCAAGCATATTCATCTGCACTCTCAGTGTCTTTGCTCTTGATAGCAGGCAAAGCAGTTTAATCATCTTACTCATCAGCCCAGTATAAATACAGACTCTTTGGTGTAATGTGCCAAGACAGTAACTTTTGATTAGGTATCTTAATTACTCCTGAAGGTATACTGTTCTAAATGTGTTAGGAGAGCCTGTTCCTAAGAGAAGACTCAGCTCTGCTCTCCCCTCCTCCTTACCTGGGGAGAAAGGAGTCCCAGAGATGAGAACAGATGACCTTTTGTTTAAATGCAGAAAGAAATGCAAAAACGACACAATGTTTTGGCTTCCATAAAAAAATTTCTCTGTAGGATCTTCCCTGTAGAGACTATTTCCCTGGGCCACTCCAGATATGCAAGTCCTTCTTGCCAAAGCCTGACTATTAAAGATGAGTAAGATACTATGAAATATCCCAGAGACATTTCTTCTGTCAGCTGAAGAAAATTGTAAATGTTCTCTTTAAGTAAATGAAAGTAAAAGGATTTGGGAAGCGCAGCTCTTCAAATACTGCTACAGCCATCTAGCATATGTGTAGAGAAATTTGGGTCTTCCTCTGAAGTCAATTGGTATTGTTCCCCCATGGGAGCATTGTCCTAGAGCTGGATGTTGCCCTCAGGCACAGCTGAGAATAACATTCCAGAGGACAAATGAGTGGCAAGCATTTGTACACAACAGCAAGCTAAAAAGAACATCCTGATTAAAACCCTAGAGGTGGTTTCTATTTGGCTTTGTTTTCTAGCTATGAGATGTGTTGCTGAATGGTTTCTCTCACTTTGGTCACTCTCACTCACTGCTGCCCAAATACCCAGGCTTACATGACTCTCTTGCTCTCCAGGGAGAGGCAGAGTTTGCCCGCATCATGAGCATCGTTGACCCGAACCGTTTGGGTGTAGTGACCTTCCAGGCCTTCATCGATTTCATGTCCCGGGAAACGGCAGATACAGATACTGCCGACCAGGTTATGGCTTCCTTCAAGATCCTGGCTGGAGATAAGGTCAGGCTTCACACTTTGGCTTCCTGTATCTGCTCAGCTCCTGCTTTATTTTTTCACTTGTTTCTGAGAGAAGGTGTTGAGGGAAGCACTCTGCCATGGGGGGGTATTTTCACAGGAACATTCTGTAGTGCTGGAGGAGTGCAAGGTTAAAGTGTGGGTTAATGAGCAGCCTGCTAAAGCGCTCAAAAGTCCTGTTCAGCTGTCAGTCAGAACTTTGCAGCCCACTCTTGCTTTAAAATTTTAATTAGGAGCTTGGTCGCAATTTGTTGTTTTAAAATGAACAAATTAACTGATGGTTTTTGATTAGTCTTGAAAACTGTTCATTACCAACAGCTGTAAACTTGAGATGACCTTTCTCAGATCTACATTTCACTATCAGTTTTTATACAATCAATAGATTTTCATTGAGAATATACAGTATCTGCAGGAGGAACATCTTTTAATCATAGAAGTGGGTCGAATGTAGGAAAACTCAGGAGATTATATGAAGAGTATCAATTTTTTAATTTAAATAATCAGTGCAAGCAGCTGATAAAAAATGTAATCTTATTTTTTCTTATATAACAGTGCCCACTAAGCTTTTACGTAACTGAACAAATTATATGTACATGTAATATTAACATATCTCTTTATTTGCTAATGATTTAAGTTATTCCACATGAAATGTTGGATACCATTTCTCATTGTAATGAGTTACCCTTAAATCTGGTACTGGTTTCCATTTTTCACTAAGAATCACTTTTCATAGTCGTAATCTAGAAACCCATGATACGTGTCCTTTAGATATATAGAAGAGAGTTCTATTGTCTTTTGAGGCCTGAAAATTCCATGTTATTTAGATAAGCTAACCACTGAATAAATAGGTACCTTGAGATGCAGTATTACATATTAACTTGTTTACTTTGTACAGTACGTTACATACACTTGTCAGTGTTTAACATGCTCTGGTGATTTAACATGAATTAGTATTTCATTATGAAGAGAAACACCTTATACCCCAGTTATTAAAGTGAAAAGCAAAAAGAAATTATAAGAAGTCACAGTAGAGAGAAGGATGATGTGAAACCTGAGCTATTGCTCAGACAGACTGCAAATGGCCATGAGCTGGTAAACTAAAGACAACATACTGATTAGGAAACAGGCAACTACTGTTACCTACTGCATGGAGAGAAGCCAAGCTGGCTCAGCTCAGCGCAGCAAGTCTTCAGAAGACGAATTTACATAAGTTTTTCTTGCTTATTAAAAATGTCCACAGTGAAAGGACTGTTGCTGGAACTGTGGAAGCAATACAAAGTGGTTGCTTGTCTGCTGCCTGCATTGGTGCACTAGCAAGAAGTAGTGGGGCTAGCCCCTTTCCTTGCTGTGAAGAGAGGGAATGACAACTCCCAAGCAGCACAAGCAGCTGTTGCCTCCTGCTGGTGAAGGACAGCGTCCAAATTAAATTCCAGTTTCCTCCCATTTACTTTCAGCAGGACTTGCTTTGCCAACAGGAAGACAGTCTTACACTAACAACCTGCCTGACTTACCAACAGGTCTTTTCTTTAGCTGTACCAGCATCTCTCCTGCAAAACCTATCTTCATTGTAAAGACCATTTACTTGTCCATACAGTAGGGAAGGAGTACATCTCCTTCCACACTGTAAGTGCAGAGAGCTCCAGGTCTCATTGTTGGGATCCTGTCCCTGAGTGTTGCCTGCTGCCCTGGTGGGCAGTTGTCCCTCAGAGGAAAGCCAGTTTCCTGGAAGTAACAATTGCCTTATTTGTCCTCATTGCAGAACTACATCACTGTGGATGAATTACGGCGGGAACTGCCTCCTGATCAGGCTGAATATTGCATTGCTAGGATGGCACCCTACACTGGCCGTGATGCTGTACCCGGTGCCCTGGACTACATGTCCTTCTCCACAGCGCTCTATGGCGAAAGTGACCTTTAACTTTTTTCTGTCCCACCACACGCTCCCTCCCCTCTCCCCCGTCCAACATGCCCTATTTTCTCTTTGCAAAGCAACCTCGGCTCCGCTCTTTTTTGTGTTTTCCAGTTTTGCTTCAGATAACAGATCACATTTTTAAGTGGGGGTGGGGGGAGGACATTGACATGGCACCACCTACCTTGCCCTTGAAATAACAGTTTACAAAATTATTTTGTGCAAAAAAAAGTTACGTTTTAAAAAGAACAGACATATTTTATTATAGAAAAAGGTATTTTTCTCCACCAGATTGAAACTTAAAAAGAAAATGTTAAAATATTGCACCAAATATTTTTTGTTGTGACATAGAAAGTCAAGCACAATGTTACATTCCATCCTTTCCAAAAAGAACCAAACTATGACAAAACTCCACTTGTTCTGTTAACGATAACATTTGCATATGTCTCTCTTATCAGTTTATCTTGGGAGGGGGGAAGGCACACAAGTGCATGTGTTTGCTGGTTCACTCATTTCATGAAAATATTTTATGATAAACTTTTGAAATTGCTGTGTTTTCTAGGGAAAAATAATGTACACAGCTCATGTTTTCATATTTAATTAAAAAATACAATATGCCGCCTCTGTTTATCAGTGCACAACTTTTTTTGTTGCTGAGAGTTGTCTGGTTTCAGAACATGAAGCTTGAGAGTTGGTAACTTTGATATTGCTTGTCACAAACCATATTAAAAACTTCTTGTGATAACAACTCTAGACTTTATTCATTTGTAAAGTAAAATTGTTTAATCCTATTTAGTTAAACTTGATAAGGAGAATCCAAAATTGTGCTTTTAATTGAAATTACAGTACATTTAATGGTGTATTCTCAGCCCCATAGCCTTTTCATTCTTGCTGAATAATGTTGAAATTTTCACAGCTTTATGACCACTTTAAAACCTCAATACCCCTGTCTTTAGAAGCATTCTTGTTATTACTTGTATTATAATTATTATAACAATTCTTGTTATTACTTAAAAACCAGCACAGAATTAGTTAGTAGAGCAGTACAGAAAAAGCACCATATCTTAAACCATCCTTGAAACATCCATCCACTGTTCCATGCTCAGCATTGAATATCTGACTAATTTTGATACCACATCTTTTGACATCATAGATTCTTCCAAAGGTCATCTTTCTGTTGGACACACAAAAGAAAGCAACTCCTTTGGGACTTTCATTGAGTCATAAAGTAACACATACCTACATGTGTCTAGAAATTAGCAAAGGGAAGTAGCTAATCCCTTCTAGCCATCTCATATTACAGATGCATTTCCTGCCCTCCCACAACTTTAGGAAACACGGGGTTAGGAACAAAATAACATTACTGCTTCATGACGTGTTTCAAGTAAGTGTTTTATAGGTATAAGCACATACCTCTGTGTCTAGTCCCAAAGGCAGATTTTATTTTGAAGTAGTGACTGCAGGAATGGTGAATTCGTGGATAGATTCAGAAGGAGCTACTTGGTAACATCGTCCTCTTTTCCCCAGGGCAGAGATGAGTCCTGAGGAAGGTAATGTACGTGGTGGGTTGGGGTTCAGCACAGCTTTCTGGTTTATTCCTGACCTTCAGCAGGACACAGTAAAAATCACAGCAGCATCTTGTGATGTGTCCCAATGTGACAGTATCTGCCAACTGTATTTGGAGAGGGGATGCTAATGTCTGCTACCACACTTCTTTCCAGGTGACACCAAGACCTGCAATCTCCTATAGGCTGAATAATGAGTTTAGAGGGGCCATGCAAATAAATGCCATTTAGCTTCATACATGGACAAGGCCAGGCTGCACTCCCCAGGCTTTGTCTTCAAAGGTGACAGTTTGTGTAACTTAGCTGGAGTTGAGCTGAAGCTGTTTCCTTTGTTGAAACCCATGATAGTGAGAAGCCTGGAGGGGTTGATATGAATTGCTGGTAATGTAAGACTTGGAGCCACATCAGTATTTAATCCACTTGCAAGCTCATTTTCAGCTGTGTCACTTACTGTGTTGCTGCAAATGGGACTGTCCTCTTCAAAGGTATGGTATGCTGATTTCCATTGCCATGTTTTAAAGTACATAGCATTGGTTATCTATTTGAAAGCTAAAACAGCAGAGAGGATGACTAGAGGCCTGAGCAGATAATCTTCATTGAAGTCTGCCTCTTAATATCCATTGCCCTTGCTTTGGTAACCCTCTTTCCTCTTCCACAGTAGCTGCCCTGTCCTTGGTTTGCTGCACCGGAGAAAGGACGTTCGCACTGTCAAAAAATATGAGATCTCTGTAGGTTGTACCCTTGCTCCCAGAAGATGCAATGATATTTTAATATTTTTTTATTTATTTAAACAATAAAACTGGGGTGGGGGAGAATGGGAATATCTTTTGGGCTATTAAATGACCACTGTGTGGAGAAAAGATTCATGTTCTTCTGAAAAAGGGGTGGAAAAGACTCTAGCTGCATCTTGGGCCATCACTTTGGGCCCAGGTCTGCTACCACTCTGAAACCAAAGTATGTTGAATGATCATGGTGACAGCACTCTGCAAGTCCATGCTTGGAGATTCCAGAAGTCTTCATAAAAATCTTTTACTGAGCTGTGGCAGCGTTGCAATGTGTGACCAGGTTTTGCACAAAACCCCAGCTAGGTGTTAGTATTCTGAGTTTTATGACAGAAAGCAGGTGGCTCATCCCTGCTGACACCACAGATTGGTGGCAATGTGTGGGTTCCAGCCTTGTGAAAGTTGGCACCCCAGCACTGCTTTGGTGAAGTTGAGATGTTAGCAGAAAGCCCTTGCCTATGCTTCTGAGTACTTGAATAGAGTTTAAAATATTGGCAATAGGTGTGCCTAAAATATAGTGGCTTGGGTGGCATGGCCTCTGACAAACTGGCTAGAGCTTTCGTGACATGGTCTTTCCCTCTGGGCTGTAGATAAAGCCTCCCCTTTCCCACTTTACACACGGAGGAGTGCTAGGATGCTGCAAGACATTGGCGGTCCTCATTTGCAGCACAAGATTTATCTTGCAGTTGTGTGGCCTAACAGTCTGGAGCAGTTAGTCTGCTGAAATGTGAAAACAGCTTTTGGTATTAGTCTCATGGTTTTGCAGCTAACATGCCATTCTTTAGCCAAGTCCTGGCATCAGCCTTGATGAAATTCATCTCTGGAAGCAGCTGTTTGCAGCTCAGCGACTGCCCGGAACAGAAAAAGTGGACAATCCACTTCAAGCTCACTCCTTCCATTCAGGGGTAAACCATTTCTGTCAGTGTCCCGTACTCACTATTTCAGGTATGAAAATAATACTTTTTGAAGAAATTCACCAAGAAAGTCCTTTCATGATATGTTTGGCTGCTGAGATCTCAATGACATGCCTTATTCAGCCTAACTGACAGTACAGGGGCAGAAAACACTTCAGTGCTCAAACAACATGGGTCTTGTCTTGCCTGCCAGAATGTCAACCACATTTCCCAAAGCCTCTCAAATCTGTCTTATGACTATTGCATGTCTTTGGTGCTGCCAGCATCTGGTTTGGAGCAGAGTGCAGGAGCAGAGCCAGGAGTCTCAGAAGACAATGAAACTGTTCTGCAACCTTGAATGAACTTGGTTTCAAAGAAGTATTCATATATCCCTGGAGATTCCATCCAGACAAATCTGAGTGGTCTTATCAGGGAAATAAAGGAGAGGGTGAGGAATATAGAGGTCGGGGGTTTGTAATGGCTGTGAAAAGGAACAGCTTGAACTAAAATGGCTTTGTTAAGAAAACAATGCAGGTATAATTTTCATACCGTAACAAGATTATTTGTACAACACTACTTGCACTACAGCTACTGAGGTAGGACAGACTTTTTCCACCTCTGTGGCATAGCCAAGTATGAAAAAATCTTAATCCTGCTGAATTAATTAAACCTTTGAGGTGACTCTACTGAAAGCGTTGCTACTGTGCAAACCCTTAAAATCCGTTGCATTAGTGCTAAGATGCTTGGGAAAGTCTTAGCAATAGTAAACATAGATTAACAAAGTCTAGGGCATATCCTGATGCAAACAGGTAATGAGAACATTCCCCAGCAGGTACTGAGAAAATGTGCTGAGTGCTGCAGTCACTAGAGAAGTCAGGCATTGCTAAGGATAAAGTTGGATGATTGCATCTTGTACAGGGAAGGATGCTCTAAGGCTATTTCAGATAGATTTAAATCTCAGCAATTTAAACTTGCTGAAAATAAAAGGAGAGAAATAATCTTTTCTATATTCTGAGGGCTCAGAGCTACTATAGACTAGATCTCACCAATAAGGTATTGAAATAGATTCTTCCCATCTTTGAATACCATGCAACAGCCAAAAAATAGGGTCTCAGTTTTGTTCTCTACTTTGACTTCTGGGATATACATGCATGAAAAGATGTTGGCAGAAACTCCACTACCTCCTGTCACTGTCTTACCTCTTCTCAGCAAGTCTCTTTACACCCCCTTTCTATTAGTCAGTAGTTCACATCCTGCTGGCCTAGATGACATTCAAGCAAAATATTGAGCTCCTCTAGTTATCATCATGCCTCAGTGACATGGACCCTCAGACTGTCTGCAAAAGCACAATCTCTCATTACTGCTGCAGGAAACATGTAGTGTTACTCCCACTGTGCAGAGAAAGAAGGCACATGTGGGAAAAAGGGCCAAGATGTCACTAAAAGGTAGAAAAATGAAGCCTTGATTAACAATTGCAGTCCAAACAGTCTCTGTTCAGCTGGTGCTAAAGTCTGGAGGTTTTGCTCACCAGCCTTTTCCCTGTTCCATCTAAACCTTCTCTGCACACCTCTGTTTCTGCTTTGGGGCATGTCTGGAGTGGGAGATTGAAACTATTGGACACCTGAGCCTGTGGGACAGTCCCCTTCAGGGCCCAAGCACACCCCTTGCAAACATCCCCCATCACCAGGGCCCACAAATCTCACCCCATGTAAACCAGCAAGACTGGCTGCTTCCTTCACAAAGTTTCAAGGTGGGTTTGCCACCCGTTTGCTCCATAAAAGCCTAATCATCTAAAATGTCTTCACATGAGGAGAGTAATGCAAGCTCAACATTTCATCCCTCCTCAGGATGCACACCTCCTAGCCCTACACCTTAACCAGCAGGAAACCTAATAGGGTGGTCCAGGGATCATCTCCTCAGCCCTCACTGTCTCTCCCTGAAATAATTAAGCACTCTAACAATAGGAGAAAGCATGAGCCCATATCTTCATGGTTTAGGCAATGGGTTTGCAGAAAGAATGCTGCATTTCTGTCCCTGACAGGGGTATTTTTTAGGTATATTCTATTCAACAGTCACAGGATAAAGACCCTTAGGATGGGAAACAGGCCCTAGCATGCCTCTCTCAGCACCTCAACCACTAGGCCTCTCCTTACACTTGCTCTCCCTCAGCTTTCTGCTCCATAGTGGCAGAATTTGAATGAGAGGAGCCTCCCTCCTCCACCACCACAGGCTCACGCTGTGGTTAAGACACTCTGGTGGGTTGGAGACTGAATCTTCAATCTGAGGAAGATAGCAAACCTAAGCTTCCAGAGTAATGGGTATTTTAAATGATAAGCCATTTTACAAAATGTAGCTGTTGGTCTGAACACATGTTTTGGCAGACAAAGGAAAGAACAAGCCCTGGTTAGTCCTTGTTACAAACAGATGTTGGCAGATCTCTCTTCTTGGAGATCCTTTGGATCCTGGGTGGAAGAAGGCTCTGTTTTCCCAGCTGCAGGCAGGTGCATTTGTGTTGAGCAGGGGCAGGATGTTCAGACCTACACCTCCCACCGGTGCTTCCTAGCAGCGCTTCACTCATTTGTGAGCATCTTTGGTCCCCAAATGGCCTCTACAAGACCTAGCTTTAGGTCTTGGATTGGATTCTTTCTGGATGGTTCTTTCTGTTAGGTACTGCAGAGAAGGCAACTGAGTGGTTATTGTCTCCAGCCAGAGGTGACTTGCCTGGGGTCCTCAGGAAGGTTCATGGTGGAGCATTGAACTGGGCCCAGCTCTGTCACCTTCCATTCTCAGTGCGGCAGTCATCCTACGACAAGTTAAAACCTTTTTCCATGCCATCCCCTAGTTTCTCAATTGCTGCTGTGGCTTTTTTTGTATGACCCTGTGGCTTTCATTGTACAGATTTGCCTAAAAATAAGGACTACTTTATTCTGCAGAGTTAAGAAAGCATTTTATACTTCTATTATTAAGCACATTCAATCATCATCATCACCATCCCTTTAATGAAGAATTTCTCTCCTTAATGAATAGGACATAACTTTTAATCTGTGGTGCTGAGCCACAGCATTCTGGTTTTTGAGACAGAGAAAATAAAATTTCTTCTTCAGGGAAGTGAGAAAGCAGTTCATTTACCCCTACAATAAACAGACTGTGGTTTTTTAGTATTCTGATTCCAGATAAGTGTTTGTTTACATTTGTAGATGTGCAGTCAGGACACTAACAGTTCCCAGGGGGCTTTCAGATGTGCTTCTAAGAGACTGTGGCCGTCGGCTAGTGACCCCCCGCAACAAGAGACCAATCTTTTTGTGCAAGCAAAATGAGGGAACAAAACCACAGTGTTATTACTAAAGTTGATTTTGCACGTGATAGCTTCCAGAAACACTACCCACATGCGAGAAGCAATGCTGCAGATTCTCCTAATGATGTATTTCATGCCTTTTACCACCTATGCAGAGTGTGCACAACCAAGAAAGGGAAAGCAGGACTCCAGCCTGGCTCAGGCACTGTTGGAGCAGCCAGAGCTGTGTTCCAGACACACAGTCACATTCTTCCCCGCTACTCGATCCCAGAGGCTGAAGAGAAGCAGGATAAAACCAAAAAAAGCTTTAATTGGGCTTCTAGTATGACTTATCCTCATTATTGCCAGTAACTCCAATCCCTATTACAACCATACCATTCCAAGGCTGCCACCTAAGGAGCTTTTTTCTGCTTCTGAGCTCCTTAACTCAGCAGTTCAAGCACAGTCACACAGAGACACTCCTGCTGCTCCTGTAATAGTCCAGCTCCGCCACCTACACAGAATTTGCACTGAAAGTCACAGCATTGCCATTTTGAGTGTCCTGGACTGTCTAATCAAATAAAGAAGTAAAGCAGCCTTACAACTAAACGTTGTATTCCAAGTTGTAAGACATACTTGCACCAGCTACAGCTACCCACATGTTCTTTTTCAACCACAGCTAGCTGTATTCTGTTCTCACATTTCTCCATTTTCTTGACAAGTAAGAGTTCACATCAGCTGCCTTGTGGCAAAAGTCAACATCCCGGGCTGCATTAGCCAGAGCATCACTGGAGGGTCAAGGGAGGAGATCCTGCCCCTCTACACAGCACTGGTGAAGCCACATCTGGAGTGTTATGGCCACAAAAGAGACATGGACTTACTGAAGCACATCACCACAAAGATGACTGTGAGACTGGAGCACCTCTCATATAAGGAGAGGTCAAGAGAGCTGAGATTGTTCAGCCTGGAGAAGGCTGTATCAATACCTGATGGGAGGGAATGAAGAAGAGGGTGCCAGACTCTTCTTAGTAGCATCCACTGACAACTGGAACCCATGATATTTCATATGAACACAAGAAAACACTTTTTTTCTACTGTAAGGGTGGTCAAACATCAGGTCGGGTTGTCCAGAGAGGTTGTGGAGCCTCCATCTGCAGAGATACTAAAAGGCTGGACACACTCCTGGACAATCTTGGGGATTAAACCAGAGGATCTCAAGGGGTCACTTCCAACCTAAAAGACTCCTTTTATTATAGGAATGTTGAATGTATAGATTATCTCTATCCTACAGAATAATTAGAGGGCAATAAATTTGAATGATGCCTGAATCTAACATACAATATCATAAATGTAACTTAGATATTTACTCCAAATTAAAACAGGAAATCCAGACATGATGCAAGGGGAGAAAATGGGCAAACCAGACCACAGTTATATTTTAAGCATTTGGACAGTGAAGATTTAACAAGCTATGCTATGGTGAAGAAAAGGAGAACAAATTTTATCTTTGTCATCATACTGTAAACTGTCATTAATTGCACTGTAAAAAGTGTAATTAAAGTGAGTATATCTGACACTGATAAAGCAGGAAAGTAGCGTGCTGTTTATTCATGGAAAAACTGCTTCTGCCATACAGGCCTGGTTCTTCACCAGTCACTTTTCCCCAGCCAAGGTTTCCCCCTGGTGTCAGCGATTAGCAGTATTGCGGCGTTATCCGAAGCAGTGTAAATCCGTGTGCCGAAGAGAAAATGGTAGGAAGGGCCTGGCCGCAGCACACTTCTGTTGGCAGAACTGAGCTGCCGAGTGCAGCACTTCAGGAAGTCTCACTTTTCTCCTCTTGTTTAGCAGAATTGTGATCCATCTGTTTTGCCATGTTTTAGTCAAAAAGTCACAGGCAGTTCAGCACGAACAGGCCGCCCAGGGAAGCTGTGGGTGCTCCATCCCTGGCAGTGTCCAAGGCCAGGTTGGACAGGGCCCTGAGCAGCCTGGTCTGGCGGGAAGTGTCCCTGCCCGTGGCGGGCGCTTGGAGCGGGACCATCGCCAAGGCCTCCGCCATTGCCCGCTGCGCCTACATGTCCCGTCGTACCGCGCGGCGCGCTGCGGGTGGGGCGGGGCGGGGGGCTGTGCGCAGGCGCAGTGGTCGCGCGGCGGTCGGTCGGTGGAGCAGCCGGCAGCCATTGTCGCCGCGGCCGCAGAGCGGTTCCCTCACGGCCCGCAGGACTCGCCGCTCCGCGACGGTGCGTAGCCGCCCCTCCACGGCGGGGGAGCCGGGGCGGGTGCGGGGAGCCACCGGCGGAGTTCTGGCGGCCGT
>JACBWW010000004.1:28720752-28735804 GCA_020086605.1 Lanius collurio | reverse complement strand
GTGGGGGGGGCGCGCTGCATCGCTGCCCCGAGGGGGGAGGGCTGATCCCGGCGAGATGGCCGGGAGGAGCCGTCGCGGATTGGAGGCGAGCGCAAAGCTTCGAAGAGCCGAAGGGGCCGGCGGCGCTGCGTGGGCCGGCGCCGCGATGGCGGCGGGCCCGTGAAGAGGGCCCTGCTGCCTCGGGCAGGCCGCAGGCCTGGCGCAGCCCTGGCTCCTCTCGGCTGCTCGAAAGAAGGGAGGAGGAGATGGCCGCTTGCTGCAGGCCCGTGCTTCCCGAGGGCTTTTCTGCATTTTCTGAGTCGCCAGCGAGCGAACTTGGTTTCGTTGTGGTAGGAGCAACGTGTGAAGCTCCGCACCTCGCAGGTGTCAATACAGATCTCGGATCCATTGTGCTCCCTGATTATGAGTAAACAGCGCGTGGATGGGTTGTTCGTACGTCTTTCACCCTATATTTGACCGTTTCAGTGGTGGTCAGGTCCACCCACCCCGTGTTCATTTCCTTCTTTGATTCTTCTCCCTACCTTATCTTCCTAGAATTAAAAATATCGAACAGCAGTTAAGCAGTCGTTTTAATCTTTCAGATCTTTGTTGTTCACAAAATGAGCGCTATTGCCAAAGTGGCTGCTCTTGCCATGTTTTAAAGTATACAGTTACGTAAGGCTGTCCTTCCTCTACAAGGGCCTGCCTTTCGCTTAATACCCACTGATGGCCTGGCCTGTGTTTGCGTGGTAAGGGTGCGCCAGAGAAACCGTGTGTTGGAAGACTGGGCACCCCGCGAGGGAGCTGAACCAGCCCCTTGAACTGGATTTCTGTGTGGGCATCAAAATACACGTGTGAGCACAAAGAAGAGAATGGCTACAAAGGGCAGCGTAGGCTCTTCTGAGGTTCGGGGATGGCTCAGGCCAATCAAAGTAAGTGCTGTCACAGTTCAACCCCTCGCCCTGTAAAAAGCCCAGTACCCAGGTTTCCAAAATTCTGGCACTTCTCTGATGGCACAATAAGTCTGAGTAAAGAAAGTATTTAATAGAAGCCTAATGGGCGTTAGTTAACAGAGAAGGTAAATCACATTAATTCAAATTACTGCATCCAAACTGACTGGAATTATTTTTACAGCTAACATGATATGTTGTCTGTTTACTCGGCCTGCTTTAGAGCCCAGTATTGTAGTGGAAGATCACGTCATATTTCCATTCCTTAGGGCTTGAATTCTTTGGTTTTTTTCTATGACAGCAAGCTTGCTGAGTGAGCCGAGTAATTAATATTTTCCAGTTACAGGATCTTAAAAATTTTTAAACCACATAAACAGAAAAAGTGACACCCTAAAGTAAAAAATTGAGTTTTATATAGAATATCTCAAATATCCTGGATCAGTAAATAGCTTTGAAAATTTTAATGCCCCAAATAGCCTTTTTTATTTTTGCCATTTTTGAAATCTCATGATGCAAAATTCTTCTTCAAAATCTGATAGACTTAAAATAAGTTATATTTATGCTTACTGGAAGTCGAAATAATTTGATGACTACCACTTATCTTTTGTGTGCTAATAAAATTTTATTGCAGATTTTTCTAGGTGAAGGCAAAAGTTTAGATAATGTTTTGTTTTTTGTTGTTATTCCAGTAATTAGCATATGAGTTTTGTTGGGTTTTTTTTCCAGCAGTTGCTAGCCCAGTAAACTCTTCAGAGTTACACAGCTGGGGTTTTAAGTTTCATAATGAACAAGTACAAAACTGGAAGCTCTTTGTAGGTTCTGCTAGAAGTCAGCAAGACGGGATTTTATCACTTTTCTGGCTGTAGAGAATCAAGCTTTTAACATGTATACCTGAAGGACAGTAAAATCAAATCCTATTTAACCAAGATTTCTGAGATGTAAAAGATTTTAATCACCCTATTTAAAGTTTGTTAATCTGATAAACAGTGCTGTTTTCTTTTTTAGCATCAACCTTAAGATGAGTGGCTGCCGTGTCTTTGTTGGACACTTGAGCTCACGTGCTCGTGAACGAGACGTAGAGAAATTCTTCAAAGGATATGGTCGCATACGAGAAATCCATCTAAAGAATGGTTTTGGGTTTGTGGTAAGTAATAGCCTTGTATTCCTTGCTCTTGCTTGCAGGTACTAACCTTGCTAGGATGGTGTCAAGGAAGGGAAAATGTTTAAGAGACTAGTAGTTATAATGAGAAATGGAAAATATTAATACACATATCAGAATGGTTTTCAGAATTTTGCATTACAGTTTGGCCAGATTTTGCTCAAAATCTTGGTGATATTCTAGCTACATTAAATACATTGTTTTATTACAGTCTTCTGTAGATTTAAAATTTATCCCTCATTTCTGAAGACTGTATAAATATCCTGCTTATGGCAGTACAAAATTTGCAGTCTTGACCTGGAAGAAAAGTTTATACAGAACCATTTAAACTCCTCTCTCACCCCTTGTAGTCTGCTTGATCATATTGCTTAAAAGTGGCCTGACATAAAAGCAGAGTAGTTGGCTGAGATAACAGGTGTAATAGGTGCTGGCTGGTGGATTCAAGCAGCACAGCTTTGAATTCTCATGCATCTTAAGTTCGACATACCTACCACCAGTACATGTTCATAGGGCATATATGTCTGTCAGACTATTAAATGAAATAGTTAATTTTATCTCAGTTACCTGCCACTGCTTTCTAGAGCCCTGTGCTCCTAAATGTCCAAATTTTGCAGCTTTATGGGTTCACAAATTGACTCAAGATCAGCCTGTGTTTACTATCTCACGAGCATTGAGAATTAGCTGTTCTGCAGCACTTAGTTCAGACTCGAAAGGCTGATACTGCCCTCGCACTATGGCAGTCTTACATGCTGCTCCTTCTGCCAAGGTCAATTCCTTGAGTGAAGGTACTGGAAAAGACAAAAAGAACAGGTTTTGCCTACTTTAGTTTCATATGAGTATTGTTCCTTAACCTCCTGCACATGGTGGTTCCTGATTACTGTGCATTATGTGCTGCTTTTTGTTGACTGCCAGTAGGTAGATATCTGTCTCTTAAAAGTCTGGAGGTAAATGGCTGATCTAGACATGAGTTTATTTAGCATACTCTTTCCAGTTGCTGCTATTTCTCAATCCCCTTTCCTTCACTGTTCCTCTTCCTGGGCAGGGCTGTTGACTCATTCAGGAACAACTTCTCTTCAGCTCTTGTAAGCGAGTCAGTCAATCCTTCCTCCTCTCTTCTCTAGTTCCTAGGTGGAACCGTTTTCTTTTCAAAGGTCACTAATAACCTTGAATAATTGTCTCATAACTTTGTCTAAAACATTTGATTGTTCTCAGGATAAAATTTTTTCTTTGTAGCTGAATAACTTTCCCTCCCATACTTGTCATCCCATCATTTTGCACCCATATCAAAAATCACTTCCATTGTTTGTGTAACTGTGTTCTAGGTTTTGGAAGACTGACTGGATTCCCTTGGAGCTGCCTTTTCTTCAGGCTGAACAAACACAGCTCTCTCAACCTTTCTTTGTTATCCAACCTTCTTACGAGTTTTGGTGGCCCTCTGCTACTCTCACTCCAGTTTTTAAATGTCTTTTATGAGCTGGGGGACCAAAACTGGACACAGTGTTCCAGGCGTGGCCTTACAAATGCCAAGTAGGGTGGAATAATAGCACCCCCTGGTCTGCTGATTGTACTCCTAGCGATGCAGCCGAGGATGCAATTTGCTTTAATTGTAGCAAGGCCATGCTGCTGATTCATGCCTAGCTGACTCTCCATGAGGATTTCCATGTCCTTTTCAGCAGAGCTACACTCCAGCCACTCAACCCCCAGCACATTCTGCTGCTTGGGATTGTCTTACACCACATGCAGCACTTCATGTTTATCTTTTGTTAACACTTGTGATTCCTGTTTGCATAATCTTTCAGCCTATCAAGGTCTTTTTGTGGGATGGTTTCTCATTCTAGTATATCTATTTCTCCTCCTACTTTGGTGTCAGACACAAAATTGGTGAAGCTGCACTTGAGCATGTCATGCATATCATTTATAAACACATGGAATGGCATTATCCTTCATGGCATTTCACTTGCCATGTGCTGTCAGTTCATCTTTTTTTTCTGTTACTTAAGACCTGTATTTATAAAACATATTGCAAAACCAAGTGAACATTGTTATAGTGTTAAAAGCATGTTTTATTGTGCTTGACTGAAATCATTGCTTAATTAAGTGTTGTAGATGTCAGGGAATAGTGTTTTCAGACCATAAAGCTAGATAGACTTGCAGATGTTCAGTTTGTTGGAAATAGTTATAGAAATAGGATGGTTGACATAATGGGACTTAAAGTTGCCAACTATTGATACTTTTAAATGCTGGGCCTAAATAAATTTTTTTAAGATAAGCTTTGCATCATCATGCAAAAGTGTGGTGTTTCACTTGGTAGATAAACATATTTCAGTGCAGAAGGGGGAAGATTGCCTAAGCCAATATTGCTTCTGAAAAGCATTAGTAGTTACACAAACACTTTTCTTTAGCTTGAGAGGCTTCTTCTCTGATGTTAATTTCTTACAAGCTGCAGTTCCACGATCTCTCCATCTGCACTGTTGCTTCCAGCAGTCCCTACCCAGCTGCTTGTTCTCTCTGCTTTCTTTCTTTCCTTTGTTCCCTTGCCTCTCATGGTGTTGCTGCAGTTGTTCAGCCACATACAATGAATCTACCTGGAAAGCTGATCTGGTTGAAAAATAACAGTGTCTTTTTCACCCCACCTCCTGCACAAAGTGTGCTGTTTTTCATCTGGGTAGATTTCTTGACCTAGTTTCCTGCAGAGCTGTCTAAGCAGCTTTGCCAAGAACCAGTGGGCTGGATAGTGGGCAGAGGCTACTTGGGCTGACTAAAGCAGCATTTCTGCCAAAAGCGAAGTGACAGATTCCAATGCAACAGTAAATGGAATTATGCTTGTAACAGCTGATCTGGACCCGCAGGTGGCCAGCGCTGAAGAAGGGCTTCTGTTTCATCTCTTCTTACACAGGCACCTTTTTGCCCAGCTAGTGAACTGAATTCACTCAGAAAAAAAAAACAAAACAGGAGGACTTTTTTTTCTGGTTTACCCTTTCTTTGCCAGTTCAGTAAGAATTTAATCTTAAGAGAGTTTCGGGAGTGCATGACTGTTGCATTTGATCAGCTCATGCTATTATATTGCATTTTCCTATACGTGGGGCTGTGTTTTATATTGTATGCCTTGAAGTAATTTCCCCCATCTCTCCCCAAAAGTATTTTAGATATTTCTGTAGTAAACCAGGTCATTTAATTAATTTATTCAATGTAGATCCTGCAAATATTTCTACTGAAACAGCTGGGGAGGCAAAAGGAGTTTGTGGGATGAAGGGAAAAGAAATGATTATGACTAGGAACATCTTGGCATTTCAGTCATAAATGTACTAGGAATTGGCTTCTTTATTCAGAGTTCTTGGTGATACTTCATGTAGAAATGTAAAATTTATAAAGAAAGCATGTTTATTAGTATTTGCATATACTGTGAGGGAAAATACTTTTTTATTCCTATTTTCTTTCTAGGAGTTCGAAGACCACAGGGATGCTGATGATGCAATTTATGAACTAAATGGTAAAGAGCTGTGTGATGAACGGTAAGTGTGATATCATAATTTCCCTTAAGAATAGAAAAAGTGCTTTGCATCAAAATGCAGTGCATTATCTGGTGGTCTGACACCCATTTCTTGTGGTTCTGTGATGGGATATACCTTCCATAACTTTAAAGACATTCATTTGGATCCAGTGTTGTTTAAGGCAAAGATTAGTTTGGGACCAGAGGAGGAGTGATTTGGAGTAGGGCTGACTGTTTTATCTTCTTACACTTAGTTCTCTTTCAAAGCTAACTCAGGATCTTGTCATTAGGAATATTAGTAAGAGTGAATTGAGCTTATATGCCTCTTGACCAGAAAATAAGCTGATGATAGCCTGTTACCATTTGGATTGTTGCCCTTCAGTTTGCAGCAATGTGGACTACAGTTAGTCATTGTATGTTGCAGTATTTTAATTGTGATTGTGGGAGCTGGGTTTAGGTCATTAGGTTGTTGTTAGTTAATTTAGTACTCTTTTCTCTCTGTGATTACTCCTGGGCTCTGGTTGAGCAAATTCAATTGTTTCAGTCTGAACTACAGTCTCGTAACAATTGTCATGAAAATCTGAGGGAGGTGAATGAGAAAAAACATTGGTCTGGCTCTTTAAGAAATGCCAGTGGTTGTGGTATAAACCATTGCTTGCATGGGCAAGATAGTTCTTGTTTGTGTGCATTTGCTTCCAGTTGTGAAAGATTTAAGTCAATGTCAAATACTTAAAGTTTGTTGTTTTATTTTTTTATGTGCTTGTTTTGTTCCTGTCATAAGGGTCACAATTGAACATGCTCGAGCCCGAAGAGGAAGGGGAAGATTCTCACAACGGTTCAGTTACTACCAGTCGCAAAGTGGATCTAGGTAGGTGGCCTGGGCTCTCCATCCTTTTCCTCTTCCAGTAACTGAAGAACTGGCTTGAAATACTCTTTTCTTTTTGTGGTTTAGGGATCCAGCTTGGTTTCCTTGTGTAGCTTCACAAAAGCAATTTTAGATTCTCAAACCTTGCAGGTTCATTACTATTATTTGCCTTCTCTGGCTGAGGAGAGTCTGGATTTTAAAGCAGTTTAACTGTCTTGAAGAGGTTCACAAACCTATTATGAAATGTGCCTTTGCCATGGTGTAGGCATTACGCTGGTCTTGCTTCCTACTGTCACGTAAATGATGTGAAGGAATATTGGTGCAGTTGGATTGGCTGATTTTAACACTAAATCAAGAAAATCACAGAGCTTCTCTATTGTGGCTTTTGTCACCAAACTGAGCTTACATGCTAAGTAGAATTATTGTAGAGCAATAATTCAAGGTAATTACCGTCTAACCAAGTTTTCACATTTCCAGTTTTATGGTTATCAAAAAGCATATTTCAGCACAGCCTAGAAAAGGAGCAGTGCTAGGGCACAAGATAAACACTTCTACACTTGTTAGTAAATACCGGTTGACTAAGTTTGCTGACCAAGCAGGTACCTTGCTAGGGGAGAGTCTCTCTCCAGTGATGGAATGTGAAAATCAGGACACAGCTCATTCTAGAATACCTCTAGAGCACACAGAGTATTTATAGAGTTGTTAACTTTCAGTGATTAGAGCCAGTGGTGAAACTTGTGCCAGCTTGCAGTGAAAGTTGTGCAGATTTGCATGTATTCTGCCAGACAACTGCACATTACATCTTTGTATCTACCTGTGTGAAGGAAATACTGTGGAATAATTTACTCTGTAGAAACATTCATAGCTGTGGCCTATGTAGAGTTTTGAAGACAAAGATACAAGGGACATAAACCTTCACGTTTGTTACAAAGTCAGAATTGATGGCAGTTACCAACTAGTGTTTGGAACATCTAATTTGCATATGCAAGCATGCTAATTAGATTGTTTTTTCTTTAGTGGCAGTAGCCTTGACATGGTATAATTGGTCCAAGTTCCAGGCTAAAAGTGGACTTTCAAAGAAGCAAGTTTGATTGAAGGTCATGGGCCTCTGATGTTGTAATCGTGTTCATGATGTCAGACTGCCAGTGCTAGACAGGAAGAGACTGTGGTTTGCAGTAATGGAAAAATGAGACTCATTTGTGACTCTGGGACCTCTGTTTAAATATCTGGAAGATCTGGGTGTCCTGGAAAAGATTGGACACTTTGAGGTATGCACTGAAACGAAATTGCCTATGCTTCAGTGTATAAATCAATACACACAATTTAGAGCTTTGTTTCTGTGGGAGAAGATGAGAATCATTTTCTCTAAGGTCAGTGCTCCTGATTTTTCAATCTTTTTTTTTAGCAGTACAAAGTAGTGCCGTTGTTAGAATCCTGCATTACTTACCAAAAAACTGGCATACTTTTTCCCTAATTCTCAAATCCCTTTATATTCAGAATGGCTAGGATGGGGAACAGAAATTACTTGCATGGGTAATATTCTTTCCAGGTGTCTCCCTTTCCTATGTGAACGTTTTCAAGCCACATTTTCATTTTTGAGAGGGTCTTTTGTTTTGGTTAAGTGGCAAACATCAGCTTTCATTCAGGAACTGTAAACTGCCATGGTTATTGCCAGGCAATCAGTTGTTTAGCTCTCATTTTACTGAGATAGAACTATTTCTAATGCAAAAAATGTATAATGCAGGTCACAGTGGCATTTATAAATATTAACAAGGGATTTGGAATTCAGAAGTGTGAACTAAAGTGCCTTTAAATTGTCTTCTAGCTCCCTGACATGAAGCAGAAAGCTACCAACTACAAAAGCAAAAGATAGTAAAAAATTGTCCTTTCTCTGAATATTCCCAGAAACCATATGGGAGCCAAAAAGGTCAAATACCAAAACTATACTAAATCTCTGTACATTATTTTCATTTTACCAGACATTTACCTAGTGTATCTAGAAAAAAATGACAGCTATGTTGACAGCCTTGGTAAAAAGTTCTTCATCAAAATACTTTTTAATCCCCTTTTAACAGCTTATTTCTTCTAGTGGAGTCTTAAATATACTCTTGACTAGGGAGACTCAAGTCTGAAGTCCAGCAATAAGGAAATTACTTAAATCTTTCAGCAAACTGTAGAAAATGTCAGATTTCTTAAGTTTTAAATTCCTTATGATGGAGAATTTTTTATTTTTTTTTTTTCCTTTGAATTCTTCCAGCCGGTATGGGCCTCCTGTTCGCACTGAACACAGGATCATTGTTGAGAACCTTTCATCCCGTATCAGCTGGCAGGTGAGTTAGAATCTTATCTTCTTTTTCTACACCTTATTTTACTACTCCGTAAGTAGACTGCTTTCAGCCTAGTTTCTTAATAAAGCCATCATAAATATTTCATGTGAACAAAAAAATGAGAAAAAAGCTTTGAGGATTGCTAAAAATTAGCATTCAAGCACGTACAGAAGTATTATGTTTCACAGCTGTGCAAATAGTTCTGTAAGTAGATTTTGTAGTTGGGAACTGATTCTTTCTTACTTCTGTTTGCCAACTGATAAAACTTTGGAGGACTCTAGATTGTTTCTAAAATATTGAAACACTGCATTCATTCAGACTGTGTCATCCTTTTGTATCGTTACATCTGGAATTGCATGCCTTTGATTAAAATTTATAGTCTTTCTTATGTTTTGCAAATTATTTTTGTGACACGGTGCATGATTGAGAATTCTGGTAATACATCAGTAATAGAGGGAATTTTAAGAGACCTTCTGTGTCAAGTATGCTTACTGTAGGTTTGGTGGTTTTTTTAATCCAAACTTTCATTACATGTAATTTGAAGCTTTCTTACCACCTTTCCTTTTTGTTTGTTTCTTCACCTCTCGCTAATGTTTTGCTAATATTTAGCTGACTTTTAACAGAATAGCCATATAATCAATTCTTTTAGTTGTGTTCCGTATGGTACACAGTGTACAGAAAGTTCACTTTTTAAGGATATAGCAACAGATGCTATTTACAAAAGGTGAGTGAATAGTGGAGTTTAGTCTTGTTCATTAACCTTTATATTCTTTGAATAAAGAGACTTAAATCAATGTACTGAAAGATGCAGTAGAACATGTTGAAAAAAGCCTCGGTCTTGGAGCTACTTCCCCACGAGGAGGCTTCTTGACTTGCTTGGAGCTCTGCTGATGTGTTTCATAAGAGTTGGGTGCAGTCCATGCAGATAAATGGTTGAACTCTGTTTATCTTCTGCATGACAGGTTCAAAGGGTTCACAGTTGTACAGTTGTGTTAATTATTGAATAACTAAAAAAAAAAGCCAGCTGAGTTGATGTGATGATCAAGTGGATTTAATCTAAATATCTTCTGGGTGTGCTACACAGTTACATATATGAAGAGACTGTCACTTGGAAATGACAGTAGGGACCAGAGAAGTATGCTGTAATGGAGTGTTACAGAAAAGAAATCCTATAATGTTGTTCAGTGTTAAATGCATAACTTGCAGAAAAAATTAACATTTTTGTAACTTTCTTTTACTTGTGAATATTTATAATGGCTTTATGTGTACTTACATTTTAATCTGAAGCCCACCCAATTCAGATTTCATATTGGTGAATCTTTAAGTATTCTAATTAAATGTTTCAATGTCTCTTAAATATATGATAAATTAGCATAAGAGACTTTTTGATACCTGCCTAAATAGACATCATTTGAAGGTAACAACCATATGCAAGCTGCGTTTACTTTTGGAGTTGTACTGTGCTGATACTAACTATAGTGTTTTAACTTCTAACTATGCTACTTAAACAATACATTAAAATGGCTAATGCATTAACAGTAGTGGCTTTATTCTTCCCTTTTAATCCCTGCTAGGAAGCACACTCAATATGGAACCTTGCTTTTAAACTTACGCACATAATTTACTCTTTGGTGTGTCCAGATCCCCGTATATTGAGAACATCTATCTCCCTTAGAAGTTATTGTGTTGGGATATTTAAACATAGAAAAAGCCACAAAAAATTTGTATTTTGATCAATTTCCTCAAATTGTTGACTATATTGTTAGTAGTTAAGCTCATCTCTTAAGTAGCAGACAAACTGTGAGAACTCTCCATTTTTTAGTAAACATATATTCCTGTGCGTTCAGAGCTTTCCAACCACTCCCATTAATTTTTCAGCATCAAATTTTCAAGCAGTTGAGAATAGGTCTGTGTTACATCAAGATGTATTGTTTAATATGTTTTTCCTAATTATGGTTGTCCTACACCTTATTTCTCTTTGCGTCTAAGGACAGCAGGGTTTTCTTGTGCTATTTAAGGTGAACCAGAACAGTAAACTTAATATAAAACTTGATTGTTCCACTGGTTAGGTAAAACCAAGTAACTTTAAAACTTTCCTCTAGTAACAGAATGTTGAGCTTTTATAACACATGCACACTTCCTCTCTTTTAAGCAATAATGTTGGCATCTTAATCATGTTGACATTGCAATTACAAGTGATATTTCATGTTGATGTTTCTTAGGATTCCGCATATAGTGTGGCAAGACTGTGGGAGCGTCAATCTTAAAACCTGAAGTTACTGATTTAGGAAATAATTACGTAGATTGACATTTTCTAACTTCCTTTTGACTTAGCAGTCCTGAGCTAGTTAAATTCTCACTGACTTGAGCAGAGCCAAAATTTTGTCCCTCATCTCTAAATTGAGGTAAACTGAATTTGAAGTATTGTTTTTAATGGTACTATAGGGACCAATTTTCATTTGCTGTTAGGGTTTCTTTATATTAAGATCTGTGAAACAAGGAAAATACCTACTACTTTGCATACGCCAGTTTTTAACATAAAACTATAGAATTTCAATTAAAATACTAGATAAAACTAAGCTTTCTGATATTCTGTGGCAAATGTTCTAAAGTTTTTTCTTGGCTTTTTGTTTTGTAGTCTTTTGTTCCTTAAGTGTATTTCTAACCAAGTGCATTTTGAACCTCTTCTAACAACCTTGATTTGGTTAACCATTTTTCTTGTGTGAAGGAAAAAGAACCAAAGATTTGGGGGTTTTCTAGTGGCTGAAATTCTAGGGTTTGGCCTGTTCTGAATTTTCCTTTTGGTTCCTATGACACTCCTGTTTTTTGGCAGTCTAGATCTTGGTTTGCCTGGGTTTGATCTCGATTGGCTAGCACAGATCATCCTCGGGTTCTTTAGCCACTTCTGGAGACTGGAGACTATGTCCAGTGCTTTCAGGGCCTCTGGTACCTCCGTGAAGCATATTGCTATGAGCCATCACTGCCTTTCTCATGTAAGAGAGTTCCTCTTGGCCAGCTAGGTATTGGACAAGCAACTCTTTGCTTAAGGTACCTTCTTATATCACCTGCCACTTGTGGCGTGTTGCGGTAAGTAGTCTGGGATTATAAAATACCAGATACTGTTGGGTAAAAGTGCTGCCTTAACTTAGACAGATGTTTAGCTTTTTAGTGACCTTTTGCATTATTTTTTTGTGCTTTCTCCTATTGCTAAGCAAGTAATTTTACTGTGTCCACATTCAGCCTCTGTTAAGTTTAAGACAAGGATGTTTATTGACGTGACACTGTAGCGTGATGGATACTCAAATGAAACTTAAGGAAAAATTTCTTTTGTAAAATTTTTAATTACATTGTAGTTGCACCTTTTTGCTTTTAATTTTGCTTAGAAGCTGGGGGAGGTGAGCATAAAGGTTGAATTTGTCTACATTTATTGGATTGTCATTTAACTGGGGTGTTAGTTACAAAACTCTGCATTTAATACTGCTGCGCTTCTCTCCTGTAGTTCTGATTTCAGTGGACATGTTGGTATTTTAAGTATTGCACTGTCTTTTCATAACAGCTGGTTTCAGGGTGCAAGATTATCTTAAAAGCAGTGTTTTATTCACTGTAGCTGTAAAATGATGGATCCTTTTTATATGCAGCTGCTATTAAATAAGCTGTTTCAGAAACTTTTTTCTAAATTATATATATGTATTTATATATATAGATTGAAAAGCATTAAGTAGTTTTAGCAGAGAAAGTTTTAGGGCAGTGTTCTGCTACCTGACTGATTTGTGTCCTGTTCAAGATTAAAATGTTAACTTTTGCTGTAGGACTTGAAAGATGTCATGAGAAAGGCAGGGGAGGTCACCTATGTGGATGCACACAGAAACAACAGGAATGAAGGGTAAGTTCATTTTTTATCTTAATCGGTATGGTAGCTGAAACTATGAAGGGCATGATTTTTCTTGTAATACAGAAGAAATTAAATATAAATCTATAGTGTGGCTTAGATGCTGAAATTTCTCCAGTTCAAGAACCAAATAATCCAAATCACAAACTATCAGTAAGTGGGAGATCGGTATTGAACTCAGTCTTTATTATCTATCATGAAAACAATGTGTGAAAGCAGACAAGAAAGGGAGAATTCCTTTCAAATGCTAAATCCTGCTGTCTTTAACTTATTTTTATATAATCATTTATGATCTGAGTCCTGAGGCTAAAATACCTCATGTCTGTAGCTGCTTTATACTGGTTCAACAGTCAAAGTCATGGGAAAAGAACAAAACCAACTTCCATGGGGAATACCTACCTGCCCACTCTGCATTCTTAATTCTGCAGTCTCCAAAGGTCCTGCAGAACAAAGCAGGAGAGAAGGACGTACAAATTGAGTCTTTGGGCTGGCAAAACTGTTCTAGGGCCATTGCAAACCAACGCAACTGAGACCCTTTTTTGAGTTCAAATTTTAAAACCACAGATTGGATTTTTGTGTTCAGTTAGAATTCTTAAATAGGACAGAAGAGTCTGCAAACTTACTTTGTTTCATGGACAGCTTTGGAATGCAATTTGGTGGAGGACTGAAGGATATTTCCTCAGCTGATGCAGGTTTGTAGCTTCCTGCATTTTCTCCATCTCCTTGGAGATGGCAGTTCTGGTAATGTTCAAGAAGATGTGAAAGATATGGATGGCTAGGATTGTTAAATGTTGTATTTTACAGTTAACCACGTTAAAAACTAGCTTTCAGAAGATAAAACAGAAGCTGTGAAGCAGCAGATTAAAGGGCCAGTCTTGCTCTCCTTACCTTTTTGTTTCTCTGAAACTTTTCCTTTTTTTTCATGATGGTGAATAGGGTTGTGGAGTTTGCATCTTACAGTGACATGAAGAGTGCACTGGAAAAATTGGATGGCACTGAGCTGAATGGACGCAGAATTAAACTGACTGAAGACCACAGAAGGCATAGGTATGTCACCTGACATGATAAAATTCTGCTGAGGGCATGGATTTGGGTAGTATTGATGCCAAAGTTTGATTATCTAGTTTTTTGGCCCCAAGCTAAATATCTCTGCACAGAACCACTTTCTAGCAATGTAAACAGATTAAGATAAGAACTAACTTGCTGAAACAGGGTAAATAGAACAGTTTTGGATGAGAGTAAGGATTTTTTTAAAGAAACAACTTTTTAAAAACACGAATTTTGGTATTAAAAAATGTTTAATTGAAAGGGAGGCTGTTTCGCAGTCCTGTGCAATGTTTCTCAAATAGTTGTGAAAGGCAGCTTGCTAATGAGAATAAAAGAAAATCAGTTACCTTGTTTACATTATTCCTAAGCACTTCTGCTGTTTAGTCATTAAAAAAAATACTGACTTTCATTGTCTCTCTTAAAAAATAAATCCATTTCTTTCCATGAAAAAAGGGATGCATTACTAGTGAAGGTATTAAAACTCTAAGGCCTTTAAGTGTGCTGGTGATCCATGCCTTTCGAGGCTTTCTTAGCATCTTGAAAGAACCTCTTACTAATTTGCATGGCGTTTCTAGAGAGAATAAATACCACAGGTATGAAGTTTCATTTCTGTGTTTTTCTTAATAAATTAAATGGTATTTCAAGGCAGAGTGTATGCTGACAAAGAGTTCTTTGATAGAACCTACCCTGCTTAAAAATAGGTTTCTCTCCTCCAGGCGGGAGCTGGGAGGAGAGGTATCTTTTATTAGGCAGTTCATATTTTGCCACGCCACAGATAATGTCAAGGCCAGAAGTTCCTGATAGCCTTGACCTAAGAAGTCATGATGGAGCTTAACAGGAATCTAGCAGCACTGTGATATAACTGAATGCTATGAATAGCACTTTCAGATGTTCAGATGGATGTGCTATGCATACAAAGTAGTTGAGAATTTTACTGATTGTTTTAAATTTAGTAAGCTTTTAATTATGTTTCTCTAGAAGCAGATCTCGATCGAGGAGTTACTCAAGATCTCGCAGCAGGTCCAGGTCTACAGGATCTTCCAGATCGGACAGCCGGTCCAGGTCCAGGTCAAGGTCCCGGTCCAGGTCCAGGTCTCGCTCTCGCTCCCGATCTCGCTCTCGATCCCGCTCTCGTTCTCGCAGTCGTACTCCTAAAAAGAGTTACTCCCACAAAAGCCACCGCTCCAGCTTGATAGCTTCTTCCCCTTCCCCCTCTTCTTCTAAAAGAAAATCTCGTTCTAGGTCGAGCTCTGCTCATAGCCGTAGTTAACCTGCTCTGAGAGATGTATTAATGAATTTAATTTGATTCAAGTTTCTTGAAGACTTGAGACAAATTATATATGAGA
>JACBWW010000004.1:28693496-28720743 GCA_020086605.1 Lanius collurio | reverse complement strand
CATTCACATCTAAAGCTGAAGGAATTAGTCTTTAAGCTTGGTGAATGGGACTATGGACGGAGGCCCCACTGTGACTTCTGGTTGGGATCTTCCAAGTGCCTCAGGCTATCAGGATTCCAGGTTAGCAGCATTCCAGCTATCAGACAGAGCTCTGTCTCCAAAGCAGACTGTGCTTAGGCCATGGGCAATCTGTCCTTCTGCTGCTACTGACCATTAGACAATCAGTATCTGGCCCCTCTAGACAGCCTATCCCTTTCATGTGTCTGACCAAAGATGGAATTTACCAGAGCTGGACTTAAATGCCACATCTAGTGCTTCAGTCTGAACTGTTGGTATTGGTTGCACTTGGCTTTGTCCCTTCTATGTATTTTTTCCAGTAAAGCTGCAGGTCACACTGGCTGTTTAACAAAAAGTATGAGCAAGGAGCTCTGCTGTCTCTTACACATATGGCCATTGCCATGTTCCCTGCAGCACTGCCAGTTTCTGTAAATGCCTTAACTGAAAAGTGATGTGTTCAAAAACCTCCAAGTTTTCTTAACATGTTTAAAAAGTTCCCCTGTTCTTTTCCTTCAAATTGTCACAACCTGTTTCTAGCACTGTGCAAGAACCATTACTGATCACACAGACTGGTCTTCCAAGTTTGCCCAAAACGCTTGCTGCAAGATTTCTGCCCACACTTGCCCTCTGTTTGTTTCAGTTTGCTTTATCTTTCCCCAGTTCTGCCACTTGGATGGTCTAAAAGCCACATCTGCTTATTGTACCCACTCTCTTGAATTTCCTTTAGTCCAATAGTTTGTATCTCTTACCTGTGAGCCCCAAAATTATCGCTGTGCAATACTATGCTGTCTTTCCCAGTGAGAATCAATGACAGTATATTTTGAGACCCCAGATCTCACCACAAACACATCACAACCTGTGAGTGAATTTACTTAACTCTGCTAAGACCTCACAAACCTGTGTCATGCATTTTCCTACCTTCCCACAAGTGTCTCTGCTACCTGAAGGACAGCAATAGCTCTGCGTGGGAACGGAGTGTGCTGAGAGCAGGTTATGCGTGTGCTTACGGTGAAGTTGTGGTGTGACACAGCAGCCAGGGCTGCCTTGGGCTGGGCTCTGCAGCTGCCCACACCCCTCTTCACCGTGACGGTGCTGTTTAGGTGACAGCGGGGTTTGCCCGGCACGTCAGCAGCGCGATCCCAGCGGGAAGTGTCATCACCGCTTCCCACGGGGCGGATCACGGCAGAAAACGAGCCCGAGCCGGCCGGCCCGCCGGGTGGCGCTGTGGCACCGCCTCACGGAAACGGCTTTTCTAGAAACTCGCAAATTCACCTCAAAATCGCGCTGGTGGCCCAGAGCTTTGCCTTTGCGGAACTCCCCAAGACACATCCACGCCCACTCTCCGTCACAACACCCCTGACTCGAGCACTGGGAACTCTCTCCTGGCCTCCCATGCGGTTTTCAGAACGTTCATCTGCCGGGAGAGCCGAAGGAAAAGGTGGGTGAGCGGCGCGGAGGGGCTTAAAAATCGACCATGGAGGTGAGCCATGTTTGTTGGAACGACCTGTTTGTTGGAAGCCACGTCTGGGTGTGCAGACAATCTGGGTCCCATCATTTTGACTTCCTGGCACTTCCTCGAGCCCTTAGAAGGCTCTTTGTCATGATGGCCACCGTGAGATTTGCTCTGAAGGGCTGTAGACCTGTTTCTCCAGCCCAGTGGTGGTCCCAAGGTAGATCCCCCGACCCCCACAACATCTGAGCGACACAGGCAGACAGCTTCACCAAGGGCTGGAGCTGCCCACCTTTGTGAGCTCTGCCAGGGTGAGGTAGGGGGATGGAGAGGTTGAATTAAGGTCCTGGTATTACAAACTGCAGCCACTCAGGAAACATACACAGGCTAATCTTGAGAGGAGAGTGGTTACAAAGGCTCAGAAGGAGCAAGAGCTAACAAGTGTTTCTCTTCTGCACTAGACTGAGAACCAAAACTGTCTGCTGAGGAAGCCACCACCCCCACCCCCATCCTCTTCCTCCTCCCCCCACACGTGTGCCCACAGGAGCTGCCCAGAACTGGGGGTGCACCCTTCTGCCAGGGCCTGTTTCTAGACAGTGTGAGGCATACACTGAATATTGCCACTCCTCCAAATGAGTCTGGTGACATAGAGTCTTCTGGAAATAACTTCTGGCTTGGTCTGGAGAAAATTTCTTGTTGTCTAGGCATGACTTCTGAGCAGAACGGTTTTCTGCTATGTTTTACCAACTAGTGCCTACAACAGGGCTATTACTCCTTAGGCTGCCCTTCAGGCTGGCTGGGGGCTCTGTCCCTGGGTGTGCCTTTCCCTCATGCACCCCAGACACCTCTGGCCCTTACCAAGTCAACTTCTCAAGGCAGCCTCTCCACACTCCAGTCCTCTGCCAAAGTCAGGGCACCACAGAGGCTACCCCAAGACAACATCCAGTGCCCCTGGAGAAGGGATTCAGGTCTTCTTCATCATCAGTCTTTTTATTTGAAGGGTACTCAGCTGGCTTTCTTGGTTCACCCTTGATACCTGGAAGCAGAATCAGGGTCTGTGACGTTTCAAGACCCAATCCTTCTGCTTGAGAGCTTGAGGCCAGGAACAGCCAGACTCCAAACTCATGGAGGAGTGAATCACCTCCCAGACTTTCTGAACCACTGCTCCTGCAGCACAGCATCAAGGTGGTTAGATGCTAAATCATCCTGTGGTCCAGAGAAGAAGGCAAAGCTCTGGCCTTGGACTTCCTGATCCCACTTGTATCTCAGGAGTCCAGCATGTGCTGCCTTGCCCTTTCTGGTACCTGCTGGATTGAAAAGCAGGGAAGACAGAAATCTTAATGATCTTCCTATTGGCCCAAATTCTCATGGGAATTACTTCCCCAGGATTTGAAAAACCTTGGGCAAACAATACGGGTAATTTTCAACAGTCTCTATTGCACCTGGCTTCACAGACTTTGTTGCTTTCTCCTCAGCTTAACAGCGATGCCATCCACTCTGAGGTCAGTTCTCAGGAACAGCACTGGCAGAACTGGCAACACTCTTGCTTTTCCTTCAGTACTTTGCCAGTGCACCTCCATCTTCCATGTGCTATCATCCAGCATGTACACAGCATCGCTGGCTGGCTAAGAGCCACCTCCCTGGGTCCATGGATGAGGACACCTGAGCCTCAGATCACACTGAAGAGTTCCCCTTCACATCCCATCCTCTCTACCCAGGGTTCACTTGTTTTCCTGTTTACTCCGAGAAGCAGGTAGGTAGTGTTTGAGAATATTATCCCAGGGTATTCAAACAAACACTTTCCACCATTTCATTTACTGAGAAAACACTCCACTGTGAAAAGCTTTTCTGGTGTTCAGTATCTCTGGGACTTTTAGTGTCCTCTTAGGGTGAGACCATCACTGGGACTTGCCCCACTTCTCCTTTGAGGTACAGGTAAAGAGGGCAGGGGAACTGTTTGCTTGCAGCAGGGTGGGAAGGAGCTGCCTGCACTTCAAAGCTCCTGAGGCAGAAAGGGCTGTCGGTGACGCTGGGGCATGGAGGCAAGCCTGCCACAAGGAAATGGTGAGGCCAATGGGATGTGAAAGCTGTGACTGTGTCAAAGGCAGGATGGAAAGGTAGGGGCAGCCCTATTTTTAGCAGCTTCTTGCAGAACTTTGCTAGAGCTTGCTGGAGTCAGTGGCTGCTTCCTCTTTCCTTTATGTAAGCAGTGTTGGCAAGGTTCAGATCTGTTTTTATTTAGCCACTCACACAACAGTATTGCATGAAAGGTCCCTCCAGCCCCTTGGACACAAATCACCCATGGTCAGAGAGTCCTAGGTAAGGAGAAGAGAAAGCAAATCACACATCCCTGTCTCCATTTCAGGGCTGTGAGAGGTGGAAACCGATGCTGAGGCTGCGGAACGTGACTCTTAGTCACATCAGTGGGGGATTTTGCAATGTGGAGGGTGCAGGGTGCAGGGCAGGCAGAGTGCAATCAAAACTGAAATGCTTTGTGAGGCCCTTTGGTAGAACTTCTCCAGCTGCAAGACCAGGGTATCGTTGCCCTGCAACCATCACCTTCCTACTCCAACCTCCTCATGTGCTCAAGATGTGCGGACGTGGCAGGGTTTAACACACCGCAGATGGGGCACTCTGGAGAGCAGTAGGCTGCCATGAGAGTCCTCTGCCCATTTCCCTTTAACATTTGTCAGTACTAAATGACTCCTATACCTGCTGTAGGGAAATGCATGGGGGTGAGGCTATTCCTAAGCCAGATGAGAGAGAAGATGAGGCAGCAAAGTAGAGGAGCAGCCATTGGGAAGAAGCAACAGCTAAGATACAACTTTTCTGAACATGCTGTAACCACCAAAACATATTACTGACTGGCTCCAGTTGCCAGGGGTTCAGATTAGTTTGACTTGCAGTATTCAGTTTAGGAACAGGTTGGGAAAGAGTGTACAGCTGTGGACACCCAGAGCTTGCTGCTGGTCTCAGCAGACCTGGCCCATACCTTACTGTCAGTGAGGAATGAGATCGCTGTAGGCATGGGAGAAAAGCACATTCTGAGCCAAACCAGATATAGTTCTGGGCAGTAGTGAGGAGTAGCAATGGGATGAGCAGATGAAAATCATACTTTGAAAATCTGTCTGGCTACAGAGCTTGATGTGCCTAGTAGGCAACGCAAACCCTGTCCCATGTTTGAGTCTTCCTGCTAATATTCTTTCAATACCACACATTTAGCACCACTCCCAGAAACCTAGAGCTCCTCAGAGCCTGTCAAGTATTTCTGCAAGACTCTGCTTTGTATCTCATATTTCATACTGTTCTTCATCCCTGTGGCAGCTGCCTCCATTATCTACATAGGCTATTCTGAAGCTGGATTGATTAAGGCAGCATATGCAGTTCTTGAATGAGAGATGTGGATGGAGAAATGCTTTGTAGTCTGGCAATTTTATTTTGAAATGAGGAATCCTTTATATGTAGGTAGTGAGGAGAGCAGGTCACGGCCAGTGCATTGCTGTCCAAGGGAATGTGCTGGAAGGTCTCTTTGGCCTCTAGATGGCAGCCCTATTGCTTCCCCCCCAACATGCCGAGAGGCAGAAACGTTTTCCTTTCAAAAATGGGGCATAAACACAGGCCTCACACTTCTTACTTCAGACCCAAACCTACAGGCACTCAAGACTGCATTGCAAACTAACTCTTTTGGGTTTTTTCTCTCTGGAAATCAGAGCCATAGCAGCTCCATTAGGCCTCACACTTGCACACACTTGGTTTGTGCTCTGCCTGATGCTCTGGTAGCTCTCCTGGGGGGAGAGCCAGAGTCTCTTCAACACATTGTACTTGACCTCTGGGGATATAGGGCTGTGAACCTTACAAGAACCTAAACCTCACTTAGCCAAAGCTACCTGTACAGTAAATTGTTTTAATTGTTTCAATAAAAAGCTACAGCCAAATATTTAATGGCTCACAGCCGCTGCGACTCTCTGGGATTCCATTTTGAGGTTTGCATGTTTCTCTTCTTTTTGAAGCATGGGGACAAAAAAGAAGAGTTAACAATACTAACACTGACACACATATCTTCATGCTCTCTCTATTTTAGATGGGATAAAAACCAGCCTTCTGAAGGAGAAGGGTCAGAAATATTTCCTTATTGGAGATGTTAGCAGTGGGAATCATGGGAATCTACAAATCTGGCTATTGGCAGAAGATGATACTGAATTGTCTTTCTGATTAAAAGTTACTTAGTTAACTTACTTGGAAATACCCCATTTTTATATTTCCTGAAAACTCATAATCATCACTTCTTGCATCCTCACAACACCCTGAGAGCTAAGTGCTGTATTCTAACAGGGGACTGAGACTGTTACCCAGACTTGAAAGGTGTTCAGTACCTAGAGATGGGTACTGGGGTATACATGCCCAACCTACGCTGACATCGAAAGGCAGAAGGAGCAATGCCCTTTTGAAATTCAATTAGACACTACGACAGCATCTTCAAGTGCCTTGATACCTACTGGCAACACTACTCCTCAGATGATTCATGGCAAGTGTGTGTCAAAACCCTGCATGAACAAAGTGTACAAACAAGGCAGATGACATCCACAGGGTACAGAAATGTGACATTTTTTTAATTGATAGTTTGTAAAGGTGTTAATAATAAGATAGGAAGAATGTCCTCTTGGTGTGTAATTCTCTTGTGCCGGTGCCTGGTACAGGTGATGGGCCTGGAAGCGAGAAGCACTGAGGGAGTTGTTCTCCAGAGCCAACAATGCTGAGGGGCTCAGGAATGCATTTCTCATGTTATGGGAAGTTCTCAGATCACGGGTTTGTCAGAGTGGATATACTTTGCCCAGTGCCAAGAAGAAGCATGAAGGAGAATAAATATATAAGAAAAAGGGGAAACAACTTTTAAGATGGTTTTTTAGTTTGGTTGTTCGGGGGGTTTTTTCTGCTTTAATAAAGCAAAAGAAAATTTGCAAGAAATTTATGGTCTGATTTGAATTCTACTAATGCTCAGGGAAATCCCTTTAGTGAATACTGGACCAAGTCCAAGAAAAGCAGGTTATTATTCCCTTAACTTCTATTCATCCAAAACTGTTCCCTTCTGTATGCAGTTTTGTTAAATCTTGCCAATAGATTTAATGTGAGCCTCATCAGCAATGGACCTGGATAAGACACTGGGATCAGCTGCCTCTTAACTCTGAGCCAGTCTTCTCAGGACAGTGGTGGTGAAGGAGGATGCTTTGACTACTTGGCAGGTAGCTGTAACCTTGGCTGGCGCATCCTGGTGGGATCTCTTATGGTAAGGCCCAACTGACAGGTATGTGACTTCTCTCTGTCTTGTACTGAACTGCTCTGCCAGGTGGGTGATTTTAGCACAGCAATACCAGAACAGCTCAATAAATTGGTTTAGTTGTAGTAAAAAAGTGCAAAATAAGACCGCTTTGGAATAGATAGAGAATGGACCAGAAAATGGCCTTACATTGCCAAGACTAGAACAAGGCCAAGCACCTGGAAGCAATCTTTCCCTCAGTCTGGGAGACTGGAGATGAGAGGAAGCAGGTTCCAATCCCAGCTCTGCCAAAGACTGGGTGCTCTTTTTAATGTGCCATTGCAACAAAGGAGTTCAGTGAGAAAACTCAGCTCTTGTTTCACTGTCCTAGGGACAGGGGAATGCTTTTGGGGAGTTTTGCACTTGCATCACTCTACATCTGTGCTGTCCTAAGCAAACCTGTCTGAGTTTACCAAGCCAAGAGATTTGAGCCTGGAGTACTTGTGCTGCTGGTAAGGACATAATTTTTACATAGATCAGGATCTTCTCTGCTGTTTGGAGAGTAAGTCTGTGTATGGAAGGTGTATGAAGAGTGAGTTTGGGCTTGCAACTAAGACTGAACCATCAGTAACCCATATAAATATCTATCAACACTTGTGAATTCACACTGAAGGTTATACTTACAGTACCTCTACTCATATTTCAAGGTTGGAAATATAATTTGGGATGATTTACTAGCCTTCCTTTCTCTCTCCTGTCTCTCTGCTCTCTGACTGGGATTATCACAGGGCATGTAGGCTCAGCCTAGAGTGAATACATTTTTGAGGATGTGGTTTTTTGCATTTTGAATCACAGGGTAGCTATGACTGCTTCTGGTGAGGTGGAACAGCCCTCACACATCCCACCAGCCGTCTGTCCTTCTGTCATGCTGGGGTGCTTTACAAGGTGTAGAGTGGGGGCCAGTCATGCGTGAACACAGAGGTTCCTGTTGAGGCACAAGGCAAGGAAGCTAGTGGTGTGCCACCAAAAATAGGGAACAGGAGCTGCACCCTCCATCCTCTTGGGCTATAAACAAAAAAAACCTCCACATCTCAGGTTCCAGGAAGCTGAAAGCTCTTCCAGATCCACCCCTGTGTGAGAAGAAAACACACCCATGCTTTTGCCAACATGTGGCTGCAGGTTCCTTGCCACAGCCCTCGCCAGCCCTCGCTGATGATGTGTGGCCCTAGGGTGGTGTGACACTGAACCTCTTGGGAGCAGGGCTGTCCAGGCTGGTGCTGGAGTAGGCATCCCCAGCTTCCCTTTCTGGTGGGTGCTGCCCCTGCAAAACAGCCTCCAGCCATCTGAAAATTCAGTATGGTGCTGTATCATCCACAACGAGGCTTTTGTTAAGCAGTTTTATATTTCTAAACATTACACAGCTCTGTTGAAAGCTTCCGAATACCTGCCTCAAGCAGCTCATATGAGCTGTTCCTCCCATGCCAATCTCTGTGATCTGTGGCATGCATACAGCATTGATGAGAACAGGACCTCCCTTCTGCTGCACCATATTTGCCAGAACAGGCATAACTCAAGATAACCAGATTTGAAACAATCAGAGCAGGAAGCAGCAATAACTGGCCTGGAGGAAAGGCAGGGAGTTGCCCTTAGAGAGTATTTAGGGGGTGCCTGATTTGTGGTATCTGATCTCTTTCCACACTCTAGCTTCACCTACAAAGGCAGGATGTAAAGCTTGCAGGATCGTCCTTCATCTCCCTGGCTTAAGCATTGAGTTTAGATCTGTACTATCTTCTGTTTAGCTGTAGTGTTTTGTGTGTGATGACAAGGGTATTGACCTATGCATGTGCATGATGAAGATCTCCAGAGCTGCATCTGGTTTGGACACCACTCTCATCACTGAGGATGGACAAGCTGGTAGACATTCATGTTATTTTTTCTCTAGAGTATAGGGACCTGAAGGCTGGTGCTGGTACAGCTGATGCTTCCCAGGATTTGCACCCTGCAGTCTACACACAGAAAATACAGCCAGCCTCCCAGCCAGGACTACACACCATGAGGGGCAGGGCAGGCTGAGACAGGCCTGCAAGCACCTTCACTGACGAGCTGACGGCTTAGTCACCAGGGCTCTCCACAAAACCCTGTAAACACCACCCACAGTTCCCTGCAGGAGTCCTTGCCATTGGGCTCTGCTGGAGCCCTGTCCTCCTGCTCCCTGTGCCAAGGGTCACGAGCTGGGACCAGCAGCTGGGTGCCAAATGTGGGCTGTAGCTCAGTGCAGCCGGTCTGCTAGAGGTCATCACACGCCTCCTTAAGCAAACAGGGATCCACGCCAGTTGATAAATCATTTACGAGAAGTCAGAAGCAAAGAACTAGATTAACCAGGTCACTGGGTGTCCTGGGGGAATGACGTGTCAGTGGAGCTGAAACAGCAGATCCCACAGTTGCAATCTGTTGCCTTCTTCTGTCCTGACAGCAATTCATGGAAATCCCTGGAACTAGACACCAGATATGGAAAAACCCATTAGCTCATCCTAGTCAGCTCACTAGTTAAAGCAGTCACTCCCATTGTCGTTTTCTGGCAAAGTTAAAAATGTCTCAGGAGAGGGGATTTCCACCAGCTTCTTTTCAAGGGGAAACTATTCCACCTATCAGGAAGGCTGCCCTGTGGTGATATTTTTGTAAACCAGAAGTAACTCCAGAACCCAAGCAAGAAAAAACAAAAAAGGATTCTGCTGCCAGAACTGGGGCAGTGATGTTTTTCTGCCTGAACAGATACGTGCCACATGGAGCACGTCTCCAAATGGAAACTCCGTGGGTACACGTGTTTACAGACAGCCACAGAGGTGTGCTCCTGTGTGTGTATATACACCTGTGTCCTCCCTCCCCTTCCCAAGGGTGGGATGACCTTGTGCCTCCAGCACAGCCAGTGTAGTGTTGTAGTGTGATATCACACCTAGCTCACATTTGTGCAACTCCACTGACATAAAGGTACAGCACATTGCTCTGAGGAGGGAGGACATGCATGAAAGACAGGAGGCAATAGATGGTGGTGCTCCAGCACCCACTTTCTCTGTGAACAGGGAGAATTTGCTTCTCCTCGGCTGTGTTGAGAGAAGAACAACCCCTTCCCCCCCCCTCCCCACTGCTGGGAGCTCTGAGGCTTGGTGCATCAAGGGTTAAAACCCAACATGAGTAGGAAAGATGGTGCAATGCAGAGCTGTCTTGCTGAGGTTGACAACAAAGGCCATGGATATTTTGGCAGCTAAGCTTTTCAGCACCTGGGAAGCACTTTGGGACAGTGGGGAAATAAATTAGCTGTGTGATGGCATTTAAAGCCTTATCATTAGTTTCAGAACTAATTCTGCATTTAGATGAATGGGTGTAGCACACATTGCTGAGCTGTAACCTGCAAGAGATAGTGAGGATTGCTCCCTGTTCCCATTTAGAAAATTTTTGGCCAGCAAAACTGTAACTTGCTGTCTTGGTGGCTTAGGTCTGGGAGCAGGGGTCTATGTCTGGGGTAGGCACAGCAGCAACACCAGCAGAAAACGAGCCCCATGCTGCTCAGGGCTCTGATTACTTGTGCCACTGGGTGTTGACTTACGCCACTTAGAAGAAGGTGGGGTATTACCTGGCTGTTTGCCCTGAATTTGTGACTCCTCAACTTGTCATTTTATTTACCTCTCACAGCTGGCACAGCTGCCTTCCATATTGGGGACCCCTGAAATTTAGGCACTGTGTTTTGCACCGTTCTGAGGACTGGAGTTTCCTTTCTCAGCCAGTGGTGCTGAGCACACTGCACACTCTGTTACTGCAGGACAGCTGATGTACCGACTGTATCTAGCTTTGGCCTGGGCTTTCTTCTCTGCAGGGTTCTTGCTTTGTTCTGTTTAGCACAAAACACACCGAAGCATGCACAGGGGCTATAAAAGAACTATATGAACTGTGGAAAAGGATGTAACCAAGGAGGCACAGGTCACACTCTGGGCCTTGACTGGGTCCCTGCAGTTGCTGTCAGGTACTAGCCAGCTGACCTACTGAGCCCCTTGCCCCTTGCACTGTGGAAGGATAAGAGCAAGTAGAGCCCAGTAATATTTTAACTAAGAGATTAACTTTCTGCCAGTTCAACAACAATGGATCTTCTGTTTCTGTGGATGAACAGTGCTGACTTGAGGCTCTTCCACATGCCAGCCCAAGCTCTCCTGCCACTGGCTGCTCTGCCCTCAGAGGAAAACTCACATTTAGCCCCCAGACAGGAAAAGGAACCTCAACTCCAGGGACAACAGCCCAGAAAGGAGTTGTCCTGACTCCACAGCTCATGTCCCTGGCACAGTATGGGTGGCACTTAGTTCCTAAATGAGGGCCAGAAGAAGAACTACCCATCTTCTTTCTAGATGCTCAAGACTCACCCGTTTCCCTACAAAATCCCAGTGCACCTTGAACTCACACATGATGGTTGGAAGAGATGTAGAGAGGCCACTGAACAGTTCTGGCATTCAAATGCATTCCCTTCCCATTCCCAAGTCCTTTTGAGACCCTTCATCTCTCACACCTTGAAATTTGTGGACGTTTTGCCATTGCTCTCAACGGGTACAGTACCAGCCCCTGAAAGACGGGTCCAAAGCCCACAGAAATGAAGATGGACCTTTCTGCAAACTTCATCATGGCAATGGAAACAAATTTTGCATGTGACAAGGCAAAAAGCAGCACCAGATTCATTGGAATGACCTATTGCAAAGGGTATATTCCAAAGATGAAAATACCAAGTGTTTTATTTTAAAACGTAACTTAGGATTCATGCAGGGAAAGCTGACCTCCCCTTCAGCAGCATGAAGCTGGGTGCAGCAGTACCCTGTGGGGCCCGAGCCAGCCAGCCAGACCAGCCAGTCTCCAGAAAGTGGAACTGACTAATCTGAGTCGTCTGCAATGAGCTGGGCATGAGTGAAATCATGCCCCATGTAAACAGTGTGAAAAGCAAAGGAAGATGATAAGGTGCTGTTTTTTTTATTATTGTTGTTGTTCTTGATTCTGTGTGGGAGAGGGTAACAACATAGGTGAGGATTTTAAATAGCAAAGCAAAAGCAAACAGTGGTGGCAACATGGCCCTGGATGTTCAGCTGTGATGAGACACTGAAGGCTCTGTTTCCCAAGGCTTGTACTGAACCAGTTTTAGGAGGCTTAGTTTCCAGTAAGTGCTCAGCACTTAACAACAACTACTCTCACAAAGAACTGGGGCCATGATCTTTATCTCCTGACCATGTGCTTTGAGAGCCATTTCCACTTGAGAGGCAAACATTTTCCTTCCATCTCCTCACAGAGGCATCTTTCCTCCCTCAGACATTTGCACCAGGACTGTATGGGCAGAAATTAATCCAGGTCCCAAAAGAGAAGGTGGGGAGATCCTGCCCAGCACACAAATTGTTTGCAGATCCTTGCAGTGTGGTGGAATCAACCAACACCCTGGTACAGGGTGTGTGCGTGTGATGTGGTGGAGGAGCACATGGTCGCTGATTTTCAGCTGCCTCCCTCTGTTCTGTGCGTGGCCTTGCGTTAGTTTTAGGCATAATAACATCATGATATCATAATGATATATCGCGCTCTGATGACAACACCGCATGGAGTAAGCCACAGCAATCTGATCTCATTCTGCAAACGTGGAGATGAATGTTACTGCTTCTCAGGACAAGTGGGTGGCAGGTAGATGGAGTTGGCACTACCTATATTGTCAGGCCTGGGTGGGAACATGACCTGCTGGGTTAAATTAGGTGGCTGGGAGCTTAACGCCTCAGCTCTAAATCAGCCTCAGTGGTTGCGGGTGAGTCACCAGACCTATCTGCATTCACTTCTTCCATCTGTGAAATGGTGACAATAATATTTCCTCACCTGATGGGGGAGGGAAGGGAGCATGTGTACAAGAATGAATAAATGTTTACAAAGCACCTTGTGAGCAGTGCACAGACTCTGGCTGTGCTTAGGAGGAACCTGCGTTTTTCCCTCTGCTCTGAGTTGCACCATACTGTGAGGTGTAAACACTCCCTTCAGAGTCAACAGTTTCAAATGAGATAATTCCTCAGGAGAGAAATAGAGAGTGAGGACTTCATGTGTTACCAGCAATTTCAATAAATTCCATTGTAAGAAAACCAAACTAACCTTTTAAAAGATAATAATAAAGCAGAAAAACAAATGAGTTGGGAGCAGTTTGGTTTTATTTGTGATGGTAGCATGATCTCAGGTTTCACTTCCCAAATGGGAAACAGAACAGAGAAGTGAACCCCCTTGAAATAAAAGTGAAGTTAATAACGGGTCGCCTTTAGCTCTTACCACATCCTGTGTATGCTGATCACTCTGCTTGTAGCTGGCAAGAGCACTTCTAGATTTTTCTTTACCATGTTAATTCTTTGCTGAGTCAAACCATGTTGTATAAACAGTTGGGATAAAGCCTTCCTGCATCCCCCCTCCGGCACTGCCGTGCCACGCGTGCTGTCCTGCTCCCTCCTGTGTGTGTGGGTGCCTGTGCCCGCAGCACTGCTTCTCTGTCCTGCTGCTGGTACAGACCCACACTCCCCACGGCAGCAAAACCACTCAGGGAGCACTCAAGAGTGAATGAGCACTCACACAGCCCTGCCCACCCTTGCTCCCAGTCATAGCACACACTGCTTCTGCTGCAGTTTCAAGCACGCACATACAGATGTGATGGCCCCTCGGTGTCTCGCTACGTGTTCACTAGCACTTGTTCTTATCCACATACACCATTCCTTAAGCCAGCTCAAACACATACACACAAATATGCACACTCTTCTTATTCTAATACAGGCACAGAAACAATTATTGCTTGCTTTTTCTGGTACAAAAGAGAGGATCTGCAGAGGGATTCTAGACAGGCTGGATCATTGGCTGAGGCCAACTGTATGAGGTTCCTTAAGGCAGAGTGCTGGGTCCTGCACTTGGGTCACAACAACCCCAAGCAGCTGGGGGAAGAGTGGCTGGAAAGCTGCTCAGCAGAAAAGGACCTGGAGGTGCTGGTCAACAGATGGTTGAACATGAGCCAGCTGTATCCAGGTGGCCAAGAAGGCCAATGGAATCCTGGTCTGTATCAGGACCAGTGTGGCCAGCAGGACCAGGGCAGTGATTGTCTCCCTGTACTCAGGACTGGTAAGGGCCACACCTCATATCCCATGTTCTCTTCTGAGCCCCTCAGTACAAGAAAGACATTGAGGTGTTGGAGCAGATCCAGAGAGGGGCAATGGAGATGGTGAAGGATCTGGAGAGTAAGTCTGATGATGAGCAGCTGAGGGAGCTGGGGGTATTTAGTCTGCAGAAAAGGAAGCTGGGAGAGACCTTATCACTCTCTACAACCATCTGAAAGGAGGCTGTAGCCCGGTGGAGGTTGGTCTCTTCTCCCAGTCAATAAGTGATAGGACAAGAGGAAATGGACTCAAGTTGCACCATGGGAGATTCAAGCTGGACATCAGGAAGAATTTCTTCACTGAAAGGGTTGTCAAATATTGGAATGAATTGCCCAGGGAGGTTGTGGAGTCACCCTCCCTGAAAGCATTCAAGAAATGACTGGATCTAGAAGTTAATACTATGGCTTAGTTGACACGGTGGTGTCCAGTCAAAGGTATGACTCAATAATTTTGGAGGTCTTTTCCAGCCTTAATGATTCTATGATTCTGTGAAAAGTATGCACTTCACAAATCCAAACCAGTCATACACATATACAACTCAGCTATGAGACACAGCTGTCCCTCTCCATTGCATCATCATTGCAACAACCTTATCCCTGGGATGAGCTTTGTAGTGGAAGGTTCAACTGCTTCGGGAAATGTGGATTAGATTGGCATATTTATTCAGCAGCACAGATATTTTATTGGTCTGATTTAGGCTGGACACATCTTTTGGTGCATTACTGGCTTTTGCTGCTGCTGCTTTTCATTCTGCTTATACTGTTGGAGGTGACTGTAGGATCCCCCTTCATCAGCAGAATTCCTCTTATAAAGTTTCCCTAAAACAGCCTTTACCATCCACCTCCCCCACACCTGCTCCTCAATGGGTCTTCAGCATTTTAGTGACACTTTGAAATTCTGGTTTGCGTTTTTAAACAGCTCCATTTGCAACAGACACTGTCAAATCTACCACATCTTGAACCTGTAGGGGTTTTATCCATTGACAATATTAGAGGTAACAGACTGGTCATCTTTGAGCTGCACATCTCAAACACATCTGAACTTGGGAGGAGGTGCACAAATTTGCCCAGTATCCTGGCATTGTACTGGTGGGCCAACCAGCTGCAGACTTCAGTAACAATTAGTGGGCATGATTTCTCAGCTTGATGTATACAAACTGAAAGGCACTGAACTTTGGAGTCAGAGAACTTTTTAAAAATTATTTTTAATATGTCTAACAATGCTCACTCTATAGGCCTGGAGATAGCAATTGTCCATCCAGAGATAAACGAGGCAGCACGGGCTGTGCATGTTCTGTTAGTGCAGTGCAAAGCCTCAGCTGGAAGGACACTTTGATGGAGAAACTTATTTCCTGGTAATTTCAGTCCCCTCTGCTGAGCAGGCAGGGAGAATGGCAGACATGGAGACACCAGTTACGCAGAAATTACATGTATGGATACTTGTCCACTGAGCAGTGCCTGTACCACTGGCTGAACTCTCATTTCACACAGGACATCAGGCAACCACCAAATGGGAAGAGTTTCCTGCTTCTGCGAGTTACTGCTGGACTAGCCACATGCAGGAGACCTAAAGAGAAAAACTGACCTGTTTTTCTCCTTGACCATCTGTAGTGGTCTCAAATTTCTGATTAAGCTCTTGGTATTTGCCAAGTAGCACCTCTCCCTGCAGAGCTGTGGGCTGGTATCTTGGCATTTCCCAAGTGGCACTAGAGGGCCCACATCCTTGCCCTTCCAAGAGAGCTAATCCCAAATGCTTGACAGACAGGTTCCAAAATACTGCCAGTCACCTAAGGAACATAACTAAGAAAAAATAAAGCAAATAATATTGAATTCTGTACGTTTGCTTTTCACTAATCTTTGACTCACGCTTCAGAGTTTTCATGTTTTTCTCTGTGCTAGCTAACATGAACAGCATGCTTTCCTTAGCTGAAAAATTAGATCCTCTCATGACCACATGATGTATGGAACACAGACTTATAGAAAAAAAAAAGAGTAGGAAAGTAGGAGGATTAGCCTTCCTCTTTTCTCGGCCCCAGTAGCCAGCAATCAATGTCTCGTGTCTGCAACACTGTTATCCCCTTACAGAAAGCAAAGGATTGGTAAGGAGGTAAGGAGGAAGCATCCTGCTGTGGGTCTTCAAGGCTGCCTGGGCTTCACAACACTGAGGAAACTGTCTTGTGGAGCAGGGCATCACGTCATCCCCTCAGTGCTCACTACCTGCACTGCACGGCCCAGACACCAGGCCCAGCCTCTCTGCTCTTGTCAGGAGCATGATTAGCTCCTCTTTGATGACAGTAAGTCCAGACTTTGCTTTTGTTTCTCAGCCAAAAGCCTACCTCTCTGTGGACCCATGGTCCCAGCACAGCAGTGGCAGCTGGAGGCACCCAGAAACCCTGACTGAAATAGTGACAAACATCATCCAGCAAATTATTTCCCCTCCCTAATTGTCCACAGAGCATGTGGCAAAGCTCCCCACTTTCCTGGTGCAGCCTGGAGAATGTGCGGCATTTCTTCCTCTCTGGTTTCTCCACAAAGGTTTCTGTATGTAGGGAAAGTTGGAAATTCAGAAGACATCCATCCCCTCCCAGCCTGGCTGCCATGCCACACAGTGGGGGACAGGATGGGAACAACACAGTTTAACTCTCCTGCAGCCAAATGTGCCAGTTACACTGGGGTGTTCTACAGCACTTCTCAGCCTCTGGTCCCCCAAACTTGTTTCAGAATCAGAATGGTTCTTTATTAACTTCATAAAAATAAACAAGAGCCTGGTAGCATTTAGGTCATATTAGTAAATTATTGACACACAAACCCCCCTTCCATTTCTTATTGCATGGGTCTTGGTGTCACCACACCGTGCCAGGAACCACTTTTGTCTCTGCAATGTAGTCCCCACTCTGTGACAGCCAGACACTGATGTGATCAGGCTTTCAGTGCACCCATGGGGCTTCACCAGCTGCTGCCTGCCCAGGGCTGGAGGCTGCCCACGAGGCAGCTGCATCCAGCCTCTGCTAAAGTGGGCGTCAGCAACCTATCCTGAGCAGGTACACTGCTGCGGGCGGCTCGGCATGCAGAGGCAGCTGAGTTCAGGCCAGGTACAAGCTTATCAGCTAGATCGCATCCAGCTGGGAACAGCACTGAGAGGCAGCCCAGTGGCAAAGCACAAACTTCCTTGCAACTATTTTTAAAAACACCTTTACATCTCTCTTTTCAACTTGCAGAGCACAAATAAACCAAAAGCATTAGCCAGTTGTTGCTAAAGGGAACTATTGTTTTGTAGCCTTCCTCATACCTGTAGCAAATGAAATAATATTATATTCCTCAACCTCCCTTCACAGAAAAAGTCCCCCATCCAGCTCTGCATTTGATCCTGTTTCTATTCTTCCATGCTGCCTTTGGTGGACTTTTGATCTTGACTCAGCATGGTCCATCTCACAATGTTTCCTTAGGTCCTGCTTCACAGTGGACAAGTAGGCATGGACTGTGATGGGTACCCAGGCTATATGTTGACATGTTTTTCATGCTGACCCTCAGGGCAGGTCTCTTATGTCTAATACTTGAGTGGTCATTGCCCCTGTCCACTGCTGACCCCTTCAAGACAACTTCTAATTCAGAGTAAGAGGCTTGTCCATTTTCTTCTAAAACAGCTTGCTGGCATTTGTGTGCGCTGAACTTTCTCCGTCATGGCAGTTTGGTTTCCTAGTTTAGTTAGAATCTTCTGGAGTTCTTCCCAGTCCTGCCAAGACTTGCTTGCATTTATAATGCATGGCTCTCTGCTGGCAGCAAATGCTTTTGCCTTGTTATCCTTCTTCCCCCTTCACTGATTTTTGTAATAGTATTCAGAGGGCCACTTTCATCTCTGCTCTCATCATCCCCTCCCACCCAGTAAACTTTTCTTCCCCAACTGGAACACTGACCTTTTACTTTTAATGGATTTTCTTCCCATTCTGTCAGTTCTGAGTCAATTTTCAATCCATGATGGGACTTCTCATACCATGGATGACAAATTTGTTTCATTTTTGGAAAGGCCTTTATCAAAAAACCTTTTGAAAGCATGAATTACTAACTATGGTCCCTACTTGTTCCTAAAGAACTTCTTCAGCTCACAGAAGTCAACTGACTAGTGGGACTAGTGGTCTATCAGTGCTCTTTCCACTGGGTGCTGGTTCACCAGTGGAACCAGCACAATCCCCGTTTTTCTGGAAGCCTCTTATTATGCCCTGTCTGGCCTTTCTTTGAAAGGCAGCTGCTCCCTGGGGAAGGGCAGGAGGGAGGAGACTGGGGTTCTGCCCTCTGTACTGTGGGGAGCAGCAGCAGGGCCAGTGATGGACACGAGGGGTGCTGACTCCAAGGCTGTGTCACAGTGCCTCGTGTTTTCCTGGGTAAACCCCTTGAGCCCTGGTGTCACACAGAGCAATGCTCCATCACTGGTACTGGCAGCTGTGCTGGGTGTTGAGGACTCTGGGCACCATCTCCAATCCCTGTGTGCTGTGCAGGGTCCATACAGGGCAAAGGCCAGCAGGAAACACCTCAGACTTGTGTAGGATGGCCCTGGTCTCTCTGGGGAAAGCAGAGTAATGTACCCAAAATGCCAATCCACCATGCCCCAGGGCATGGCATGTGGCAAAGCCATTCAAAAGCCACCAGAGCAGCAGCCCTGGCCCTCCCTCACCTTCTGAGCCCAACTCTTGTCCTTTAACACTGAGTGCCTGGTAGCACCCGCTCAGCATGCTGGGTGGCAGCATGGCCCCACCACTGCCCAACTCCACCCTCATCCCAGGATGAGAACAACACAGTTTAACTCTCCTGTGGCCAAATGTGCCAGTTAAGCTGTGGTGTCCTTGTCCAGGGAGCTGGTGGGCACTACCAGGCCATCCCATCCTCTCCCTTTTGCTGCTTTTCCCTGCAAAAACATTGAGATAATGTGTGTCAAGAGACATGCCCAGAAGTTGGCCATGGACCAGGAGGTTCAGAAGTGGAGGGGCCAGGATGCCCCCAGGATCAAGGGGTGCATGCAATTGCCTGAGGTAAGAGCCATGTCCAGCATATTTGGATCTGGATCTTGCTCTAGCATAGTTTAGTTTCCCAGTTTACCTGTGAAGTGCTTCAAAGGGTGCTGAAAGAGTCTGCAAAGGGCAGCAGGAGCATGAGCAACTGCTGAAGCCTGAGGGAAGGCTCCCATGCTGCTGGGGCAGGCTGCAGTGGGAATTTTATCACTGACTCCTGGATGAGCAGAACTAGGTAAGCACATAAAGCTTTCCCAATCTGAGTTCAAATGTATGAATTTACCATATCTAACGCCTCCCTGAAATCCAAACAGACTCAATTACATTCTCTTTCTGTAATGAATCAGTAATTATATTGAAGAACACTATTATTTGTTTGGCATGACCTATATAAACCCGACTTGGGGAGTGCATAGTTGGTGTGGTGCCAGAGCCCTGCGTATTATTGCCTTATAAACACAACCATTGTTTGAATTTCAGATCAAAACAAACCGAGCCATGTCGCTTGTCAGTTATTAGATATCTTTTTCCCAAATGCTCACCCAGGCCGTATTACAATAACAATAATTATTATTACATACTTCCTTATTGTATGTTTGTGCCGAGGTAGCACATTTGCCTTTTTCCCACACATTAGTTGCTTCTCCTGACTCTTATGATTCACTCCTGCCTATTTCTCAATGTCCATGAGCTCTTTCTGCATTCCCAGCTGCATTTTGTCAAGACCTGCAGATTGGCACAAGGACTCATGGTGCTGGTATTGCACCAATCTGCAAAGGGTTGCAAACCAGCACAGGGGCTTTGCTCCTTGAGGGAATATACAAACTGAAGAAAGATGTGGACCCTGCTCCCAGGTGCTTTATAAATATTTAACTTGGTCTGATACTGTGATAAGGGCTGATAATGTGATTTGGACAGACTAAAACCCAGCCCTGCTTGGGCAGGGCTGGAAATGGACCTTCTGTGGGAAACAGGGTGGGAGGGGGGCAAGCAAGAGCAGCAAAGTGATGATGCTTTCCACAGCCACAGCCACTACCACAGCTGGGAGCTGGACTCACCTTGCCCAGCGTGGGACATGCAAAAGGTAGTTGTCAAATCTTCAGCAAGTTGCCAATCTGCCCTTAGAATCACAGAAGAGAAGCGGGTGCTTGGCTTTTGGGTGAGTCAGCCCTTCTCAAGATAAACTTCAAGATATATGAAATGTATCATACACTAGAGGTGCCTATTTGTCTCCATTGACTATGCAGGAATCCCGTCCAACTAATTAGGTTTAGACAACTAACTTTTAGGTACTTAAAAACAGATGAGAGTAATCCCATCATTGACATTCTTCGTTACCAGCCTGACAGTGTGAGAGGCTCCCTGGAAATGCCCTACCAGATTTGGACCTAACCAAATTCCTCTATCCTCTGTGCATGGGAATCTGCAAAGCCTCACCTCTGTGTCCTCCCCTTGGAGCTCCTATGGGCATAGGGCTCTCCAGCCATACCCAGCTGGCAGAGATGAAAGTATGTTCCCTGCTGAGGTCTGAATGAGGCAACGGTCTTGTGGGAAAAGATATAATAATGGAGCTGAAGTCTGTATTATAATGTATTCAGAGCAGGCAGGAGGAACAAAAAAAAAAAGAAAAGGAGAGTTGACCTTGGCTTCCTGCCTGGTGCTAAAAGTGTGTTTTGATGGAACAGGATAGGCGGGAAAGCAAGCTGCCTCCCTAATGCAAATATCTCACGGAGCTGTAAGATGTGTGGAGTGCAACCCAAGTGTTTGGAAATAGGGTTATGACAAGTTCCACCGTGAAAGGACAAAATGGTATTTTTCAGAGAGTTACAGCTGAGACACTGTTGGAAGTAAGTGGCCACCAGCACAGCAAGCAGCAGCTTCTGACACCAGCACTGCATGTCACATACATGTCATGATCCGAGAGGCTCCTGAGTAGTCTTAGACTTTCTCAAAAAGGAAAATAAAAAGATGAAAGCATTTAGTCCCAGCATTTTTTTTTCAAGAAAAAAATCATGGAAACATTTCACTGGTTAATGTCTGCTGAATAATTAGCAGCCAGGGCTGCTGTGGCTGGAAACAGGCAGAGGCCAACAGAAACCACTGTGCTGTGTTATCATCTTGCTGTGTATCAGCTTGGGACCATGGATGCAGGATTTGAAAAAAGTGAACTTGTCCTGGTTTCTGAGATCTGTGCCTTTCCAGGTCGCTGACCACTTGTTACATGCACTTACCATCTTATTGATACAAGGGCAATTACTGTTTTAATGTGCAGCAGGTGTCACTTGCTTCTTTTTCTTCTGGAAACTGCCAACAGCCTCTTTAAAGCTTCTGGCACTTCCCTTAACCTGAACAACAATTTCTTGAGATATATTTGACTTCTCTCTGCCCTGGCAGGCACAGAGCCCTGTGCAGATTAGGGTACCTATTTGAAGCTGTGCCCTTGCTATACACCATCATCAGCTCCTGAGGTTGGGCCCAGCAGGGATGCTGGGGACCCCAGGACCACCATGTGCCTGGCTGAGACCTGGAGGAAAGAGGATGTCGGCACCTGGCTGCACAGGCTGCACAAGCTGTCCCACACATGTGGACTCTCCACAGGGAGGGGACAGGTGCTGCTCTGGGGACCTGCAGCAGGACAGAGCACCAGTCTCCCCAGCAGCAGCTTCATGGCTCTGCTCCACCATTGATGAGAAACACATCTTGCTCCATACCTCACCTTGCTGTAGCCAGGCTGCGCACTTCCTCAGCTCCCATTACCACCCCGGCAGGATGGAAATCCCTCCTCTAGCTTCACACACTTGTGGCATGTTCAGGGAAGAGATCAGATGCGTCTTGCACCTTGCCCTAGAGGGTTTGTAACTTCACTGAGAACAGGCAAACCCCTAAGAAGAGGGAGATTTCTCTGCAGGAGGTGGCGTGTGCCAGCAGCAAGTGGGCAGCACAGAGAGGTGTGGTGCTGTATGGGGGGGCTGCTGGGCTTTCCTGCTTGTCCCAGAGTGTCTGGACAGGATGTGCAGACCCCAGTTGAGGACTAGTTGCCATGGAGATGGGGTTAAAGTAATAGTCCCACGCTCAGGTCAGAGGCAGAGAGGCAGATGTTCCTTGTCAAGCATCTTCATTGTCCACAACAGCTGGTCCTGGTGATGCTCTTTTCCTCCAGCCCCTCAAACCTATTGGCACACGGGTTTGTGTTTCAGCCCTGGTTCCACCCTCAGCACAGGCTGCATGTGTCTGGATGCAGCTGGACAGACCCCAGGACGCAGCTAGGCCAGCCTCCTGAGCAGTCATGACAAACAGCTAAGCACTTGCATGGGCTTGCTGACATGCTGTGTGGAAATACATTAATTGCATTAGTATTTCCACTGGAAATTATAACTTAGATCCATTAACTTCAGATAATTTCCTTACCCCAAGTCTACTAAAAGGACATCTCTGCTTTTTCCACTGCAGTGTCTTGTCAGTGCCACCGGTGCTAAATTTGTGGCCAGGCTAGTCACGTCCATGTGACACTTCAAAAAGGCCACACATTACCTCCACCTCCTGTCTTCCCCTCACTTCCCCTAGAGGTAGCCCAGCATCTGAGCAACTGAAAAACAGAAAGCCCTTTTTATGATCAACTACATCAGATCCCAAACTCCATTACTAATTAGTAAAGATGTGCCGTAATTTAGATCACCTTGGATGGTCTTTAGGTCATTCAAAGGTGTAAAGTCAGGAGGATTAAGGGCTTATAATATTTGTCTGGTACTGTTGCTACCAATTTCAGCAAAAATAATGGAGCTAGCTTCTTGGGTTTCCTGCCACCACAAAGTACACACATTCACACACTCTCTATTTTATGAATGTTTACATACCCGAGCTGCCAGGAATCTCACTCCCGTTGCTTCCCACCACCTTAACACACTTTCCTGTATCTCTGTGAATTTGTTTTCTCACCGAGCAGCTGGTAATATCCCTTTTACTTGGGAGCAGGCGGAGACCTGACTTCCTTGGGTGCCAGAAAAGCCTGGCAGAGGGCGCACCTACAAGCTGTGGTTTCCATCTCAAGCCATTTACACCTCCCAGTGGCTACCCAGAGATGTTCCATGGAAGAGGCGCAAGGCCAAAATAAAAGGAAGTATTAAAAAGTTACAGACAGGTGGGGAAAGGCCACGCTGACATCCGCCTACTCCCCCTGAAAGGCCACAGCGTCTGAGGAGGCGCCTGGAACAGAGGAAACATCTACACCCGCTTGCAGAGACCAGCAGAAAGGCACTTCCACACCTACACCTCTAGGGTCACAGCCAACAAAAATAGCATCAGACCTAAAAGATATGTATAGAATAGTGACTGCAGAAAGCCTCGGCTCATTTTACACCCCCAGCAAAAGTAAAGTCAGGAGGTTTGTCCTTCCTCTGTTCCCAGCCTCTGTACATCGGAGCACTGCTCTAGAAAAGACACGTCTGTTTACCTGAGAATTCCCATGGGAGCAGAGGAGTGAAATGCCCAACTCATCTGAAACTCACAGGGGAAAACCCTGCTTGTGACGAAAGCACTTCCCTTTCCTACCTTGAAACTTTGGGAACTGAGTGGTAGGAGGGGGAATAAACCAAAACACCCCACCCCCAACTTGTTTTCAACAATTCAGGCTTTTTTGTACTCAAGTACAAAAAAGTACTCAGTACTCAGTTACTTGTGCCCAGTAACTCTGACGCAAGCAGATTTGTAGGCTTCCTACTGCCAAATGGCTCCAGGTGAAGGGAAGTGCAGGTGTCTGAAGATAGCAACCTAGTTCTTTTGCTATGGGAGCTGTACCATCATCAAATATATTTGTGGCAAAGCTGGCACTTGGATTCAGTTTACACTCAGTGCTCAAAGTAACCTCTTATTACCCTGACGGGGAGTTAAACTGGGGAAAGAGTGCAGCCACCTCATGAGACTGTTCTCCAGCCTTTAGCAGAGGCCAGCATGTGAACCCATGCTCAGTGGCTCGGGGACAAGATAGTGCTGATTTGAACATCCCAGTGCCAAACTGGATCAGACCAAAGGTCTGTTGTGGCTTTCCTCTTACCTCCAAGAGCAGTCAATGCTTTTGGGGAAAACAGGAATGAGAGAGTGATACTTTTGCTGTGCATTGTCCATCCACATGTCGCAGAAGTTTGCCTTTGCCTTTAGTAAACCTCCAGGGACTTTTCCTCCATAAATTTGTTGAATTGCTTTTTTGACCCACTTTATACTTTTGACCTCCACAGCATCATGTGCCAACAAGCCCACAGTTTTATATACACACATGCAACTGGGAAAAGCAATCCTTTAAACCTCCTGCCTTTATCATTTCATTCACTGCCCCCTTCTTCTTCCCTGCCTTCTGGCCACTCTGACCTGTTTCAGTCAGGAAAGTGGTTCTTAATTTCTCTGCGAACACAGAGAAATTTCTCTGTGTACACAGGTCTGATGCAGAATCTTATCCCTCTGTATTTTGTGACAAGTTTAGCATCTGCTTGCACTTGACCCAGGGAAGGAGAGGGGTCCAAAAGCAGTTTCTGCGCTGAGGACAAGTTTGCGAAGAGCTTGAGAGGTTCTGGACATTTATTCCTTCTTCCTGGGCCCGGCTGTAGTATCCCAACTGGAATGTGCTGAGCCTGGATGGACTGACCCACACAAGAAGGCTAGTGAGCATGGCATTGCATTCATTCACTTTTCCAGTAATCTTCTTTAATAATTGACTTTCATTTATTCATTTACCTATCTTTATTCATTTGCATCTATCAAAGTTCTGGCACGGCTCTGGCGGGTGGTATAAGGCTCCAATTTTTTCATTCCTCTGCTCGGTGTGAATTCATGCCCACACAAATTCCCACTCTGGCCCGGAGGGCTCTGACTTTTAGCCACGAGGTGGGGTGAGCAGCTAAATTCCTGGGCTGAGCATGTGCACAGGCAATGCAAGGCAGACCACCATGGAGTCGGGGCTTGCCAAGCGAAATCACTGGAAAAAAAAAAATCCTTCTCGGCTTCAGCCTTTGCCGCTTGATCTCCGGAAATGTGCAGCCGTAAACCCCAAGTTTCCAAAACAAATGCACACGGTGCAAGCGAGTAACACAAAAGCAGCGAGGGCAGAGGGCTATGCTGGCGGAGGGGCTGCCGGCCCTGGGCTTGCCGCGATCCCACTCCGAGCTCAGCCCCACGCCGTGGCTGGACGACAGGAGGAACCGGGCAAAAACCAGGCTGGGAGCGACTCGGTAGTGAAATAGTTATCTCGGCTGGCTTTCTCGGTAACTCTTGGAAAGTCCCCGAAATGACGTTTCCAACTAACAATTAAAATGGGTTTAATTATAGAGAGGCTCAGAGCCCTGGGAACAAGCACCATCTACAGAACGAGTAAACAACTGCAGAAAATAATAGGCTGTTCACTCCCCTGTCTACTCCTCACTTCTGGCCAAGGCAAGGGGAAAAAACAAGAAAGTATAAAGGGAAGGAAATTCGAGGAACCTGACTGCTCTCCTTAAGTAAATAATAATAATGATGATCATTAAAAAAAAAAAAAAATCTGGAATAGCCTGAGCCTGTGGGCATTTCTCTCGGTTGGTTATTTTGGTTGTTCTTGAAGACCAAAGGAGGGGAAAAAGATCAGCCGCCAGCGCAAAGTCCAGATGCCGCGACTGCAAAGCAAACAGAGGAGGAAGTGGATCATTTGTTTGAAGTTTTCGGTGCGATGGCCACTCGGGTCAGCACTCTGCAGCCCAAGGCAGGGGTTTCTGTTCTCCCAGCCAAGCCGGAGTGCAGGGAAGGAGGAAGAGGCTGCAGTGCCGGGGCAGGGCCCCCCTCGCCTGCCTGCGTGGGGAAGAGGGCCCAGATGCCACTGCTCAGTCTTGGATGAAACACCCACTGAATTTATAGCTGGGGCGAGCCTCGTCTCAGCTGGGGCTGAGGGGGATGGCTTCGCAGAGACTGAGCGCTGAGGCGCCCTGGTATTGACAAGCGTTCGACAGTTTGGCTCCTTTTTATTTTTATACAGAAACTGCCACCATCTTCTCCCTCTCCTCTCTGCCATACCGATATCGGTATGAATCATTGAATCATAAAACCTGGAATTAAAAAAAGCTTACTAAAACCTGGAACAGATTACTTACTTAGAGACCTTATTTAATTTTTTTCTTTTTTCAATTTTACAGTGTTGAGTCCTGGGGACTGACAGAAAAGGCAGGATTTATCAAACACCCTTTTAAAGGGCAGACGCGTATTTTAACAACTTAAATTACTGGGGATGTGAGCTATTTCCCCTTGCAGAGCCTGCCAGATTTCAGTAAAAGTTTGAAAAAAAGGAGCAAGGCTCCGAGGGAGGGGAGGGGGACGGCGGGGGGTGATCAGCACAAAGCCCTCCAGGGCGCACGAACTCCGGGCGAGCGGCCGCGCCGAACACGGCTCCGGTCAGTTTAAATCCGAGCGGGCCGACCCCCGCTGGGTTTCCGCGGGAAAAAGCCCGGCGGAGCGCGGAGCCGCCGCCCAGCACGGCCGTTGGGCGCGCGGCCGCCGCTCGCCCCGCGCCGAGCGGAACGGAACGGCCGCGCGCTCAGGCGGAGGGGGGGGGTTGGGGAGCTCGCGCGCGTCCCGCGTTAAACGCGCGCACGCACGCGGACACACGCGCGCAACGTGGACGCACGCGGACAAGCGCGCGGCTACGCGCGCACAAACGGACACGCGCGCAGAGGCGCGCGGAGTTGCTCGGTGCGGCCGCACAACCGCCCCCTCCGGCGCAGCACCGCGGGGCAGGGCGGGCCCGGCACCGCCACTCGACTGCGGCCGCTTTGCGTTCTTTCCCCCTCCCCCTTTCCCCTTGTCCCTCCCCCCCCGTTCTTCCTCCCGAAAGTTTTTCTGGGCCTGCCCGCCCGGGTGATTCAGTCGCGGTGTCAATCACCCTGCCCTCCTCCTCCTCCCCTTTCCCGCCGCCGGCTCCTCCTCCTGGGGGTAAGTCAGAAACTTTATAAGTTGAGCTTTCCCCAAACCCCCTGGAAGCGGCGAGCGGGCGCGGCGGCCGGGCGGGCTGGTGGCGGCGTCGGCGGCGGGGGGAGGCTGCGAGCAGGGGCGCTGGAGGCTGTGCCTTACCCACCCGTGACTCCTCGTGTCCGAGTGCCGCTGCCCCACTCGCTCCCCCCCTCGCTCGCCGAAGATGTCCACAGCCCTGGTGTCGCCCACCATCTTCGACTTGAGCGAAGTTTTATGCAAGGTAAGAGTGCTGGCGGGGGTTGCGCCGCCAACTTAGGGGCTTTTCGGCTTCCTTGAGGTTCGTGTTCGGGCTTCTTCCTTCCCCTCCCCCCCCC